>CM072822.1:58150784-58778284 GCA_036937905.1 Salvia rosmarinus | reverse complement strand
CATAGTTGGAAAACCCCTTTACAAAAAACCCACATAGTTGAGTAGAAGTTTGGACAAGTAAGTAACAAAGTGTCAGTTGTTGAAAGCTTGATTTCTAGCACAAGCAAGCTAGAGGTTAAGTCGACTGCGTCTTAAAAGCAGTTAGGATTTTCTAGCACCAGTAAGTGTAGGAGGAACGTCAAGTTAGGCGGGATACTGTAAGGTAACCTCACTATCTAGGTTTACTCTTGTACTCCGTAAATAAGATCAATCTGAAGTTAGTGGATTGACTGAGCAATCAACCAGTGAACGTAGGAGTTGATCTCTACGAACCACATAAAATCAACATATCATTTACTTTCAGCATTGCTTTAATATTGCTTGTTATTGAACTGCATCAGTAGCACACAACAACACATCACATTTTTGAAACCCTCTATCAATATCCGTTTGATACTGAAGAGATCTTAACTGAAAACTGACTAATCAATATTCAACTAAATGTTTCAAAGTGAGTCTCAGTTTTCAATAAGGCAAATACAGTAACCACCAAATTTTGCACGTACATCAGTTATCAGTCTAACTTACTTGATGCCTTAGCAGTCAATAGGTTTGCTAACTGATATCACGCAGTATAAAACATCCCTTATGTAAACTGACCAGCAGATCGACTCGAAGATGGGATCGATTGGCCATCCGACTAGCTCGTCAAGCAACCACTCGATCTTGTCATAAGAAAAAGTTTTAATTTTGTCTATATGGTGTATCCCCCATACACTAGTACGTACCCAGCGGGCCCATCAATTTGACAACATAATTTTGTTTATTGGACACAAAATAAACATGACCCAATGAATAAATGGAATTAAAAATTTAAACAAAATTTTGTTAACCAAACAATCTTCAAATATTAACAAATAAATTATAAGTATCAATTTAAAAAGTATTACTTTAAAAAATTCAAATCTTAATTTTTTTATACCCATCACAAGTCCATAATGTATCGTAGAAACAATTATATATTAAATTAAAAAAGCAACAACAAACGATATATTTTGAATTTAAGATTTTTAAATTCTAACAATTATGGTATAAAAAAGAAGAAGATGACCACTTTGAGTTGAAAATTGTAACTTAGAGCTAGTTATTTTGTTATGTGATTTAGGTCCTCCCCCACTACTAGGGGTGTGCACGAACCGAACTGAATCGGAAAAACCGATCGAACTGATCGGTTTCGATCGGTTCGGTTCGATTTTTGAAAAAGTCGGTTTTCGGTTCGGTTCAAATTTTCAATTAAAATCGATTTCCGATTCGGTTTTCGGTTTTATATTTTAGGTTCGGTCGGTGATAAGCCTCATTTTTACCTGTTTTATTGGGTTATATTTGTCCTATTTCTAATTGATAAATGATTGGTTGAGCTGCATTTATGATATATTTTGAATACCTTGAAAGATATAATGCCGTGTGTAGTTTGTGTTGTTTTAACACAGGTTTTGATGTAAAATGGATGACACACACACGCGTGCAAAGAATGGGAAGTTCGCGAGGCATCCTCGCGCTGTTTTGAGCGAGAAGGCAAAATGTTTACTCGCGACCCGCTATCGCGAGGAACTATCGCGATAGAGACTCGCGAGGGAATGTGGAATGTGCGTAAATTGGAAGACTCGCGACCCGGCATCGCGACATACCATCGCGACCGAAGATCGCGAAGCCACGCGAAGGAGCATCGCGACATAACATCGCGACAGACGATCGCGAAGCAAGGCGGAACGATGGTCGCGACCTAACATCGCGACTATTTCTGGCGATGAAGACTCGCGATCCAAATTAAAGTAGGGTTTTGAATATATCGAGGGAGGCGGACACAGACCAGAGGACACGCAACTTCAGAGAGAGCAGAGACTTGAGATTTTATTTTTCCAGAACATAACACTTTTGATTTGAGTTTTTGTGCACGTTTTTCATTAGAGTAATTTAGTTTGTTCTCATTCGAGTTTCGTAATTTAGCATTGGAGCTCTGATTTACGTTCGGATTCAAGTATTACTTTGTTCATCGTGGAATCCTACGGTTTTATCTATTTATTTCAATTCATGTCATCTTTAATTATTTATTGTTTTGATAATTCAATTATGAGTAGCTAAATTCCGTATTGATCTTGGGGTTTGTATGCCTAACTAGATTTGTGTAATTTATCTGTTGATACTGTTTTGCCGTCCCTTCATGATTTATAAATCTTGGCTTTAATTCTCATGTGTTGGTATCTGATCAATATCTATGCATGCTAGTTATGTGATTAATGTCTCTGCGGAATTAATTGCATAATCGATACCTGGAATTTATAATACAGTTTTATTTGTCTTGAGACCCGACGGAGATAGGTGAGCTGTAGGAGATTATATCTTTGTGTGCTTTTGGTAATTAGCTTACTTCTCTTGAGACCCGACGGAGATAGAGTTTAGGCTAACCTACTACTATAGGCTGTCCCGAAGGAAACTATAGTTACATTAGTGATCCTTCATATGAATGTGGATTAAATTGGTAAACAGATTAATAGGTTAATTGTGTGAATCTGGTTAGGTTAAATACATCCCTAGGATCAGTCTTTCTTATCTGATTTTATTCCTTATTTATTTTCTGAGTCTAGTTTTACAATCTTCTCTCTTGATATTGTTGCCTGGATAATAATAAAGATTCTGTGTTAATTAATTGATGTGTTCTCGAGTCGCAGTCCCTGTGGATACGATATAATATACTTGCTGTTTTACTATCAATTTATTTTGGTAGAAATATAGCGATCAAATTTTGGCGCCGTTGCCGGGGACTGTTTAGATTTCACAATGATAATTTTCTGAATTGTAGTTATTAATTCAAGCGTTTAAAATAAAAATAAAAAAAAAAAAAATTATATTATTTTATTTCTGAGTTACTTCTTAGTTCTGACTTGGTTTTATATCTCTGCGCAGTGCATGATTACAAGATCTCAAAGGAAAGAAATTATTCCTTTAGATCTTGAGATTGAAAGATCCCATAAGAGGAGGCGAGAAAGAAGACAAGCAATGGCGCATGACAAGGCCATGGCGGATGACCGAGATAGAGAAATCTTTGGTAGCGATGCGGCGCTAAGCGGCGTTGAATAATCGATGGGCAGATTGGGGAAGAGCACCACCCGCATCGTTGAATCACATATACAAGCCACCGAGCGGATCATTCCAAGGTGGATGATGGGGTCGAATGTTAATGCGAATAATTTCGAGCTTAAGCCTGCCTCATTAGTATGATACAAGCGAGCAGTTTGGGGAGGGTTATCAAGACCCCAATGCACATTTAGAGCGTTCTCGATATCCGTGATACAATCAGCGAGCAGTGCCAGCAGATGCCATCCGGATGCGGATGTTTGTGTTTTCGTTGAGAAGCCAAGCTAAAGAATGGTTCAAGGGATTAGACAGATCAGGAATTAGTACATGGGAGCAGCTTTGCGAGAAATTTCTATCTAAATACTTTCCACCTGCTAAGGCTCAGAAGATCATTGCTGAGATTTCTCATTTCTCACAATTGGGAGATGAGTCATTGTTTGAAGCCTGGGAAAGATTCAGAAGTCTCCTGCGAAAATGTCCACAACATGGTTATTCTCCTGAACAGCAGGTAACACAGTTCTACAGTGGTCTGACTGTCAACACCCGAAGTATTGTGGATGCTTCAGCCGGAGGATGCCTTCTCAACCGAAGTATAGATGAAGCGTTGAGAATAATTGAGGAGATGGCATCTAACAACTATCAGTGGCCGATGGAGAGGCAGCCAGTAAGAAGAGTCGCAGCTACCGAGGTGGATAGTAAGTACGATGATCTCTTGGAAAAATTCAACGCCTTGCAAAAGGAATGTGAAGAAGAAAAGAAGGTCAAGATGACTGTTTTAATGGCACAGGATACTGAAGATGCCAATTTTGTGAATCAGAGGAATAATTTTCAGAGTCGAGGTTTCCAAGGAAATCAGGGTGCAAATCCAGCGTATCATCCGAGTAATAGGAATCACCCTAATTTGTCCTATGCGAATGCTCAGAATGCACAGCAACCACCACCTGGTTTCGCTGTAAATAATGGAGTCATTGTGGAGCCAAAGAAGCCTAGTGTCGAAGAGATGTTGCAGCAACTCTTAATGAGTAATCAGCAGATTGCAGCGAACCATCAACAAGCCGTGGCCCAACAAAATACTCAGATACAGCAGACGGGGCATCGAATAAATGTTTTGGAAAGCACTGTCAATTCCATCAATAACACTGTTACTTCAATTGGAAAACAACTCAAGATGGTGGAAAATCAAATAGGGCAGATGGCAAATGAGAGAGTCGGGGTTCACAGGCAGGGTCAATTTCTAGTAATACGGAGCAAAACCCGAAAAATCAGACACCTCAGAATCATGTGAATGCCATTCAGACGAGAAGTGGAAAGTCCTACATAAATCATCCGGAGTATGAAAAGGAGAAAGAAGATCGAAACACGAAAGAACCACATTCTCGCCTCGCGAGTGAACTTCAAGAGAAAGAGGCACGAATTCAAAGTCATTTCGCGAGGAAAGCATTGCCTGAAGAGAAGGACGACCTCGCGACTAACCATCGCGAGGAAAATTCACGAGGCCTAAACGCGAGATCAGATGAAGAAGACCTCGCGATCTACCATCGCGAGGAAAGGTCGCGAGAGCGTAACACGAGCTCAGACAGAGAGGACCTCGCGACTAGTCATCGCGACCAAAGGTCGCGAGGAATGAGGAGGAGCGCGTCGTGAGCCAAGAAAGAGAGAATTGCTCGCGAGGGAAGGGTAGAGAAGAACGGTCGCGAGCATACGCTGAAGGCGTGAACAACCAATCGTGCACTATTCCAACAGCTCCCTTTCCTCAGCGCTTAGGGAAGCAAAAATATGATGCGAAGCTCAATCGTTTTATGGAGATGTTTCAAAAAGTGAATATCAATATACCTCTCCTTGATGCGCTTCGAGATATGCCTGGTTATATTAAATTCCTCAAGGATGCAGTGGCAAGCAAAAAGAAGCTGGGCAAGTTCGAGACAATCAATCTTTCTAAAGAATGCAGTGCTATAATTCAGAGAAAGTTGCCACTCAAACAAAAAGATCCAGGGAGCTTTACTTAGGTGTGCAGGATTGGAGAGCACACTTTCCCCAACGTATTGTGCGATTTGGGAGCAAGCATTAACTTGATGTCACTATCAATTTTCAACCGTTTGGAGATCGGTGAGATGAAATCAACCACAATCTCCTTATTGATGGCTGACAGGTCTGTTTCTTACCCTAAGGGAATTGTTGAAGATGTTCTGGTAAGAATTCAAGATTTTGTCTTTCCTGCGGATTTTGTGATTTTGGATATGCCTGAAGATAAAAATCAGCCATTAATCTTGGGTCGACCTTTTCTAGCTACTGGTCGAGCTTTAATTGATGTGCAGGATGGTGATCTAACTTTTAGATTGAACAAGGAGAAGCTCAAAATCTCGATTTATGATGCCATCAAGAGACATGATAGCTCGATTCGAGGATTGTTGCTCAATCACCACGTTCACACCTTTTCAGCCAGTCAAAGACGATAAGCTAGAGCAGTGCATAAGAAATTCTGTTTTCTCTTATAATGATTTAGATGAAGCTTGTGATGAAATTTTAGAATATTTATACGTGTTGATACCACTCCGTGTCTCAAACAGGTCTCGTACTTGGATATTCATAGATCAAGTGATGGGGGCATTGAGAAAAGTTCATCAGCAGAGAAGAAACCAGCAGTAGAAACCACGGATACACCCAAACTCGAACTGAAACCACTGTCAGATCATCTCAGGTATTCGTTTTTGGGAGATAATGATACTTACCCGGTTATTGTTTCTGCTTTGCTTAATCCTACAGAATTGGAGAAACTTTTGATAGTTTTGAGAAAATACAAGGAAGCTATAGGATGGACCATTGCAGATATCAAGGGAATCAGCCCGTCTTTGTGCATGCATCGAATTTTGTTGGAATCCGAGAATAGACCAAGGGTGCAACCTCAACGTAGACTGAATACAGCCATGCAAGAAGTTGTAAGAAAAGAGGTTCTGAAACTTTTAGACGCCGGGATGATATATGTCATATCCGACGGTGAGTGGGTAAGTCCCACACAAGTTGTGTCAAAGAAAGGAGGGATGGCGGTGATCGAGGATGAGAATAATGGTGACAACAACACGATTGGTCCTTTGGGTGGAGGTGTGCATCGATTACCGAGCATTAAATGCAGCCACACGTAAGGATCACTTCCTTTACCTTTATTGACCAAATGTTAGATAGGTTGGCGGTCATGAGTTCTATGCTGCTTGGGCGGTTACTCGGGATACAATCGATCCCTATCGCTCCGGAAGATCAGCACAAGACAAAGATTTACCGCCCTACGGTGTCTTCGCTTACAGACGGATGCCATTTGGATTATGCAATGCACCCGCCACGTTTCAGCGGTGTATGATGGCAATTTTTCATGGATTAATAGAAAACATCATGGAGGTATTTATGGATGATTTTTCTGTATTTGGATCCTCTTTTGACGTTTGTCTTGATAATCTTAGCCAGGTGTTGAAACGATGCGAGGATACGTGCCTTGTGTTGAATTGGGAGAAATGCCATTTTATGGTAAGAAGGTATTGTGTTAGGACATAGGGTCTCAGCAGACGGCTTGGAAGTTGATAGAGCCAAGGTGGTAGCCATTGAAAAATTACTTCCACCAACAAATGTGAAGTCAGTCCGAAGTTTTCTATGACATGCTGGATTCTACCGTCGCTTCATTCAGAATTTTTCTAAGATCACCAAACCTTTGTGTGGACTGTTAGAGAAAGATGTTAAATTTATTTTCACCAAAGATTGTTTAGAAGCTTTTGAAATTTTGAAAACTGCTCTAACTACCACACCTGTTCTTATTTCCCCAGATTGGAGTGCACCGTTCGAGTTGATGTGTGATGCCAGCGATTGAGCAATTGGAGCTGTTTTGGGCCAAAAGAGAGATAAAATTTTCAAAGTCATATACTACGCTAGCAATACATTGGACTCTGCTCAGATGAATTATACCACAACAGAAAAAGAGTTATTGGCTGTAGTATATGCTTTTGATAAATTTCGTCCTTATTTAGTGGGTTCCACACCATTGTGCACTGTGACCATGCAGCTATCGTTTCGCTTACAAGAAGGATTGAGCACGTCGGTTCGTTGGATTTTGCTATTGCAGGAATTTGATATGGAAATCCGGGATCGGAAAGGGTGTGAGAACGTAGTAGTTGATCACTTATCTCGATTAGAGAAACCGATAGAAGGCGATCACCCACATGTGCACATCAAATAACATTTTCCAGATGAGCAGGTATTTGTAATTACTGATCATACGCCATGGTATGCTGATTTTGTAAATTATTTGGTGATCAGGAAAACCCCGAAAGGTCAAGAACACCACCAACGGAAGAAGTTTGTGCATGATGCAAAATTTTATTATTGGGAAGATCCATACCTGTATAGACGGTGTCTCGATGGCTTCATCCGTACCTGTGTTCATCAATCCCAATGGAATAAGATCATAGCCGAGTGCCACATACTCCACATGAGGCCACTTTGGAGCTAATAGAACAGCCATGAAGATCAATCAAAGTGGATTTTACTGGCCATCTATCTATAAGGATTGTCACGCCTTTGTCACAGAATGTGATAGATGCCAAAGAATGGTGGAATACGTCTCTAGATGGGTGGAAGCTGTGCCTACAACCACCAATGATTCTAAAGTGGTGATTAAGTTCTTGCATAAGAATATTATGTCTCGGTATGGAACTCCGAGAGCTTTGCTCAGTGATGGGGGGAGCCACTTCAATAATAGGTGGTTGACAAACAATGCTAGCCAAATCTGAGTCAAGCACAAGGTCACGACACCATACCACCCACAAGCTAATGGTCGGCGAGTTGGCAAATCGAGAGATCAGCGATTGGAAAAGTCCATTGTCAACAAGAAGGATTGGGCGAAACATTTAGATGATGCACTATGGGCCTATAAGACGGCATACAAAACACCCATTGGTATGTCCACGTATCAACTTGTGTTTGGAAAATCATGTCATTTACCTGTAGAGATTGAACACAAGGCCTATTGGGCAACACGGAGGATAAATCAAGATTTTTTAGCCGCTGGACATACCCAAAGAGAAGGATTGCCGGAGTTAGATGAGTGGAGAAACCAAGCATTTGAGAACTCCAGAATCTACAAACAGAGGGCCAAAGCATTTCACGACTTGAACATCAAGAAGAAAGATTTTGCTCCTAGGGATGAGGTACTTGTTTACAATTCTCGTATTCGTTTATTCCCAGGCAAGCTACAATCAAAATGGTCAGGGTCGTACACTGTCGAAAAGAGCAATCATAATGGCACATTCGAACTCTTCAAATTAGATGGTAGTACGTTTACAATCAATGGGTACGAGGACTTTTCGCAAGCTCACACGGGATCGAGAGCGTCGCGCTTGCCGCAACCCGATGTCGCGAACATTAGTCGCGAGCCCGTGTCGCGAGCTCAGGTAAGGATTTTATCCAAATTTTGAGTGCGCCGCCCCTTTTCGCGACGAACTCTCTCCACTCTCCTTCGCGAATCCCTCCCCAAACAATCAAGGTATGTTTTTTCAATTTTTTTTTATATTATTCTGCTTTTGATTCGCGCCAAGTTCTCATAAAGTTGTTAGTATTGCTCATGAGGTTAGCTCATGAGTCGTGAAGTTTTACGAAAATTATGAAATCTGTTAGACTTGCACTTATGGAGATTTTCGTGATTTTCCTTCATTGTTTAGATGTAATTGCGTAGAAGCATGGATTTGCTTGATTTTTTCTATGGATTACTATGAGTGTTTGTGGAAATTTAATTGGAGAAAATATTGTTGAAGAGTTGGATAATTTGTGAGATTAGCGTAATTGTGTGTCGTTTCTAGAAATATTCATATGACATGATGCTAGATTTTGATATTATGCGTAATGCAAGGATGAAGTATTGAGTTATTGGGAAATATATCAGTTTGGGGGAAGTTGAGAAATTTGATGTGTATAGATAAAGTATTGTTGCTTAAGCCAAACTGATGATTTTTCCCTGTGTTATTTTTATGCATTGGGTCAAGAGTATATTTGTTGGAGAATATCTGATTTAATTAAATCTATGGCAGGAATCATTATGTCGTTTCGTAGAAAAGCTTCAGCCGCAGAGAAAGGGAAAATGCCGTCAACATCAGCTCAGATTGAGATCGTTCCTGAGCCTCATCATACGCAAGAGGGTATTACACTGCACACAGCAGAGGCATATGAACGATGGGAAAGATTATCGAGTTTAGAGATGCGGCCAACAAGATTCATGCATCAATGGATATTGCATGAGATGGGGATATTAGATGATGTGATGATGCTCACCCGGGGAGTGGGATTCCTTGGAGCATTCACAGGAAACGGGTTCACTCATAGATCTCTAACTTTGGAATTCCTATCCACATACCAGCTTCATAGAAACGAGAATGGATATTTTCTGCATATGAGTTTCCAGTTGGGGAATCAAGAGCGGGAATTATCTTTTGAAGATCTGCAGGAGATTATGCGAGGACCTCCACAAGCCATATATTTGGGGAAAGTGGGGTGAACATCAGAGCATTCTGGGCACAATTAGCATGGATGGAAGTTGAGAAATTTAAAGGATACAGTCCACAGACATCCTCAGCGGCATCAATCAGAAACCCAGCGATGAGATACTTCCACAGGATGATCACCTCCAGTGTCCTAGCCCGGGACAATGTCGGGAAGGTTCAGAGTGCAGATATGCATATTTTAGCGGTAGCCCTGGAAGGACATGCGATGAGTGTAGCGTATCTCCTAGCAGAGCATTTTGAGGCCCAAGCCCAAGTTGAGGGAGCTAGCATCTGTTGTGGGGGAATGATAACCCCAATCGCCACGTATTTCAACGTAGTCCCCACTGATGAGCCGATCACTCGAGAAATCTTTATTGATCGACGAGCCCTCAATTATATGCATTTCTTCAAGCCCAGAAAGGATAGGTTGTTATGGAAGATCACGCAGACAGGTGGAAACATGGTATTCGAGCTGCCGAATGTAGTTCTCACCCGATTGAGCCACGGGGGTGTCCCAGTGATATATAATATCACGATGAGGACTCCTGAGCATCTAGCAGCCCTTCAGCCTGATGTGCCACGCGCACGACCTGGAGGAAGGCATGAGCAACATAGAGCTCGAGCAGAGGAAGAAGCCGCGTACGAGCAAGGAGGAGATGAGCCTAGCCAGGCAGGGCACGAGCAGGGTCATCAGTCGTTCCATATGCGAGCACCAAACTTCGATCTATATGCTATGGAGGAACGGATTTTTAACCGCATCGACACGCGACATCAAGAGCTACATGAGTACATAGATGACGGCCGAACAGAGGATCACCTCTATTTTGATGATCAGTTTGCTGGAGTAAGAAGGGATATGGGACAATATGCGGCTGCTCAGGCACAATTCTTTGAGGAGCAGCGACGTCAACAAGAGGAAAACGAGCGGCGATGGGCAGAGCAGGCGCGATACAACGAGCAATATCTCAAGCTCCTGTAGGACATGCATAGCTCGTGGCCATGTCATCCACCACCACCTCCGCAGTGAGCTTTGATTTCTTTATCTTCTTGCTGCTCTTTGTTTTATCTTTTTATGTTTGTTTCTTGTTTGTGTTTGTTTTTGTTTTGTTTTGTTTTCCTGTTTTGGTCTAGTGTCTGTTTTGGGTTGAGTTGAATGACGAGCAGCCAATGATGAAAATTGCTTTTTATTAGAAAATATGGTGCAATTGATTTTGTGAGATGAAGCATGTCATGATTGTTGTGAGTTTTGAGCCTTCGAGAACTTGATCACATTTTTGAAACCTGTGAGACTTGAGCTTTTGACTGTCATATCTCTTCAGTCCGGGTTCTTCTTGAGTGATTAGTTTAAAATAGCATGTGTTTCTCTAGAACTTGCTCTGGATCTTTTTCGAGGTTGCATTGATGTGCTCAAGAATTATGAGATGATATTAGGCATTTTTTTCTTAGCCTATACACTATCCAAACACTAACTTGTTATTGTATTATCCTTTGATGAGCACGTTTGAGCCTACCTTATTCTTTCATGTAGCCGTGGGTTGGGTTGTGTGTTAGTATGTTTGTTGAGTTTCTTGAATGAAAAGTTGAGAAAAAGAAAAGAAAGAAAAGATATTGAGAAAGTGATAACAGCAGAAATAGTTACTTATCCATATAAGTTCAAAATAAGCTAGATGAAAAAGAGTTAGTACGAGTGTGCAAAGGGAACATAAATGGGTAAGTAATTAATGTCTTGAGATGATTATATCACTTGTATATTAAAGTGTGGAGTTCTTAAAAGAAGAATGATTTTTTGGTGTAGAGGTTCGCCATGAATTGTGAAAATTTGGGAATTATGTCTTGTATTTATGATGTGTGTTATTATGAGAGTATAAGTCACTTAGCCCAAATATATCTTACCATACCAAAGAGCCTACATCATAACCTTTTATAAGACCTTCTTGATCTTAGTTCTTGAGCACATATTTGAGCAATGGAGAATTAGACGATTTGCAAGCTTATGGTAGATTCCATGTGTTTTTAAATTTTGAGAATAAACACGTCCTCCTTGTTACACTTGAGTGTTTGAGATTTCTTATATATATCCATGTCGTGAGGATTCAAGTTTGAGAAGGCTTGTGCTTATAATGATTATGATATGTGGAGTTTAATGAAAGATGTTGTATTTGGATTCATTTTTTGCTCATTGCTTGCTTATTGCTTTTGTCATTCGACTCTTTGTCTATAATTGGTCGTCTCTTTCTTGTTTTAATTTGTTTGAGGACAAACAAAAGGGTAAGTTTGGGGGAGTTGATAAGCCTCATTTTTACCTGTTTTATTGGGTTATATTTGTCCTATTTCTAATTGATAAATGATTGGTTGAGCTGCATTTATGATATATTTCGAATACCTTGAAAGATATGATGCCGTGTGTAGTTTGTGTTGTTTTAACACAGGTTTTGATGTAAAATGGATGACACACACACGCGTGCAAAGAATTGGAAGTTCGCGAGGCATCCTCGCGCTGTTTTGAGCGAGAAGGCAAAATGTTTACTCGCGACCCGCTATCGCGATAGAGACTCGCGAGGGAATGTGGAATGTGCGTAAATTGGAAGACTCGCGACCCGGCATCGCGACATACCATCGCGACAGAAGATCGCGAAGCCACGCGAAGGAGCATCGCGACATAACATCGCGACAGACGATCGCGAAGCAAGGCGGAACGATGGTCGCGACTTAACATCGCGACTGTTTCTCGCGATGAAGACTCGCGATCCAAATTAAAGTAGGGTTTTGAATATATCGAGGGAGGTGGACACAGACCAGAGGACACGCAACTTCAGAGAGAGCAAAGACTTGAAATTTTATTTTTCCAGAACAGAACACTTTTGATTTGAGTTTTTGTGCACGTTTTTCATTAGAGTAATTTAGTTTGTTCTCATTCGAGTTTCATAATTTAGCATTGGAGCTCGATTTACGTTCGATTCAAGTATTACTTTGTTCATCGTGGAATCTACGGTTTTATCTATTTATTCCAATTCATGTCATCTTTAATTATTTATTGTTTTGATAATTCAATTATGAGTAGCTAAATTCCGTATTGATCCTGGGGTTTGTATGCCTAACTAGATTTGTGTAATTTCTCTGTTGATACTGTTTTGCCGTCCCTTCATGATTTATAAATCTTGGCTTTAATTCTCATGTGTTGGTATCTGATCAATATCTATGCATGCTAGTTATGTGATTAATGTCTCTGCGGAATTAATTGCATAATCGATACCTGGAATTTATAATACAGTTTTATTTGCCTTGAGACCCAACGGAGATAGGTGAGTTGTAGGAGGTTATATCTTTGTGTGCTTTTGGTAATTAGCTTACTTCTCTTGAGACCCGACGGAGATAGAGTTTAGGCTAACCTACTACTATAGGCTGTCCCGACGGAAACTATAGTTACATTAGTGATCCTTCATATGAATGTGGATTAAATTGATAAAGCAGTTAATAGGTTAATTGTGTGAATCTGGTTAGGTTAAATACATCCCTAGGATCCGTCTTTCTTATCGATTTTATTCCTTATTTATTTTACGAGTCTAGTTTTACAATCTTCTCTCTTGATATTGTTGCTAGATAATAATAAAGATTATGTGTTAATTAATTCTTTGTGTTCTCAGTCATGATCCACGTGGATACGATATAATATACTTGTTGTTTTACTATCAATTTATTTTGGTAGAAATATAGCGATCGATCGATGTAACCGAATCGAGGCAGAAAATATTACTTTTATATATTTTATATTTTATATAATAATTAATTAATATTTTAATTAAATAATTAGGATTAAAATATGTTTATTTAAAATATATATATATAATATAAGTTTCGGTCGATTTTTTGGTCCGACCGAAATCGATCGATTTTTTTGGTTCGGTTTTTGATCAGTCCAAAACTATAAATCGGTTTGGTTCGATTCAAAAAAATATGTTAGATTCGATTTTCGGTTTGAAAAACCCTACTCACTACATAACAAGATTACATTTCCCATATATACTACTCCCTTCGTCCCATCAAGATAACTTGTTTATTTTTCGGTAAGATTATTTAAGGGAATGATATAAAATAATTAAAGTGATAAAAAGTAAGTATGAACCACATCTTTTGAAAAGATAATTATTTTTTAAGAAGGAATCAGACTAACTTGAGTGGAGTAGAATAGTTAAAACAAACAAATCATTTTAAATAGAATGGAGGGATTATTATTTTTGTAAAAACATCTTGGGGGTGGGAGTGGGGTTATCGACTCCCAGGCCTATGTAGTTTCGTCCTTGCTACGAACAGTATCACAATAAAGAAAGTTGATAACTCTATTGCATAATTGTCTTCTTCCGTAAACATAGCGTACACGATGAATTTCAGGGCGCTTAACTCAATTATTGTCGTTTTTCATATGAATTCTTTCAGGCAATAGATTTAAAATTTCATTTTGTAAAGAAAGTTACGAAATGTGTTATTCATTCGTGAAATTGCAAATGATGCTTGGAATGCTAGACGACAATTATCGGCACCCATTTCACATAAATGGTCAACCTCAATGAAAAAAAATAAAAATTTAAAGATGGTGAGGCCACCGATCCAACTTTCAACCTCGCTCTCTAATAGTGTAACATTTGTCACATAACTATTGATCCATTGATTTTTTTGATATTAAGAAAAAATCATTGATACTTTTTGTAAATTATATTTGAAAAATAACTGAAATGTTTGTTTTCATTCTCTATAAAACAGACACCAATATTATCATAGATATACATATATTGCAATTCAATATGTCCTTGGTTTGTAATATTTTTATTTTTTTAATAATTTATGATTTTTTAGTTTTATGAATTTTAATATAATACGAATTTGTTTTTGTTACAATGTATATTTAGATTAAAAATAATTATAAATAATATAATGATTGAATGGTTGGATAGTTATTGACAAACCGTAAAAAATAGATATGGTTGGATTGGTAGAATGAGTGAAGGAGGGAGGTGGGGAGGTAGGAGGCAGTGGGCCCCCAGATCTTAAAAAAAGGTGTATATATATATAGTAGTGTATAACCCGTCGAATTTCGACGGGAATCACTTTACATTGTAATTTTAAAATTAAAAATAAAAATTAGTCTATACTTAATTTCAAAATCATAATACTTTGACAATTCATTGAAAGAATTATTAAAAGATAAATAATTATAATAAAAAAATAGATCAATGATGGATTTTTTTTCAATTTTCTTTCCGCTTTCTTTAGCTAAAATAAACTAACAGGAATTAAATTACACATATATTTAAAAAGATAATAATGACATATTCCTATAAATGTAAATGAAGACAAATTTAAATTAAAAGAATTTCCAAATATAATTTAAAATTATACAATGTATGAAATTCGTTTAGAACACACACATGCACACGTGTGTGTGTGTGTCCCTAGTTAGATTAAAAAGTAATCTTATTACTCGTTTATGTATCGAGTTGCATATAGTGAGACTCACTAATTATCCGAATTATGGAGGTCATATATTTAAATTTAGAAATATTTTCAACCGCCTAAACATTTAGAATATATATATATATATATATAGGAGAGGGTTAACGTAAGAACCATTTTTATTGTGAGCGTGAGAACCAAAAATGATGAATTCGATGTGAACTTGATGAATCATTGAGAAAGTTAATGAATCCAAAAATGGAATTTTCGCCTCTCATGGGATTCGAACCCTAGGTGAAAATTCGAATTTTTGATCCAAGAACTTTTCAACAGATTCATTAACTTCCATAGCTAATTCATTTTGTTAAGTAAGAATTTTCGTGATTCTTAATTCTCACGTTAAAATTGGTTTTTATTTGAACCTCACTCTATATATATATATATATACATATATATATATATACATGTATTTTGAATCTAATTAAAAAGTGACTATAAGAAATATTAGAAATTAAACTCAAATCTTAAATTTTAAAATATACGATCAATGAAACCAGTTTAGTATGTATGTATGAATATATATCTTAAATATGATTAAAAGGTAATTTTGCAACTCATTCTCGGAGTAGTCTCATATAATAATATATGTTAATTATACGAATTAAATAGGTAATATATTTAGATATAAAAAATTCAATCATTCTCGTTCCTAGTGTGTAACCTGTTGAATTTTGACGGGAACCATTTCACGTTGTAATGCCTAATTAAAATTTGAAAAATAAATTATTATTTTATTTTAAAATATTGGTAATTGAAGGAACCGTTATTTGACAGATAATATTATAATAAAAAAAATAAGTGAATGAAGGTGTTTCTTCTTTTTTCCGCCTTCTTTTTCTTAAAGTAATAAATAAAATTAAACTAAACATATATATGAAGTAATTGAAGGAATTTTTATTTGACATATACATATTGAAGTAATTCAAATTCAAATATTACAAAGTAAACATGAATAGATTTTAAAATAAATAACAAAAGACTCAAAATTTAAAAAATTCCACAAAGGTTGTCGACTAATGTTTGTAACCCTTTTAGAATTTATATACTTACCTATCTAAAATCGTATTATAAAGTGATTTTGTTACTAGACTTGTAACAAAATAATAAATATCTGATATATATTTTTTATTTAAAGTAAGTTTTGAATGTGACAACAATTAGTGTGTTATCTGTTGAGTTTTGTAGTAGGCAAGATGATGGTTCAAAAAGATGAGGCTAGAGTTTAGTCAAGTGTGCATCTGTCTAGAATGTATATACTCGTAACCATCCCAAACTCGATTAAAAACTAATTTTACTACATGTTCTCATCTCAAACCCACATGGTGATATTCGTAATTACCCAAAATCATAAATTTATAAATACAACTTGTTACAGTAATTGGTTATCCGTTTTAATAAAAACCTCCATATGATAAATTAAAATCAATAATAAATAGTATAAACAACAAAATATTAAGAAAATTAAGCAAATTCAATATAGGCATGCCGATTGTATTCACTCATTTGGTATTTATATACTCATATTTGTCACGAATTTGATTAAAATAAGTTTACCACTTGTTCTCGTCTCACACCCATATAGTCTTAACTATTCGCTAATTACCTAGAACTATTAAATTTTATAAATATAAATTGTTACAAATTTGATCTATTCATCTCAACAAAAATCTTTGTATTAAAGAAAATGAATAATAAATAGTAGAAATAAAAAAATATCTAAAAGTGAGGAAAATTCACATAGACACGTTGATAAATGATTGGACCCGTTTAAAATTGTTATACTTCTAAACACATTTTTATTTATAAAATATCTAATAATCAAATATAAGTTGTTATAATAATTAGTTGGTTGAGGCTATCGTTCATACACTCGGAGCCGTTGGTCGTATTGATGCAAGGCGATAGACTGAAATGATGAGGCTAAGATTTAGCCATATGAAACCGTCTGAAATTTATACATGTTCATGTTCCAAACACAATTAGTAATACCGGTTAATCACCTAAACATGTTTAACTTTGTAAATATAAGTTATTACAATAATTGGTTAATTGTCTCAATAAAGACTCGAACGTTATAGAATAAATATTAGTAATAAATACCAAAATATTTAGAAAATAGTTAAACATAATTTATTTAAATAATTAAACATAATTTATTACAATAATTGATTATTTGTATGAATAAAACTCGAATAATATTACAAGTTCAACATTACTAATAAATACTATATAACAATAATTTCGTTTGTCCTATGTTCGAGCTAGTGATACTTCTGAATTTAATATATAAGTGTCCATTTAATTTTACATAATATAATATGAACAAATACAATTGTTTTGGCACACCTTCTTGTCGACATATATAATATAAAAATAAAGTTATTTGTTTGGATATTCGGGTATAATATGATCTAACACATATATAATCTATGGATCATAATCTATTCGATAGAGTATATTGTTCATTCTTTCATATATGCAAGATAGATTGAAATATGTTAATTTACTTATAGATACTTTATTTTTTTAGGTCAACGTATTAAATATATTTTTATGTTGCATGTATGTATACTTAATATAAACACATATATTTTCATAAATATTGATAAACTAATAAAATCTATGGTGTAGAATTAGACAATATACATTTATAAAATATAATAAGAATATTGAGAAGTATCAATGTATTAATATATCGGAAAATATATGCATCAGGAAAAGATCTAATATATATATATATATATATATATATATATATATATATATATATATAACGCAACTAACAAAATTATAATTATACAATTAGTAAATATTTAAGAAGACCAAATATTATACATTCACCATATTTTATGGAGTACATAAAAATACAAGAATTCATGTAACATTTAATAATTTTCGGACTTTCTCATAATAATTGAAATAAAAATGAATTATTTGGTGACAAATATAAAAATCATAGCAAAACAAATATGGTCATATCCATATTCTTGTTTCTATATAGGTACAAGATATAATACTAATCTAATATTTTAAAACTATTGTATTGTAGATATTAAGTTAATTAGGCCAACTTAATTTGAATAATTTTTTTTTGGCATTTGTAATGTATTAAATGCAATATTAGTTAATCCAATATTTCTTTAATCACAATTTTACTTATTGCAGGTAATGTAAATTATGAGCAACTAATACTCATTAATTGTAAGATTACATACCTTCTTTATACATTGAGAAAGTACATATTGGAGGATTTTGATAAATAAGAATAAAATTTTGTGGGGATGCCACATAGGATTGAGGATTAATGTGGTGTCTCCAATGTGTAATGGATTATATAATTAATAGATAGATGTATAGTTTTATGAAAATTTAAAATATATCATTATTATGTTGAGGAAGAGGGCATGGATCACGTAACAAAACAATGAGCTTTAATGCACAATTCTCAATTTAAAGTGGACGTCTTTTATTTTTCGATTCTTTTATCATATTTGTTAGACCCGGCACGGTCAAGACCTAGTCGGGCTCTTTTTTTTTTGTTCCAACAAATTATAGAGAAATAATGATTTCTCTTTTTTGAAAACAAAAAAGACTTTTTATATGAGAAATTTTAAATTCCAAATATATTAATTTTTTGCTACTTTGTTTAGTGTATACATATTTTTTCTCAAGTGAAATTTAGATTTAGAATACATTATGATTAATAATTTGATTTGACAAAGCATAACTCTTTATCAATTTGTAACTTATAACATCAAATATTAAGACATATTAATTGTGTTATGAATAATTAATTATTAGTCATACTGATAATTGATTGTAAAATATTAATACCTTTGATATAATTTTTCTAGTTTAAGTTTATATATATATATATATATATATATATATATATATATTCTTTATTTAATCTTGATTCCTTGTTTGTTTTATAACAATAAGTCTTATGCTATGAAGGTTCTAACATATCATGTTCATCTTTTTACTTTTAATTCTGTCATAATTAAACTGTATTAAAAATACTTTCAACTTCTAACTTTATATTAAAGTTCTTCTTATTGTTTTATAACATTATTAATTGATCCCCTAGATAATTGTTTTTCTGGCTTCGTCATCGGGTGAAATAATAATGATGCAAAATTAATTAAATATTAAAAATATTGGATAGTTGTGGTGGTTGTTGATAAATATAATAATTAAGTGAAAGAAAGAGAAAAGTTCAGCCTCCAAAATTGCATCATTAAATTCAAGTGGAAAGTGAGACGAATAATACAATTCAGTTCTTGATTTCATGACATTGAAAATGAATGATAAGCTTTATGGGAAAAGCTATCTGGCTGAAAATGAATCACTTTAAGTCGAAGGAGTCGGAAAAGGCAGGAAAGCAACCTTTCATCATCCGTTGGGGCATTTGAACGAAATGAGATGTCTATACATATTTGTATGCTTATAGTGAAACCACACTTGAGAAGATTATTCCCTCTCCAACTACGCGACATAGCTTTTGTGGTATATATATATCACTACAAAATTCCGGTCGGCCACCGGTGGAATATTCTGTCGGTAAGTCGAAGAATTCCGTCGGTTATTGAGATCACCGACGGACGCTCGACGAAAACCTTCTAACGTCGTAAATGCGTCAGTTTTACCGATGAATTTCTTGTCCGTCGGAGTTCACCGGCGGATTTATTGATGGTGAGTGCGTCATCTATAATGATTACATCGTCGACATCATCAAGTTGGCCAACGGAATTACCGACGGAATTTTTCATCGGTATTTAAAAAAAAAATCTTCTATACAAAAAATATAAAATGAAAAGAATGGTGCAATTAAATGTCAAACACATTCTTTGCTCATACAGAGCACCACAAACTAATTTATGCCAAATCCAAAGTTAATGAAATGAAAAGAACATCGACAAATATGCAGGCATACACCACTAACTAATTAAATAAGCAGCAATAAAATGAAAAGAATATTAGTGCAATTAAATGGAAAATCTGTAAGCATACACCACTAACTAATTTATGCCAAATAAATTATCAATGCAAGGGAAGGGACATTTGAATCTATGTTAGAATGCTCTAAGTAAATATGATACATTCACCACTAAAACTCAGAGATAAGTACAACGTGTATATATATAGAGGATGGATCAAATGAGAACCCATATATTTTTGAGAAATGAGAACCAATGTCAATCGTAGATCTAGATGCAATCTATGGTGTGGGTTATCCTTAATTTATACGTAATTTATATTTATTTATGCACGAAAAGGTCATTAAGATAATATATACAATTTCAGTTAATTATAGTATCCCTACAATCATGAGATTTGTGTAGTTATTTTCGATAGTCAATAGAATTTTACCATATTCATTTTTGATTTATTTTTTGATAACTGATTTTTTTATAACCTCATCTCTACAAATACTTATTGAAAACGTTTTTTTATGTATTTTGGTTTCGTCTCCATGGATTCTCCATGTATTTATGCGCAAATGGATGATAATCAATGCACATCAACTAATATTTTACGCATATATAAGATAAGCATTTTCATATCAATGCATAATTTAATACTTGAATGTGCAGATACAGAAAAATAATATAAGCATTTCACGTGTAATGTAATTTTTGACCTTGTGCATTTTTATACAGTTTCTTATGCGTATTTTTCTAGAGCCATATGCACAATCATTATAATCATATGCACAACTACTATCTAGTTATGCATGTTAATCGATTCATCGAAATAACCATAGTTGTATCACAATTTTAAGATTTGCGGTGCAAAATTCTTATTTGTTATCTTTATTTGAAGGTAAAAAATATATTTTTACGTTAATTATTATTCAAGGTAGTTTTATAAATTTGATATTTTTACGTTAATTATTATTCAAATATAAATTCTCAATTTTATAAGTTTGATTGTTAGTTACTGTTTTGTTTTGCATAATTACTTA
The DNA here is from genome assembly GCA_036937905.1 of Salvia rosmarinus. NCBI lineage: Eukaryota > Viridiplantae > Streptophyta > Magnoliopsida > Lamiales > Lamiaceae > Salvia > Salvia rosmarinus. The sequence continues at coordinate 58,757,179 of CM072822.1, read as the reverse complement.
CAATCATATGCATAACCATTACAATCATATGCACAACTACTACTTTGAGCAGAGAGAGAATGTGAATGAGGCAAATGCGAAAAATTAGGGATTAGGCGAAAATCAGTGGTTGGACGAATCTTTAAATAGACCTTAATGCCCCTAACATGTTTAAAATCATAAAATAGTATAAAAATAGTGAAACTCATTTTTAAGTATGAATTAAATATGATCCATTAGATTAGATTAAATTTAGGGTGATGATTAGTTCTTATTTCTTATCTTAGAGGAAATTCTCCAAATAACTAACCCTTTATATATATATATATATATATATATATATATATATATATATATATATATATATATATATATATATGTGTGTGTGCGCACAAGCAAGCAACAATCGTTAAACAAGAAGTCAATGATATATCAATGAAAATTGTTAGTTACTGAACATTATAAATAATAAAAAACTTTAAAAGTATCAGGTAATATGCTTACGTTTTCTCATCCCAAATTTTCACCAATCTGGTTTGTACCATTTTTTATCCCCGCCAAGTTACATACAAAGACAAGCTTATAAATAGCAATTCATAATATATGACATCAAGTGACACTAACTTGTTTAGCAGCACACCGTGACGCAGCCTTTAAAATTCTGTGTTAATTGACCAAAAAAAAAAAAAAAACTTGTTTAGCAGCCGTGTGTGTGTGTTGGCCTAGTGGTAGAGTGGTTAATGCTCGAGGCCAAAGGTCTCGGGTTCGAGTCCACCGTGACGCAGCCTTTAAAATTTCTGTATTAATTGACAAAAAAAAACTTGTTTAGCAGCCTAACTATTTCAGAATGGAGACATTGTATATATAATAGCTTAAGTCATTGCAAACTCGATTACATGCATTCATATGTACTAAAGCATATAGAATAATATCCTACATAAGTACAAGTATTTGCAGTAGATATGCATCTATATGGATATATCGTATATACACTTGAAGTAACATATATATACATAGTCAAAAACATTAAAAATGAGTAAACATAATAAACACCTTTGTTTTTCAACTATTGTAGTTAAATATAGAGGCTATAGACATAACAAAAGAAGAAAAAGGAGATAGTAAACATAAAAAACTTTGGCAAATGAAAATATTAGTATATGCGAATAGGATGATTTATGTTGAATAGCTCACTCAACAATATTTTATATGGTATATGTTTATGTTTTTTTATATATAATCATTAATCATGATGTATTTATATAGGTTTCAATCAGTCAATTATATAAAAAGAATTCATCATATTTGTTTTTCAGATATATTATTGCTCCAAATTTAACAATTTTCTGAAATTCTTTTTACTTTCTATATGGTAGATAGTTATAATATACACATATATACATATATATATATATATATATATATTTGCTTTTTCAATTTTCTATTGTACACAAAATTCTTATACATTGTGGTGTGTGTTTGTACGAATAGAGAATGTGATAATAATTGTATGATGTATTGAATCATATGAGCAGGAAGTAATGAGGGTCTGTGAATGCAGTTTGGGTAACAGAGGCAAGAAGCATGGTAGCAGAGGCCCTAATCTTATCAATGATAAAAAAAGTTGGAAGTTAGGCAAGCAATGAGTTTCTGTTTGAGCCTCTGGATGATCTTACCGTGTTTCTCTGATCACCTCAGAGAAATGGAAAGGGATTGGGGGAAGCAAATAGAAGTGAGAGATGAGCTGAAATCGGTTGTGGTTATCCTGAGAGACAAGAAATTAGGAGAGGAGAGTAAGCACAATTATTTCATATCGACCTCGCCCATCGATGGGATATGGCCCAACCGCCAAGCCCACTACTGAGCCTCAAGCAGTGGGCCTCACATCATGACCAGGCCCACGGTTAAGCCAAAAGGCCCAGTACCGCCTCGAACCCTAATTTCGCTCCACCTCCTCATTGGTCACAGCACCGCCATGGAAGGCAAGGGCCCCACACGCCAAGGAAGAGTCCCTATACGCTGGAAGAGTCCCTACATGGAAGGGATAGAACACGTCTTTAGGGGTTTCGGATATGTATAAATAGAAGGAAAATTGATGATAGAAGGGTTGGCAACTTATTGAATGCTAAGAGCTTGTAACTACACTCACCGTACTCAAATCATAGTGAAAGTATTGAGGAATCACTCCTCCGTGAGACGAGATCTCATTAACGATCGAACCACGTAAAAGCCTTGGTGTTCTTTATTGCTTTACATAAATCTCGCATAATCACGTAACTAGATTTATCATTGGCGCCGTCGTGGAATCGTCAACAAGAAAGCTTCGTTTCCTCTACAACTTAATGGCAAGAACACGCACAACCGCTGTCGACGCTGGCAACAACCGCTACCGAGGGCGACCGGTGGTCACTCGGCGTCGCGGGAAGGAGATCGCAGACGCCTGGCGTTCACACTCGAGGGCAACATGGAAAACGTCTCCATACACCTCGGGACCGCCCCAACGTAGGGAAATGCCGACCTCAACGAGGACGAACAAGCAGTTCATTCGCCCCACGAGGCCTCGACCGAGCAGTAACCGAGTTCTTATGCGCCAACCTTGGCTAATTCCAAAGCTTCTCAACAGAGGACAAAGGCGGGCCCCGAACTGAATACCACGGCCGCCCGAGGTCGCCCTCCGAAGCAGCCAATACCACCTCGGCGTGATAGCCGAGAACGTGCATCAAACCCCGACGCGTGCGGGCCACCGCGGCGAGCCGCCGCCCCATTCGCGGAGCCGCCACCACGGACGAGCCACCACCACCGCCTCGCCATTCGCGGAGCCGCTCTCCACCTCGTTATGCCGACCGAGAGCCGAGCAAAACAGAGAGAAGAAAGGCGAGTCGAACTCCCCTCGGAGGACGATAGGCGCCGCTATCGATCCCCACCTCTCCGAAAGAGATGGCAACGATCTCGGGGTTCGACCTGCACGGAGAGTCATCTCCCTTTCTCGGAGAAATTCTAGACACGCCCGCCCAAATGATACCGGCACCCAATATTCCGCCTACATGGCATGGAGACCCTCCGACTTCCTTTTCGCCACACTACCAACATGGCGAATCAAGGAATGAAAGATTTTCACATGTGCAAAATCTTCCCGAGGTGCCGATCTCCAACGCCCGACGCCGGTTCACCTCGCCCATGTAATAGTATACACCGCTTGGGACCTCATGGATCGCTCAAATGGCGCTTCTATCGAAGATGCCACCTCGCAGCCTTCCTCCGACCTACTCACAATCCGCCAAGGCGGGACGAGACGATGTCGAACTCGCCTCGAGGTTCATCAAAGAGTCGCTCAAAATTAACGATGAACGATCTCTACATCATCAACACGTTCAAAATGGGATCCGACCCAGTGGCGAACAAAGAAATCACCGGGGAGAAACCAAAGACGGCGAGTAAGCTTTGGAACTCGTGGACAACTTCGTCGAAGGAGGCAGTCGGATCTGAAGAAGATGGAGATGCGGGACGAGCGTAAGTCCGAGAGAAAAAGCCGGATGACCAAGTCGAGGCATCGATCGCAAGCGCCTTCCGGGATCAAGAGAGGGCCACTGGAGTCCGTGCTCGGACCTCGCCCAACCCGGCGCAGAGCGCCCCCGCTCAAATCAAGGGCGAAATATTCGAGCTCCATGCCGAGCTCTTCCAAGCCCCTCCTATGAAAGGAGGATCAAGAAGAGGTCCACAGAGGAGTATTGTGACTATCACCAAGGGTATGGTCATGATACCGAGAATTGTAGGAACACTGGGCTCAGATCGACGAGCTCGTCAAGGTGGAGCCTCAAGAAATACCTCGGTCGGTGGCCGGAAGCGAGAAGGCGCAGGGGAAGAATAACGGTGGCAACAACTGCGGGCCGACCTTGACGACGACCCGACCTGAAGACGACGAGGACGAAGGTCCCAATGTTATGGAGCAGGTCTACGTTATAACCGGACTGCCCATCGGAGCGACGAGGTCGTCGTAAAGAACGGCTCTGAGGTCGGCCACTGAGGAGCCAAAGAACAAGCGACTCCGGGACGGTGAGAACATAGTGTTCTCCAAGGAGGATCCGGTACCCAAAATCATGCCGCACCAGGACGCCATCACCATACAGGCCGTGGTGGGCAACAAGAACGTCCATCGGGTCTATGTCGACATCGGGCCTCGTCGCATCATCTTCCGTAGCTGCTGGATAAACTCGAGGTCGGAGGTATTCAGTACTTCCGCGCCTCACAATTACGGAGCTTCACCCAGAGGCGGTTCAACCCGAGGCGTCATTACCTTCCTCCACTGCAGGACGAGCTCCCGTGTCGGTCACCAAGGCCATTAAATTTTTCCGGTCCGACCCTCTCCGCACAACATCATCACGGGAGAGATTGGCTATACGCCACCAAGGCCGTCTGCTCGGCCCACGACGACCGAGAGCCTTCGACTATGCGACGACGATCCTCAAGATCATCCAGTCGGCACCTGTGGCCCAACCGACATCCGGCGTGTCATACAACTTCGAGGGAATACAGGACGTGTTTGCGTGGTCCCGCCGATATGACCGGAGTGTCGCCCGAGCTCATAACTCATCGCCTCAACATCGACCCGGCCACCAAGCCGGTCCGCGAAGAAAAGAATATTCTCGCTAACGCAACCGGTCATAAGGGACGAGGTGACTCAACTTCGAAGGCCAAGATCTTGTTCGAGGTCAACACCGACCGGATGGCTAATCCGCCGTGGTCCGAAAGCTGTGGGAGGTGGCGCATGTGCCGATTACACCGACCTCAACAAGCACCGCCTAAAAGATTGCTACCCTCCCGACATTGACAAGAAGGTGGAGGCATTGATGGGCCACGAGATGTTCGAACTTCCTAGATCTATACAAAGGATACCACCAAACTCGATGAGCCGGAGGACGCCCAAGACCGCGTTCATCACCGACTTCGGCATCTTTGCATACCGAAAGATGCCTTTCGGCCTTAAGAACGCCGGGGCTACTTACCAGAGGATGGTGGATGCAACATTCAAAGACCACATCGGGGAGATTGTCGAGGTCTAAGTCGATGACATCATAGTCAAAAGTCAAAAAACGGAGAGTGCGCGGTGACCCAGCACTATCCTCCAACTCCTCAGGTCGGCCAACCTCAAGCTCAACCACCAGAAATGTACATTTATGGTGAAGACCGCAAGCTCTGGGATCTGGGTTTCTCAAGAGGGCTCAAGGCCAATCCCACCAAGGTGGGCGGCAAGGTTTCGACATGTAGGTGCAAGGACCATCCGTGAGATCCACAAACTCACCGGGTGCCTAGCCGCCTCAGCAGATTTCTATCTCGAGCCGAGAAGCGGCTTCCTTCTTCAAGATCCCGAGGAGAGCTCCGGACTTCACCTGGCAGGAAGAACACCATGTCGCCTTCGCATACGGTGAAGGAGTATCTCGCCGACCTGCCGACCATGTCCGCCCCAAAGCAAGGTGAACTCATCTCTCTATATTTGGCCGCCTCGGACGAGGCCATCGATCTGATATTGGTGCGAGATGAGGAGGACGACAACTCCCATCTACTTTATTAGCCGAGCTCTCAGGGACCGTAGACGAGGTACACCACCTCGAAAAGGTAGCATCGCCTTGGTGAACGTCAAGCGACGCCCGACCCTACTTCCAAGCCCATTCGTCTGTGTACTAATCGACCTACCTTTGAGACAAGTCTTGTCCAAGCCGAGTCATCCGGACGCATAGCTGTGGCATCAGTGGCTCGGCGAGCACGACATCTCGCACTCCCTAGACCGCCATAAAAGGGCAGCTCACCGACTTCCGGTGGAAGCCAAATTCACCGAGGTCGGCTCTACCAATGAGGTCGCCCAACACCCGCCCCACGCCGAGGAATCCGCCCCTGCACCGCCCGATAATCGCTGGCGGATGTACGTGGGCGGAGCTTCATGCAAACGGCAATGAGCGAGCATTCTCTCCTCGGCCGGACAATCAAGAAGTGACCTCACGCCCGGTTTACCTTCCGACCACCAACAACGAGGTGGAGTATGAGCCGATCTCGTGACTCGCCTAGCAAAGGAATTGAGTGTGGACAATGTCCGGATCTTGGGATTCTGTGTCGTGGTAAACCGTGTCCCAGGCGATATCTGAGGCTAAGGAGGACCGAATGAGCGAGACTCGAGAAAGCAAAGGAGATCTCGACCTCATTCGGTACTCCAAGATTCATCGGATCCCACGGGCGAAGCGGCCGAGTCGACGTTCTCAGCAAGTTAGTTGCGTCATCAACAAGTCCACCAAAGGGAGGAGGTTCATTCCGAAGCATAGCGAGTCTCACATCGGCATCATCACCGAGATAGAGCCGAATTGATGTCTCCCATAAAGGCTACCGGAAGATGGCGACTACCTCAAGATAGGCTTGAAGCAAAAAGATGATGGCGAAATCCCGTAAGTACCTCATACACGAGGGCGCTCTACCGAAGTCTTACCTTCAACCCTCCCGAGGTGCCTCGGCCCAAGAGGCCGACTACGTGCTCAATGAGATCCACGGAGGTCTTGTGGAAGTCACATCGGGTCATGAGCTCTCTCAAAGAAGACGCCGAGGTCGGGATATTATCGCCCACCTTGTTCAAGATTCGCCGAGCTCGTCAAAAGTGTCAAAGTGCCGACCACTCCACGGTCAAAAGCTACCCCAAACCGATCTAAGCGACTGCAGAGCCCGTGGCCTTTCATGCGATGGGGATCGATATCGTTGGTCCGCTCGACCGAGCACCGTGTCAACTTCGATACTTAGTCGTAGCCATAGACTACTTCACAAATGGGTCGAGGCCGAGCCACTTTCGAGCCTCACAAGCGGGAGGATTCGCACTTCGTGTGAAAAATATAGTCCGCCGCCGCATACCGCACATTCGGTCTCGGACAACGCACCCAATTCGTCGACAAAATTTTAAGGTGGTGTGAAGAGCTCCGGATCGAGCAACGCTTCAGCTCGGTCGCACACCCGCAAGTCAATGGTCGACCGAGGTGACGAACCGCACGATCGCACAAGGATTGAAGAAAAGGCTAGACCGAGCTAAGGGTGATTGGGCTGAAAATCTCCTCAAGTCCTCTCGGGTCCCACAGACAACACCCTGACCTCGCACGGAGAAACCCTTTCGGCCCGGTCTACGGTACGAGGCCGTCATACCGGCCGAGATCGGCGCACAAGCCCGCAAGACTCTTCATTTCGACCAGGCCGGGAACGAGGAAGACTGCGTGTACAACCTCGACGCTCTCGAGGAGAAGCTGAGCTCGCCTTCATAAACGGCCAAGCACAAGGGCCAGTCGCACTGCGGTACTACAACAAAAGGGTCAAAGCCTCCGGCCCAAGTAGGCGACCTCGCCCCACGAAATAATGAAGCCGAGAGCCGTGGCGTCTTAACAAGTGGATCCGACATGGGAAGGCCCATACCGCGCTCACGAGGACCTCGGCAAAGGGCTTACAAGTTAGCTCACCTATCCGTGCACTTATCCCGAACACGGCACATCACTCATTTAAGGAGGTACTTTACATAGCTTCGATTTAAGATCGACATCATGTTAGTCCCTTCATTGTTTTGCCAAAGTACGATGTTGATTACATATTCAATAAAACATTTGTTTTTCTAATGAATATTTCACTTCGTCTCATACATATGTGAACATCTGTTTGGATACACCACATTTAAACCTTCACAAGGGGACGCCCTTACGAAGATGAAAATCCCACTAAGTAGGGTACGCATACAGACTACTCATTAATTTGAACGTCTACATGCAAAGCATACAGATTACCCATTAAGTTGGACGTCTACATGCACGCGACATCCAGACCGATCTCACCAACTTATACCCATTTATTTGGGAAGATATGCACTCCGGTACAAAGTCTAAATGTATTAACGACTACAAACCGAGTTTCAAGCCATATACAAGTCAACCGGGCTTCCGAGCTCGTTTATACCCCTTTATTTGGGAAAATATACACTTCTGTATACAGTCTAAATACATTTACGACCAAAACGAAGTCCTAAGCTATGTTTGTACCTCTCAAGGGGGAAAATGTACACTTCGAAACGAGTCTAAATACATTTATGACTACATACAAAGTCCTACGCTATATACAAACTCATTCGGGCTTCCGGCCCGCCTCGACGGACTCATTGCCGCTGCCCGATTCGAACAAAATCTCTGGGTCGGCGATGAACACCCGGAATGAACTCGGTGCCCTCCACCCAATCAATGAGGTCGGCACCACCTCGGCCTGCTCCGGGTGCGATCTGAGCCGACACAGGCGGGTTCCGACCTCGGCCCTGAGCATGATACTGGGCCAGACCACGCCCGCCCCGACCGCCGCCTCCACGCCGACCGCCTTCCATGCCCTCGCCGACCGCCGAGGCTGCCTCAAATGCTCCCTCTCACTGGACCCATTAGACGGAGCACTTGGCGTGGTCACGAGCCGCCTCCTCTTCGTGTTCTTCAATTATTGGACCAATGGCGCCACTGTAGAGACTCGCACTGGCTGGGGCATACGTCGTTATTTAACGACCTCGTACATCCGCATGTACTTCATGATGGAGTTGAGGCAATCTTTAAACCTCTTGCTATTAGGCCCTCCTCATCCCTCAAACACCATGCCTCCGATGCAAGCTCGAACTCGATCGTCGGCCGGATATGGTAGTTCCACCATCCGCGGATTACCTTCTCGTACTCTGATGCTCTTCCGAGATCCGAGCTAGCTCCTCCGTTGTCACCGAGCAGCTCTCGCATTGCATCGGCCGTCCTCGACAACATCACAGACAACCACCCCCGGACTTCGAGTTGTGTGATCTTTAGCTTTAACGCCTCGTTCTCGGCCGGGAGGCGGGCCTTCTCGGTCGGCCTCAGATCTTCTTACTCGGTCGGCGGTCGATGCCGAGGTGACATCCATTCTCGCCAAACTTGAGTCACCGGACGATCGACTCCTCCAAAATAGACCTCTTCGTCCTTCCGCCAACGCACCTCGGGCCTCTTTTAACTTGGTCACCGATCATGGTCAAGCCCAGTAATCGAGAATTAGAGTGCTAAAATAAAAGACAACACACACTTCGTAAAGTTGTAAATCTTATTATTTATGACCAAAAGTTTTACAAATCTCGGGATCCTATCGACCCCGCAATTCACTATTACAACAGTCCACTGACCTCAGCTCTGCCGGACTCGCCGGCCTCCTCCGTGGTCCTCGCTCCTGCTGCATGCTGGCCGACCTCCCTGAAGGAAGCTCCGAGCCGGCCCTCCTCCTCCTCCTCCACATCCACGGCCTGCACGCACTCGGCAAGAAGCTCCTCAAGCTCGTGATCTTCATCCACCTCAGACCGGGACACGACCTCTACCGTCGGGAGAGCGAGTCGGAGGAGGCCAAAGCTCCACCACGTGAAAGGGCCGCCCGCCAACACGGCGGCGCATCTTGTTCACCGCCTGGGTCGACCTCGGCCCATCCATGCTCGACCTTATCAAAGTCCGGCATTGTGGCGCCAACCCTCCGGTGGGTAGATATCACCGCGGCCTCATCACGGCGGCCGGTCGAGATAAAGGCGGAGAAGGTCTCGACTCGACGAGCTTCTTTGTTGAAGGCCTTCAACATAGGTCCTCGCCCCCGCAAGAAGGCACTCGTCCGATCAAGAAGCTTCTTCTCCGCCTCGGCCGCCTCTTCTCGAGCGCCCCACCTTAGCACGAGAGCGCTGCAGAGCCCGATCCTTCTTCCTCGTGGCGGCCTCGGCAGCGCCTGCAACCTCGACCTCCTTCCTCGCAGGCGAGAACTCGGTAGCGGCCGCCTTCCTCTCCTCCTCGTGTGGGGAGGCAACGACATCGCCATGCGGCGCAGCTCACTTGCTACCGAGGGCAAGTCCTGAAAATCAAACGGTCAGTAGCGCACAACAAAGAAAATACCGCACTAGGGAAGAGCAGAGGATCTCTGGAGATCGATACTGCGCGATCATGGGACGAGCCTCAATCTCCATACCGAGCTCGAGATCGGCCGAGGACCCGTCGCCAGATCGCTCGTGGTTTCCACAACCACGGGTGCGGATGGGTCCACCCCGCCGCTTCTTCTTCCTAGGTGGCTCCGCCGCCCCGGTGATGCGGCATGAGGAGAGCCGGCCCTCGCCTTCCTCGCATGATCAAGCTTCACTACACAACAAAAGAAGATCGATTAGTACAATGAGATTGGACACAAAAAAGGGAGAAAATATACGGGATGCCCTCACCCCGATCGACCCGCCCCGACGCCTCGCACCTATAAACGCCGGCCGGCATTATTCGTGTCGTCCTCGATGAAGTCAATAGATAATACCTCACCGAGGCTCGCTGAGTTGTTCCTCCATGAAGCCTGTGGGCTTCATCTTCACATCCATCACCTTATCGAGGCCCCACTCATACCTGCACTCATCACCAAGCAAGAAAAAACTTGCTCGCCAATGAGAGACCTTAGGGGCCGCCACCTTAAATTTCAGCCGAGGAGACAGATAATACACTCCTCCTATGGTCTCGACGCTAAAAACGCATCAACACCTCAAGGAGAGCTCGCCAACGCCATAACAGTGAGAGCCTAGCCCCACCACCGACCTAATGGAATTCGAGGTCACGGTGACATATAGGGATCCGAAAATATTCTCGATACTAAGGAAAATCGGGCTAAGGAAACCTAAGGCCGCCTCGCGACGCCTACATATACAAGAATGAAGCCTCGGTGGGGCCATAGCCCTATCATTGGATCGCGGCAGCACCACCACGCCTTCGGATCCAGTATTCCTCGCTATTTCAAAAGGTCCTCCGTCGTCAAACTCGACCTCGCCGAACCCACCCTCAATCCATCCCACATCGATGATGATACCGCGAACCCAGCACTAATTCCTAGGAACTACCCAAAAGGTTATAGCACATGTAATCATTAAGACCGGTGGCACTAACGGGGAAGAAGACGGACGGCGGAGCCCGAGGCGTATGTAACTTTCAAAACGGAAGGCGAAGAATACATACTTACTTTTTCAAGCGAGATATCGGGCTTCCTCAACAAGTTTGAAAGAAAACCGAGAAATTTCGCAAATATGTTCTCGAAAACAAAGCGTCGAAAGGAAAGTGAGCAGTTGCCTCATTTGGGCCTATTTATGGGACAAATGGCGCCAAAACCGACGCTTCAACTTTCACACGTGCTACCGCTATCGATGTGGAGTCGGCGCACGCGGTTCGAGTGCCCAACCACCACTGGCGGGTATGACGACGCTAGGTAAGATAGACCACCGCCCGACTCGCAATCATCACACGGCCTCGGCGTCCTCCGTATAGCGGTGCCCAGATCGCACCTCGGCCTTCCCCAAATGGCGGGTATCCAGATCGGACCTCGGCGCCACGGCCCCAGCCGGGTGCCGTCAGCACGCCCAGCATCCCTGAAGGCGGTCACTCCAGACGAACCTCGACACCATCCAAAGATAACTTCTCCATCCGGATCAACCTCTCGGGTCGGACATCGGCATCCTCCACAAGAGCGGTGGGTCGTTATCCGTGTCGGACTTGACTTCGTTGTAGCACATCCGTGTCCAACGACGCACAACTCACTTCGGTCTTCGACAAGCGGTGCATACCCGTAACTATTGCACCACCCAACTCGCCTCGAACCAGATCGCCAAATAAACCCTCACGCCAAAAGACAACACCTTCGACAACAACTTCACCAAGCAACACCTCACCCCAAGAAAGCGCATTCTTCGCTTCACCCGGTATGGTTGTTACTCGACTATTCGGGGCTATGATGGGATATGGCCCAACCGCAAGCCCACCGCCAGCCCAAACGAGTGGGCCTCACATCATGACCGTGCCCACGCGGTTAAGCCAAAAGGCCCACCGCCCGAACCTAATTTCACCCAGCCTCCTCATTGGTCACAGCACCGCCTACATGGAAGGCAAGGGCCCCTACACGCCAAGGAAGAGTCCCTATACGCCAGGAAGAGTCCCACATGGAAGGGGATAGAACACGCCTTTGGGGTTTCGGATATGTATAAATAGAAGGAAAATCGACAGAGAAGGGTTGGCAACTTATTGAATGCTAAGAGCTTGTAACTACACTCACCGTACTCAAATCATAGTGAAAGTATTGAGGAATCACTCCTCCGTGGACGAGATCTCATTAACGATCGAACCACGTAAAACCTTGGTGTTCTTTATTGCTTTACATAAATCTCGCATACTCACGTAACTAGATTTATCATCCACATAGCCCTCTATAAATTCGAGGAAACCTATACAATTGAATGGGAATCCATCTCTTGTTTACTACATAATAAAACCTACACAATTGAATGAGAATCTATATATCTTGCATCCATGACAATAGCATACTATGAATAAGCATCTCAAGAAAAAAATTAGGGAAAAGGTTAAGAAAGAAAGCTTCCAATAATAACATATGGAACAAGCCCACAGTTCAATCAATTCAGCAACGAAAATGCGCATGAATCATTCAATAAATGATAAAAAGAAACCAATTAAACTCCACAGTTCAATCCCTAAGAATCATCCACAAAAATAAAAAAAAACAAAAGAAAAATATATAATACATGCTGCCCAGTAGGCGTTCTCTATGGCGGTGGCGGCGATGGTGGTTGTGTTCTCCGTGCAGCAATGGGCGGCGACGACGACAGGGAATTTACCCGCCCAATCTGCAATCGATGAGAGAAAGAGAGAGTAAGAGAGGTTGTATGAGAGAGATTGAGAAAGGTTGAGAGAGATCGACAGCGCGACAACGTTAGCGTTGATTACGGTCGATGCTTTTGGACGACACGGCGGCGGCGGTGGATCTGAGGAAGAGGAAGATTTAAGGTAATTACAATAGCGGAGTTGGAAAAAATGAAAAGCCGATTTTATGTATCGGGATATATCGACAGACTAATGACGAAACCCCAAAATTTTATTTTTTTAAAAAATCACCGACGGATCAATGACGAATTCTAAATTATTTAATATTTTTTCAAAAAAAAAGAAATCACCGACGGACTTTTCCATCGGTAGTCCGACGGTAAACTAAAATTTTATTTTATTTTTTTAAAGGGATATATATCACCGACGTATTGAACTCCGTTGGTAGTCCGTCGATGGCATGGCACATGTGGGCATAATTTTTACGACGTCAAGCCGTTGACGATCACAGACAGATACTTATCTGTCAGTGATTCCGTCGGTTTTCGATAGATTTTTTTAGTAGTATATATTTCAGGCCACAAGTAATTTCTACATAAATATCCCAACAAAATGCTCCTTATATAAGTCAGAGCGAAAGGATTGACCTAAGGTTCTATAAGATTTTAAAAATTAAAGGATTTAGTATTACTTTATACGTAATATATGTATGAGAACTAGATCAAATAAAAAATCAATTTTAAAATATAAATTTCTTATGTTGTGAGGATCTATAATGAATTTATCACTTTGCTCAATGAATTCATGATCCTGGGATGGAATATCATGAAGGCGAAAAGTATTTTTAAATCCATCATTTTTTACATGAATTCATCATGTTTTTACAATTCTTAGTTTAGAGGCTAATTAAGAATAGTTTATAATATGACCGGACCTTGTATGTATTATGAAAGTTATGTGAAAATGTACAGTCAAAGCAAGACGTACATAAGTGTTGAGAAAAGATTTGTGAAGTTATACATCCTTAACGGTCAACCATTTTGATGTTTTTGTCTATAATAACTCATCTATTAAGGAATTGAATTTTACACATTTTACCATCACCCATCATTAATTTAATTAACAATACATTAATATGGAATATTTACTTCACTCACAATGCATTCAATAGTTTATATTAAAACTCAATGTCGAAAATTCATAGAAAGAAATTGAGAGACGAATGGAGTATGATATAAGGTATATCCCCTACTACCTCTATGAGAATAATATAACTTGTTGCGTACAAATGAGTTGTAACAAATCATATGTTACGTAAATATTTTTACCCATGAGCTCCAAAAGAACGACGTTGATAATCTAGTAGATTCATTGGCTAAATCACTCCATGTATAAAATTATAGCCGAAAAAGTAGCGGTTCGGCACACTATCGGACTTTACATTTTTCGGGCCAGGCCCGGTTGAAATTTTTCGGGCCTACAAATATGAAGCTCAAACTAGCCTCAAGCGGGCTTTCGGGCTGACAGGCTTTTTTGGACTATTTTTCTAATATATGAAATTAATATTTTTAATTATAAAAAAATAAATAATTATATACAATTAAAAAATTATAGATATGTATATTAAATAATATTGTAAATATGTATATTTAATAGAATATCGTACAGATTTTTTTAACCCGAAACCCCAGGCTTTTTTGGCCCAAAGCTTGGTAGGCCCGGAGTTTTTTTTGGGCCTTTAATTTTTAAGCCAAAACCAACCCAAACCCCGGGTACCTCGAATGAGCTTTTTGGGTCGGGCTCATTTTATCGGCTCTAATATATTCATGATATTAGAATGCAAAGATTGTTATCTCGAGGGGAAGCGACACAAGTATTCTGAAGATTAGATCTTAAAGATCAAACGCTAAATGCCAAAAGGTTGTACTCTTTTTTTCTTACTATGTTTTTTCCACATGGTTTTGTTAGTTAAGGTTTTTAACGAGACAACTAGTGAAAAATAAACAAATGTATATCATGTACTATTTTCTTCTATCAATTCTTAATCACTCTTTGGAGATATTTAACGAGACATGAATATCAAAACAATAATGTTCAAATGGGAGTATCGAACGAAGACAATGTCGCTTATATCACAAACTCAAAGGGGGATATATCAAAGACATTACCAACATCAACAATTTAGAAAGTTGGCACACAAGTTTGACATGCGTCAACTCAAAGATATACAAAGATTATTTTCAGGGGGAGCACATATACTTTTTTTCCTTCGATCATGTTTTGTCCCATTGAGATTTCCTGCAAGGTTTTAATGAGACAACATCTTTTCAGGGTTGACCATTCAAGGGAGATTGTTGTAATTTACTCCCTCCATCCCCAATTTTCTTCCTACGAATTTTTGACACGAATTTTAATAAAAGTTGTTGAGTGAATTGTGAGTGGAGTAAGGGTCCATATTAGTGTAGTATGGTAAAATATATAATTAAGTAGTATTGTTGAGAGTAATAAATAAGATAGTGATAAACCATGAGTGATAAAATGTATAATAAGTAAGGAATATTTTGTGGGATAACTTCCATAAATGAAATAGAAAGAAATTTGGGGGACATATAAGAAAGAAAAACTAGCAAGAAAAATAGAAGATTGAGGGAGTATATCTTTATAGATATACATCATGTATAGAGTGATGACCAAGTAAATTTTAAAACTCTAGCTTTGTATTTCCTTATAAATAAAGATTTGGTCCCCATAATAATACACACCCATTATTCTTCATATATTATTCTCACTTGTTCTTCTCTTCCGGCCTCTAGTTTACAACCAAAATTGTAATTTTTTTCTTTCTCTATATATAGACCAAAACATTATTTGAACTTTGATTACATTTAACTTTTTCATTATTAGAAATAACTGGGTTTTTTTTTAAAAATTGTAATGCCGAGTGATTAAAGAGTGTAAATACTTGAAAGTAAAGTTAGATCCTCTATATGTAAAAATTGACAATTATCATGTCGTTTACTCATGGATGGTTATTCTGGTTGTTCAAATTTTTCTATGACAGATTAACTAAATGTTGCAAACTATATGTAGATGACACTCGGATTTTTCGGAAAAAAACTCTATTTCACCAATATTTCCATATATTAAATTCACATGTGAGAATCATGGGTAAAAAATATAACTGATGATATTTGAGAATCTGCTTTAATTAAGTAATTAAAGAATCATTAGTTTTCAAATAATGTTGGCACTATTTCGGTGGATTTAAAATATTCTACATATGTTATAATCTGCTAATATCCATTTTGGTGTAATAAATTTAATGGAGTCAACTGGCGAGTCGAATACCAAATTTGATTTTTAGAATTGGAGATGCCTTTTACTATTCATGCTATTAAATTACGATAATCATGCTTACTTACATCACTTTTGCTTATATATAAATTCTTTTAGCTCGCTGACATATCAATGGCATGTTTCGCACATTATAAGTTGAAATTCAATTTATGCCGACTAGTGTGTACCCTATCGAGTTTCAACGGGGATTCACTTGATGTTAAAGTTTATAAGTTAAAATTTTAAGAAAAGATTCATACTTTATTTCGTCTCCTAAAAAAACAATATTAATTGTATAAAAAATATACCTAATATCTTTGAAGAAATTATATTTACAACGAAACTTTCTATGAAAACAAATATTAATGTACACAAAATATGAATGTAATGTAAAGTAAAAGCACACCATCATTTTCTGAAATATATGTCATACAAACAACTATTTTTAATATAACATAGGAAGTGTCAAAAAATTGAATTAAATACCACTGATACATTAAACATTCTTGATGTTAGTATATTTTTTTCTTTTCAATATCTTCATCCATAAGATTAGGATTTGCCCTTCATATCCTCTTCCTCTCTAATGTCCTAAAAAATACATATTGTCAATAACTTCAAACACATACATAATGTCAATGCGCGACAATTTGACTAAGCTCACAAAATATAAGAGACGAAAAAACTAATTATAAAAGGTCAACATCAACACAAAAATCATTTAATCAACTCTTATATACAAACACACCAAGCAGATACATTATTATGTATTCTTAGACAACTATTACTTGTTATGCTTCTTAGGATAGAAATGAACATTTTGTAAAGAAAAGTAAAATTAAATGTTGCAGATCATTTATTAACAATTAGATGTCGAAGAAGTTCACAAAAATTATTGATGCTCCCCCCAATAATGTTGATAGTAATAAATCGGATGCAAAGTACTCCTAAAATGTTACAAACAAAAAAAAATAGCTTAATGATAATAATCACTTGCTCTAATAAGCACTCTATGAAAGTATACAAAAAAAATGATACAGATTTAAAATGTCTAATGACATAAAGATATGTCAAGAAGATAACTTAAGATATATTGTAATTGCCTCACAATCTATCGAAAATTTCATTGTATACCACATCTGTTGATGTGTCGTGCATCTCACCATTATCATCACATATTAAAATTTTGAGACCTTTTTTGCTAGTTACTCATGAGATTGTGATGTTATGACTGAATATAAGGTTTTAGTAGGTATAATCCTACATTTGAAAGAGATTGTCATTGACTCTTGTTTATTATGGTCATAACAAAACAAACAATCAAGAGGAATTGCCTCCTCTAGAACCTAATGAGAAATTTAGTAAAATCCAAGGGATTCATTATCATTCTAACAATTAAAAACTGACAAACATGGATTTTCAATAGTTTTTAAGACATATGTGCGACTTAATTGATATTGGAAATCATATTTGAAATGAGTATTTGTTTTAATTTGAAGAATTAATACTCGTAGGCAACTTTTGTCAATTTTTTCAGGAAAGTTTGAGAATGAATTAAAGAGTTAAAAATGGATAGTATTGAAGTATATCTCTTAAAAATTAGAAATAGAAGTTTTGAGAGTGCACGTAGGATCTAGGATTGTTGTGATTCTCCAATACTATCGATTAAATAATTAATAAATATTGAAGATAATACTCGAGTTATAATAAACTATTTTTTGGGTCTAAGTTTCCCTATATTTTAGAAAAAAAAATATTAAGTACCACAAGTATTATAGTTTGATGATATTTTGTTCATTAAAAAGGTGAGAGATGTGAATACAAATTCCATTCCTAATTTCTAAACTCAAAAAAATAATGATAAAAATGTTAAGTGCTCTTCAATACATTCAAATTGAGTCTCTTCTCTTTTGGTAAACATTAGGTCTCCTATACTTCAAAATGAAGTCTCTATACTTCAAAATGAAGTCTTGGTACTTTTTCTAGTATTTTTAATCACGTAATAAGTTTAAAAGAAATATTTATGTGCAATCAAAAGTTAAAAAATTCATTGCCAAATATGTAATAAGAAAATCAATTTTCATGCAAATAAAAGTAAAGGTCATCAATTTTTAGATTTTAAAATTACAAGAACTTTCCTTCTTATAAATAAAATTATAAACAACCAGCTACTTTTGAAGAAAAATACACAAATATAATTTTCAAATTAAAATTTTCCATCTTTTACATAAGTCTGCCTCACAAACCACGAGTCGGATACGAACGACGTCGCATCGCCTTCTTCCTTTGGCTTTGTCGAATATTCTACTGATATCATCATTTCTACTGATAAATACACACACTCTTCACCTTTTCTTCTCTGCTCTCTCGAAACACTCAAAAAGCTATCTTCGTTTCCATCGTTTTTTTTTTCAGATCGTAGATCTAATGGCAAAAGATCCAGTTCGCGTTCTCGTTACCGGCGCTGCTGGTAAGAATTCTTTCGATGTTTATTTTTGATCTGCTTCTCCTATTTGTTCAGTTCTTTTCTTTTTGGATCATTTAATGTGTTTACAGTTGGATCGGCGTTTTCTGTCGATTTGTTGGCCGGGTCATTGATATATTCTTTGAATTTGATGCGTTTTAAGTTGATTCTCCTGAGATCTGTGATTTGCTTATATATAATTCGTTGATGCATATTTTCCTCATACCGTATTCCTCATGAATTTAATGGACGTTCAGATGAAGTTTTACTTTCGTTAGTAGTTTGAATTGATCTTTAGAGAGGATGTGGCTTGCATAATCTTTTCCGATATGGTTGTATATGTATTTCTGTGTATGCATAAATCTATACATACATATAAAGTTGACTATACGAGACTGAGCGTTGAGGGTTATTTTGAACTCGATGCCTTTTGGTGGAAGAGCTCTGGGATCTTTCTTTTCTTTTCTTTTTTCTACTTTCTTTTGCTGAAGTGATTTGAGGCTATTATGTAATAGGAAGTGATCCCAAACATGTTTACTTAGAGGCAGGCCCTACTTTGCCAGTCTATTCTGATGCTATAATCTACCGTAAATGATTTATCGATTTTGATAATTTGAACAGAATGAAATAAATTGAAATAAAACGGATCTAGGAAGCAGGCCTGCAAAATTTCTAATCCTTGTGATTGTTGAAATTTCGACCTTATCTTAACACAGTTTGTTTGGATGCAATATCATATGCTATCTGTTTCATTGTTAGTAACTTAGTATTCATATAGATTGGTCAGCATGATATTTTTTGAAAACATGTATACCTAGTTCTGCACTTAATATTTTGGATGCTGTATGGAATTATTAAATACTAATGCTAATTTTTTTGGCTTTTAGGGCAAATCGGATATGCACTTGTTCCTATGATTGCTAGGGGAGTTATGGTGGGCGCAGATCAGCCTGTGGTCCTCCACATGCTGGATATTCCACCTGCTGCCGAGGCACTTAACGGTGTTAAGATGGAATTGGTTGATGCAGCATTTCCACTTCTTAAAGGTTGACTCTCTTGATAGATCTCTGTGCTATCTTATGTATAATTATTTATTTAATTTGAATACTTACATGTTAATCATATCAGTCGAAAGTAAGGCATTCTAAATTATTTATATTTTGTGATCAGGTGTTGTTGCTACCACTGATGTTGTTGAAGCTTGCACTGGTGTCAATATTGCTGTGATGGTTGGTGGATTCCCAAGGAAAGAGGGTATGGAGAGGAAAGATGTCATGTCCAAGAATGTCTCCATCTACAAATCCCAAGCTTCTGCTCTTGAGAAGCATGCTGCTGCCAACTGCAAGGTGATTACTCATCCATATTTTTTTAAGTTAAACTGGAACATTTCATGCGAGCAAAGTCACCCTCCCTGGAAAAGAAAAATAAATCTGAAACCCAAAAAGTTATGACAATTGAGAATATGAATCCCATTCCCAGCATGTTTGCCTTACTGAGTTCAGTCAAAATAAATTGTTGTATGGAAATAACATTTAAATTTTTGAAGGACAATGCATCTGCTGGAAAAAAGTTATAGAACAATATTTTGTTGGATTGTAGTTTTCATTTGGAGGTTTCCAGTAACAATTCTTCTCTACATCCCAGGTTTTGGTTGTTGCTAATCCTGCCAATACCAATGCATTGATCCTGAAAGAATTTGCGCCATCTATCCCTGAGAAGAACATTACCTGTTTGACTAGATTGGACCATAACAGGGCTCTTGGACAGGTTTCAGAGAGATTGAATGTTCAAGTATCTGATGTTAAAAATGTCATTATTTGGGGAAATCACTCTTCAACACAGTATCCTGATGTCACTCACGCCACTGTCAAAACTCCGGCTGGAGAGAAGCCTGTCCGTGAGCTCGTTGCAGATGACCAATGGTATATGAACTTTTTTATATTGAATATCTTTTTTGGTCTATTATGAAAGACTACTTCATTGACAGACTACATTTCTTTCTGTCCTTTTCTTAGGTTGAACACGGAATTCATTACTACTGTCCAGCAGCGTGGAGCTGCTATTATCAAGGCCAGAAAGTTCTCTAGTGCACTTTCTGCTGCTAGTTCTGCTTGTGACCATATCCGTGACTGGGTTCTTGGAACCCCAGAGGTAAGCATTGCCTTATATTGATTATCATGTTGGCCTATCACAATTTACTGTACTTCTTCTCATCTCGTGTTTGGTCTTTCAGGGCACTTGGGTATCAATGGGTGTATACTCTGATGGTTCATACAATGTTCCTTCTGGACTCATTTACTCCTTCCCAGTTACTTGCAAGAATGGAGAATGGTGTATCGTTCAGGGTGAGAATATGAGTGACGATATCATTTCAGTCTAGTCAAATTGTTGGATTATAATGAATTCTACTAGTTTTCTTTTTCATGCATGTGACCTGTTTGATTATGATTTTAGTGATGAAAGTCGTATCTAACTCAACTACATTTTCAGGACTTTCCATCGATGAGTTTTCGAGGAACAAGTTGGATTTGACTGCTAAAGAGCTCAGTGAGGAGAAAGATCTCGCATATTCCTGTCTGTCTTAGATTTTCCCATATTGCTCGACGGCAAAAAGTTGTTTCCTTAGTGGGAATAGAACTCGTAGCAGTTTTGAATAATGCCATTGTCATATATATTGTATGATCATCAATGGTGAAACAACTTCACTGTAGTTGCTGAAGTACTTTATTGTGTTTGAGAGAGATTTTTCATATTAATAGAGACTTTATGGCCATCGACAAGTATGTATGCGTAACATTTTGATGGAAAGAGTTAATTTGAGAAATTTGCAGTTTTACGAGATTTGTCTCTCTTATAAATTGCATTAGCTAAAGTGATCTTACTTGGTCTCTGATCTTTTTAATGGGTTGGTTTCATGTATTATATGGGCGAGCAACGAGGAATACTAGCTGGCAACAAGGTTATTATATTTAGGAGTGGCTAATCAGGATGGGTTGGATATTCTATCCAAAATTATGTGTCCGACGCCGATCTGTTTAAGTAATTGGGTACCATAATACTTGACTCGGCCACTCGAAAGTACCTGATTTTATCAGGATACCAATCTGCCCAAAGGAGTGTGTGTCGGTTGTGTTAGGAAGGCAGCTACGATTGAGGGATGGGGATGATGGACAACTACACCTATTGTGAAAAATATATGAATTTAAATATTGTTGTAATTTTTTCACAATTAAAATATGATAGTCAAATTAAATATGACATGACGATTCAGTGACACAATTTGACTGAGATGGTGTCAACATGACACCACTGAGCTCATAATCGTTTTAATTATGAGTTCTGTTAAGAATCTTTTTTGTTTGATAGGTATTCAGGTAAGGGGGAACCAAGTTGACCGACTCAATATTAGAAAATGGAAGAGTTAACTCAATCAAAACATTAGACGAATGGAATTCAAGATTAGATCAATTGAAGCGTCAGATTGGTTAATGCGCCCCCAGATCACATTAGTTAAGAACAGGTTACCTAAAGTCAAAGTCAAATAGTGAGACCTGAAGACAAGACAAACAACAAAATTCGAGTCCAACAAGAGGAAGTCGAAGATCAGAAAGCAGAAAGAAGAAGCAACAAGCTTGAAGGAGTCAAATTGCTCCAGACATGGACCAATGAGAAGTCAACAGACCTCACCTGCTATTTATACATTCTCTGCAACAAAGTATAGACCACGAAGAAAAAACAACTTATATCCCTAGCAAAAAGGGCGATGACTACAATAGATCTTTCAATGCAGATGCAGAAATGAAGTTTGAATTCATATTACTATTTCCAACAACTAGTTGAATTCATCCTCTATATATACACACCTTCGAAGGACATGGCGAATTACAGGAAATTTATGAGAAAATTCAACTGCACAAAGCTTAAGTAATCTCTGTACTTATAGAAGCAATCGAAACTGGACTGATTTTTCAAGTACTTTCTACCTACATAGGTTCTACCCATTGTAGATTTCCTTCTGTCTCCTAATGCCGTTCTCATTGTAAATCCAAAGCCTAGATTATTGAACTTAACCTTTGCTATTGTTCTTGTAAAATTTTGCTATTAGTTGGAAACCTGTCACTTATCCTACCCTCAATCCAGATGAAGTTAAGGAGTAGTTTATGGTGTATGTTTGTTAGTAAAAAGCTAGCACATGTTGGCTCTCCGAAAGCAAGGAAGGAAGAAGGAATATGTCTTTGCCTAAAACCAAGGAATGCTGAAATTAAGGAGCCGATAGTAGGGTTAGTGTACTTGTCACTATAACATAAGGAATTCACCTGATTTGATCAGACCTTAGATGTAGGACAAATTAGTTCGAACCATGTTAAACTGTGTACCTTTTACTGCTTTATTTATCTCCCTGCTAATCTACTGTCATTGGTTATCATTCTCATCAGCACAAGTTTAACTTTGTTGAACCAATCATCTTGTCAAGCACTAACCTTACTAAAAAGCATGATCTGAACCTAAACATTTACAAGAAGTTCTCTAAACATAATTAGTAAAGCCTAACCACCAATTTTCACACACATACTTATACACAAATCAGAATAGATATATGTCCAACTGATAAGCTTCCTTAACCATCACTTAGGTAGCTATTTGAGAACACAAAACTCGTAAGTTCTTATAAGAGCACAAGTAGCAGTTGATGTTGATAATATTGGTTGTCTTCACTATTTTGCCGCCACCAACCCATTCATTCATAGCACCCACTATACTGGATTTGGACCACTTTATAGAAAAGAGTGTTTTGAGTTTGGTTGCTGCGCTGCCGTCGACGGCCACCGCAGAAGAGAAGATGGTAAGAGTTTCAGGATGATTGTGCGGCTAATGATTCTCATAATATTGATAAATGATGCACTTATCTACAAGCACCTAATATAAAAAATAAAACATGTATCTAGAAGAGTCATATACTACTAGATAAATTCTTAACTAGTATCTAGAGAATTCATATTAGATATTTTGTAGAATATTCTAGATAACTATGTACTAAGAGGATCTAGATAGATCATCCAACACCTATAAATAGGATTCTTAGTAATCATTTGTAAATAAGATACAACAACCTAACCTATATAAGCTACGCTAATACAATTTAAGTTATTTGGAGATAAGAGCTTGGTTGGTGGTGTAAAATTATTGACTTCTGCTACACAAAATATATGATTGTCACAAAATATATCACGACAACTGACACAGTGTAATTGTAGCAAGCAGTAGGTTGGGTTGTCAATTCCTCAGGGATTGTGCATAGCGAAAAACAACAAGTAATCTAGCATAGACGTCTTATCATTGTTTAGGCAAAACATAGCATGAAGGTGACATAAACAGGGTTGATTCACAATCAAAAGTAAACAAATAAAGCATAAAAGATTGGAAAAAAACAAGAGTAAGGTAGAAACAAGGGATAAAGACACTGATCCTAGGGTATGTATCTTTGTTAGGCTTCAGATTATGCAAACTTTGTGTTGATCCATTTACCAGTTTTAATCAAAGACATGTGGAAGATCACATATATACTTCTATCATCTCTCTCGATAATTATTATGAGCGTTGATTAGCACGACCCTATCACCCTTAGGCTTCAAGAAAACCTCTCGATCATCTAGTATTTTATATTATGAACTCTTGTTTTCCATTATTCCCTTAAATCCTCTCGGTCATCTAAAGAAACAATTGCACATGCTTTGAAAGTGGCAAACAATCTAACATGATAAAGGCATCAAAAGTCATAAACATGAAATGGAAGACAACATGGCATCAAACAACAAGATAACATAATCATCAACCAAGCAACATCCCTAAAATCAACTATAACTCTAGCTACTCATGCTGAAAGTAAAAGACACGCAAAATATAAACGAAATCCTCAAGGACAAGAAAGGAAAGGGTGTGGAAATGTAAAGGCTTCTAACTTGAACTTAAAGTAAAGTAAAAATGTAAAGAACTTGAAAGTAAAGACTAAAACTAAAACTAAAATAAAACTAAGCTACTAAAAAAAAGAGCGAACCCGTTACAAAGGGATTTTCCAGTACTTAAAGAAGGTAAAAATGAGGGGTAAGTTGGTCGTTTGGGATTTGGGGGCTGAGGGGTATTTTCATCAAATCATGTCTATAGTGCTTCAGCTTCAAGGGTAGATTCGTCCTTGTCAAACTGTTTGGACCACCAACAATGGTGCAGGGTGCTGTTGCACCTGCAAGTCGACAATTAATAAGGCTGCACGATCTCTGACTTTTACTAGGATGAATCTGCACGATCCAATGAGAAACAAGTACATGGCCGACCGTGTGGACATTTTCTGTGCGAACTAACAAGGGAATGAATTGTTGTCTCCACTTTCTGTGCTTGCAAAAATGTCCGACATCCAAAAGCCAAATATTTATCCTTTAGTTAACTCTATGTTTTCTCAGTAGGGCATCTTGTGCTGACATCACTGTTCACCAGTATGGACTTGGTCTGCTGATAGAATACCTAGTCATTTTTGAAGTTCGTCTTTCTTCAGTATGCTGAACTGGTACTTCAGTATGACCAGTCTTGTTGATAACCTTCATTTTAGCGAGTCATACTGGTGAACCTCTACTGACTCTTCAATTGTGTAAACTATACTAATGACTTAGTGTGGCTGTTCAATAAGGCGCTGGAATCTTTAGTATGACGATCAAAACTTTCAGCACGGCTGATAGTCCTTCAGTATGGCTGCTGGCATCAATTTGACTGACATGTATGATTGACGAATCTTCAACATGACTGGTTGTTCAGTTGAGGGCATTGTTGAAAGGCTTCACTAACACTTATATCTTTCAGTATCCAACACTCAACTTTGACTTTGGGCTTCAGCTACGGCTTCATGATTTCTTATCTCACTAGGCCTTCTTCGGTCAACTCTCCGTGTTTAGTTTTGATTTCTTTATGTTCAGCGCTGAGGCTAGGCTTCAGATTTGTTCTATTTTTGCTTTCAAAATACATCAAAACTGGGCCAAACACTAAAAATAATACCAAAGTTGATTAGGGGTGAGCATTCGGGCGGTTCGGTCCAAAACCAACCGAACCCAAAACCGAAAACCAATTTTTAAAAACCCAAACCGAACCGAACCGATTAATGTACAAAATCGAATCAAACCGAACCGAAATATTCGGTTTGGTTCGATTCGATTATTTTAACCAATTAAAATTAAAATTAATATAAATATTATAATATATATAATATAATATATAAATATAATTATATATATATATAAATATATATAATATTAACCAATTTAAATATTAATAATATAAATAAACATATATATATATAATATATATATAAAAATAAAATAAAATATAATAATAATTAATTAAGGCGGTTCGGTTTAAAACCGAATTTTTTAACTAAACCGAACCCGAACCGAATTAATTCGGTTTGAAAATTTGAAACCGAACCGAACTGAATTATTGTTCAAAACCGAACCAAACCGCCCATTTCGGTTCGGTTCGGTTCGGTTTTTCGGTTCGGTTCGGTTTTTGCTCACCCCTAAAGTTGATATCTTCGCAAAATAATGAAATCATATTGAAAATATGAGATCTACATCAAAATACGGATGAAAACTGATATCAAAACTAGGGAAAGATAGTGCAAAACTGAGTGTTATCAACTCCCCCAGACTTAAGATATTGATTGTCCCCAAGCAACAAAAGAAAGAAAACAAAAGAAAACAAAAACGAACACCACATGGTTTTTCCAGTGACAATCTGACCTCAAAAATTTGAAACAAAGAACAGAGCATTGCACATAACAACACTTAGTCAAAATCACATATTCTAACAAACATCAGTACACAGCTTTGCTCGAATTTAAATCCTCTCAGTATGGATATATGCATGACGACTAAAATAGATCCACCATTACTATTATACACTATTAAATACATAAAGTTAATATTATTACAGTGCACTTTATAGGTTCAATGCATTAACTCTATATGTTAAATGCAATGTTAACCTAGATCAATGTTAACATTCTAGGGTTGATTTGTTCATTTAATCATGCTTGTGTGGTTAGTATGTTTTTGTACTATGTTTCTTTCACCCCCATACTCCACTCGAAATGCCTTAATTTGAAATGTGAATTAATTTTGTTGACGGCTCTCTGCTGCCAAAAGAGCTTCAGCTGCAGTTTTTCCAGCATGTTGATTGTTGGAGTTGAGTCGTTGCTTGCCTATAAGCACTGCCTGCCACTACATATATGCATCAGAATCTACACAAATTGAAGGCTATAAAATTGAGGGTTTTAGAGAATCATTAGTCATATCTTATGCTTTTCGAAAGCACAACATAAGCAACAGGTATTCCTTCATACAAGTTGAAGGGTTCCTTCCCTTGAGAATTTCGATATGACCCAATCACCAAAAAAAAAGTTATAGTGAACAGAAGGAAAATGAAGCTAACATGTCTAATTCAAAATTAAGCGAGAATAAGCATAACAAACAAATTTAGGTATCATATGCAGAGCTTTTGTATAATATACTACGGTAACACAACAATTACAGAAGGAAAATGAGGAATGACAGCTAAAGATACTAACTCCTGTCCCTCCCTCATGCAACTGGTACTTCAGCCATCTCCTGCTCCACCGTGGTGGGTTCAACAGGATAGTATGTATAGTGCAGCTCTCCGACATCATCACCAGAAAGTTTTTTCCATCCACTGGGACCAACATGGTAAACTGTAATAAAATCCAAGTTAAAACAAGATAATAAATGAATATTACATCCTCGCTGAGAGGTAGAAACACAGATTGCCCGGGGGGAGGGGGATGAAGGGAATTACCGCTAGCAACACCACCACTGGCTCCATCACGGAATGTAGCATGATAGATTGCTCTTCTAGCAAGCTCTGCAGCCTCCTCAACAGACAAATCAAATCGGTATCTGAGAAGAGCAGATTCATAAATCAAAGAAGACCATAAAACACGGTTTTTCCTTAATAACTGCAGCACGAACCAGGAAGTTATCAAGCTAAAACTAGAGGGTAGTCATCAAGTACAGAGAATTTCAAATCCAATGTTTTTGAAAATTTATTTCGTCAAGAAGACACATATACAATTATACATATACATATATCCTGATTAGCATACACGGCCAAGAAACATCTACAACTTTGCAGAAATATTAAGTCACCAAAGAAAATATCCAAGAAATTCCAAGCAGCTGCAACAGGATGTTTTCTTTGGCATCACCCAACAACAATAATAAATGAGATTAAATATGAGAAGTGAATAAGAGAATATGTATATGAACTCACCCACTGTCCAAAACACCATAAGCATATGGAGAACCAGACCCAACTGAGAATCTGGTGCCTTTAAGCCGACCACCTTCACTGTCAACATAATAGAGACCAGGGCCCTACTCAAAAAGCAGAAGTATTAGGTAAGCTCTATGAAATTAGAACAGCTTGTGAAAAATCGACATTACCTGTTCATCCCAACCAGCTATCATAGTTCCAACAGACAAACCCATTCCTCGATAGGAATACAGGATGTTCGCCAACAATTTTGAAGCTCCAGCAACAGAAATTCTTCTCTTATTTGCTAATTCATGTAAACGACACTGAAACATGAACGTGAATTGCTAACTTTTAACCATTCATTAGGAAATAGTATTGAAAGACAAGGGGTTTTCCTCCATATAAGGGACACATGCACACACACAGATGAGGTATAATTGTCTGCCAGTGCCCTATAGAATCATTAAGCTAGACAGAAAGCAGTCTTTGAAAGTATAAACAAGTTATATCACACTCTTTTCTCATCCTCTCAAATAGGTTCTTCAAATTGTCAACATCTCTGTTCTTTATGCTAATATAGTCTGTCAGTGTGTGCATGTTGGGTGTGAGTGGGTGGGTGTGTTGGGGAGGGAGGGGGGGGGGGCATTATAGCTTAGTTCATACTTCTGTAATGCTACCTTAAGAAATTCTAGGCCCCACAGATTAAAAAAAAAAGAGTCCTTAAAACATCAACGGCACAATACACTATTATGCCATTAGGTAAACAACACAGTTCGTGCACATTCTCAGTGGGAAAATGCAGATTATATAAAGGAAAGATGCAACACTCCAACTGAAGTACCTTAATTCCGAGATTTCTGTGCCAGAACTGGCAGTCTGCAGCTCCTCCAGCCATTGTGCCAAGCATGTAGGGATTGATTTCAATAATTTTCTTGACAGATTGTGATGCTGATACAGCCAGTTTCATAACTCATAACATTAATCAAAGAAATAAAGCAACAAGAAACATTCCAGCTCTGGAAGAGTACAGATTAATGTAGAAGTCGGCATGAAGCAGGGGTTCCACTATTTTCTACCCCAGGTAAATTCACATATCTCATTGTTCTATCTAATTAAGATCAGCCCAAAAAGAAAATCTTGTTAACAGGCACTCATGTTGATGTTGTTATACCCCTTGAAGATGTAACCAGCATCAAAGGTGAAAAACCCCAATACTACATTAGGAATAAGCCCTTACAAATATATCCTCCCATGCTTGCACGGGAATCAGCCGCCACCATGACACCGTCTTTGAATATAAAGGCCAGAGTTGTTGTTCCCTTGGCTGGCTTTACCATCTGTACTGCTGCTTTCTGAAACTCATCAAACTGAAGGGAAACAAATAAAAAACAAGGAAGTAATTACGGCGACTCTGAGAGGATAATACCAACCAAACAAAACAAAAAGGGAAACATAATAAAATGAAGCTCACATCAACAGTGACGGGAAGTTTAAACGATGGAGCAGCCAAAATCTCGTTATCCAAATCATCCGCATTTGCCTTGACCGGCATGGCGGGATCAAGACCAGTAAAATCAATCTTCATCATTGTTCCCTTCACAAAAAGAAAATAAACAACAAATCCAGTATTATATGAACCATATATTCTATCTGCAGTAAAACTTTATTGCTCAAAAAAGGAACACAAAATTCATAGGCCACCGAAACCAACACTTTATGCCCAGATTTCTAAAGATGCAATATAGTTTCCTGCTAGGGAGGAGACGAACTATAACCCAAATCCTCACTGAATAAATTTCTTGACCACAACACCACATCGAAAACTACACTGCGCAAGAACAAAACTTTTCTAAACCCATTAGCTAACCACATCATAGTTCTGCAATTGAGTCGATTGAAATAAACACAAACGTAATCAGAGTTGGGAATGTTCACATATATTAGATCCGATACTAAATGAGGTTAAACCCTATTCGTAATGAATGGTTGATTTGTCAGTTTACAGAAAAAATCAACAGCATGGTCATCAAATTACCTGATATCTGGGAGGAAAATTGAGTCGCCGATGCGAGAAATAGTTTTAGAAAACTGTTACGAGGATTAATCAGCCGAGAGTTGTATATAAGAAAATTGACTTTCTTGTGCTGCAATACACATTTGTAAAACAATTGGGCCGGCCCATGAAGATATGATTATTGAGCTTAAACACATTAATATATATATTTTTTTATTCATAATATGAGCAGATCATTTCCTATACTGCAAATAATTACCGAACGATGTCGATGTTCATTGGTCAAGCATTTCAGAATAAACATACTTCGCAATTTTGGATTATTTTATTTTATTTTATTTTATTTCCATCATAGCCACTTCAGGAGGTAATGTTGAAATGCAACTGAAAAAAAGCACTTATTGGAAAAGCATTTCTTGACAAACACTGAAAGAGAGAGAGGCTTTATTAGAAAGAAGTGTGAATGAAAAATTGCACAAATATACAACAACTAAGGTTTCTAATTAACTTATTTTCTATACTGTTATTGACCGTCCAACGAATATGGCGACAAGGAAGAACTTCTCAAGGAATTGTGTGTCATAACAAAGCCAAAAAGGGGTGGTATGTTTTAGCAAGAAGGGCAAGTTGTGCCCTTGTTTCATCGGACCTTTTGAAGTTCTTGAAAGAATAGGTGTTGTAGCCTATAGATTAGCCTTATCGTCCAGTTTCAGTGATGTTCACAACGTGTTCCATATTTCTTAGCTAGGAAAGTATGTGTTTGACTCCAAACACATTATCAGTTATGAAGATTTAGCTCTCAACCCAAATTTAAGTTATGAGGAAAAGCCTGAGTGTATCGTGGACTGTAAGATCCAAGTTGTAAGAAACAAAGAGATCCCTATAGTGAAAGTCATGTGGAGTCGCCACGGATAAGAAGAAGCCACCTAGGAGCTAGAAACCAAGATGAAAGAATTGTACCCAAACCTGCCCGTTAGATGTACGTAATTTCGGGGACAATTTTTTTTAAAGGGGTAGGTTATAACACCCCGCTTTTTCGTATCAGGAATCAGTATATAATTAATCTATAAGAAAAATAGGTTCCTATCCCA
The DNA here is from genome assembly GCA_036937905.1 of Salvia rosmarinus. NCBI lineage: Eukaryota > Viridiplantae > Streptophyta > Magnoliopsida > Lamiales > Lamiaceae > Salvia > Salvia rosmarinus. The sequence goes on along the minus strand of CM072822.1, from coordinate 58,726,312 downwards.
GACAAGATTTTCCAATATTACTAAGATTTTTAATAACAAAAATCATCGATGTTAGTTTTCTTGAAAAATGAATTATAATATATAAATATATAAGAATTGATCGACGAGCTTGATCAATATTTTAGTTTTAATAAATCCTTATGCAATTGAATTGTTCTTTAATTAAATAGATTAATAAATATTTGAAAAAGGAAGAAAAAGAAAATGATGAATGAGGGGAGTAGGGTGGGCGGCTAGATATAGAGGAGAGAAAAATGATTATGGTGTAAAAGAGATAGAGAGTCATGCATTGGGTACATTTCAAAATCAAGTCATTTCTCTTTTTCATCACCTTTATGATCGGCCATCACCTCCACTCAACCTCCCATTTCAGATTTCTCTACTCCTAATACCCATTTGGAACTCACTTCTACATGAGAACAAGAAATAAAATCCTCTCCCTATTCTCGGCCGAATACCTTCGCACCATCACCACTATTTTTGTCAAGTTCTATCGATCCCCAACGCCTAGCATAGCTCCACCATAGCTCTAGGAGCTTGAGGAAGAAGGAGAAGGAGGAAAAATGAAGGAGGAGACGAGAGATAGAGAGGGAAGCTGTGAGAATGAAAGAAAGAGAGAAAATAAGATAGCTTATTCTTTTTCTTTGCTTCCCTTTGTTTTGTGAAGAGGGATGTATCCTCCTCACCCTAGATGTTGTTAGGACATGTATAAGAATTTTTAGAGTGTTGATATAGGCTGAGGAAGGGATTTGGGGATGAGCCTTGAGCATTTAGCCGGGTTTTCGTCCACGAAGATTGCTGTCAATTTTCTCTTTGTATATGTGACTGTTTGTGTGCTATTTTGAGCATGTTGTGGTGTGATTTTGGTTCCGGGTCCGTCTGTAAAGTTGTTCATTGATGTGTTTAATATGAATATATGCTTTTATTTCGTGTTAAATCATGCTTAGGAAAGAGTTATATGCATCTAAACAGATCTACTACATGCTGTTTTGCTGAATGCTTTGCCATAAGTTGAAGTCTCTCGTTGGCATCTTTGCCCCGACCTTTTGAATCCAAAACCAAGTCCATTTAATCCTTTTATATACCAATATAAGATCTAGAAAGTTTGAGCCTAAACTAAGTATTTTTGCTATATTTTTCAACGCTCGAAAGGTGCTCGCTTGAAACACCAAGTTTCGACCAGCCAACTTTAAACTCGTATATCTCACTCCATGTTGTGTATTTTTTCATAAGATTCTTTTTGGAGATTGTATATCTCATTTCAAGGTTTCTAAAATGGAGTCTCACTCATTCATATGAATTTTGAGTCGTTAGTTATGAGCTTTTGAAAATCCCCTCTTACTTGACGAAATCTAAAAAATTTCTAGAAATATTTATATGGGAGCAGCTGCAAGAAGCCTAGTTTGGAGCCCCATATCTTTCTGACCTCAAGTATTTTGGGGTTAAGTCATTCCGTGAAGTTATAGTAGGTGTAGCGAGGTTTCCAATATGGGTTTCCCCCCATTTTGAAGTTATATACCAAAAGTTAGGACCATTTAAAGATCTCTCATTGACAGACTAATTCTGAAAAAAAGATGAAATTTTTTCCAAGTATGGAGTCTGCTTCAAGTAGCCATCTTTGAGACCTTGTATTTTTCAAACCACAACTCATTTGGAGTTGATTGTTTGTATGAACTTGTAGTATGAGTGACAAGGTTTTTAGAATGGGCCTTGGAGTGCCGGTTTGAGTTTCAAAATCTACAAGTTCCCAAAGTGAGTGATTCACTTATCAAATTCTGAAAATTCACCCAAGTCCAGAAACTATTTTGAGTAGCCCACTTTGAGGCTCGATAAATCCAGAACCGTAATTCTTTTGATCTTGATTCCTTCTGTGAACTTGTTGACATGTGTAGATATTTACAGAATGTATCTTTTTACACTCACATGCCTTTCGAGTCAAAAGTTATGGAACATCAAAGAAAGGGCGTTGCCTATAAAATCTAAAAAATGTTGAAGTTTGGCTAAGTATAGAATTTATATTTTTGTGTATCTTTATGTGATATCCAATCACATGTTATGACTTGATTGACTATGTGCATACAATATCATGCTAGGACGTTATAATGTCACTGTTAATAGATAATCTTTTAGAATATAACATCAAGGTATTTTTATCTTCTTAAAAAGGCATAAATTATTTTAAGAAAACTTGATATGATTTTTATAATAGAAAAATGGGTTCTAAAACTCAATGGAAATTTTTACTCCAGATTAAAAACCCGGGAATAGGTGAACCTAGGAAATATAGTTCTAAAGCGGTGAGACCATTATCTTGACTATGTAACTTAAGGCCTAGACTTGTCTTGTAGGGTACGTCGAGCAAAGCAGTAAACCATCCGGATACTCCTACACAGCCAAGCAAGAGAATCATGTGGGTTATATTTTACAGGATATCTTGGGTTAGTAAGCCCAAAACTTTTAAAGTTAAAGTTGTGAATGCATGTAAAATATTTTGTTGCGTGCTTACCTTACGAGGTCAATAATATTGACGCCACCGGGGCTTCAACCAAGAAATCAGTTCGATTGGACCTTGTTCCCTTCAGGGATAAGGTTTTGTGTACACCAGAAGTCTGTTGATGGGTGTGGCTCGACCGGATCCCCCATCCGCAACAAAGTTAAGGATCTTGGGGAGTAATCCTTTGGGTAAAGGTAAGGTAACATCAACCCAGAAAATTGCATGTGCTAAGAGCTTCGGTTCAAGAAGAGAGAAAATATTATTACATAATTAGTGGATTTCCTTTTTTAAAAACATTTACAATTATGGTTATATGTGCATGTCACTAGATTTTATCTTTCGCAACAAAATTTGCAAAATGGGCAAGTTAACCCGCTGAGTGCATTAGTACTCGACCCAAAGTTATTTTGAAATGTTTTGCAAGATGAATAACGAGCAGGAGGAGGCTAAGGCAACGATTTCCTTGTGGATGTGGACTACCATAGCATGGGTTCCTATTTCTGTCTTTTTATTTGCTTTTTGCTTCATGTGTGAGCGTATCTAGCAGGATATAGTTCACAGCTTGAACAATCTTTTGTCTATTTTGTCATCTAGACGGTGAAACTTAAACCCGTACCATGATTAACTTTTGAACTTCCGCGGGGACTGGGGTCCTCATACTCCGTGTTCATTATCAATTATTTCAGTGGTATTTCCTTAGGGTGTCGATCATTTTTCTTTATGTCCCATTAATTTTTTTTAAAATATCTATTAAATTATTTAATATTCAGTTAAGTATTTCCTTACCCGTAACGCCCTGAGGTCTCGGACTCGAATCCCAGACTCTTACATGTATGGTGAATTAAACATCTAAGATAGATATTCGGGAGCATGGGTAAATTCATATTTTTCATCAGACTTAGCTAAATTTTCCCATAGACGGTGTCAGTTGTTGAGTTAGGTTTTTTATGCCTCATTAATTCAATAGCTAAATAATTAAATAAATTGGGGTGAAAAATAAAAACATGGTGACGGAAAGAAAATCAGCTAAGGAACAAATGAAATCCAATGAGACTTTCGACGTCCAAGCTTGATAGGAAAGAATCACGAGCAAGGTGAATAATCAACGAATAGAAAGAAACGACCAACGAACAAGATGAAAGATGCGATGAACTTGTGTTAGCATTACTTTGAGTGATGAATTTAGCAGAGTTCGGTACAAATGTTAGAATCTTTTTTTTACAAGTGAAAATCCTAAGCTATTTATAGAAGATACAATGATGAGGGTAATATGGTAATTTCATATCCGAGCGGGAGGAAAATTCCATCATTTTAGATCTGCCACACCATCTATTATGGGGTGTTTTAGTCTTTTCTAGAGTTCACATTGATCGCATGTTTGCCACATCAGCTTTGACCGTATCTAAAAGATCTTGGGACACATGAAGTCCGTTAGAATATTTTGTTGTTTTGTGCCTTGCGTGCTTTTGATATGAGATTCTTCCTTCAGGTTTGTATTGTACAAGATACCAGTTTTAGAGCAAAATCGTTGTGCATCAACTTTATATGTGTTATAAATAGTTTGCAGGTTCACAAAAAAAAATATAGTTCTCATTTGATTCACTATATAGATATATTATTAATTGTCGTTATATTCACGAATTTTGATACGATTATGGTTTAACATGAACTTTAAATTTTGAATAACAATACATAAACTTTTAATTTCTATGATTTTTCCCATGAAACTTAATTCTCCCAAATCGAATCCAACATGACAAAATTGAAAGTGACGTGATCTCCATCTCACCTTCCTCCCTCCCCTCTTTCTCTATGAGATTATTAGAATCTCCAAATGGCTTTAATGTCCATCATGCTCAGCCACCCTATCCATTAATCGAAAACACCTCTAATTTCCTCGCCTTTCCGCGTCCAAAATTCGCATCCAACAAATTAAAGTGTGGCAAATCAGATATTCCGAGCACACTCATCCTAAAACATTTGAATATATCAAATATCCAATTCTATACCCCTTCCAAAATTGTCTTTATTATTCAATTGCATAATCTTCTGTGTCCGCACGATGTGATGGTGTGTACAAAAGACCAGCTCTCTCTCTCTATATATATAATAAACAACTTAAATATATATTACTATATTATAAAAACAAAAAAACAAAAAGTCGCACGTGTGAGGAGTGAGGGCGACTGGGCACTTTGGATCCGACATCAGTCGGCTAGACTATAGCATATAATACGCCTAAAAGAAGCTGAATGGATATAAGCAAAAGATTAAATCGAAATTGTTTTGGTGCATGTGGGGTTGATGTAGAATAAGAATATGCTAGAGCATGGACCTTTCTTTTTGTAAATTTCTCACTCATCAATGGACTCCAGGACCATGACAATTTCTTTACTTCTAATAAAATACTTACACCAAGTGTCCTAGCCACTGTTTCAGGTTTGAAGTGTGGATTAATTTCATAGAGAGAGAGAGAGAGAGAGAGATCCAATTTCCTGGAAACTGCCATCCAGGACATGTTGAATACTTAACAAGAAAGATGCTGCCCTATGTAAATGTAAGAAAGGATAAATACCCTCCCTTGGCAATTCCAACACACTTATATTCCTTGCTCAAACCCAGAGAGGCTGTGTCTGTTTCTACAACCAAAATTTGAAGCAATAAATCGCAAAACACTCATACAAAAAAAAAAAAACAACAAGAAGAAGAAGTAGAGAACAAAAGGAGTCATTATTTTCAAGAATGGTGAGAGCTCCTTGCTGTGAGAAAATGGAACTGAAGAAAGGCCCTTGGAGCGCTGAAGAAGATCAGATTTTAGTCTCTTATATTCAGAAACATGGCCATGGAAATTGGAGAGCACTCCCAAAACAATCTGGTAATATTTTCATATTAATTTATTCCCAAAAATTAATTTTCTCAATAGCTCAAAAGGGTCCATTTCTGAATTCATAGATTTATCAAAAAAAAAAAAAGTTTAATACTATTCTATTAAATATTGTGTGCCCATCTGTCTAGCTTCATTGAATCATTGGTAGTTCCCTGCTATCTTATAAAATTCTACTACATATGCCCATTTTGCAGGGCTGTTGAGATGTGGGAAGAGTTGCAGGCTGCGATGGATAAACTATTTGAGGCCGGACATAAAGAGGGGAAATTTCACTAAGGAAGAGGAAGAAACCATCATCAACTTACATGAAATGCTTGGAAACAGGTGTGTTTTTATATCCATATTGTTTTTTCATGGAAATTTTCGATTAAAATCATTTAATTTAATTTCTTGTGATAGTAACTATATAGTTCAGATTATATATGAAATTAAGAGTTTGCATTAAAATTAAACACAGATAACTGTGGCTATGCATGCACAGAGTCATCATTATTATTTTTATTTGGATTCGTTACGAAATTTAAGAGAGTAGTCACATGCAATAATTTTTCGAGGCAATAATTCATCACTCCAAGTTTCATGAAATCCTGAACTCCCTCCTCGTTGATTTTGTTCGAGTCCATGTAATTATTCTCTAAAAAAACATTTAATCACTTCATCATTATTCATTACTTGATGTATATATTTATGATATATTAAGATGTTATTGCGTGTGATTCACGTAAAATATTAGATTCAAATAATAAATATATAGGTAAAAAAATATCACAATTTTGAAGATTTTTAGATGCAAATTTTATCTTATCTTATATCAAATATATAAACCTTATGTTTATTGAATTATTAAAATATTCTAAATGTAAATAACTAAGGATATATAATATAGATATAATCAAAAGAACGTCCATTTTTATAATAGTAATAGATAAATATATAGTATATCATATTACACTATTCTCTTTAAATTAAATATATTATTAGGGATATAATTAGCAAAAATATGTAAAAAAGCTCTTTTATAATAAATATCATCAATTGCCTTGCAAATTAAATGAAATATAGTGCTTTTATAATAACTATAGATATGGTGACATGGACGAAAATGACCTAAATAATATGAAACAAAGATGGAACACAGTTTGAATCAGAGGATGACATCCATTAGTGAAAATTCTTAGTTTTTTCTTTGTTGGATAGTGGCTTGCAATATGAAGCCATATATTTATAATTGACAACGTTATTAATTACAATATTATTGTCAAGTCTTTGGTCGTACGAGAGATCCATTTGGTTGATTATTACGCCGTCATATATATTCTATATTTTCAAGTTGCATTGCCACGGCACTTACAAAGAAAATGCAAAGTGACTACTTGCACATATAGAAAATGAATTCAACTTTTAATTTCTTAATAAATAATAAAATGAATCACTCTTCGCAACACGACAAGTTAACGAGATGTTTATGTATATCTTAAGAAAAAAAATTAGTGGATCCATTCTCTAAATACGTGCATGTTGGAATTTATCGGACGCGTAATCAAGAATTCACATAATTAACTAAATCGAATAAAACACTAATTAATTAAATGATTTTAGATCTAAAGAATCATTAATGTTTTGGCTACGGACAACTTTGCTCGCAGCGACCTTAGTATCACGTGCCTCAATAGTTAAACCTCATTAACATTTAACACGATTTAAAGGGTGTTTGACCGAGCTTACGAGGATGTTTGGTTAAGCTTATAAGCTAAAACAACTTATAAGTTGTTTAGAAGTTTATAAGTTCATGCAAAGTGTTTGACAAAATAAGTTCATAAATAACTTATAAGCTGTAAAAATAAGATCCAACAACTTATAAGTTTCCCTAAAAATAAGTAACTCACCCCAACTTATTTTTTTCATGAACTTATAAGTAATAGTGGATTTACCAAATTAACTTTACTATGATTCGTTATTTTCTACATATACATCATCGACTTCACCTCTCGTCAATTTTTTCTCTCTAACTCACGATCTTTTTCTAGCTTATAAGCTCAATTATCCAAATATTTTGACAACTTATAAGCTCTTCAAATATTATGTCTTATAAGCTTTTGGAGCTTATAAGCTCTTTAAAACAAGCTTAGCCAAACACTCTATAACCTCCCCAAAATAGTTTATAATTTTTTTTCTAAAGCTTTAAAAACAAATTTATAAACTCAATCTCCTCTTAATGTTTGTCTGTTATCATCAATTATGCCAATTATATATCATTAATTTACTAAATGCACAACTCGAGCAAAAATCTTATGTTTGTCACTAATTATGATTATTTTTTATTTTGTTTTTGTGGCTTTTTAGATGGTCTACAATCGCAGCAAAATTACCAGGACGAACGGATAATGAGATAAAAAATGTTTGGCACACTCATTTGAAGAAAAAGCTAAAACACAATCAGTCCTCTCAAGATTCCAAGGAGCAATCAACAATTCAAATTTCAAAATGTGACAGCAATGATGGCATGGAAAATAATTTTGATTCGTTGGGCAAAAACAAAATGGCTGCTAGTCCACAACGATGTTCTAGTGAAATGTCATCCATCACAGATTTGTCAATGGAAAAAATAGAGGTGAAGGAGGAAATGGATTACTCATCGGAGTATTTTCCGACAGTTGATGAAAGTTTTTGGTCTCAAGAATTATCCATGGAAATTATTTCGGAAATGAGTGAAGATATTCATACCCAGTTGCCATTGGCGGAATGTGTTGAGGATTCAAAAGATGGTGGCGGCATGGACTTTTGGTACAATCTTTTCATTAGAGCAGAGGACATGCCTGATTTGACAAAATTTTAAGGGAGGTTTTATTTTATTTTATTTATAGGAGCTGAGAATTTTAATTTTTTTATATGGGCATCTTTGACCATGTGATTGGAAAAAATAAATTTTGGAAAATATAAAGTTGAGTGTGAGTGGATGCTTAGAAAATTTGGTTTTGTATATTTAAATTACAGGTGGTGTTTGACTGAGTTTATAAACTTCTCAAAATAGTTTATTAGCCGTGACAATAAGCTTTAACAATTATAAGTTCCAAAAATAAGGTTCTCAACTCTCAACTCTTTTTTCTTCATAAGTTTATAAAGAACAATGAATTTATATAAATAACCCTACTATGATTTGTTATTTCCATTTATATCAATGCAATTTCATCTCTCTTCAATTGTCTCTCTCTAACTCACGATTATCTCTCTAGCTTATAAGCTTAATTAACTATCCAAACATTTTGATGACTTATAAACTCTCGAGATATTACATCTTATAAGCTATTTGAATTATGGTACATGTTCTTTTATTTATTATTTGACCAATTTTTTAACACAAAAACTCCTATGCAGATATTTGCACCATGCAGACGTCTAAAAATGTCAATTATTCTAAAAAAATATCATTTACATTGAAGAAAAGTGTCATTTATTTTTTACTTTATAGTTAAAAAGTATTGTTATTTAAAAAAATGTCATTTGTACTAAAAAAATATGAATATCTACATGTGGATATTTTCACAAGAGTCCACCTCATTTCTTAATTTCTCGTGTGCTTTTGTGCGAATGAAGAGATATTGATTTTCAAATCAGATGTACCATACGGTCCAATAACTATGTTTCCTTATCCTATCTTAACGAAGGATGTATTGTTGCTCAGTGAAGCACATCAACCATGATGATGAAAAATTGAAATATGTTAATTTGACCAGTTTTTGAAAAGTTTTTTAATTTCTTGTGTCCTTTTGTGCCAACGAAGATTGATACATTTGACCAATATTTGACTAATTTCTTAATTTCTTGTGTGCTATTGATTCTCAAATCAAATGTATATACCGTCTAGGGGTGGCTAAACGGATGTCGGGTATCCGATACCCGACCCAAAAATTATCGGGTATAGAATACCCGATCACCCAAAAATCGGGTCTAGGGGTCGAGTTCGGTATTCCTCAGAATGTATTCTTGGGTATCGGATATACCCATCGGGTAATCAGGTATACCCGAATACCCGAGCATTTTGTAATTAAACCCTAAATTTTCTAATTTATTCCATGAGCAATTCTGTCTTCGTTCTCTCTCTGTTCATTTCTCACAGTCAACACTCAACAGACTCAACACGGCAACAACGCTCCATCCAGTCCCTCTCTCTCTCTGTCTCTCGGTACGTCTCCCCCTCTCGCTTATCCTCGTCGTCGCGCCGCCTCGCCTAGCTCCGTTGCGCCGCCTAGCCCAGCTCTGTCGCGCCGTCTCGCCTAGCTCCGTCGCGCCGCGCACGCCTGGCAGTCCCCGCAAGTCGCCGTCTCCATCATCGCTCTCGCTGCTTCAGGTATATAAAAAATCGAGTGAATTTCTTTAAGAATTTCGATCAAGTTCTTGTTTGTTTTGTACACATTGAAGCGAGTGAATTTCTTTAAGAATTTCGATATAAAAGCGATGAAGATGATGTTTCCTTTTACACTGCATCTGCAAGACTGAACTATTAAGCAGAGCTAATAGGTTCTTTGTTTTTATTTTTCTTCCCCAATTTTAGAAGTTCAATTTTTATTTATTTTTGACAACTCTGCTGCCTCTGCACTATTATTTTTCTTCCCCAATTTACACTGCAGTCTGCACTATTAAGCTACTACCAACTCTATCTCGAATAGAATTTGTTGGTATAATGTATGATAAATCCTTTGTGATATTAAAATGTTGTGGGAAAAAAACTCCTTATATTTTAAGAAAATGGACAGTGGACAGGACACCACCATTTTGTCTACTTTTTGCCCCAAAATGCGTTCACTTTGGAGAGAGTTGATGGTGGCTTTTCTCTTGTGTTGGCAGAATGACAAGAATGCTTGACATAAGGATAAATGACAAGAATGCTTGATGATTTTGAAAATTTTTGATGATTTTGTTGATGAAGAGTTAGTGCAGTCGTAGGGACAAATAGGAGTTGAGTTTAGTTGAGTTGCGTTCTCACCGTAATGAACAAACGCATTTATTAGAAAAATTTATTAGGCTGCTTGATGTTTCACTAAACCACCACATCTGTTCTTTCCTCATTGTTTCTGCATATGGCTATAACTTCCTCACCTATCGACCTTATCTATATCCTGATATAGGTGTAGCATGGCCTATTAATCTTATAAGCTGCCCAAATCTGTTGAAGATTTCTTCCACCTTTATAGATATTATTACTCATTGTCCCTCTAACTCATCTCATCCCTGATATGCTTATGTTTTTTGTTTACGGATGATTTTATTATGCTCTGCTATTATGTTTTTTACTCTATGCTTGGCTGGCTTATTGTACCTATAGAATGGTGCTCTCTGTAATGGTTTTTTGCTAGAATTGTTGTCATGCAATCCACTGATTTGTGACCGATATTTTCACCAGCTTGTTGGCAAGTGTATAATATGGTGGCGTGGTTTCTTGGCTTTCATCGATTTTGCTTTATCTCTCTACAGTTAAATTCGTGCAATTTCTAAGCTCTGCATTGTTATTTATGTTATATGATCTCAATGGTGGCTTTTCTCTTGTGTTTATAGTGTTACGCACCATTGTTCATGGAGAGACGAGGACGACACAAAGTGCTATGAGTCAGAGTGGGCCGAGTTAATTGAGAATGAACTAGGAATAACTATTGTTTTGTTATGCTTTGAAATTAAGTTCAAGGATTTTAGCAGCATGATTCGAAATTGAGGCAGCATGTAATTTGTGGTGTAAGTTTTGCTGTGTTCATTTGTAGCTGTTGGGATTGTTATGTATTTGCTACTGCTAGTTTTAGTTGATTGTCTTTTTTATGTGTGTGTGTGTGCAAATTAAATAAAATATTATGCGTGCAGCGTGTTTATGAGTTTGTGATATGATTTATTTTCTGTTGTGCATCATTTTGCAAGAATGAATTATTATGTGAAGGAAAGCGTCCAGAGATTAATATTCTTTTTGTGATGCATTCTTATAGTCAGGAAATTATTATTTTATAGAGATATTCTTTAATGATAAATAAATCGATTAATCAATAAAGTTTTGTGGTCAACATAAATGACTTTTGTTACACACAGGTAACACAACTATAATTTTCACCACATAAATAAATAATAATAAATGACAAATTCATAATTAAAGAAGATATATTGAACGAGAAAATCCTGTCTATATGTCGATGTTTGCGTGATTGCGAATACAAGTTTTGGGTTTTAGTGGCATTATTTGCGGAAGAAAATAAATTCACATTTGAATTAGCATAATAGCAATAACAGAAGAAAGTTACCGTCTAATTGTTCTCTATCTTTAGTATTTTCTTGGGTTGGGGATGGGGGATGCATTTTTGCTCATTGAAACACAAACGATGAAAATTTAAATTATACTATATGATGCCTGCTTTTTCTATTTCATCGACCATTTTTGAAAATTTCCTAAAATCTTGTGCACTTTTGTGCTAATGTAAATATATTGTAAAATGTCTCATTTTTTGTTTGTGTAAATTAATTGCTTTAAATGTAAATAATTTGTTTTGGAATTGTGAATATTATTATGTGGGAGTTTGTAATTGAATTTTGAATTTTTTTTAAGACTTTTAAAATTTATTTTACAAAGATATAATAAAATTTCTTTATATATGGGTCGAAGGATAAAATAACTTATGAGTTTTCTCTTTTGATCCTTAATACACGAAAATTAGAAACTAATCATCACTAAAAAAAAACTTAGGCCTCCAAGCAATAACCAATAGTTCAGATGATAAATTACAATATTCGGGGAGTTAATGTTATGATACAACCAATGATTTGAGCGGACATTTCACACTGGGGGGCCCAAAAAGAAATTTTATAATAAAAATAAAAATAAATAATATTGTTTAAATTACATTACAATATTCAAAAAATAAAAGTTAAACACAATCACATCATAACATTTCCTTTCTATTCTTCATATTCTGAAATCACTGCATAATAGTTTCATTAGTGATATTGACGAACACATCCTTCTCAATTATAAGAAACTAAGCAATCATTCACTAGTTGGTCTCTCATACGATTGCATAGAGAACTTTTGATGAATTTCATGCTGAAAAGCTTTTTCTACTGAGGTAGTTGCAACTGGTAAGATCAATGACAACTTAACTAACAAATAAACCAATGAAAAGACTTCATGTTTTCTTATAGAAACCATCTGTTGAGCAAGACCTCCAATCTCTGATACTTGTGAAAACTTTTCATTTATAAGCACATCGAAAATAAATTTTTCAAGTTCATATAAAGTAACTTCAGAAAATTCAGATGGGTAACACCTTACAAGGCGAAGCATCTTCTCATAATCAAATGCAAAAAATTGACCTCATTGTTTCTCTTATGTAGGGAGTGAAGACAGATACTCCTTTTGGATTTCTTAACTAAACAAACATAGAATATATACTACAAACATAATTTATCAAATCTCTTATAAAGCCGAATAAAAAGTCTAATTGTGGAAAGTTAACTAAACAAACAGAGAAAATATATAACTAAAGTTATTATATTAAAACTTAGAATATGCAAAATAAAACTGAAAATTAATGAAGAAAATCTTAATGTGCTTCGTGAGTCGGAACTAGTTTTTGGCTTTTTGCTTGATACAAGATATTTTTATTTCATTTGTAGCTTTTGTAACATTGAAACTGTGATACAGAGAACATGTAATTTTGTAGTCACATATTTTTAACTAGGAGAAAGGGTAAGCTTAGACAGTAGCAAACGAAACAATCAAAAGTAACAATCCAAATCATGATTCTCAGCAAGAAAACTAACTAATTAAAATTACATAATAACTAATTTAATTTGATAATTTTAGAAGCAATCAACACATTCAATAACCGAACAAACAACGAGAAAAGAGGGAATATGGTTTATGTTGCAAACTTCTCAAAAATTAGAACAAAAGCATTAAATTCAAAAGTCATGAGTTCAGGGTCGCCGATGTCCATTCCCGGATGAAAGATGCGAGTCTTTGTCGTGGGAAGAAATGCATAACGAGAGACAGAGAGAGAAGTGTAATTGGGTGAAGCTCCAAAAAGATGATATTTTTATATATTCAATAATATATTAAAAATTATAACTAAAATATGAAATTATTAAAATACCCCGTATTTTTTCAAAATTGTTGGGGGCCATGGGCCCCTGTGCCCCTTACTACCTCCGCCCGGATACAACGAATAATATTAATTATTATATGTCATGTTCATAAGAAAATTCCAAGAAATACTAGTTATGATTGTTGGAAAAATTCTAAGTATTGGAAATATTGGGAAAAATCACGCCTATCGGAATTAATCTAGCTTAACTTTGTGTTTTGATTAGATTCAAAAGCTCGATAATTGTCTTCTGTGAAGTAACTAATCTTCTTGAATTGTTTTGTAGTTAGCGTTTATATTACGTGTTTCAAAGAATGAACTACTAGCTTGGATGCAGACCAAGATCGAAGGAGTTGGCGGTCTTGAAGTCATCATCTTGATATGAGTATCGATGTCGGACAACCGATAGAAGCTCAATCAAGAATCGCAGATCAAGGCGATGGAAGGCCAAATGATGTCCGAAGATCAAGTCAAAGCGATGCCGATTATCGAGCTCTTGGAGTAAAGTCAAGGCCGAGATCAAGATCGAGATTGAGACTCGGTGCCATTGGATGAGAATGAGTTAGGATATGACTAAATGTTATATCGCTTAGCGTAATGCCCTCATGAAGTCAAAATTGGATACCAACAATTGGCTGGGTACCGAAGTCAAAATTGACTACCATGAGTCAATCGATCTCCAAAAGTCAAAGTTGTCTATCGATAGTCAAAATTAATGATAAGTAGTCAATGCTGATCATATTAAGTCAAAGCTGACTGATAAAAGGTCAAAGATGACTATCTATTTACGTCTAATTGAATGCATCATACTGACTTAGGAGTCACGAAGTTGACAAAGGACGAAGTCCAGACTGTTGATAAAAGGAAAAAGCAACAATGACTTGCCCAACCTGAAGTCAATGCTGACAAAACACGGAGTCAACTCAATCAAGAAATACGGAAGAAATTAAACTCGAGTCTTTGACTCGTCACGTGTGATAAGCGTATCTATAGAAGATCCTGACATGTCATACCATATTTTCAGAGTTGCAGAGCTACAGTGTACGATGATGCGACCTTTGTCAGAAGACGGATAAAGATTCTCAACGGGAAGAATTCAGACGACAAATAGAAGGATTTGAATGGTATTCCCTCCAACGGCTCTATTCTTATTCCTCTTCTATATAGATGTACATAATCCAACCTTTGAAGGTTATCGAAACGCTACACAATTGAAATCTCAAAGCATTCAAGCTCAAGCCAATCAAACAAAAATTTCGAAAAAGGAAGTAATCAATTGTATCAGTAAATCTCAAGAGCTCACATCTACTTATCAGCTCGAGATTTCAAAATATACTTTCTTACATCTAGGATATTCATCTTGTATATCTTAAGGCTAGAAATTCTGAGTTTATCGTCGTTGATAACTCAGATCCCTAGTTTGAAAACCTCCCATAGTTGAGTAAAAGTTTGGACAAGTAAGCAACAAGTGTCAGTTGCTGAAAGCTTAGTTTCTAGCACCCGCAAGCTAGAGGTTAAGTCGACTGCATCCTGAAAGTAGTTAGGGTTCCTAGCACCAGCAAGCATAGGAGGAACGCCAAGTTAAGCGGGATATTGTAAGGTGACCTCAGTATCTAGGTGTACTCTTGTACCCGTAAACAAGACCTATCCAAAGTTAGTGGATTGACTAAGCAATCAGTCCGTGGACATATGAGTTGATCTCTACGAACCATGTAAAAATCAACGTGTTATTTACTTTCAACATTGCTTTAATATTACATGTCAATGAACTACCATTAGCAGCACACAGTAGCACAACATAGATTTGAAATCCTCTATTATTATATGTTTGATACCGGAGAGATTTAAACCGAAAACTAACTAATCAAT
This sequence comes from Salvia rosmarinus, assembly GCA_036937905.1. NCBI lineage: Eukaryota > Viridiplantae > Streptophyta > Magnoliopsida > Lamiales > Lamiaceae > Salvia > Salvia rosmarinus. The sequence continues at coordinate 58,710,945 of CM072822.1, read as the reverse complement.
ATTCGACTAAGTGTTTCAAATCGAGTCTCAGTTTTCAGTAAGGCAAATACAGTTGCCACCACATTCTGCACATACATCAGTTATCAGTCCAACCGACTTGCTGCCTTAGTAGTCAGGAGGTTTGCTAACTGATATCACTCAGTACAAGACATCCCTTATTTGAACTGACCAGCAGTACTGACATAAGTACTGGACTACCAGTTACCCGACTAGTCAGCAACCAATCAGTCTTATCTCAAGAAAAACTTTAAATTTATCTAACTGATGTATACCCCTCCCATACACCAGTACCAATCTAATGGGACCCATCAATTAGTATTATAGAACGTTGTTCACAAGAACAAGTAACTCTCCCAGTGGTCAATGTTTTCAGAAGTGATCCTTAAAATCATATATATTTTGCATCACGCATTTTTGATGTGATGGAAACTAACTATAATAGGTCAACTTATCTCCCCACCTGCGGTGAGACAATTATGAGATCCGGAAGTTCGGACTCAAGAGCTACCTCAACGCCCAACACTGTCACATGTGAGAGGTCATCACCAATGGCCCGATCATTATCAGAGAGAAGATAATGAAAGTAATCACGAAATCGGGACAAGAGCCTTCCTACGAGTACAAGGCGAAGGATCGAGCGGACTTCACCTAAAAAAAAAAGAAGCAAACAAGACGAGCTCGACAACCTCGCCAAAAATATCATCTCAGGAACAGTTCCTAACTCTCACAATGGGAAGCTGATGAAGTGTAAGACAACCAATGAGATGCGGGATACGCTAGAGAGCCTATGTGCAGGCTCCAAAGAAATCAAGGAGAACAAGCTTACGATAGCTTGTCAGAAGTTTGATAACTTCAAACAAAACAAGGGAGAATCCATTGACGACATGAAACTTAGATTCTTCACTATTATCAATGAGATTTTGACCATGAGAAAGGAAAAATATACTCAACGCGAGATCAACCTTAAAGTTATTTGGGCACTCCTGCTAATGACTAGAAAGTCTACACAGTAGCACTTCAGAAGAAAGTCGGATTTAATGAGATGTCTACAGACAAGCTCTTCTCAGCCTTGGAAGCTGACGAGTACGACATCGACGATCAAGAGTCTCCAAAGGTCAAGCATCGAAGAAGACACTCGAGTCAACACGAGCAAACGTATCCCAAAAGGTGACAAGAGCAAGGAAACCAAGAATATAGCAAAGGATAAAGCTAAGTGAATCAATGATGAGTTGTTGATCCGATGTAGTTTGATGGTGAATGGTTCAGAAAATGAAAGCCCGATTAATGAGGTACAACAAGTACCGCAGAAAGAGCCTGCAAACGCCAGAGATAAAAACTCACAAGGATCGGTTTCACGAGAAACCCAACCGACCTGAGTATAAATGATGAGTGCTTCAACTATGACAAGAAATGACACTTCAAGCAGGACTGCCCTGAACTAAGCCCCAAGGAAAGAAAAGCTTTCCGTGCCAAGCTCAACAAGAAGATGAGCGAGCGTAAGGCAATGGTTATAGAGAAGGCCGAGACTACAAGCTCATCAAGCAGTGCTTCCAACAACTCCTCCAAAGCCTTTGTGCGCTGCTTGATGATCGATAGATTAACAGCTATGAGGAAAGCTGCATGGTGAGAATCGACAATGGCCGCGACGAACCTCGGTAACTTCTCGTCTCTCTACTGATAATCTCTCACATACAATTGTATTATCTTAGCAAGTATTTTACTCCAAAGACACATCAGTCAAGTGGGATGAGATTAAATAGATCATAATTGACTACAAGTCAGTCATGAAAATGTATGAAGGAGCTATGGTGAGAAGCGTGGTGACAAAAAGCTTGACTTTTTGAACAAAGTCAATAGTTAGCTAGTTGGCCTTCGCGAGATGAAGCTCATTCTTGGTGATGAAGCTAAAATAGAACATGCTTGATCAAGCCAACATGATCAAGGAACGAAGGTTGAGTTGTCTCGGAGCTCCGAACCGAACTAACCGAGATAAGCTCAAGTTCAAGACACTTCAACAGAGTGAAGGTTTACTCCAACAAAGATCAATACTCTGAACGGAGTCAAGAAGAAACTAGAGTCCATTCAATCAGTTTAGAAGTGTCCATTGATCAGAATTAGATTATGGTATGATCCTAGTTCAGAAGTGAATGACTACTAATTCTTAACCAAGCTAACATGTGGGGGCTACTAATAGTTTTTCCTATTTCTCCATAGGAGTGATGAAGAATACCTCAGTTGAGGCATTGAGTCTTGTAAATTAATCAGAAAAGTCAAGTAATGCTTTGCTGGGGAGAAGGTGGTCACCCGGTTGGAGTAGTGCCGATAAGAGTTTCATTGAATTCGTAGAACACCATTTACTTAAATACTCAAAGGATAGGCTAAGGGTCGGGGGAAACTTTACATCCCTTTTGTCCCCTTATCTGCATTTTGGGGAGCTTAGCATTAGGAAAGTGTTTCAAAGCATGCGTATGAAGCAATTAGTTTGGAAAAAGGAGCAAAACATAATCGAAGAAGAGAGTGGAACTCTTATCCTTAGGGCCATCGGCCTCAGAGAACTGGTTATCCGCTTGTGGATGCTGGAATGAGAGAGCTCTGGGTAGTTGGATGGATTCACAACTGGATTTGAATCATTGTTTCGAGTTTTTTTGTAAAGTTTCTCCTTCTACCATGCTATGGGGCATGAAGTATTTATGGGATACACTTGTTGATGCAGACTTAGAAAGTGATGCTCTTGTCCCTGGGACATCCAATGGTTAGGTGGGTTCGCGTGGTAGAGGTCAAGTTGACCCACCAAACGCCTCTATGGGTTTGAGCGCATCACACTGGTTTTCAAGTGTGGTTTACTGTCTGTGTGGTTTGCGCTATTGCAGACAGACCATGAGGTTTGGGTCTTGCTAAGGTAGCAGTCATGGCCCGCGTGATATCAAAAAAAAGAAAGTGATGCTCTTAGTTGGCAATATATTTTAGGAAGTTTGCCCGATGGCCACGAACTTGATCGTATGGAAAGTCCACATGTAAGATAGTCACTTATTTCACTCAACATGCTTGTTTATTTTACGTTTAATTGGTAGTAATTAATCTCTTACCAAACCTTACAATTTTTACTGAGGGGTTATTTACTTTAGGTGATATCATAGGTGCATGATAGCTTAGATAGATAAAATAAGAGATAATTGCAATTTAAATCCAAAAATTTGGACGTTGTGTTGCAAATTAGACTCAATTTTTAAAATGTTTTTATAATGTCTCAATCTTTTGATTTGTTGCAAATTAGTCCCTTATTCTTTGCACAAGTTTGGAATTGTGATTTAGACATCCATCCAATGTGTGGGTTATCCTCCCTTGTTGTCAATTTTCCATCGGACATCTGGCTGGTGAGTAATTCCAGACATCTAACAATAAAACTAGGAAAACAGAGGAGAGCTCAAACATTTGGCTTCAAAAGCTCTCAATAAATTTTGAATTTCGATGTTGGATGAATGTCAAAATCTCCACTCCAAACTTGTTAAATAAAATAGAAGGGACAAATTTGTAACAAATTCGATAGATTGAGCAATTATTGATATGCTTTAAGTATCATGTCTAATTAATTTGCAACAAGGTCCAAAATTTGGGATATAAATTGCTATTATCTCTAAAATAGTATGGGCTAATCCACCACATGCTTCAATGGATTCTTGGGAATGGGTCGCCCCTAGGATCGAAAAATTAACACACGAAGCTTTAACTTTACTTAGTTAGGGCTTTGATTGGATTTTTGACGCCTGGCTATGTTATAGAAAAGAAAAGCATATGCATCGAATAGCGAAGAGAGACGGCTCGGCAGGAAATCTTGTTTGATCGTGTCATTCGTTAAATACTCAACCCTGAATGTAAACGACCTCTAAATATAAATGTTGTCACATTGTGATCCAGGTTTAAGGATTCAAATTTGACCCAGGAGATGAATACATGAGGCGGTGGTTGCTTGAGTTAGCGCACATGCCCACTGAGTGGATCCATCATCCATGGGATGTACCTCTTTCGTGCTTAAATTTGTAGGTGTGGATCTCGGGTTAAACTATCTAAAGATTGTAATTGATATCGACATAGCCATGGAAAGGCTAACTGAAGCCATAACAGTCATGCGCAGGAAAGAATCAGCTGCAAAGGCAGCAATGACCAATGGAACAGATGAAGTTGTATCTGATAACTACGAGCTTCACGAGAAATTGGCTGTGTGGAAGGCAGTTGCAAAGAAAAAACCCGTGTCCAGTTAGCTCATCTCATGATCAAAGGGTACCATCCATGAGAAACATTTCCACAAGCGCGATTCAGAATAGAAAAGACCGAAGCCGGGTGAAGATGGTGGGCTTTTGAATGATAAATTGAACAAATGCAACATTGGTGATCGAGTGTCAAAATCAGATGATAATTTGTGCTCTACAGCGGAATCTTCATCATCTAAGAAAGCCATGACAAACAATAGAATTTCTTTCTCTGATCCTCGAAACTGCTCTTCAATGTCAACGGGTGCACGTATCCGGTTCCTGACTCCTCCAACCACAATTATAATTGGTAAGAAGAGGTTGGAACGGAAGAGATATCGAGCAAAACGGTAAAACATGATGCTAAAACCTTATCTCTAATCATGCATGTATTTCTACTAATAAAAGTGTTGATCATCTGCTTATTTGATTATTCAAGAATGTAAATACTTGCTTCATATTCGACTCCAATTTTAGGAACCAGTAATTTGCAGATATCTGGGAAATAGATGATTCATGAAGAGAAAAGCTCAATCTCTGAGTGCTATGGCCATAACAGAATGAAAGTTATTAACGTGGCATTCTTTACTTCTCTTGTAGAATAGTACTTCAGATCTCTGGGGTTTCTAGCCATACCTAGAGTTCGACAACAACTAGGGTTTAATATCATGCAAGCACATGAGGCAAGACTCTCATTACTCTTCATCTCTATTGATAGTTGCTTAAGAAATTTCCCGACCTGATATGTGTCATACTTAGTCAAATTCATCAATGCAGTAAAGTCATTTAAGAGCACGTATTTGCAACCAAACATGTTTTTCAAGTACTTCTGCACGTGTATATTCATCAGGGCACTTTGTAGCAGAATGATGCTAGATAAAGGAAAATACACAATTATGCATATTAGATCATCCATAATTAAGAGGGTGTTTGGCTGAGCTTATAAGCTCCTCAAAAACAGCTTATAAGCTGTTTTTTAAGCTTAAAAACAGCTTATAAACTGTTTTTGGGGAGCTTATAAGCTCAGCCAAACACCCTCTAAATTCATTCAATGACAGACCTGCGAACCACCATAATTAGCAGTTTATAATCCATGTCACAGAGTCAAGCAAGTGCAATCTGCATTTTCAGACATTTCAGGCAAGGAAAATATCAAGACGAAAGCGGTCTCATGCTTCTTGCATATTCGCGAAGGTCTAGATTGAGCAATTATCATGTATCTACTCAGCAAGGTCCGATCTACTTTAGCCAAGTAAGTTCAAAGCTCGAAACACATAATCGAAAGGTTTTCACATTGGGTTGCAGGTATATCTTGGCAAGATCGAGGGTTATCCACAAAGCGCCCCATATGTTAGATATGGATCGAAGATCTAACAAGAAAGTATAAGAAAGGTATTGTCGAGCTCTTAGCTTGACTGTGGCACGAACATAGCTTGCGTAATTAGTCGAAAAGTCTTCAAAACAAAGCCAAATAAGTCCTTCAGAAGATTCTAACGCTCAAGCCAGATTCTGATCAAGGATAATTTTTGTAGTCAATTATTAAGAGAGCATACCTTTGTATTTATGAGAGACGAGGTATTTATAGGTAATTATGTATGAGGGGCATAGTCAACCTTTAACCCTGCTCCAAGGGTATTCTAGTCATTTACGAAAAGGATACATTTTCAAGCATCAATGTTGATACATTGAAAAATGTATGATATCCCTACAAGTTTGTTAGGATATTTAGATAAGCACTACTAAGGAGAGGACACGTGTAGTGGTCACCAACTAAGTTTTTCCGCATAAGACAATGACGTGTCATAGGTGCTCGTGAGTTCTATCTCAATAGCACTTCTGACTATATGTGTTAACGTACAATACTAGGTGCTGGAGAGAACACCTCTATGTTGGATTTGATTGAAAACCGTTTTGGTTGAGTTTGTATATGATAATTCATATTATCACTATTATGTTCTCCTATCTGAATTGTTTACAATTGTATATGTTGCCCCTTTATCTCATATAAAAATTATATCATATAGTGTGTGTGTGTGTGTGTGTGTAGATCACAGAAGATCGTATGGATTGATTAAGCTTATTGAGATATAAACTTATATCACAGCTAAGACAACTTAAGGACGAGTTGTCGGTATAAAATGCAATATAGATAAGAAGTTATTTGTCCATGCTGGTAAGTCTTTAGTTATTGATGGATCGCAGTGAGATGTATTCCTCTATCTGACCATCGTGAGAGACCTAGGTCTCGATGACTTAACATAAATCTAGTGCTTGTTATGGGTAAGTATGAGTGTGAGTGATTTACTACCACTTTGACTTAAAATGAAAAAAAAACGAGCAATATTATGCATAAATGGTTATTAATAAGAATTTCCTTGCTTGTGTTTATTGAGATAAGCTAAGCTGAATCTTTGAGAGAAAATTTTCATTGATTAAAACTAAATGAATACAATCAAATTTAACAACAGAAAAATACATTGTACTTATACATTCTAATAACAAAAAAAATGGAAAGCTAATAAACTAACTGCCTAACTCATTCTTGCTGACGTCTAACTGCCTAACTAACACTGGCTGACGTGGCATTCTAGAACTTGATAGATATTCCAATACTCCCCCGTGAAACCTAACCAGGATCAGCTACAGCAAGATTTAAACGACTTCGAAGCAAATTGAACCTAGAATCTTCAAGTGCCTTAGTAAAAACATCAGCTAATTGATCACTTGATGGAACATATCCCACTTCAATTGTTTTATCAAGCACTTTCTCTCGAATGTAGTGAATATCCACATCTATGTGCTTGCTCACCAAAGTTTGCGTGGAGCAGAGATAAAAATGACAAGTTCTTCACATAGAGAAGCAAGCCACACCATATCAGTAGTTGCATTGGCCATGCTCCTATATATTCAGATTCTACACTGCTCCGGGAAACAACTTCATGTTTCTTGGCAGACCAATAAATCAAGTTGGAGCCCAAGAAGATACAATGACCACCTAGGGATCTCCTATTATATAGACAGTTGGCCCAATCCGTATCTGAGTAGGCTACCGATTGAGAGGAAGAAGAGGGAATGAAGTTTAAAGTGAATGAAGTTGTACCCTTCAAGTATCTTAGCAAACTTTTGCAAGCGACCCAATGCAGATTAGTAGGATTAGCAAGGAACTGGCTCAGCTTGTTGATAGTAAAAGCAATATCTGGTCTAGTTAAGTTAAGATATTGCAGAACACCCACTGTACTTCTGCAAAGAGTAGGATCCTAAAAAAGACACTAGATTCTCTAGATAATTTTGTAGCTGGGGTCATAGGAGTTGAACAAGATTTGCAATCTATCATTTTTAGGAACCATTGCAACTTACACCAACAATTTTGGTATTTGAGTTTTTGAATCCCATGACCCAGTTTCAATTGAGATACCATTTGAGTTTTTAACTCTATTGTTAAGCAGATATAGTCAGAATAATTAGCAAGTGTTGGATTTGTATACTGAAAGCAGTTTTGGTTGAGCTTGTATACAATGTTTCCTGTTACCACTATTACAATCTCCTATCTGAATTGATTGCTTGATTGCATATGATGTCCCCTTATCTCATATATAAGTTAGATCATACAGTGTGTTGTAGATCACAGAAGTTTGTATGATTGGTCAAACTTAATGAGATATAAAAAGTATCACAGCTGATACAACTTTAGGACGAGTTGTCGGTATAGGCTGCGGTATAGATAAGAAGTGACTTGACTTGGTTGCTTGTCTATACTGGTACGTCTCTGACGTATTGATGGATCACAGTGAGATGAGTTCTTCTATCTGACCGTCGTGAAGAACCTAGATCTCGGAGACTTACGTTGATCTAAACCTCGATAAGATATTAGGTGAGTATGAGTTGTTGACCATCACTTTGACTTGCTATGGGTGAGGGTTACATGAGATAACCCAAGATTCTCTGCATCTTGGGTGGTGGCAGTGCTTGTATGTCATGCTAGTTGCGTCGTGTCGAGTCACCGTATCCGTTTAGGATGATGACGTCCCTTAAGGAGCTGAAAAGGTTTATTGTACTAAACCTGCGCAGTTGAGTTATCTCAAGTACAATAATAAGGTTGAGTGGTACTACTTAGGAATTAAAGATATTAATTATTTTAAGCGATCGAACAACGTAAATAATTAATGGACATACGATATCTTAAATACGGGATTCAGTAAAGTCTAAGTGCAAGCCCGACTCAACTTGAAAATAAAGGGTAAGTCATTTATTCTCTAGTGGCATGAATAAATGTTTATGAATTAATTTATGTTACAGGTGAACATAAGATAATTAATTTATTTGAGGCCCATCTTTATTCCTTGCATTTGATCCTCGGCCGCCCATCCAGAGCTGCTTAGAGAATTTAGTCCACCTCCTTCTCGTGGTCCCAGGGACTCGACTTGATCCTCTCTATCTTAAGTGATATGATTATATTTATTAGATATGCATAAATTAATCTTATCATGTTAGGATTTAGGGTTACATTATAAATATAAGGTGAGAGAGATAATCAAGGCTAATCCTCAAGTTAGAATTTTTGAGAATTATACTTCCTAAAGTGTGAGAATTTTCGAAAATTTTGTGAGAAGGAAGAAGATGATTTTCTATAGCATTCTCCATAGATTGTCCTCACTCGGCATTGGAGTTTAGGCAAACGGATACGATCCGGAAGATCAAAGCACGAGTCATGATCTATTTATCCCGACAGATTTGCGTGTAAACAGAAAACCCTACGTGTTGCAATTAATTATATAGGTGCATGCTAAGAATATAAACAATGTATGGTGAATTAAACATCCAAGATAGATCATCGGGAGAGGGTTAAAATCAGATTTCCCTGCAATTGGTATCAGAGCCTGGGATCAGAATCTTGGCTCTGTTGGATTAATTCAAGTTTGATTATAACGTGCGCAATTAATTAATTGTGAATCTGTCGTTCATTGTGGCTCGTTTTATTTTTGCCGGGTTTTTGTTTTTCACCACGAGAAAATCTGTGGTTAGATTAGATTTTTTCTTGTAAATCTTATATGTAAAAGAAGAACGAAGAAGAAAGCACGAAGAACGAGACGACGGGAGGTCACCGGAAAACTGGACGCACGGCCGAGGATGTGCGGGCGACGGCACGCGAACGTGCTCGGCGCTTGCAGTGCATCGCTTCGACAAACATCGCGCGTTTTCTCGGCGAGCTTCGGCGGATAGGCGATGGCATCGCGCAGGGTCGCGGTGTGGGCATGCCCGGCGGGTCGCGCAAAGCAACCCCGGCGGCGGCGTGCGGGACGCAGCGAGACCGGGTGGCATGGCTCGGTGGCCGGGTGCGCGGGCACGTGCTTGCGCGGATGCCTCGGCATCGCTTCGGCGCCGGCGTGGCGCCCGGTGGTTCTCGGCGGTGCGCCGAGAAACTTCAACGAGGTCTCGGCAGCAGCGGGCGACGCGGTCGACACGCCTCGATGAGTCGGGCTCGGTAGCGCCGGCGGCGCTTCGGCAAGACGCGACGCTGCAGCAGAGCTCTTCGGCGAGCCGCGGCGCAGTGCCAGGCGGCGGGCGCGCGCAAGACGCGCAAGCAGCGCCGGCAGGCGAGCGCCGCAGCGCCAGCTAGCGGCGGCAGGCAGGCAGCTCGGCAAAGACCGGGCGATGAGGGACGACGATTCTCATGGAAACCTCAACGCCCGAATTACTCGGCGGTAGCGGGTGGAGGCGGTGCGCGATTTATGCACGGATGTCCCGCCGACTCTCAGCGATCCTCGGCCAGGCGCCTCGGCAGCTCTCGGCAGTTATGGGCGACGACGCACGAGCTGGGCGGCGGAAGCTGCTGGCACGCGTGACAGTCGTGCCTCAGCGCCCGCCCCACCTTTTATCTTGACCCGCCCATTTTGTTTAAGCCGACCTAACCCAATTTTTCGCCCGGATCCAAAATTTTAACCCGGTTCCGGTTTTCGACCGATTCGCCCGCTCCAATGATCCGCCCGTTTTTATTTTTCGACCCAAATCAGCTTTGATTTAATCCGGTCCGTGCCTGCACGCGAGGCCTTTTGAGTTTCAAGATCATGCTTTGCAAATTTATGTAATAAATTAGGCAGAGATACTGAGGATCCACGAGTGGGCGCGATGAACGATTTTATTTTATTTTTATCGTTCAAAGCATGTCGTGGATGTTTAAATTATCGAAGCATACTATGTATGTTTAATTACGTAGATAAATATGTAATATGTTTTCGTGATTGGATGCGCATAGTAAGCATGCTAGGTTTATCGCGTTTTTCAAGCATATTTTAGAATTCTGCGAGCATGTTTTACATGTTGAGTTCTATAGAAAAGCATGCTAGGATTACGTGATCTGCATGGACAAACCTTTTGAAATAAAAGACTAAGTAAGTAACCCGACATATTAATTTTTTAAATTAAAATGTCAAGACCTCCACTTTTTGATCTCTAAACAAAGTGATGCGCACTGTGAGTAAACGTCCACACGCGTGGCTTGCTTGCACTGTTTGTCATAAGTTTGTTAGATGAGATTTCTAAATAAAACATTTTAATCTATTGAAAAGTGGGAGTTTCATGTAAACGCCCACACGCGTGGCTTCAGATATGCGATTTTTCATAAGTTCTCTAGAGATAGATTTAAAATGAGATAACAAAGGAATTTGGATTGGAAGCGGTATGGTCCTAGTGAGTATGCAAATTCTAAGAATTCATTTTCTGCTGTTAAAATTGTGGTCATTGCTTAGACATCACATCAAGTACAATTTCCCGCGAAGTCCCTTCTTGTGATAGTGATGTGGTCTAGTGAGGTCCAATCATTAATTTCATTTGTCATAAGGATAAGTTGACATGGATTGAAAGTAATGACTAAAAGGTATATTTTAGTCTGGTCGATGGGTTCATGTGTAAACGTCCACACGCGTGGCTTGCATGTGGGATTCCTTGGGTGATTGGAGGTTTCAATTAATATTGTTTTATCAAAAGGTTACAATATTATTGTTACGAATTATGTGCGATCGTATGCTTATGTGTTTACATTACTTTTCAGATATGTCTCTTACACCGATTATCAATATGCTCGCACAAAATCCTCTATCCGGTCCAAATTTTATCGAGTGGAAATGAAACATTGAGATTGTTCTTACTACCGAAGAAAATTTATTTGTACTCACTACACCCCGTCCCAAACCTCTAGACGATTTATCTACTGATGAGGAGCGCAAGGAGCACGAGAAATGGGACAAATCAAATAGAATGACAAAGTGCCTTCTTTTGGTCACCATGTGCGAGTCCCTGCAACTCCAGCATCAAGAGATGGAAGATGCAGCCACAATATGGCTAAATCTCATGAAATCGTATAAGGAGTCGGACAGAATCGCTTGTCATAATTTGACAAAATCAATAATGTCAAGTTCAATGAAGGAAAGCGATTCAGTGCATGACCATGTAGAGCAAATGATCAATCACTTCTGAGAGCTCGAATTGGTTGGAGGATATATTGATGACGAGTCGAATCGATATGATCCTCAACACTTTGCCAAGTCTTTGATGACTTCGTTATGGAGTAGTCCTTTATGATAAGAGTTATACTCTAGATTCATTGCAAGAGGATCTAGTAACGGAAGAACGCAAAATGGGCAAAGGTGCACGGTCTTTAGTACGCACCTCAAAGAAAACCACTGCTTCATCGAAGATGAAAAGGGAAAGTGGAATTCAAGAGAGCTAAGGCTAAAGAAAGAGTGGGAGAATACTGAGCGGCTCTACCGGTGGTTTGAAAAAGCCAAGGAGAAGGGCAAATGCTTCAAATGCGTGAGACGGGCATTGGAAGGCTAAGTGCCCCAAGCTCGAGGCTCAAGGTACGCCATTTGCTTTAGTATGTGAAACATGTTTAGCGACTTGTTCTACTCATTCATGGGTAGTAGATACGGTGCGATCGATCATGTTTGTTACACCTGCGGGTTCCCGCGGACAAGGAGGCGTGTGATGGCGAGATAACGATCTCTATGGGCAACACGGCGAAAGTCGAAGCCGTTGCGATCGGAGATGTTACTTTATGTTTTGATAGAACTGCTTTAGTATTGAAAGACGTTTTATTTGTGCCGAGTTTCGTGAAACCTTATTTCGGTTTCAAACTATTTATTCATGGATATTCGGTTGTTTTTATAGTGGTGTTTCTATCATAAGAAATGACGGGTTATCGTGGTGCCACTTTATATAATTCGCTTATACTATTTCGCCAAACATAATACCTTTAACTATCTTTGCATCTACATCAAACCTTAAGAGAAAGTTTTCTTCGCAAGATGACACCACTTTTCTCTCGGCATCTTAGATTAGGTCACATCAATCTAAATAGGATCCAAAGACGGCTAAGAATGGGCGTTGGGTGATCTCACGGTTACTCTGCTCCCGACCGTGAATCCTCAGATAGAAGGAAAGATGTCGACTGCACCATCAAGGCGAAGGGTTATAGAGCCAAAGTAGTGTTGTAACTAGTCCATTCTGACCTGTGTGGACCTATGTCAACACAAGCTCGTGGAGGGTACGAGTATTTTGTCACTTTCATTGACGATTACTCAAGGTACGGATTCATATACTTGCTTCACCGCAAGTTTGAACAAGTCTAGTACTATCCAAGTCAGTCGAAAAGACCCCTTTCGAGTTGTGGTTTGGGCGCAAGCCTAGTTTAAGCCACATAAGGATATGGGGCGATCAAAGACATGTCTTTGAACAAGAAGGGCGACAAGTTGGAGTCTAGATCGATGCAAGCGTGTTTATTGGCTATCCTAGAGGAACGAAAGGTGGTTATTTCTATAGTCCTAAGGATCAGAAGGTCATTATTAGCACTAATGCCCGATTCTTAGAAGAGGATTATATGAAAAACCATAAATCCAAAGTTGAAATCATTCTTCAAGAATTAGAAGATGATCGTATTCCACCACCGATTAAGCCAAAGGTACAAGATGTCGTGTCTAGTGGGAGGGATCGACACCAGATACTTCAAGAAATTGAAGTGGGTCGAGTTCCACTGGAGATACCGGCCGTACAAGTGGCTCTATCCATCCAGAAGTTGTGCAAGATGAGAACCACAAGTTATCGCTGCACCGCTGCCATTGTGCCGATGGCGCCTCGTCGTAGTGGGAGGGTTGTTCGTCAACCCGAACGATTTATGTTCGTGGGTGAATCTTCGGATTTAGTCCCAGGAAACGAGTAGTCAATAATCGACCCATGGACATACAGTGAGGCGATACAAGACATTGATGCAAGATCATGGCACACCGCTATGGACTTAGAAATTGAGTCCATAACAGCCTATGGATGTATCTGAAAGACACCACTACCGGATGGCAAGGAAGCCGTAGGTAGTAAGTGGGTATACAAGAGGAGAGAGATTCGGATGGAGAGGTTTCGCTTTTAAAGCCGTGCTTGTGGCTAAAGGGTACACTCAGATTGAGGGCATCGATTTCGATGAGACCTTTTCACCAGAAATGCTCAAGTCCATCGTAATTCTTCCGACCATAGCACCACTTAAACCTTGAGGTTTGGCAAATGGATGTGAAAACCGCTTTTCTAAGCGGTTACCTTGAAGAAGGTAGAGACATCTATATGCAAAGAACCGAAGGTTATGTGGTGAAGGGTGAAGAGCATCTAGTATGGAAGCTTAAGAAGTCCATTTATGGACTTAAGCAAGCTTCACGATCCCGGAGCTTACGCTTGACGAGGTGGTAAAGTCCCATGGATTTAGCTTGCTTTCTAGCGAAAGTTGTGTGTATCGTTTAGATGTCAACGGTGATGTGGTATTTCTTGCACTTCGTAGATGACATCCTTCTACTGGCAACAATGTGAAGTTGTTATCGACGAAAGAGTTGGTTATCCGATCGTTTCAAATGAAAGACTTAGGAGATGCAGTGTACATTCTTAGGATCAAGGTTTACCGAGATCGCAAGAGGAAAATGTTGAGCTTATCTCAGGCGTCTTACATTGATACTGTGATTACTCGTTTTAGTATGCAGACCGCCAAGAAAGGATTGCTACCTTTCAGGCATGGCGTTCCTTTATCTAAGGAGCAGTCACCTATGACTGCGAAGGAGATAGAGGAAATGAGACAAGTTCCTTACGCTTCCGCCGTAGAAAGTCTCATGTATGCAATGCTATGCACGAGGCCCGATATCTGCTATGCGGTAGGCATAGTAGCTAGATATCGCCTAAACTGGACAAGCTCATTGAATTGCTGTAAAGCATATACTCAAGCACCGAAAAGGAATCGAGATTATAGGCTAGTTTACCATGCGAGATAGTCTAATGCCTTTGGGTTATTCTGACTCGATTTCCAAGCCGTGATGAGAAGAAGTCTACCTCGTGCTATGTGTTTACCTTGGGAGGAGGAGCCGTATCTGGCGGAGTGCAAAGCGGCGATGCATTGCGGACTCCACCATGGAAGCCGAATATGTAGCCGCTTGGAGGTCGCTAAAGAGGTCAGATGGTTCAAGAACTACCTCATGGATCTAGATGTGGTAGCGGTTAGCCCAAAGAGTATCATAGTTCATCGTGATAACTCGGGTGCGAGGCAAACTCGAAGGAACCACGGACCAACAAGGCAACGAAACACATAGAGAAAGTACCATGTCATACGAGAAATCGTGAGACGAGGAGGCGTCTTGATAGAAAAGATTGGCATCTGCGGATAACCCAGTTGATCCATTCACGAAGAGCTCGCCGCAAAAGTCTACGAAGAGCATATTCGAGGACTGGATTGCAAGAAGATGGCACCCACTTAGAAAGGAAACTTTTGTATAAGTGGGAGAAGCAAAGTGATGGTGTTGTTTGTAATAGCTAGTAGAGACACATTGTATACTAAAAGTTTGCTTTAGTATAAGTGGGAGATTGTTGGATTTGTATCTTGGGAAGCGCTTTGGTTGAGCTTGTATACAATGTTTCACTACCACTATTACAATCTCCTATCTCGAATTGTTTGCTTGATTGCATATGTATGTCCCCTTATCTCATATATAAGTTAGATCATACAGGTGTTGTAGATCACAAAAGTCTGTATGATTGGTCAAACTTAATGAGATATAAAAAGTATCACAACGATACAACTTTAGGACGAGTTGTCAGATAGTGCGGTATAGATAAGAAGTGACTTGACTTGGTTGCTTGTCTATACCGGCACGCCTCGACGTATTGATGGATCACGGTGAGATGAGTTCTTCTATCTCGACCGTCGTGAAGAACCTAGATCTCGAGACTTACGCTGATCTAAACCTCGATAAGGTATTAGGTGAGTATGAGTTGCTGACCATCACTTTGACTTGCTATGGGTGAGGGTTACATGAGATAACCCAAGATTCTCGGCATCTTGGGTGGTGGCAGTGCTTTTATGTCATGCTAGTTACCCGTGTCGAGTCACCGTATCCGCTAGGATGATGACGTCCCTTAAGGAGCTCAAAGGTTTATTGTACTAAACCCCGCAGTTGAGTTATCTCAAGTAAAATAATAAGGTTGAGTGGTACTACTTAGGAATTAAAGATATTAATTATTTTAAGCAATGTAACGTTGTAAATAATTAATGGTCGACGATATCTTAA
Organism: Salvia rosmarinus; assembly: GCA_036937905.1. Taxonomy (NCBI): domain Eukaryota; kingdom Viridiplantae; phylum Streptophyta; class Magnoliopsida; order Lamiales; family Lamiaceae; genus Salvia; species Salvia rosmarinus. The sequence goes on along the minus strand of CM072822.1, from coordinate 58,695,110 downwards.
ATACGGGATTCAGAAAGTCTAAGTGCAAGCCCGACTCAACTTCAAAATAAAGGGTAAGTCAAGATTTATTCTATAGTGGCATGAATAAATGTTTATGAATTAATTTATGTTCTAGTTGAACATAAGATAATTAATTTATTTGAGGCTCATCTTTATTCCTGCATTTGATCCCAATTTGGTCCGTCTGTGCTCGTTGTTTAGAGAATTTCGTCCACCTCCTTCTCGTAGTCCCACCGACTCGACTGATCTCTCTATCTTAAGTGATATGATTATATTTATTATTATGCATAAATCCTATCATGATAGGATTTGGGGTCGATTATAAATATAAGGTGAGAGAGATAATCATGCTAATCCTCAAGTTAGAATTTTCGAGAATTATACTTCCTAAAGTGTGAGAATTTTCGAAAATTTTGTGAGAAAGAAGAAGGTGATTTTCTATAGCATTCTCCATAGATTGTCCTCACTCGGCATTGGAGTTTAGCAAACGGATCTGACCCGTAAGATCAAAGCACGAGTCTTGATCTATTTATCCCAACAGATTCGCGGTAAACATGAGAAAACCCCACGTGTTGCAATTAATTATATAGGTGCATGCTAGAAATATAATCAATGTATGGTGAATTAAACATCCAAGATAGATCCTCGGGAGAGGGTTAAAATCGATTTCCTACTGAGAAGTAGTTCGAAGGTTATACCTTTATCACATGGCAAATTGAGGCCAATTTATAGTTTCTCATAGTTATGGTGACAATGCATTAATTATGTAAAAAAAAATCTTAATAAGTTATCTAGTAGTATAGAGCCTGAATGTATAAAGGCTAGAGTATAGCCTCAAGTTCAGTAAAGTTTACTCATATCCCCACAAGGGCCAAGGAGTTTCATATTTAAAACTGTTTATCCATGTGACTGAGATGTAATTATGATGGGTTTGATCACCCCATATGATCAAGGAGATCTCGATGAGTGGTCTTTGGGTTTTACACACCTATGCCTCCGCCTTTTTAAGGGCGGTTGAGGTTTGACAATGAGTTAATTATTCCACTCTTTAGTCAGTTTATTTCTACTCTCTGGTCAAATCATTTCGACCTTACAGTCAATCTGTTGCAACTTTGTTTAGTCGATCGTTTAGGATTCGAACATTTACGACTGCAAGCTGCCATAGTAGGTTTTCCTTCAACCTTAAAAATTAAAGTTTTATTGGGTCTACTCAGATAGTTGCCAAAATTTCCAATCCAGTTATGATAATTACCTATAGTTGAAAAGATATATCAAGTAAGATACAATAGAGTTCTCGTTGAGGCAAGTTTCCATACACAGGTCAAACCAACAAAGTTGAGTATAAGATATATTCTTAGAAATACATGCTATAACTATAATAAGAATTTAAAAGAAAGATGAATGCTTTAGAACAACTCTATTGGGAGTATAAATGAATAGAGTGATATGAAGTTCATTATTCTATTGAAGTTGGGATGTCTGATGACCTATCATTGAGATGGTCAAACCATCCGTAAAATCCTAAAGGTGAGTTAGACTTGTATAGAGAATAAATGAGCAAAACGTTCATTTCCATGGTTATAGAAGAGATCATGAAATTCCGGTTAATAAGGTTATCACTTTCAAATGTGACTTTGACACTACATCTCAGCATAAACTGATTTAAAAGCTAGACCATCAGTGACAAAGTTGTTAATAGATTGTAGACATTCAAGGTAAGAGTATCTTAAAAACATTAGAATTGAAAGAGAATGTGGAGTATGTACCTCCAAAGTTGAGAAACAGTGTTAAGGCACCAGTGTCTATGACATAAATGAGAATGTTTGAGTGCACTGATCTAATACAGGCTATACCATTCCTTCATACTAGCAGCTCATATAATGACACTGGTGATTTGGACTCCAATAGTGACTTGGAAAAGAACGTACTGATACGAATCTTAGAATTAGTTAAAGAATATATATATGAGAAGTTTAGGACACATTAAGGCGTTATGAGCTGCCCAAATTGTAAGACGACCTCAAGCATAAGCGAATTTTCAGGAGCAACACTTGTCTATCTTTGATAAGGCTGAGTGATCTCCTAGAGCGTAAAAGCGAATTCATTTATTCGAATAAATCTTGGTTTTTTGGGTTGCACACACATTGAGAGCATGTGTTGTGTTAATCTGCAGAACAGTCCAAGTCGACTTTTGGTATAAGTTGATTGACAAGAAGCTTCTAGATGAGAATTGATCGAGCTAAAAACACACTCAAATTCACTCGCAATCGTACGAGGTAATTGTAGCGTGATAAGTTAACACGAGTCCTCTCTCAAGGAAAACTTAACAGGGCGATTGTTCGTGTCGCACACAGAAAGCGATTAAAACCTAAACATTCTAATGCCAACGGGTTCAAACATACGAAAATTGAAATACGAGAAATTAAACAATGATCCTAAGCTAGGGTTGTCAATCCCAGCTAAACTAATAAAGCGATAAATCTAGACTAGGGGTTGTCAATCCCTAGTTGAACTACGAAAGAGGATAAATCGAAAGCGGTAAACAAAAGCATATGCAATCATATTATTTCATGGGGTTTGTCATTCCCTAATCTAAATCAAATTGCAAATAAATTATAACTATCAATCATCCAACAAGAACATGAATTAAACGAAGGCATGATAGATTAAAGCAACATGAACACAATCCACTGTCACTATGAATTGAATCCAATAAAAATCATAAAACAATAACACAATGAAAATTAATCCGAAAGAACTGAGAAATCTCAAAGCATGAACTGATAAACTACATTATTCAATTGATGAAACATAATGCAAGAATTAAAGCTAAGAATTATCGTGTTGTGTCGCTGAAGAATTCGAAAATCCATGGTGAAGAGCAGTTGCCGCGTGAAAAAGAGGTGAAAACGAGACCCTCGAACTCGCACTCTAACGCATATATATATTAAATGAAACCCAAGCGCGAACTCGATGCTTCACGTACACGATAAATTCGGAGGACGTCGCGGACGACGCGACGAGATTCTGAACAGAGAGCCTCTCGGTAGCGGCCGCGGATGAAGCGCCGACGCGAGGCATTAAGCGCATACCGGCTTCCCAAATACCGGACGGAGGGTTGCATGCGAGCTGGAGATGAAGCGGCGCTGGGGTACCAGCGCCGGACGAAGCGACGCGAGTTGAGATGGCGGGCGCCGGGTACCCAGATCCGGACGCGCGGCGAGCGCTGAGTTGAGCGTGAGCACCGGATGGGAGGCACGCGAGGCGTATGGCATGGCGAAGCGCGGTGAAGCGCTGTGGCCGCGGCGGAAGACGGGCAGCGCGATGGCTCTCGGCGGCGCTGGCTGGCACATGGGCATGTGGTGTTGCGGGCGCTGGGCGGCGCTGAGGATGCGCGGGCGTCCGGTGCGCGACGGGAAGTCGTGCGCGACTTTGGCGTTCGCTCCGTTCTTTCGCTTGAACTCCGATTTGCGATCCGCTTCCTATGAACTCCTGTCGAAATGCTCTTCAATTATACATTATTCTTGGAAGATTCATTTCATCCTATTTTATGCCATTTTCAACAAAACATCGAAACAAACGAAATAAGTCCGAATCGATAAATAATAATCAAACCAATGGCAAACAGAGAACAAATCACGAGAAACAACATCCACAAAGATATGAATAATACGCACAAATTCATACCAAACAACTCCCCCACACTTATCCATTTGCTTGTCCTCAAGCAAATTCTATACCAATAAGAATAGGGAAAATAATACATGCAACTTCACTCTTAGTCTAATCAATCAACCCTTATTGTTTTTCCACCACACTTGATGTTTATGTATTCAAAGATAATGTGAAATAGATCTATGAAAACAATTGATTTCCAATAAATAAAAGGGTAACATCTGCTCAAACCTAACTCTCCGTTAGGGGTGAACTAACTAATGTGGTCACCTTTAGCAACAAGTTCCTTTTTAAAGCACAAAGAATGTTTTAACAGATTTTGGGACAATGTTCGATAGGTGAATTCTCGATGAACTCGAGTCTCCTAACGTGGTTTCCATATCCATTTCTCAATTTACTAGAAAGAGGATGTAATCCCATCCTCCACTTCAACAATCTCAATAATAAACTGAGTTTTCATTCTCCTTCTTTTTCTTCTTTTAACATTTTTTTTATATATAAATGAAACAAGTATATAGGCAACCACAATGTTAACACTACCCTAACATTAGCCGGACAAATCACATCAATTTTTCCTATTCATTTTCTATCAATCACAATCTCGTCAATTCACATTACGCCAAATCATATATCACCAAAAGTTTCAAAATTCAAAAAACAGTTTGACAATACCACGTAGTTCAACAGACAAATCAAAATCCTAACTTATTCACATAGACAAAGCTTAAGTCCAAACAATCAAAATAAGCACAAGGGCACAACATTAAGCATACAAAATATATAAGCCACACCCACAAAACCAAATAATCTCACTCCCCACATTTTAATTCGAAAATCGTCCCGGTGCTCAAAACATAAATAACATAAAAATAGCCGATGAGGAGGATACTTCCTAATAAAATATGGCGGTGGCGGTGGTTGGAATGTGAGCGTGCGCGCGAACCAGAATATTAAGGCTTCACCTCACTACTGACGACGACCCAAATTCGAGCAAAACAAACATAGAGACAACAGATAGATCAAAGAACAACGAAACAAAACAAAAGAAAGAAAGAAAAAGAAAATAAAATCCGTGGGTAGACTCCACGTAGTACTCCGCTTAACGTCGTGAGTCCGACGATTCGGCCAACAACGGACTATCCATAGTCCCTTACCGCAAGAATACCATCTCGCCCGTAGCATCAAGAGTAACCATATAAGAACAGAGACAAGAAAGAAAGCAACTAATGCATCATTTAAGCTCAAATCAAACATCATATTCTCCAAAGAAAATAGATAATTTTAATTCCCAAAGCACAAGATTTGGTGAATTAGGATGTTGACAAATAATTGATGTTACCTCAACCTTTGTCCTCGATTTGTCCTCCTCTCGATCCCGCTCTTCAAGAGTAAAGCAAGGCAATCACTTCCAGAGGGCTTGCATGCTTGCAACTTCACATGCCCACTCTTCCTCGCGACCGTTCTGTAATCACTCGTGGCTCGATCCCGCTTCATCCTCAATTGCCCATTCTTCCTCAATTTCCACCTTTTCCGCAAGAAGAACTCGCCGATATATCTCCCACCCCATTTCAATAATTGGGTCACTTTCTAGAACAAGGATCACCCGACTGACCGGATTGGTTTCGAAGTTCCCTCATTGCAAGTTACCGCTGATACTCAACATACTTAGCAGCAATCGCCCATTTGTTCCTCTAAACGCCAAGAGTTACGCTCTATCATCCAATGGTGAACTCGATGGTCGGTGGTCGTCGAGCCTCATAGGGTGAGCTTGAGGCCCCTATCGCATCTTGTTGCAGAACTCGTCTAGCTTCTCGGATATCATTTCTAATTTTGCTTGCAAGCTACCGATTTTGGTGTCACAAGATCCAACTTTTGACGAACTTATCATCCCAAGTCGGCATTTGAGGTGGAGGTGGGTCATGCGGGTATGAATACCGAGATGAAGGTGGTTGTTGTGGGCACGGATATCCGGCGGAGGTGGTTGATCCCGTATGGATTGTAGGATTGATTCTCATAGTGCGACGAAGGTGGTTGATCCCAGAATGATTGTGAAGCTCGATCCTCGCATCGCGTGGAGGTGGTTGGTCCCAGAGGGATCATAGGCTTGTTGCTCGGGGTAGGATCGAGGTTTGATACTCATGGTTTCGCGGTATCCTCGACACTGAATTGGGCCCTTCTTCGTAAGAAGAATTTGCCCAATGCGACGAACTTTCCACCCCCACTGCTTGACCACATCCGCATCGCCGTAACCCCGCATTAATGCACACCAACAACAAAAACAAGATCACACGCACCGGGGAGAAAATAACCAAACAGTAAAGAAAAGAAACACAGAAACAAACAACACAAACAATACGCTTAAAGTTTTCTTTAACAGCGCCAAAATTGATCGAGCTAAAACACACTCAAATTCACTCGCAATCGCACGAGGTAATTGTAGCGTGATAAGTTAACACGAGTCGCTCTCAAGGAAAACTTAACAGGTGATTGTTCGTGTCGCATACGTAAAGCGATTAAAACCTAAACATTCTAATGCCAACGGGGGTTTGAAACATACGAAAATTGAAATACGAGAAATTAAACATCGATCCTAAGCTAGGGGTTGTCAATCCCGAGCTAAACTAATAAAGCGATAAATCTAGACTAGGGGTTGTCAATCCCTAGTTGAACTACTAAAGGTGATAAATCGAAAGTAAACAAAAGCATATGCAATCATATTATTCATAGGGTTTGTCATTCCTAATCTAAATCAAATTGCAAATAAACTATAACTATCAATCATCCAACAAGAACATGAATTAAACGAAGGCATGATAGATTAAAGCAACATGAACACAATCCATCGTCACTATGAATTGAATCCAATAAAAATCATAAAACAATAACACAATGAAAATTAATCCGAAAGAACTGAGAAATCTCAAAGCATGAACTGATAAACTACATTATTCAATTGATGAAACATAATGCAAGAATTAAAGCTAAGAATTATCTGTTGTGTCGCTTGAAGAATTCTGAAAATCCATGGTGAAGAGACGGCTACCGCGTGAAAAAGAGGTAAAAACGAGACCCCCGAACTCGCACTCTAACGCATATATATATTAAATGAAACCCGCCATTGACTCGGCGCGCCACGGACGCGACAAGTTTCGGAGGACGCCGCAGCGCACGGACGAGATGCAACGTCGGATGCGGCGACGAGATTCTTGAACAAGAGAGCCTCTCGCCACGGACGCGGACGAAGCACCGGACGGAGAGGCATTGGCGGCGGCATACCGGCTTCCAAGCGCCGGACGGAGGGTTGCATGCGAGCTGAGATGAAGCGGCGCTGGGTACCCAATACGCCGACGGGCGAGCGGGTTACCGAGTTGAGCGTGAGCGACGGAGGTGGGCGAGGCGCCATGGTACATGGCGAAGCGGCGAGAAGGCCGTGGCCGAGCGCGAGCGGAAGATGGGCAGCGCGATGGTTCTCGACGGGCGCTGGGCATGCGGGCTAGCACACGGGCGTGGTGGTGTTGGGGCGCTGGCGGCGCGAGGGATGCTGGCGTCCGTGCGCGCGACGGGAAGTCATGCGCGACTTTGGCGTTCGCTCCGCTCTTCCTCGCTTGAACTCCGATTTGCGATCCACTTTCTCCTATGAACTCCTCGTCGAAATGCTCTTCAATTATACATTATTCTTGGCAGATCCATTTCATCCTAAATTATGCTTTTTTCAACAAAACATCGAAACAAACGAAATAAGTTCGAATCGATAAATAATAATCAAACCAATGGCAAACAGAGAACAAATCACGAGAAACAACATCCACAAAGATATGAATAATACGCACAAATTCATACCAAACACTAGAGAAGTTCTTCCGCAAAAGAATTTGAAGGTAAAGTAGACAAAAGATTGTGCTACCTAGACTTAAAAATAGAGAAAGAATTGGAGTTGTCATCACTGACATAACATGTTAGTCAGTCATTATATACGTCCTATAAGAATGAAAATAGAGATTTTGGAGACAACGAATTTCCATCAAGACTGAGGCTAGAGATTGACATACCTCTAAGTAAGTCTTTTGACTTGGACTTATGTGGAAACGCCGAGTCAACACTACGGCAATAACAACCTAAGCAGGTGACATTACGTAAGTGGACCAACCAAAAGTACTATAGTCAGCACTACAACATGTTTCAAAGATACATCACTTGATGCTACGAGGATGACTAGATGAGTCATCTTGTTAGATAAAAATATCGAGGAAATAAAATAGTATATGCGATATTGAATTATGGATATCCTTAGAGAAAAATCCAATCAACATCACAACTAGAGGTTACACCAGCATTGAGAACCCAGTGTATGGAAAAGATGTTTAAAGATTTCTTTCTAAATCTAGAGGAAACTTTTTACTCCGCAACATAAAGAAGAGTATGTTATAGGATAGAGTAATCCCATACAGAAAAAATGGTTCCTTAAAATTTAGCATACATTTAAGAGTTTCACATATTTCTAAGTTTTGGACGTACGGACTTAGAATTAAACCAAGGAGACGAGAAGTTAATACAGTTTCATGAAAAGTTCTAAATATTTTCTTAATGATGGATTAATTGATGTCCGTTTATGTGATAATCCTTGTCAACAGGACATATTTCTTTCCAACCCTAGAAGGAAAAAAACAAGAGTCCATTGCATAAGATGTATAAAGAAGTTACCAAGAAGATGTTAAGGATCCGAAGGTATCGATAAAATTTTACTATTGGGTGTAGTTTGGAGACTTATGTAATACCCCGACCGTCTAAACTTGGTTTAGAATGAACCTAATTTTGAAATTAGGATTTTGCATCAGTAATAATAATAAAAGATTATAGAAATTACATATATGTATAAGAATTATGTAAGTTGATAAGATTTTGGATAGATCCCAAATGGATTTAAACTATTGCAATGTATATATACATACATATATAATATGTAAAATTGAAAAGAAAATAAGAAAAGACAAAAGAAAATTAAAATAAATATATATATATATATATATATATATATATATATATATATATATATATATAGCATTAATGAAAGTGGCGTCCAAAAGTTGATCCAATGTTATAAATATAATATTATATTATACCTACTATGTGTGCAAAAGGTGAGATAGTGTGTGTGTGTATATCTATATATATAGTATGTGTGCAATTGTGTAATAGTGTGTGTGTTTATATGTGTATGCATGCATGCTTAGAGCATGTGTGCGTGTATTTTTTAAAAATAGGTAAGGTAAAAGCAGCAAAAGTAATAGGATCAACTTGTTCCAAAACATTTTACCTCATGCTTCCTTTATCGTAAGTTACATAACAGAGAAAAAATAATAACTTTTTCTTTCAATCTTTCTTTCTCAATTTCTCGCCCTGCTGATCTTTCGTTAATCTGAACCGATACTAAGGTTAGTCTCGCCATTACCTACATTCCTATGATTTAAAATTTAAATTTGGTGCATGTTTTGTATTTGTGTATTTATTTGAAATGTATTAAAAATAGGAGATGATGCCAAATGCTAGAAGTCGAGAACTAATGTTGTCCGTATAATCCATATATGCGAGGACTATGAATATGGTTAAAAGTTATTAAGGTTAGGTTTTTGCTCATTTTTAAAGCCTAACTATAGTCGATTTTCGATTTTTATTGAATGAAGTGACTTCATATTTACAATCTATGTTAGTTTACTAGCATATAGAATTAAATTGGGAATTTTTCGTACGCATTAGGACATAAAACCTATTTGGCTGAAAGTCTAAAGCTCCATGTTCTGATTATCCGATCATTGTTTGTCAAATGTTATCACATATCTGTATTCTAGGATATATCTAGCATGACATATAAATTTATCATAATTTTCTGGGTATGTTAGGTACTATCCTAAAACTATCATGTATCTAAAGTTGGTCGTTCGAGGATATCGTAAATGTTATACGAAATATAAAGTGATATATGAGTTAGACAATATATAATAAGTAAACGATTAAATTAAGTTTGGAAGAAATTGATCAACATTTTCTTAGTTAAGTGTGAGAAATCAAGAATAGTTTGTTATTAATATTCGAGCATGTGTGTGGTAGAGTTATGATTATCGCACAGAGTTATGATTTATGCCTAGTTAAATATGGTTTTCTCTGAATAGTTGAAATAGACATGAGATACAAGAAATGAAACGAGGACTTAGAATTTTAATGTGGTTCGATGTTAATGAATAAGCTTGTCCTCAAGCTAAGAATAAAGAAGTTTGTCGATGAGAAAATATAATAAATGGATGAAAATAGTAGTCCACTATGACCAAGTGGAACCAAATAGAGATATTTTATATCTCTTATTCAATAATGATGGTGCAAAATCCTAAGATATTAAAAGTTATCTAGTTTGTTGATGATAATCGACATTATCCAAGAACTAAATGAATTACTAAACCTTTCTTTTACGTAAAGGTAAAGTACGAAGGTAATGTAAGAAGAGAAATGAGAAGACGCGTATTGCTAAAAGTATATATCAGGTGGGCTTTCACGTAAACGATGAACCTAATTTTTTCATCCATGATGCTTTACCGAAATCAAGTGATATGAAGTATTTGATGATATTGACTGCCATAATGTTTATGTTTATGTGTGAATCCTATCTGTGTTGGTTCGCCAACTATGAATGATAATCGAATTCGGATCCTATGCTAGCCGAAGGTGCCTAGTACGGATTAACGTGTACACTATGGTGACTGTGTGCTGAAAGGTTTTCTCGACCGGTCACAGCGTCCGTGGGAGGTGGCCACCTTCCCGGCGCATATGTTACAGATATGGATCACGCTAATAGAAAATGGTCCGCCCGGGCAATCTTATGAAAATGAAAAGTATTTAGTAAGCACAGACATTTCCAATAAAACCCTGTGTGTTACTGTGATGGGCAGTTCAATATATGTTATTCAAAGTATTTGGCATATGTCTACTGAGTAACTAGTACTCAGTCCTGCATATTCGTTTTTGATGTGCAGGTTGAGCAGGTGTTGCGATGGTGATGTGTTGAGCGGAGTAATTTTTTGACGATGTAAATATACATAACATTGAGTGCATATAATCATATATGCATCTTACATGATTCCGCTTCAAATACTTGAATATGTTGTCTTTTGCTAGAATATGTGAACAATTACTCTTTTGTCGAGCATTCTCTTCTGGCTCGAATATGTAAATTATATGTAACAGCCCACTACTACTAATGACGGATTAGTAGGGACTATCACTTGAAACAGTAATTAAGAGACATGAAAGACAAATATCAAATAAACTAAGAAACTTCAACCATTATATACAAGACACGATAATATACATGTGAGACTAAACCAATGTATCCTTAACCAAAGAGTTCAACCGATCCAAGGTATTTAATCACAACTTCAAAACATAACTTAATGTCCTATTGTAGCGGAAAAACATGTGAATACACATATGACGATGTGTAGTCAAGGTTCTAACATATCAGCGACAAAAAGGATTCCGACTGCTCAACACACCTCCATCCATCATCTGCTCAACCTACACATTTAAAAACAAACATGCAGGGCTGAGTACAAGAATGCACTCGGTGAACTCATGCCAAAACATTTTATCAACTTTAAATTACACTGCCCCATCATGGTAAGACACAAGGGTTTTATTTGTAAAGGCCTTGTACTTACGAAACATTTTTATCATTTCATAAACATTTGTCTGGCCAGACATATTTTCCTTGTATGTATGATCCATATCCTTTCCTTTCCTCATAACATTATCATTAACGCCAGAAGTAGCCTCCTTCTACGCCGCGACCGCCGAGAATTGTCCTTTCAAAGACACAAATCTTATGTACACGCTAACCCTAGCTGTGAAACTTACCTCCTACCTAGGATCCGAATTCGATTTCATTCATAAGTTGGTAGCGAACCAACAACATTCATAACATTTCATGGATAGGATACATACATAAAAAACATAAACATTTGGGGTGTAATTAAATAAAACATTTCATCATCATTTCTTGCAAATAAGCAATCAGAATAAATAATTTGATAAGCATTTTATCCTTGAGGAGTATAGTAAAGCCTACCTGGTCTGTAGACTTTCTTAATTCGATTTCTTTCTACGCCAATTGATCACGTCCGCGTCCCACCTTTACGTAAAAACTAATTTAGTATGTCGGTCACGTTTTTCAAGAACGTCAAAGTCTAATAAGCTTTGATAACTTTCTATAATAATACTTCGCATCCTTTAACTAAATTAGTACGTCGTTTCATCGCATATCTTTACTAATAACTTCTCGTACTTCGATAGAGACGAATTATGATCTACGGCCTCATATTAATCGTTTAGGTTAAACGTCGAACTTATACTAACGTCTTTCGATAAAATGATTTCAATTATGAAATCGTTTCTCACAAAAGAGATATTCTTAAAATCTTAATACGTTTTACACGTATTAGTGTATTTATTCAACGTATACCATAACATTGATCACATACTAACGTATTTCATACGTTTAGACTTAAGTCAACGCTTTTGACTTTTATTAACATATTTTTCGATTTATTCACCTATATGTTAACAATTTTCATATAAATCGATTTTCAATCGATTTCTTATCATATAATCCTAAGCCTCGAATTTTCACGCTAATCAATAATCATGATCAATATTAAACTAAAGTATGACCTAACTTGTACCTTACATATTATTTTTCACATCTTGCATCATTTAACATAACGTTACCGTAAAACATAGTATACTATGTTTCTAAAATCCCATAAATTCTTAGTAGGTCTAAAATATATTCTAAGCACATAATATATGATTATTCATGATAAAATGAATTTAATACTCTTAATCCTCATTCTCATAATTTTCGCCCTTATTGATATAATTATCAAAACTCTTCCAAAAATTTTATAAATTCACATAATACACTATATTAACATAGGATCATTAATATGTAATAACATTAGCTATAGAAAAATTGAACATCACTTTTCTACACTATATAGGTCTCGAATTTTCTTAAAAATTCCCAAACATTTTTCTAAAATTCCTATAAAATCTCACAACACCTAATCATCATCATATATCACTAATATAACATAATACTCAACAATTACAATTCATACATCAATGTATCCATACTTAGTAAATCTCGAAAATTCTCAAACATGAACAACTTTTTTTAAAAAATCTAATGAATTCATGTAACACTTAATTAGAGCTCTACAACAATATTATGCTATAATATCACTTAAACATTAATCATACCTTAACATATTATACCTCAACATTTTCGTAATATCATATAATGTACATATAAATTCCAAAATTGTAGATAAATCACTATGAGTTCCATTACTACCATATATCATTAATCCATCAACAAACGAACATTAAAAATTTTCATTACTACAATTAAATTCATAACATGCTTAACTTGTAATTAAATCAATACATATGATCATACTTATCATAATAAACATTATTAATAAACAACTAAACATGATAACTATTTTTCTCATATTTCTATCATTTATTAACATAAGCATATAATAAAATCAAACGGTTGAAATTCAAAAATTTTAACGTATATAGAAAGCTCATTCGATTCCTAACCTTTTTATCGGCGTCGATTGTTAGAGCAAAGGATTTTACTACCTAAGATGGGTGAAATAAATGAAGAATACTCCCTCTCTTTTTTTCTCACTTTGCTCACGGTAATATGATAGCAAGGAAAGAGATGATGTTTTGATTGATATAACTTATCACTTAATGGTTAAAGCTAAAGGAATAAAAATAATTACTACACTTAATTCACTCCCTACACCTCTCGGTCACCTCTCATACAATGCAAGACAAAAATATTTTGTGACTCACTCATTAATACATCACCCTAGTAAATGACCATCACCATCAATTAATTAGTGAAGCAAAATCCTACACCTTTTTGGGTAGTAAATGCATCGGCCAACTCACTTGCACAAAGGAGGATTTTTATTTCTTGTCTTATACTAATATACAAATATCCTACACTTTAACACATGTATACAATCATCAAATAAGAGTTTTAATTTTTCTTCTTACCTAATTAGTCAACATAATCGGTCATACACAAAGCCATCACACATCCCACTTGTTCACTTCATTAATTATCTTGTCTTATGTGTAATAATATCCTACTATCACATTTACTACATAACATGATAGAACGATAGCAAAATTTTCTTCAATTAATCCTACTATTACAAAACTCACGGCACTTATGTAGTATGGGTGCCAAACATTTTATTTTCTTGCAATTAATAGCTATATGACATAATATAAGTCTTAGATGATAAATTAAATCATAGGAAAAATTATTAAAATGATTCCATGTCACAAACCCTAATTTTGAAATTAGGGTTTTCAAAATTGCTCACTTTATTCCATATTTATTCCTAAAGTTTCTAGATTATTGTAATGATATATAATGCTCTTATTACATAAAATAATCATAGGAATTTAAATATTATAATTCCTCAATCATTAGACTAAGTTTTCGATTCGTCTCTAAACGCCGACGTCAAACGCCTCAAAACGTTAATAATCGAACCATCTCAAAATGTTCATAATAAAGCCGTAATCACTTTATTAATTCATTTCGTTAATAAGGGAATTTAATTCTAAGTTTCATCACTTAGAAAAATAATAACGTAATATTAATTATCGATATTCAATCGACGTTAGAATAATACTTTCGAAAGAATAATATAAACTTTATTCCTTAATTCACTAATCATTAGTGAATATGATATAAGAATTCATTGTATCATATATAGTCGAAATCAATATTCGATAAGTTACTAATTCAATTATCGAGACAAAACCCTAATTTACGATTTTTATTATCGTAATTAGGCTTTAAATCTTCGGGATATTACATTATAGCACCTCGATCGCTGAGATCCTATGTATATTCAGTATTATCTTTGTTTCACACAGATGAACACCCAACCCATTTCTTCACCGTTTCTTTTATCTCATCCTGAGTCGCAGCTCCGGCTAGGCCGTCCTTAGGGATAGCGGGCTGTGACAACTTACCACCAAACGATGTAGTAGAATTACATGAGACCTAGAATCCAAAGCAGCTCCAGTGACCAAGGCCCTTACCTTTACTCAAATTGAAGGATATCTTATTGAAGATATGTAGAGATGACATGGAATTAAATGAGAAGGTTGTTAGAACATGTATCCTTAGCCAAGGATGAAGCTTAAGCTAAAAAAGATAAGAGGAAGTTGTGTGTGTTCTCAAAGAACGATATATGATCGTGGTACAATTAATAAGACAAAGGAGATGAGATGCTCCAGAATGCTTTTAACACACCAAAATAACAGCGCAAGCCGTTGGAGCATACCAATGTTCCAACAGTCAGTAAAGAATTGGTGAATTGAATTTTCACCCATGTTAAGACAATCGTGGATTAAGATTCATAGACTATATCCTCACCTATTCCAAGTATGACAAGGAGTATCAAGAATAGTTGTGAGACATCTCCAAAACGTAAGGATTGTTAAAGACTAACAATTTAACGCCAAATTCAATCATCAAGAATCTCGCCAAGCAATGAATGTCTCTTAGTCATAGAGTGTCGTTAGAAGAAGTTGGAAACAGATACCACGATAGTGAAGTGGTAAAAATTAAGAATTTCAATTTATCTAATGAGAAAGAAAATTTCATGGGTTTTGTAGGACATCATCGGGAAAACATTAACGAATTCTTTAAGATAGTGAGACCTATGAGACGACTATACCCAGAGAAAATTTGGTCTACGCGTACCAACAGTCAAGAAGTGGATTTCTAAGAACTAAAGATAAGATCGTTGATAAAACCAATTCTAATCGTCATAGAGAAAGAAGGTAAAAATTTGGCATTTTTCCCTAAGAAGATAAACTCACTTGTGAGTCGATAAACTCGTAATAATAGTCATTTATCTACCTGAAAAGATTTGTGTCACATCGCAGCTTGAGTAGTTTGATCGGATCCAAAATGACCAATGTTTGAAAAAGATGTGCATTATAAAGTCATGAGATAAATTCGAGAATGATATAGAAGAAGCTAATAGGTAACATAGCCACACTCAGCTTGGAAGTGATACTTCCATCAAAGTTAAGATTGTATAGTATTGTTAGATGAACGACTACACCTGCCTTAAGAGAAGAAGTCTGAGGCATAATCATTGAGGATAATGATTTACTTGGTAACTATTTAAGATCATTCATTAAAGAATGCTCAGAACGATGTATTCGATTTGGGTTCCATTATGGGTGTGGAGTACTTCATGTAGACACTATAGAGTCCGCTAAAGACGGCGCATGAAACCACCGACAAGCGGTCTCGTAATAGATTAATTGCTAAAGTTAACATGTCTTCGCCAATCAAGATGATTGTATATTCGAGAAATTAAAGTCAGATCGTGACGACCCGACTTTTCAAAGAAATACGAATCATATGGATCGTCACTGGTATGATAATGCAGCGGATATATACATCATTATTCAATACAATTAACCAATCAATTGCGAATGATTGCATAGACTGAAAGGAATAAATTGTTTCGATACAACTCAAGTAAGAGAAGGACTTGACAAAAAGGTTTAATGTTTAAATCTAACCCAATCAGGGCGCAATTCAAGGAACGAGGTACGACCTCAAGTTCAATATGATATGGAAGCAGTAATAATCAACAGATACCAACAAAACATCAGAGTTTGGCAAAGAATAAACGTGAACATACATATGACGATGCATGCTCAAGGTTCTAGAAATCCTTTCAAAATAACAACAAAACCAATACCACTTTGCACCGCCGCACCCATCATCAATCATTGCTCAACTCGCACATCAAAACGAATATGCGTGGCTAAGTAAAAAGTACTCGGTGGACTCATTGTCGAAAACATTTTCTTTATAAAAGTTATTGAATCGCCCACAATAGCACATGAGGATTTTAGTTGAAAAGACTCATGCCTATCAAATATTTTATCATTTTCCAAAGGTGTCCGCCGAATATTTCATCAACGTTGTTCCATATCCGGTCATTCATTCATCATTCATTCGCTCATTAATTCACGCACTATGGAGGTGGCCACCCACACATAGTCGTCGCGGACCGGTCGAGGTAGCTAACCTTAACACACAACACGTGTACACAATCCGAGTTAGTCCTCAACTAAGTCGGATCCGATCATACCCTTTTTAACGCTAGGACCAACTCATTCACATACCACATCGATATACCAATCAATTCTCATTCCACATCGACAAGCCAACCTCGATATGGACACAACAAAACATAAATATTTCGCGTCAATAACAGCTCATGCAATAATATTTCATAAAGCTTTTGTAAATCATGCTTGAGTTATGCATAATCATTTTGTTTCAAGAAAAGCCCACCTCAAGAATTGTCCTTCTTAGAATACCCATGAGCGATCCTCCGTTGTTTTCGCTTACGCCCACGCTGGACCTTGTCAACGCAAGAAATATAATTTAGTATGTCATTCGCTTCTTTCGAGAAGTATCATTAAGATTCGATAGCTCGATATCTTTAAAGTCTTTGGTTTTGGATTTTCTTCATCGATATGACTTGATTAACATTTATATTTCGCCTATTCGATTGGTCTCGCCATAACGATAGATTACACTTCGACGTTGCATTCTTCCCTTCCATCGATGTTTCTCCACGCCGTTTCGTATAGTTTATGAATCTTAAGTTCATAACTAATATTCTTCGCTTGTTAACGATATCAACGTTTTGAGTTCCAATCCTTTATTCGTTACCAACATTTTCTCGACGCTTTTTCTCGCCTCACATGTCCCACATATTCTATCGTGGAATCACATATTTATAGCACACAATCAATAAGTGGTTTCTTATAAATCAACCGCCTCCTAACAAGCTGCTCTATAAATTAAAGTTGATTAAATAATATTTCCTCAAGCATCTACTGACATAATCAACTCATTACTTAATTAAATCCCTAATTTAATTAAGTAAATCCATAATTAAATATTAATTAAATGGATCAATTTAAAATTTCAATAATATTTGATTAATCAATCAAATTAATTTAATTCATCTTAGATATCCACTAATTAGACTTTATTTCCAATCACACCCTTTTAATAATTTAAAAAGATCCATCTCGATTACATAAATAAACCACTTAAAAAGAATAATTCTCAAATTATCCCTTAACATAATTAATTAACTATGTTATTCAATTTCAAAATTTGACTTTATTCAATCTAATGAGTTTAATTAACTCACTCTAAATAATTGATATTTAGATTATTATTTAATTAATTAAGAATTAATCCCAAAATTTAATTACAAAATTGAGCCTCATATTTAATTAATGTAGAATTTATTAAACTTAATTTACTTTTAATGGATCATAGATGAATAGTTCAAGTCCATTACCAAATTAAATTCTTAGCTCAACATTTAAAATACATATAAGTCCATCTTCAAAATTAATTGAAGAGCCCTTCTTCCATTTAATTAAATGCCCACCAATTACTTCAAGAGTCCATATCATTTTAATTTAAAAGCCCATAGCAATTTATTCAAGGCCCATAGCCCATTCTATTATTTTCGCCCATAATCGATTTAATTAAAGGCCCATCTGCTTACTTATTATTTCGCCCACCGATTTAAACATAACTAAGCCTGCACCCAATATTTTCGCCCAATGGCATAAAGCCCAAACTAAGAATAAATCAAAGCTAAAGCTCTAGCCCATTCCCTTATTTTTTCGCCCACACATCAACGGCCCAACAAAAAATAAAACGAACTATACTAATCCTAACCTAGACTAGCCGCCCCACTCACTCCGCATCTCTTTCTCCTCTACCTCATGCGCCGCACACACACACATTCAAGATCGCCCGCCGCCGCCGCCACGCCTCCCGGCGAGCCATCACGGTCGGGTGCCTGGCCGCTGTGACTTCGCCTTCCTCTCCTCGGTTCTCACGGACACGCACACACGCCGAGACACACACTACACCAGATCGTGGTCGCCGCCGCCGCTTCTCCGGTGGATCTGCCGCCGCCGCGATCTCACGCCGCCCACGACCTATTTTTATTCACTCCTCCTCTCGCTTCTAGCGAACACACACACGCCAGAGATCTCTTTTCTCCTCCCCTTTCGCCAATGTCGCGTTTTAGCTCTCCGGCGACGTCGTCGCCGACGCCTTCGTTGCTCGCCCACGCGGATCTCCTCTCGATTTCGCCGTCACGTAAGTCATCGCAAAGCGAGAACCGCCGCCTCTCGTGAAAATTTGAAGCCATCATCGCTGGGTTCAACCGCGACGTGATGCCGCCTCCGATCCAAGAAGCTGTCGCCGACGTCCCGCCGCTGCATCGCCCTCGGCGTCGTCGGATCCACACACACACACACGCAATTTGGGTAGATCTGCTTATTTCTTTTCCAAATTTTGTTTGATATAAATTATCTCTAACATTTTCCTTTTCCCACATATTTGTGGTTGCCGCCATTATTGCCATCATCTCCCATGAACGCACACCGGTCGGTGAGTTTTACAACCACCGTGATTGCCGATAGTCGAGCCTTTGTGGCTCGGTCAAAATTTTCAAGATTTCTCAAGTTCAGACACACTGCTTTGGTTTGTTTCAAGAATTATGTGTAGGAATAATCAGATCGATATACTTGTATTTGCATACGATTATTACAAAGATAGTAAATGAGTTAATGAGAAATGAGAAGGATATAACCTTAGTGAATCTGTTGTTTGCTTATCGAAATATTCGTTGGCTCTTTCTTCGTTGTCAACAGTTTGCAAAATGGAGAATTGTGGGTCAAATGTGGGTTGAGTAGTAAATGGTGTGGCAAGATAATTTGCATAGTATCCTTTATTTTGAAAAGATGAGGTTGAAAGAATGGTTATATAGGAAAAGTGGAATATTCTAAGGAATAAAATGATGTGGTTTGACTAGACCATTTATCCCATATAAAAATATCTAACTCGATTTATAATCAGATTCGCTTCTCCGACATTCGCTTAAATTTCGCTTGAAAGTAAAACGAAACATCAACGATTATAAAATTTAATAATCGCCTAAATTCAAATCTCGATTTAGCTAAAGAAATTAATAATCAAGTTTTAATTTATCGGGTATTACATGTACACTAAAGAAGAATAATATGTATTCACGATATACCGATGTGATTAGATTATCCGTAAGTTTTAGAGTTATAACGCATTTCAAAGCAATCTAACGTAAACACAACATCCATCATGCATCGACGATTAGTCGGAATGAATGTATTAAACTCGTAATATTCCATACTAAATTTAGTCTCGCATAAGAATAGAAAATGAATGAATTTTCATCTCTCACAAAACTTGCTTCATTAAGCGATTGGTAGATGGCACCATATGAAACCTCATTTGGTTAAATTATATAGATTATTACTTTACCGGGATGAGGTCAAAAGGATATGACATACGGACTATATATGGCCAAGAAACGATTAAGGTAATGGTACAAGATCAAAAGTATTAATAAGCGTGAGACAAACAAGGAATATTACGCTACTAAAGGTCGATCGTGTTCATTGTTAGTGTTAAGGATCAAGGTAATCCTCTAAGTGCTACCTTTCAAAATAATTCATATATTTATGTGGAATATAGTAATGAACAAGTTTATAGACCTTATCAGATTCTAAGTTAAAGCATAGTTACCAAAAGAATGACGCTACCATCTAGGTAGAGACCCTTTCTCAAACGGTTATGCACGTCATTAATAAGTAAGTGTTGAGCTCAATCAATTAGTTCCTAAGGACTAATGAAAGGAAAATATTCCAAGCTTTATGTGAGGTATTCAAATTTGGGGACGAAATTTTCTTAAAAAGGGTAGAATGTAACATATTGAAATTTTGAACACCATTATAACCGATTAATTAGTCTTATTTAAGAGTCCTTAATGAATTATTGGCTATGCGTTAAACGCATTCGTCAATTGTAATCAAGTGTTGACTTATAAACCTCGCTAAAATTAACAGAAACAAATTAAATGAGAATTTAACAAAGTCGGAAATTCCATACAGAAAAATAAACGAGTCAGGTGAATATAACTACAATAATCATTGCATCATACCTTTCCAAATTTCCATCAACTTTTCATCCAACTTTTTAACCTTTACCATCACACGTATTTTCTTACACACCTACTGCTAGACCTTCATACAACCTACCCAATTCAAATACACACCATTCTCCATTGTGTTTGGCCATTCTAAATGAGAAGAGGAGACGATAAAGGCATCCCTCTTGGCCAGAGCACTATCCTTTTCCTCAACAAATACAGCACAACAACAGAAGACAAGCTCAGCACTAAGGTCCTTGTTAAACTCATTTGATTCAATTTTTTTTTGTACAAGTGCATGCATCTAAGTTCAAAGAAACCCTCATAACTCTTACAACAATCAAGTAGAATACATACAACATTTATCTCAAACAACTCATAACAGCAGAAATAGAGAATGAAATTCTTGTATCTTATCCCTTTTTACTACATAGAAATTACAGAACGACATTAGATTGTTGAACAATACATACGCTTACATAGAAACTGAGAAGCGAAATAATTAAAGGGTTGGGGTTTGTGCGTTGATCATGTACGTGAGATGGAGGGGTGGCGACCAGCGGCAGTTGCCACTTACTGTCTCAACGAGGTCCAGATCGGGGCGGTGATGGTGACATTGACGACGGGCTGATTGGCTGTTGCTACAGGCCAAAGGAGCTCATGGCAGAGATGGAACATAGGAGGTTGACGGCGGTGCTCTTTGGGGCTCGCTGGGGGCACTGGAGGCAGAACAACGGCGCAGACGATGGCGGAGGTGCGACTACGGCTTCGACGGTGCTGTCCTGCTAGCGACGCGGCAGAACGAAGTGAATGACAGAGCACGTGGCTGAGCAGTGCCGTCTGGAGGTGTGGTCGTGGTGCAGCGGCGCTGCTGTTCAAACGTGATGGTGACAGCGCTCAATCGAGCGAGAGAGAGAAAGAGGAAGAGAAAGGTTTCATTTTCTAATTTTCATATTAGTGTGTGTGTGTATTAGAGCGGAGGAAATGAGATAGAGAAAGGAATCAGGAGTGAAGAAGGGGAGGAGAGGCTAGGCGGTGGAACATCGTGGCAGCCTTGGTGTCACTGACCGCAATTGTCCACCGGAGATAGAAGAAGTGGCGGTGGCAGAATGGAGAAGGATGAGAAGGTGTCGTGTGTGTGTAGTGAGAATGACCAAAGAGATAGAGAGACAAGAGAAAGGGAGAGACGAGAGCGATCGCCGGAGATGGCGGCTCGGCGACGCACCGCCGGAGACGAAGTAGACGACGACGAGCGGCAGTTGCAAGGGGAGATGAGAGAGAGGGAAAAGTGGGGCTAGGGTTTATTTATTTCTTTTACTTTGGGCTGTTTACTATTTAGTTTGTTGTTATAGGCCAAACTTGTTCTTATTTATTTGCCTAAGCCCAGCAAAATTTGTTAAAGTAGAATATGTATGGGCTGAAGTTATTTTAAATTTTGGGCCCAGATTAGAGACTAATTCAAAATAGAGATGAATTAAGTGAGTCATTATGCTTAGTTGGGCTTGCTAGTAGATAAATAAAACCCAAACTGAGATATAGTATGCGCTTGAATTTATTTATTCCGAACTTTGTAATGTGCTTAAAATTAGAAATTAACCTTAATTAGATGAATAAATTGAGCCTATTTTGTGAAGTTTAATTGAATTTGATTGGATCTTCAATTCCTAATAAATAAAGAGGAAGCCAATTAGATAGAATTAAATCGGACTCATAACTTGATCTATTGATTAAGTTTTACTTAATAATTTATTTATGGACTTAATTAATTAAATATAGAGATTTAATTAATTTATGTCAAGTATATAATTGGAAGTGTATTAGAGTTAAAATTTGAGTTCAAGTTTAAAGTCAGTAGACGATTGAATTAAGTTTAATCGATGACCAGTTCGAATCGTTTTAAGTCTTCTAAAATCATTACAAGAAATAGGTGAAACTTCCAATGAGAATTCGATGCAATAATATACGTCTTAGCAACAAATGAAAAATCCCTAATAAAATCTTTAATATAATGAAATCACGAACTCCTTTCAGTAAGAATTATCCTTTATTTTAGATGTTTTATTTATTATTTCTGCGATAAAGGTCAAGCAAGGAAGTGATGATAGAATAACGACGAGGAGTCCGTGGAATCATGAGTAAGCTTTGCAATCAGGTGGGCTTTCTTATATACAAACAAAATCAAATGATTCATTCAAGCGGTTATTTTCTTTTCAAAATCTTAGAACCGAAAATCTTTAAGATTGCTCGCCATAAATGTTTTTAGATGTGTGTACGATACCTATCTCGTGTTCGCTATGCCAAAATCCCGTAATCGAATTCGAGTTCTATGCTACGGATCCCCATGCAGGATTTGTGTACATAAGTGGCCACGAGTCATCCTAAAGGGTTGATCGGTCCGGTGACCGTGGAAGGAGGCCTCCTTTCCGGATACAACAACAGTTACAGATATGGTGATTATAAGAGAACTTAGTCTGCGCAGATGAACTTTAGCTTCACAAAAGAATTTATTAAGCTTAGACCTTTTAAGATAAAACCCCTTACGCAGTTTACACAAGTATGTATGTATCTTTCGGCATGTGACCACTGAGTAGACGTGCATGGGCTTTCCGAACCGTCGCCCGCCCCAGCCCGCCCTAAAGTCAACGGTTCGGGCCCGGATCGGCGGTCAACTGCCCGAACCGAACCGTGAGCTGGGGCTGGGGTCGGCCTTGCTCATGCGAAAACAGCCCGAATCGATGGTTAATCACGGTCCGAACCGGCGGGCTTGGATGGAACCATGGGTCCTTAAGATACTGTTGGAACCAAGGGCCTAGGGTCGAACTGGGTCATGGCCTGGGGTCGAACTGGCGGAGCTTTTAGAGTTGTTGAACCGGCGGTCCTACCTAAACCGCGGTCCCAACGGCTAGAAACGCTAGAAAATGGCTATTTTCGATTTTCACCCCAAAATCACTCCTATAAATATATCCATCATCCTAACTCTATCCTCACTTCAATCTCTCATTTCAACCTTAATTCACTCATTTACATATAATTTTCAAGCTTTCAAGCTCTCATTCTCACTCTCAAACTCAATCTCTCAAGTTCTCAAGCTCTCTCAATCTCTCATTCTTATTCTAAACTCTCAAACTTTCTCACTTCATCAATCATCATGTCTTTCTTTAAACGATTAAACAAGGGGAGGAAAGGCACCGATGAAGGAGCTCAGTGAGGAGGAGACATTCCAACTCAACGTTCACGGGCGGCCTTAGCGGAGGAAATCTCAAGGCAAGTTTCGAAGGTTACAAGTCAAGAAGATGCTCGATTTTATGAAATGGTGCATCGAATGGAAAGAAGTCCCAATTTCGGTGACGTAGGCTCGAACGACCAAGACGACGATGAAGAAGGCGACGAAGAATATGACGACTTTGACCAAGATACGCCGCCACAACCACCAAAATCAAAGGAACTTAAGTCCAACGTTTTTGTGAAGCACTTTAGGTACGTAAATTTTTACGTTTCTTACAAATTAGTTTTACAATTTTAATTTCATGTTCATAGTTCTTACAATATCTTGTTATATTTTCTTTAGAAAAGTGGAAGTCTTAGTGAAGCACCCTTCCCGACGGTCGAAAGAGATACGCTGCTTATTGCAACTATTGCACGAAAACCTACAAATGGATCGAGAAAGGAGGTTACGGAACGCCTATCAGCACATGGAGGGTTCTCATCCTCATGAGTATGGAATATCAACGAACCAAGCTCAAATTAAAACCCTTCTCAATATTCTACAACGGTACGTCCACTTTATTTAAATTTGATAAGGGAAAATATGAAGATGCGATGGCTAGATATTGTGCTATGGAAAACTCCCTTTAATTATGCCGATAGAGTTACGTATGAAGAATGTTATAAAGAGGACTTGGTCCTAATGCATGCAAAGTTAGTAGAAGTATTATGCTTAAGAAGATTAGGAGACAATGCATGGAAAAAAACATGATTTAAAGAAATATTTGGTCTGCTTTAGGTCATAAAGTTTCTATTTGTGCCGATGTTCGACGGATGCTTATAATAAGAATTCTTATATGAGTATTACTTGTCATTGGATTGATTCGAAATGGGTTATGCAAAACGCTTAATTGTTTTTAGAGAGTTCAAGAGTCTCATAATGCTTTAGGTATTGCTAATATTATAATTGGTGTGTTAAATGAGTATTCTTTGATTAATAAATTTTTTCCGTTGGTTTTGATAATGCTTCGCAAACACCGCTAGTATTCCTCAACTTATCAAGCATGCGCACCTTCTTTGAAGGAAAATACTTTCATTCTAGATGCATTTGTCATATTTTAAATTTATGTGTTCAAGATGCACTTAGTATTTTCAAGATTCCGTTAGTCCTATTAGAGATGCTATCAAATGTTTGCATGCTTCAAAACTTGTGGGAAGAAATGGCAAAATATTGTCGATAAAAATATTGTTTATACATGTTTCAAATCGATGTTTCTCATCGTTGAATTCTACTTATGAAATGCTTAATAGTACTATTTCATATAAGGGTCATTTATGTGATTTTTTAGAAAAGAGTTTACATCTATTCAATTACATCTTAATGAGTCTCATTGGGATGCTTGCATGGATTTATATCGATTGTTAAAGGTATTTCATGGTGCAACGAAACAATTATCGGAGTTTATTATTGCACTTCCGTTATGGTTTTAGAACATCGCATGCATATTGCCATGTCTTTTCGTAGTTGTTTTAGTAAACCATCTTTATGTGGTGTAATTTATTTTATGGTTCAAAAGTGGCTAAAATATTTTAGTGAGATACCTACAATTTTTTTGCTTGCTAAGTGTTTAGATCCTAAATGGAAATATGATGGTACTTGTCAAATGCTTAATGTTTATTATGATGCTTTTAGCAAACGGATTTTCAAGGTGCTAGTATAGAAGGAGAATTAGTTTATTTTGATCTCCGGATGTAGATCAAATCAAATATAATCTTGAAAAGAATTTAAGAAGTCTTTTCAAGAATATAGGTCGAAATATGGTAGTGATGATGATATTCAAACTCCACCTCCTTCTTCTATGATGTCTACGATTAATTTTCCTTTGATATGAATGAGTTTGATCCTTTGGTGCAACAAATGACTTCGATGTACCAAAATAGAACATTTGAAATGCCGAGAGGACAAGGTAATAGTGAATTAGATATATATTTGCAAACTCCTTTTGTCTTTGGTGTCAAGATACGGTCCTTCGATCGATGTCTTGAAGTGGTGGTCGAAGAAAGAGGAGTACCCAATCCTCTCAATCATGGCAAAGGAGTTATTTGTCGTCCCGCATCCACTATATCCGCTGAACAAGCATTTAGCATTGGAGGACTAATGCTTGATCAAAGAAGAAGAATATGAAGCCGCGAACATTGAAGCTACAATGTTGCTCGATGATTGGTGTAGTGCCGACCTTAGAGCTCAAGAACCACAATGGGAAGATGGTAACGAGAGCGAAGACGAGGCCTTCACCGAAACGGATCGATCGGAATCAAAAAAGAGACTGAGTAGAGCATTTAGAAATTAAAAAGAACTACATGGACTTTGATTCCTCTATGATTATGAGGATATGTAGGCAACTCAATTTTAGAAATTAAATTGAGCTCAAGTCCTTTATTATTATTTTTTTCCATCCCTATGTAAAAGTCATAAACGGATTTATGTAATTTTACTCATCATTTATTAAAATGCAAAGTGTTGACACATATTTTATATTTATAACGTATTTTAACAAATGCAAAGTATTTACAAGTTCAAACATAAAAAATCACTTACAAATTTAAAAATATTTACAAGTTTAGTAGTTTACAAATTTTACAAATTTAAAATATTTACAAGTTTATTAAGCTTTAGACTTAAAAGTTAAAAGTTAAAACTTAAAAGTTTGTTAAAATCTTGGACTTTGATACTTGTTGCATATTTGATTGAATTTTCAGAAAATTGAGATAGAATTGGAGATTTTACCCATTATAAGAGTTGAATTATATCGCGATACGAGTTCGTGAGCGCAAACGGATCGAAAATCGAGCTCGGACGAGAGAGAACGGATCGATACAAAATCGCTGCGCGAACAGGTCGAACCGCCGGCTCGGCCCTAAACCGGTGGTTCGAGCCCGAACCGGGACCGCCGGGCTCAGGCCCGGCCCTAAACCGCCATCTAGTACGTAGGGCCGGGCTAGGGCCTTCACTTTGAACCGCCGACCACGGGCCCGCCCTAAACCGCGGTTCCGCCCGTCAACACGCTCTACCATCGAAAGTGCTTTTGACTTAGCCTGCATATATTTCTAAATGTGTAGGTTGAAATGTGATGTGAATGGTGAAGTGAGAGCTGAGCGTTGTCGAGTTTAGTTAAAGAATGCCCGAGATACATGTCTCCATACGTGTATCTCACCGTGCTTTTCCGCCGATAATACTTGATTATATTTCAATTACGCTTATCGCTCAAATTGTTAGTTAAGCAACTTCAACTCCTTTCTATCCTCTCCTAATTTCTCATCCTCGGTTATGATTTTTCGCTTAGCTATCTTTAGCAAAGTCCGATCGTGACACATAACCAAGCATTTTCAGAAAATAGTCATCCACCAAGAGAGAGTCTTTCTTTTGTGCATGCAGCATGTTTTTTTCATCAAGAACACGAGCTTAGGATTGTGATTGAAACAATTGCTCTAGAACTTTCCAGATCTGATGCGAAGAAGAACAACGAACTACATGATTGAACATGGATTTGCTGATAGACGACAACATCCAGCTCATGAGAAAATTATCCTTGCAAATCCACTGCGAATAATCTTGATTTGGAATCGGATCTGCAGATGCAGATGAAAAAGTGAGAAAATGAGGAGGAACTACAACGCTTGAAGATATGAAATCATCGAAGCGTGGGCTCGGATCGTTGAGAGGATTTGAATGCGCAAAAGTATAATTGTTGCGATCGTCAAGAATCATCGGATGAAGATTCGCAATGGCGATGAAGCGGAAGGAGAGGCCATGGCGATGAAGAATGCAAAAAAAAAAAAAATCTCCCCAAAAAAAAAACTTCAGGCTCTAGATGCCATATTGAGATAAGATAAGCTGAATCTTTGAGAGAAGATTTTCATTGATTAAAATTGAATGAATACAATCAAATCTAACAATAGAAAAATACATTCTACTTATACATTGTAATAGCAGAAAAAATGGAAAGCTAACAAACTAACTGCCTAACTAACTCTTGCTGACGTCTAACTGCCTAATTAATACTTGCTGACATGGCATTCTAGAACTTGATAAATATTCCAGTAGGATTGTACATTTGCCATATATGTGAATTAGGGATATTAATTGGACCAACTCACGTCATTTTGGATCAAGTATAGGGTCAGTTCGGGCTCAATCTCCTTAATCCAACTCCTCAGTTTTTAGTTATATGCGAGTAACGACAAACTAATATGACTTGCTACTTCCGTTTTCCTCCATCTCCAATTGCCCAAACAACTAAAGTTAAAAATGAAAAAAACAAATCATTTATATCTTCATAGCAACTGTATGTCAACATAAACTGAGCAATGGTAGACGGAGGAAGATGGACGCAAGAAATGAAAAGGATAAAACCAAAACCTCTTAACCGACATACAACATCAAATTTCTTACAACATGAATAGCTTTACATTAGAAGACATAATACTTTTCTCAAAGGAAAAAAAAGACACATTATACTGCAGATAAATAAAATCTGGAAATATAGCTTCATCACTAATAGCCCGACTACACTACCGGCGCTGTCCCATTGGACGATCGCTTGTGCCGCCTGCTCGTCGGAATCATCCCTTTCGTTCTCGCCCGACATCTCCTCCAGCGATTTCCCTTGGCTTCAGGCACCAAGAAAGTGAAAAGCAGGCCCAAAAAATTGACGCACCCGAGCACGATCAGCGAGTTCTTGATTCCTATGCCTGCAGGATATCCCGCATCCCTCTTGCTCGGATCCTTCGGCTGCGCTGCATACAAGAAACCAAACGCTCCGATAATTGCCCCCGCCTTCCCCGCTGCAGCCGATATCCCATGGCACGTAGACCTCAGCCTTGCCGGAAAAATCTCGGCCGGCACCACGAACGTTGTTGCGTTCGGCCCGAAATTAGCAAAGAAAAACGTCAACGAATACATCACCACGAACCCTATTCTGTTCTCCTTGTGAGTCCAGTGATCATAGGGCAATGCCAGAGCAAACATGAACACTGTCATGAAGAAGAATCCCATAATCTGTATTGTAAACCTTCCTATTATATCGATGAACAACACCGTGAACCAGTAGCCAGGCACGGTGGCGAAGAGGGCGACGAGAGTCTGAGCTCTGGCAACACGGAAGACTTCGTGCACCGCGTTCATGGTTTCCGGTTTCGGGATCCACCCCACCGCGGTGAAGATATCTTTCTGGAAGAGATTGTTGCTGTAGAAGGCTATGTCTAGCAAGAACCATGTCGAAGTAGTGCCTAACAAATGCATCCCGTGGCGTCTAAGGAACTCTCTCGAAAACAAGCCGAAACTGTTGGATTGCTTCTCGGCATATTTCTCAACTTTCGCCTCCTCAGCCTCGAGATCCACGTTCAGCACCCTGGCCATGTCCTGGGCCGCCTGCTTCGCGTTCTTGGCGACAAGGGCCGTGTACCGCGCGGTCTCCGGCATTTTCATCCGCCAGTAGAACGTCAGGGCCGCCGGGAGCGCGCCGAACATGAAGATGATTCGCCAGATGTAGTCGGCCTGGTCCACCGTGGATCTCCCCGGATTGTCCGCGTAGCTCGGAGCGCTATACGCGTGGTCGAACGCTGCGGACACGATCAGCGCCACGATGCCGCTCGTGAGAATCCCGAATCCCTGCATCGCAAAGACTGCGGCGATGAACGCGCCGCGGGTTTTCTTATTGGCGTACTCGGACATGATAGTGGCGGAGAGAGGGTAGTCGCCGCCGATGCCGAAGCCGAGCCAGAAGCGGAAGAAGCAGAGCGTGGCCATCACGCCCTTGGGGCTCTTCCCAAAGGAGAGCCCCGAGGCGACGGAGCACACGATCATGAGGATTAAGGTCAGTCCGTAGACTTTCTTGCGGCCCATCTTGTCGCCTAGCCACCCGAAGAAGAGCTGTCCGGCGAGTGTGCCAACGAGGGCGACGCCGGTGACAGCAGAGGAGACCTTTGGCGGCAAGGTCCCGGGCTTTGGTGCGTTGAGATTGGTGGTGTAGTATATACGGCCAAGTAGTTTGGTGATGAGGGAGATGCTGAAGAGATCGTATGCGTCGGTGAAGAACCCCATTCCGGCAATCACTATAGTCGTGAAGTGATAAAGTTGTGTCTTGGCTGTGTCAAGTGCGTCCAAGACTTGGAGACTGTCTCTAGCCATGATCCGTAACTCGATCTCTCTCCTCGATCTCTGGAGATATGTCACAAAATTGTGAAAATTTGGAATAGGAAACTGGTTTCACTTAATAGTTTGGTAAGATATAAGCAATTTAATCTTGGGTTGGTCTTCCATGCGTGCACATAGTGAAAACTACGCTCATATCATGGTAAACCCGTAGGGATTTAGTGGTCATCTTGTTTTATACGGTAAACCTATATTAAACACAACACAACCCTTAGTTAAATCAATACATGAACTCCGTGTATAAATTATATTGGTATAGTAAAATATGAGATTAAGCGACAATTGTTCAAGAAGCTTAAGCCGTACTACAACAAGGCGTGGAAGATGTGATCAAACAAAACTATGACAACCACTGTTCACTTATATAAGGATGTTGAAAAGAAAGAACAAAATTACTTGACAAGTTATAATTAATTCTATCAATATCAAATTCAGATACTCAAAAGATGTTACAGGTTAACAATATTCAAACATAATATCAGCTATTGGTTACCAGCAGTTGAGGAAAACACACGTACCTTTATGTAGAACGCAACACCAAACGAAAACCTGCGTACGAAAGAAGTGAGACAAGAGAGAGATTAATAAATACTAGACGAGCTTCCAAACGGATTTTGTCTGAAATTTAAGGAGGCAGCTGTCTGCCGAATACATCGAGATTCGTATCTCGAATATTTTAGGTATATACTCGAACGAGTCAATGATCTTGGAGTATTTCTCGTGAACGATGGATTATCTAAATATCCTTAGCCCAATGTTTGATGACATGACGTCGTTAACTTGAAATTTCGGGTTAATTACACAGGCAGAGTTTGTAGTTTCCTACCGGCCGTATTAACATTATCGTCGGACAATCAGTTGAGACAAAGTAATATTGAATTAAATTAAGGTCCGTGTAAACGCGTATTCACCTAACTAAACAAGAAATTTAAATATATAGTAGGCAAGTTCTTCAAGTTTTCACTCGATAATACGTATTTTAATCGATTTATTCAACATTTTCATTATTTTGTAATCGATGTCGTGATCACACAAGATTTAATTATGGAACTGTATTCACAGATCAAATTATTAATACAAAAACCGCAATTATTGACAAAATTGATCACTTTCCCCGAACAAAAGAGTTCTAAAAGTTCTATGTGAACATATATTCATATGGCCATAGAAAACTATCTAAAATTGACGAATTGAGGTAACCTGCTAGAACCGTTACCTCTTCTCTTTCGTACTAAATTTTTTTTTTTTGAATAAATAAAATTTAAAAACAGTGTGATGGTGGATGTGCCACTGTACAATACATGAGGGCCTCCTTCAAAAGATTCATCTACGAGAGCTGACGTGGCCTTCCCCCTTGTTTCTCTGAATCAGAGAGGATCGTTGAAGTCTCCCCCGACTAAGCGATGGCCATTCAGTGCTACCACCAAGATCATACAGCCTTTCCAGAAGTTACAGTTCGTCCCAACAAGTCGTGTTTAACAAAGGAAAACAAGGCTCGGCCGCTCGGGGATGAGATGCTGGAGTTCATGGAATGCATGGGGGCTTCCCAAACTAAGCAACTCGTAATGCGAGGCAGCTTCCGCCGTTTGATTGTCATCTTCTTCTTCATCCAAAAGTCTGAGCTGCTTATTTTAGCCCCCCTATGTCAGCACCCAACGCTTGCCCTCCAGTCGTCTTGGTGCCAACTGCTACAGTGTCTTCGTCTCCCCCTCCTTCGGTTCCTACCTTACCCACGTCCCTAGCGCTTCGTTTCTATCGATCCTACGAGGTTGTTTCCCTTTGGGTTTCACGGGAGACACAATGTGAGAGATTTTTGAGATTTGGATCTCCAAATAACGAAAAGTTAGGCATTTGACTATTTTTTATCGTTAAAGAATTATGAATAATCCGATCTTATTCAATCTAAGAGTGGTTATTTGTTCTTAGTTCTTATCTAAAAGATGGTTCTCTCTATCACTATGGTCGATCGAGGCAAGTACCCTACTCTCCACTATCATCGCCCCTACTTCTAGCTCCCTCTCGCATCTCTCTTCTATGGCCTCTTTTCCCCTATGTCTTGGATGCCCCCTTGTCCACTCCCCTTGACCATAATCTGATCCCTACTCGTCCCCACAATTTCTTTCATATTCGTCCATCTCTAGCTACTCTGCCTTTCTCCGTTAGTCCCTCTCCCATCATGCCCCATCAGTCCCTTTCTTTTCCCTTCTTTTCTAATTGCCAACTCTAAATTACCATCCTCACATCTCTGCACCGTGCCCTTTGTTTTGAGGTTTTGGTCTCTCAAAGTGTTGCTTCGCCTAAACCAATAACTATTATGTAGATTTTGACAACACACAGAGTAAAATAATATACCTGGATAATACAGAAGATATTTTTACTACAGATTATAATTGTATTTTGTAGATGCCAATATGGCAAACTTTATTCACTATAACTGTACATTGAATTTTATAAAAACTCACCACTTTATCTACAATAAGGTCGGACAACCTAAATCGAAACTATTACTAAAAACAAAGGAAGTATTTCCTCACACCACTCATAAACATAACTCACACACTTTTAAGACAATAGATGATATAACATAAGTGTTATCGAAAATATTATGAAAACAGATTCAAGAACGAAAATAGTCAGTCTATATCTTCAAGACTGTGTGATCTTCTTCAAATGATCTGTCTCTTATATATAGCACGAGAGGCCTTCTTCAGTACGTTTTGGACCATGTCTTGGTCCACTAGAATTGAGGTAGCATATCAGTCAGTTCCTTAAATATAGGAACATATTTTATTGACTTCCTCATCCTTATCTTTTAGACATGATTCTTTCAACATATTTTGAAAACTCATTTGATTAACAATTAATTACTAAGGGTCTTTATATTTTTTATACTTCATGAGAAACCCACAACCACTATATTCGGTGTGCATTGGGTAAAATCTATGTTCTTGTGCAATAATATGCAAATCAAACATGAAAAAATGATTAATCAATTGGGAAAGAATAAATCATTTATTATTATCTTAAAAAACGTTTGCATGCATCTTTTCTCAATATGGAAATTTAATGATTTCGTTCTTAAAAATAAATTCTAATATGTAATCTGCTATTTTTATTATAGTGACACCGAGTCTCTTTAATAAATTTTGCATATAAACTCTTGTATATTCATTCGTATAGTGCTGATGGAAAAAAAATATCATTTGTTTTTAAGAAAAATATCATTTACATTGAAAAAAAAATATTATTTGCACTAAAGAAAAGTATCAATGTTCGTAGGAAACCACCTCTAAATTCTGAATATAAAATACATATGAATGCATAATCTGGAACAATTAAAGCGTCAAAAATAAGAAGAAAAAAGAGAATAAAGAACTTCAAAGAATTTTGAACACTTCAAATTTATTTAATATGTTGAAATTTTAAATAATATATATAGTTCATCTTTTGCGTATTATATATCAAATTAATTTTCTTTTTATGACTTTTCCTTTAAGATCTATATTGCATATTTACATAAAATGAAATTATATGTGAAAATAGACAATAGAAACACGTGTTTCATGCAAAGAATGAACAAAAAGAACAGATTGAAAAGTTTTTCTAAAATAATAGACATTAGTAGAAAATGTTTGTTTAAAAGATGGCAAAGCCCACAATCGTCGGCGGTTTGAATCAAAAATATATAGTCGCTGGTTATTTCCTTGATTGGATAATTTAATTCTTAAATGACAATTTTGACCTTTTAATTGAATTTGTTTACCAAATATCTTATTTTTAACTTTTATCGCTTCCGTTCCAAAAATTTATTTTTAGTTTTCCTTTTTGATACATTCCCAAATTTGTTCCCTTTTTATTTATAGCAACTATCCCAAAAACTATATATTCTTCACTTATTACCCTCAACAACACCATTTATTTACATTTTTTACCATCCATGACTCACCACTATCGCTTCTTCTTATCCTCAATACCATAACTTATTTATACATTTTATCTCTCATGGTCCACCATAATCACAATTAATTGGTTTAATATTACACTAATATAGGACCCCTTACTCCACTAAAAAATACTCCACAACTTTTATTAAAACTAACACCAAAGACATAACAAGTTTTGGGGACGGAGGAAGTATTGTATAAGAAGATTCAACCGCACACAAGAATTCAATAGCTTAGAATTAAATTATATTCCCATTATAGAGTACTTGCCAACTAAATGGACCATAAATATTTGAAACAACGGGTTGAATTTTCTTGAATAGTCTCTAACTAAATCAACTTGCAGTAAATAAATACCAGAAGAAATTAAACTAAAAGTATGGGATTAACAAAAAAAGTAATCAAAGTTTAGCTTAAGTACAAAGGCATTGCTTAAAGACATTTTTTTTATATCATGGAGAATCCGCAGCCGCTACTTATGGTGCACACTAAATAACCTCACGCCTCGCAATACCGCAAACCACATGAGACAGTAAACCATACTTGAAAAACTAAGTGTGACAGATTCAAACCAATAGAGACTCAAACCCACACATGTGCTTAAAGACATTATTAACAATGCATAAAACTTCATATATTGGTTAAACATTCAGGAAGTTGAAAACTTCAATTCACAAATTAAAGATCTTGAGCCTGTTTCAGTTTTTATGATATTCTTTTTCTTAATCTAATCCCAAATCACGTCTTCAACTATTTAAATCTCGAAACCATGATAAAAATTAATAAAATACACTATTCCATTATTTATCATTTGTATTCAATTAATTGCATTAAGTATGATGAATTTCAAGAAATCTGGGTGCAGCCTCAACTTGTGATCTTCGCAGAATCGCCTCATACCCAACTGAATATCCATTAGGTGTAAGGCGATGGGATGCGAAATTCATTTCATAACCAAACAAAACTCCATGCACAACTCCACAAGCCAAATGTCACTCCTCTTTCTCCATCTCATCTTTTACGTGTCCAACCCTAATCGTACCATTCCCTGCTATAAATTCCCCGCTTCACATATCATCCATCACCACTCCAATGGCTCCCACTTTCTCTCTCTCTCTCATAAGCCTCCTCCTCGCAGCTCTCCTCTTCAATGCCTCCGCCTCCCTGATCGCCGGCGAGCAACAACAACAAGATTCGCTATGGCAAAACCTTCGACACCAGCAGCAACACCGCCTCCGCGCCCGGACAGACTGCCGGGTCGAGAGGCTCACCGCCCAGGAGCCGACCCTTCGGTTCGACTCCGAGGCCGGACGGACCGAGTTCTGGGACCGGAACAACCAGCAGTTTGAGTGCGCCGGTGTCGCTGCCGTCAGGAATTATATCGAGCCGAGAGGCCTGTTGCTGCCGCACTACAACAATGCACCTCAGCTCCTCTACATCGTCCGAGGCAAGACCGTTTTCTCACTTTTTGTTTTTTTTTCTCTTATATTAGATTTCCCAACACCCTTTTTCTGAAAATGGTACCCCTCAAAACTTAAGACGGTATTCGATTTCAGACAGAAAAGGTGACTTCAACATGTTCCCGAACGTGTAGACCAATATGATTTATTGGCAACTGCATGGTGAATAAATAAATTCTCATCGAATTTGGGCCTGTTCTTAAAATTTGAGTGAGAGAGTATTCTAAACTTATATAGAACCAGG
This sequence comes from Salvia rosmarinus, assembly GCA_036937905.1. NCBI lineage: Eukaryota > Viridiplantae > Streptophyta > Magnoliopsida > Lamiales > Lamiaceae > Salvia > Salvia rosmarinus. The sequence goes on along the minus strand of CM072822.1, from coordinate 58,659,180 downwards.
ATCCTTTACCAAGTCGATTTCAACATCGTTTACTTGATGACCTAGTTATTGAAATTTGATTGTGGAAATGCAGGTAGAGGGCTGCTCGGAGTAGTGATCCCAGGGTGCGCCGAGACGTTTGAGTCGGAGATGCAACAACGAGATTATGATCGAGCAGAAGCTATGCGGACCGACACCAGAAGGTCCGGCAATTCAGGCAAGGTGATGTTATCGCTTTGCCAGCGGGGTTCACTCTATGGTTCTATAACAACGGTGATGAGAGGCTTGAAACTGTTGCATTGCTCGACACCAGCAGTGAAATCAACCAGCTTGATCAGACATTTAGAGTAATCTCATTTGATTTTTGTGTTGCATCTATTCTTTTCCCTTGTCCCTTTTCTAGTTTCAGTTGTCATTTTGGGTTTTGGTTGTGCAGAACTTCTTTTTAGCCGGAAAGCCGCGAGGCGAAGCACAGAGTTCACAACACTACCATAGCCAACGGAGGGGAGAAAGCGAAAGCGAAAGAAACAACATTTTCAATCCGTTCGACGAAGAACTTCTGGCGGAAATTTTCAACGTGGACAGAGAAACGGCGAGGAAATTGAAGAGCCAGGACGATTACAGAGGGCAAATCGTGCGGGCTGAGAGGTTCAACATTGTCTTCCCCGGGCAAGAAGAGGAGGAAAGCCGCAGGCGGGGACGGTGGGAACTTGAAGCCGCTAATGGCTTCGAAGAAACCTTCTGCAGTGCCAAGTTGAGGCTCAACTTGGACGAGCCGGCGCGGGCTGATGTATACAACCCCCGTGGCGGCCGCATCAGCACCGTCAACAGCCAGAAGCTGCCTATCCTCAGCTGGCTCCGGCTTAGCGCTGAGAGAGGTGTACTCTACAGGGTAATATTCGATTCCACCCGCATTTCTCCGCTTATTTTATGCATGCATTCAAATTATATTCTTATCTATTATTCTTTTCATTTTCGAATAAGTCTCCCCGCTGTTAAAACACATACATACCAAGGAAAGAAGTATGCAATTTTACTTTTTCTAATTCCTAATTTATATATAAAATAATAGAAAAAGTAAAAGAAATACTAATGATTATTAGGTTTAAATAAATAATTTGGCATTATCTTTTATTGAATTATAAAATTAGACACTTATTTGAAAATAAAAGTTAAATTTATATTTGAATAAGATACTTATTTGAAGACAGAAAAGAGTATCTTACTACCTGACAAAATTGAACCTGCGCCATGTGAAGTCAAAAATAGATTAGGATTTTCACTATGTTATATTGAATATTTACAAATTTGAAATATAAAATAGATTGTGTGAAATCTAAGATTAGGATTTTCAACGTCGTTGATGAGCATTTTAATTAGGGCTTATGGTATGCATGCAGAACGCGATAATGGCACCAAACTGGAACGTGAACGCCCACTCCGCCATCTACATAACGCGAGGGAGCGGCCGATTCCAGGTGGTGGGGCACAACGGGCGGTCGGTGTTCGACGGCGAGGTGAGAGAGGGGCAGATGATCATAGTACCACAGAACTTCGTGGTGATAAAGAAGGCGGGCGACGAGGAGGGCCTGGAGTGGATCTCTTTCAAGACCAACGACAACGCTGTCGTCAGCCCGCTAGCCGGCCGGCTGTCGGCGCTCCGAGGGATGCCGGAGGAGGTGCTCATGAACGCGTACGACATTTCAAGGGAGGACGCCAGGAATTTGAAGTTTAGAAGAGAGGAATCGAGGATCTTGAGTTCTACTACTACTAGGCGTTCACCCAGCCGCCCATGGCCGGTTGAGTATGCGTTGGATGTGATCAAGTCTATGATGTAAACAAACACAAATAGATATTCCACCAAATTGTTGGGTTCTTGAAAATAATGAGGGCTGTTATGTTCTCAAAAATCCTCAATCTGTAATATCTATTGCGAGAGTGATGGAATGTGGTTTTGTTTGACTGAATAAAACTGTGAGGTTAATTTGCAAATGCAACAGATCCCGCCTACGCAACAATCTATCTTGGTTCAACGGTTTTAACAAAGAACCAGTGATGCAGGAAAGTAACCATATTGTAATTTGAAGAATCCTGCTTGTCCGTGAGTATCAGAATATATTTAACTGTTGGAGTAAAACCAAATTCTTTGAATCAAGTCTATGCAAAATTGTCGTTCAAAGTTCTAGTCCAAGAGTCATCCAACTAGTATTCCAGCCCGAGCGTCATCTAAGTAGTATAAATATGTGAACTTGTTTTGACAAATTTGTTAAGGCAAAGTCACAAATTTGAGAAATAAAATTCCAAATTCCCGAAGCCTTCAAATACTTTTCTCCCATTTTTTACAAACTGGTATCAAAGCCGGTAGATATTAAAAAATGACAAACAACTTCGTTTCTCTTGTCCATGGTGAAAGATTTGATCATTAATGGAGCAACCTAATGAAGTCGTGTCTTGAATCTCAAGATTTGTGGAGCATGGTTGAGAAGGTGTAGGAGCGCCCGAAGATGAGGCATGGAGAATTAATATTGGAGGCAACATAATAGGCAAGAATAGGGATGTCAATGGACAGGTTTTACCCGGATCGATACGAAATCGTTCAAGCCCATTAAATTTTAAAATAGCGATTTCATTCCGATTCCAATTTCAGACCCGCTTTAGACCCGGACTGTTTAGACCCATAGTTTGATGGTCCTGTTAGGTCCGGTTCTAATTCTAGTTCCAAAACCGTACTCGATACTTATTTATTGGTTATTTTCTGAATAAAATCAGTCTATTGACAAACCTAAGCTTGAGTAAGCTTGTCAATGAGCCGGTTTAACCCGTACTGATCTGAAATCACACATAGTCCATTAAATTCTAAAGCAACGGTTCCAATTCCGATTTCGGTTCTGGTTCTAGACCTGCTCAGACTCGGACCGTTTCAGACCCATAGTTGATGGTTCAGGACCGGTTTAAATCCAGTATCTAATGGGTCGATTTCAGAACCAGAACCAATACTTATCTATTGGTTTTGGTCCGGGTAAAATCTGTCCATTGACATCCCTAGGCAAGACCAAGTGAAGAAGGTTGCTTACAATAGTTGTGGGTTGAATTCGAAAAGCTAGAGATGAAAGAAAATGAAAAGATTATTTCACTCGTCCATTTTCCATTATAAATCAGATGGCATCAAATGAAGAAGTTGTGGAGAGTCAAAGAGCGGTCAAAAATCATGCGAAACTTACAATTAAATTCAACCATATAGTGGTTGCTATCAATAATCAAATGAAATTTCTTCAATGTTCCTGAAGGTTTGCAAAGAAGATTGGAAGCTCATGAGGCTAGGTTTTGCATAGAAGAGCTCAAACGAGTTATTCTCATGATCAAACTTCATATCACAATTCATATCCATGAAAGATCGAGCTCATCTCGTGGATATGACAAAGGTAATGCCAAAAGGTCATAGTGTAAGTGGTAGAAAACATGAAGAATCAAGAATGAGGAGAAACCATCATTCGACAAAGGCAAAGAACTAGAACATGCAAGGGTTCACCTAGCTCAGCCAAGGGTTCACCACTGATTCCCGACCTTTACGCTAACTTCACAAAGTGCTCAACACTACGTAACATAAACGGCTCTTCACAGCCTTCACAAGAACAGATCTCAGAGAATGGGAAAAGGTGTCCTTCAGACACTGTGGCTCAGATTTTCCCACTCGGCGGTGCAAACACTCCGGCAACAACAGATCTAGGGTTTTTAGTAGGTGGAAGGGTAAGATAGAAGGATGTAACCACTCGAGCTTTACAAGCTACCAAACAGGAGACCTTGACAAAGGAATCCGGCAGCCTCACTCTCTCACAAGACACGGACACCTTCTCAGAGTAAACAACAGGATAACCTCTCTATGGTTTCCAAAAGACTCTACATCACAGAAGGGTAGGGGGTGGTATATATATGGAGGTCGCAGGAGGAAGCACGGGGTAGCCATTAATGGTGGTGAAGAGCTCAAGAGAGCTCAGTAATGGTGGTGGGAGGTACGGAGGAAACGAGGAGACGGGGGAGAGAAAAGAGGCGCAGCCTCAATTAGGTTTAGGTTAAAATGAGGGATCGCGGGAGAGGGGGAGGCAGAAGTAGGTTTAGGTAGTGGGCTGGTGGGCTAATGGGCTAATGGGCCGAGTGAGAGAGGGATAAATAAATAAAAGATATATGGGCCAACATCCCACATATCCACCTTTGGCCCGTAGATCTTTATGTCACCAAGGAAGTGTGCACCGCCATATCAACAAATTTTATCATCATAGCCAATTTTTTCCATCATCCTATCACAAAGACAAGATAATAGAGGGTGAGAAAAATATTATGCATATTTAACTCAATCTCAAAATACAGGAGACCAACCCAAAAGAAAAAACTCACCATTTCTCAAACCTACAAGTAGGTTATCATAGAAGAAAACAGACAGACAAGAACAAACATACACACACAAGAAAAAAGAAAAAGCAGACAGAGAACAAAACAAGAAAGGAAAAACAGGAACAAAGAAAAGAAAAGGAAAGACAGAAAACAAGCAGACACATTAACCAAAGTTAAGGATTCTTTTACAAGATTCTAATTTAGCAACAGGAAGACATTTTGTGCCCATATCAACTGGATTAAATTCGAGGAATTTTATCAAGGATAATTTCTCCTTTTCAACCACATCCCTAATAAAATGGTACCTAACATCGATGTGCTTTGTTCTATCATGAAAATGTGGTTTTTGACAATGAATTGCGATCGACTATCGAGTACAAAATAGTTTATCATCAATGTAGTTTATTTCGCATAACACACCTTTTAACCAAATAGCTTTTTAACACCTCAAGAGTCTGCTATGTACTCGGATTCAGAGTGGATAAAGCCACTATGCTTTGAAGTTGAGATTTCAACTAATACTAGAACCACATAAGGTGAACACATGGGATGTAGTAGATTTTCTTTGGTCTTTGTCATTAGCATAGTTGAATCCACATAACCAATACACTTAACACCATTATCGATTTAGAAAAAGCGCACCATTGTTCATAGTAGACTTTAAGTATCTAAACAACCATTTTACGCCTTCCCAACGATAAGTCCAGATTTGCCATATATCTACTCAAGCAAGAAACAAAGATATGCAATGTCGTGCCTAGTGCTAATCATTAAATACATAATGCATCTAATGGCATTTGCATAAGGAACATCTTTCATTTCATCCATTTCGTAATTAGATTGAGGAGCTTGTGTCTTGCTCAAAGACAAAGTGAGAAACAAGGTATATTAATGATTTGTAATTAGACATGTTGAACTTAAGCAAAATCGATTCACATAATCACTTTGATGCGTAAGGTGGACTCTTCCCTATTTCTTTCTATGTTCATGCCCAAGATTTTCTTTGCATCTCCAAGATCTTTCATGCTGAAATTTTCACACAAGCACTTTTGAACATGCTGAATAGTTTTCAAACAAGGGCCAAGAATTAGCATGTCATCCACATATAATAGTAAACAGAGGCCCGTAGTTCATGTAGTAAAGGCAGTGATCAAACTGACTTCTGGAAAAGTTTAAGCTTTGCATACATTGGTCAAATTTAATATTCCACTGTCTGGGAGACTGTTTCAGGCCATACAAAGATTTTTTAAGCAAGCAAACATGATTAGGAAAGTCTTTACTCACAAATCCTTCAGGCTGTTTCATGTAAATAGCATTTTCAAGTTCACCATGCAAGAAGGCAGTAGTAACATCCATTTGTTTTAGTTCCCAGTTAAAATGAGCAACCAAGGCAAGATTATTCTAACGAAGGGTGAATTTAACAATGTGAGCAAAATTTCATTATAATCAATTCCTTCCTTTTGGGTGAACCCTTTAGCCACTAGTCTAGCTTTATACCTAACATTTTCAGGTTCATTTTTAATCTTGTATAGCCATTTACACTCAACCACAGAACAATCATCAGGTTTTTCCACCAGGACCCATGTTTCATTATCATGCGAGATTTCATTTCGTAATTCACGGTCAGAAGCCATTTATCGATTCAAGAGACTCAACCGCCTCGTAGTAGGAGTTAGGTTCGTAATAATCAACATTAGTGAACACATTAAAAGCATATAAGGAGAGATTATAGTCATCAAACCTAGCGTGCGCCTCACATGTCTTCTTTCCCTATCTCTAGCAAGGTGATAATTATTTAGGTTTTCACGGTTGTTTGATTCGATTGATTCGATTCGATTATGGGGTTGGGACGGTTGCAGTAGATTTCGTGTGTAGGTTCATTTAGTTCAAGGGTTTGGGGATCCACCTCATTTGGAACATCAAGGGTAAAACATGAAGTCATATTTGTCATGCACATTATCTTTCTCCACCTCACTGAGCAAAGAGAAGAGGATTCATGCAAACAAGGAAAACTCGTTCATTAAAAGCAACATCCCTACTTATGCATGTTTTGAAACCAGTACACTTCTATCCCATAATCAGATCCTTTACACCATCGATAACCCAAAACACACATTTCTTAGCTCTAGGTTCAAGTTTTCCTATACTTTGATGCACATAGCAAAGACACCCAAACACCTTTAAATGTTTCGATAAACATGTTTATTCCGTAAGACAGATTCAGCAATTTTCCTTTAAGGGAACAGAGGAGACCTATTTATCAAATAGGTTGCGAATGAGAGCTTCTCCCAAAAATGTTTTGAGAGACCGAGGCAACAAGAAGACTTCTTACTCTCTCAAGGAGAGTCCTATTCATTCTTTCTACAACTCCATTTTGTTGTGGAGTGTGAGTGATGATTTGTGTCTAGTTATTCCGTAATCAAGACACCAATTGTCCATGGCTTGATTACAAAATTCTAGACCATTATCGACCTTAAGAATTTAATCCTCTTCCGCTTGATTTTAATTTTATTAGCCCAATCGATAGCTTTACAAACACATCGATTTATGTTTCATTAGAAATACCTGTGTTTTTCTTGAGAAATCATCAATGATGGATGTAAAATAAAATTTCCACCATGTGTGGATACCTTTGTGTCCCCACACATCAGTGTGAATGTATTCAAGAATTTCGGTTTATATGCTTCCTAGGATAAGTGTTTGGACACGTGGAATGCAGACTTATGATGTTTACCCATAACACATGGTTCACAAAATGTCACACTGCCACTTTATCATTTCCAAAGGCTCCAGCTTTATTCAGAATTTCCAACCCTTTGTTACTCATATGCCCTAGTCTAGCATGCCATATTGTGGATTGTCTTCATGCACCATGTTTGCAACAAGTAAAGGAACAGACTCAAGATGCACAGTGTATAGGTTTCCTTTCTAGGGTGAAAATATATTTTGGAGTCTTTTCAAATTGAAACCTTAAATAATTCACGATCCACTTATCATGCTATCGACAATTTTAGATACGCATAAGAGACCAATTTCAGATTAGGCACATATCTTACTTTTTAAAGCGAGCAAGCTCCCATTTTCAAATTTTAAGCATATATCTCCTTTTCCTGATTTCACAGCTGGCCATCACCAAGGCAACATGACCAGATTTAACAGTCAGAGGTTATGAAACATGTGTTTAAAAGGGTAACATGGAAGGTACAACAGAGTCAATCAACCATTCATCGAATTCACAGATTTTGAAATGGCATTTGAGTAACTTATAATCGAAAATCATAGTCACGCATCATATACACACCTTCCTCTTCATACACATTATTAGCATTTTGTTTCGCTCATTAGGAACAAAATTTTTCTTCTTCGCACCTACATCCGCTTATAAATGTCCGTGTTTTCCATGGGCCCAACAAACCTTCCTAGTTTTTGTTCAAATTCGACTTTGATTTTGAAAATGAGGTTGATTATGTTGCCGATTAAAATTTCGCCTATTAACAAAATCATTTCGGTTTTTCGTAATTTTCGATTGATGGTGAGGCCTTTTGGGATCGGGCTTTATTAAGATACATAATGTCACCATGAGAGGGCTTCGATTTTAGTAATTTCAGTTCATTTTCCTCGCTTTAAGGCCATTGACAATCATTTCACAATTCACTTTAGACCCACCATATTTTAGAGCAGATTGACTTTAAAATGATTCGTGAATGGATCCTAACAAAATTTGGGCGTAATATTTTTCAATAGAGTCATCTCCACCAGCTTTAGGTCATGCAACAATTTATTAAAATCATCCATGTCAGCATCAACGTCTTTTCAAATATCCATTTGAAATGACATAAACCGATTTTCAGGACCAAGCATTTTCTTCAACAAGTAGTATAAAGAATTCAAATTATCCCACGATCTTTTGCACATTGATGTCGGGAGACCTTTCGACCACGTAATCGCTTAGTTAAGTAAGATAGTGGCCCAAGACTATCATTCATATCCATTAACCTTTCATCGTGAGTCAGGCTATCAATTTTGGTAATAACGGCCCTTTAACTTTTTCTTTGACTGTAATACACTCAATTTTAGTTTTCCATCCCGAAATCATCCTTCCATTAAAAGGCACCAAATTCGATTGTTCATGATAACACACAAGAAGCGGTAGCACAAACACAATCGGGAAGATGCAGGAGATCACAACAGAGAGCACAGACAAGACACCACACCCAAGAAAATAGGAAGAAACTCCCTATCTTGTGGTCGACAAACCGAGGGCTTAAAGTGTTGAGGATTTCTCGGCTCAAGATGATGAGTCGTGGAGCGGTTCACTCAAGACAACCCAAGGTTAGTTTTCCAAACAAGAATCGACTTTACAAGTCGAAACTCACACCACTTAGTGAGTTTTTCGAGGAACAACAATTAAAACACACGTAATGTAAACAAAACCAATGGAATCACAAGAAACCATCAGAATTTTGTATTAACCTCGCTATCCGTGCTACTCGCACGAGGAGACACTTTAAAGTGAATCCGCATTTAACCGGACCGTAAGCAAGGTTAACCTTTAAACTTTGAATGCTTCAAAGTTACAAGGAATACAAGGATAACAATGCATCAAAGCGAAGCGCATAAGAAACAGGATCGCAAGATACACAAAACACGTAATCACGTATCAAACCACAAACACCAAATCACGTAACACACCAGACACAAACCCTAGGACTCGTGAGAAGGGTTTCACCGCTACAGAGCCGACCTCCTGTGCAGTGAGGCCGGTCTTACCGCTTTCCTTGCTCGTCGGGAGCGAATTTGCGCGCCGCAGTGGGCGGGGTGAAGGAGGCGAGGTCGGAGGTGCCTGCCTGGGTCACCGTGGCTCGATACCAATGTTGGGTATCTTCGCCAGCCAATGGTTCACCACTGATTCCCGACCTTTCTCGCTAACTTCACAAAGTGCTCAAGACTACAGAACATAAATGGCTCTTCACACCTTCACAAGAATGATCTCGAGAACGGGAAAGGTGTCCTTCAGACACCGCGCTCGATTTTCCCACCCACTACTAGAAAAACAAGATAGACTACACATAATATGTGTAGTCTATGCGTGTCGAGTGTAGACAAAAGTGGTGTAGAGAAAACTAGCGCCAAGATAGATCACATTTTTTGCGTAGTCTATACCCACCATAGACCACGCTTTTCTCACATAGACTACGCTTTTACGCTTAGTCTATACCGATGCATCACACAAAATTTCGCACAGACTACTTTTTACGCGTAGTCTATACCCACCATAGACCACGCTTTTCTCTCATGACCACGCCACGCCGTAGTCTATACCCATGACTCACACAAAATTTCGCACATAGACTCGCTTTATGTCGTAGTCTATACCCACCATGACCACGCTTTTTCACTTAGACCACGCTTTTACGCCGTAGTCTATACCGCTTAATGCCAAATTTACTACGCTTTTTCTATTACAACCCGTAGTCAATTTAATAACAACTACGTTTTTCAATTTCAACCGTAGTTAATTTCTTTATTTAAACCCGCATAATTAATAACGCACAAGCAAACGAGATTAAAATATACTTGACTACGCTCAAAATCACTATTCAAAAATATACAACTGCTTTCATTATAGCTACGTAATCACTATACAAAAATATACAATCTATTTTCATTACAACTACAAAATCACTATACAAAAATACTATACAAAATACTACGCACATCACACACTACTAGAAAAACAAGATAGACTACACATAATATGTGTAGTCTATGTGCATGGTGGAGTGTAGACAAAAGTGGTGTAGAAAACTAGGCGTAGCAAGATAGACTACGTTTTTATGTGTAGTCTATACCACCATAGACCACGCTTTTCTCACATAGACTACACTTTTACGCCGTAGTCTATACCAATGCACTCACACAAAATTTCGCACATAGACTACGCTTTTATGCGTAGTCTATACCCACCATAGACCACGCTTTTCTCACATAGACTACGCTTTTACGCCGTAGTCTATACCCATGCACACACAAAATTTTGCACATAGACCACGCTTTTTATGCGTAGTCTATACCCATATAGACCACGCTTTTCTCTCATAGACCACGCTTTTCTGCGTAGTCTATACCCATGCATCACACAAAATTTCGCACATAGACTACATTTTTATCGTAGTCTATACCCACTATAGACCACGCTTTTTCACTTAGACCACGCTTTTACGGCGTAGTCTATACCGCTTTAATGCCAAATTTACTACGCTTTTTCTATTACAACCCGTAGTCAATTTAATAACAACTACGGTTTTCAATTTCAACCGTAGTTAATTTCTTTATTTAAACCCGTACAATTAATAACGCACAAGCAAATGAGATTAAAATATACTTGCACTACGCTCAAAATCACTATTCAAAAATATACAATTTGTTTTCATTACGCCTTCTGTAATCACTATACAAAATATACAACTGCTTTCATTACACTACAAAATCACTATACAAAATACTATGCACATCACATAACAAAACAATAAGACCAGTATCCCATATCACAAGACAAAATAATTCAAAAGATCAATAACTTACAACTAAAACATCACAAGACTATATGAAGAAGCATGAAATTTGCCCGTTCAATGCGAACTTCATCAACGCCTCTTGAGAGTAAGACCGATTTTGAAACTATTAACAATTCAAAATAGAATATTAAGACTCTTGTAACAAAAAAATGATTATATTAAAGAAATTAAATGTTTATCTTACATGTAAACGTAAAGAAATGGAACCACTCTTCATAACTTCTTCAATTATATCTTTCATGAAGCGAGTACAAAGAACCCGCATTGCTTGGAATCGGGTTGTCTTTGACACTTTTTAAAATATCAAATATTAGCAAGATGTAGATGTATATGAAATCCAACATAAAACAAATGTGATTTGATAAATGAAAATACCTTTACAATTTCCCAAGTAGGTTGCTTCTTCCCTCTTTTCTCCAATTTTGCATTAAACATAAAAATTGCCCTTCAAGCAATTAATAGTAATTAGATACTACCACAAATACACACATTTCAAAGTACAATACATGTCGATGAATGCTCAAACATTATGTTCATGGCAATGCGATAACAACATCAACAGGATATCTTTGATTCTTATCCCCAAAGTCGAAATTAAGCTATGCTTGTATAGAAGGCAACAAACTAAATCATGTTTCATGTACACGCACTATTTACAACCTAATTTCTCTTAATAATCCTATCTATCCCAGGTGATTTGGGTATTCATGTTTATGCCTCAATTTGAGGTTCGTGGACTATGCCCTAAATAATTGATTTCATTCATACGGACTATTTACAATGCTTCAACCGAAAGTAGAAACGGGCAACTTCTCATTTACAAACAAAATCAACAAAGTCCATTTCTTAGCGTAGCTAGTTCACATTAAAACCAACTCAGCAGACGGATAATATAAGCGTGGTAATCACAACAAAATCAACAAAGTCCATTTCTTCCGTGAATGTACACATTCAAACAATTCGCAAATAGAATGCAATACAATGCATAGTTGCAAACAAGACTTCATATCAAGATTTTTGCACAAGACTTTAACTTAAAAAGGAAGTAGACAAAATCACACCAAAACAAACATTAACAACGCGAATATTCGAGTCCAAAACCACCGTGTAATAACTATGATAGTGGCGGTCACCAACAAACGTTATCTCCCAAGTTGTCACTTAATTAATATTCATTCACTAATTTGTAATTTCAGAAATGAAGGCGGTGATTATATAATTCTTACTATACAAAATAATTGCCCAAGAAGAGTGGAACATTTAAATATATACTGATTTTCAAAATTATACTCCGGTTCCATCTTTTCCGGTGAAGAAATATTGTATGCATTCTAATCATAACTACATCCTCGTGTACTTTGAATCTAGATCAAACTCACATTTGGTTCAAAATATACTGTAGATCGATTGGATATTCATACTTCAACTTCATCTTATCCAAAAATTATTTCCTAATTCCTCCAGGAAAGTCCTATATAACTTGTTGTTCGAACCGAGATTCCTTGGGACCTCTTCTTCAACAAAACCATGGGCCCTCAGCCACAAAAGCAGCAGGTGTAGATATTGCAACGCTAGAAATTTTTTAGAGTAAGGGCATCTTGAAGCTTCAAGCGGCTAGCATTTCAGTGTTCACCTCATTTGTATTGTATGTGGATAAATATTATCTACAAAAGCTTAAAAGAAGAAAAGAAAAAATAAAGAAGGCCAAAGAGCAAGAAAAACTAGTTCACCACTTATGTTAATCCTCCCGCTGTTCACCTACTTTTTCCTTCTATTAACTAATCTCTATTTGTTAGTTTCTAGAGTTTACAAGTTTTCCCTTTTGTCATTCTATCTATTTTATAATGAACTTATTGCTTGCCTCAACTCCCAAATCGATTTCCCTGCCTTAATGCTTAATGTTTTCACGTAAATAAGAACACGAAATTGTTTGTAGAGGAACAAGTACAAGAATATAAATGACATTTGTACATTCAGAAACAGTTAAAAAATCACCTTGATCTTCAGTTTGTGCAAATTCAAGCTTTGGAGGACGATATGTTTGAACATCTCGAAAAAATCGAGTTAATGTGTAAACTATATCACCAAATTTGGAGTAACACTGCAAATACAAAGTGCGGACACTTAAATAACAACAGCATTAACTAGAGACAAAGAAATGGAAGAGAATGAAGAGTGACAGACAAACCGCACTTTGACATGGGGTCGTATCCATGAAGATATCTGAGACTGGCGATTAGAATGCGTAAACCTATTTATAATTATAACAAAGGAAACTAAATTGTTAAGCATTTCTAGTCTGTCAAACAATATGTCTTCGAGACATACTATAACCAATAATATAACTGACAGCATACATCCAAGAAATAAAAGAATTAGGACTACCAGAGAACATCTCAATGAAACACTTGATTTCAGCTAAAATGGTCTGTGTATTCAACCATGATTGGTTAGAAAGTCATAGAAAGACCCAATGTGCAGACCTAATAATCTGGTATATATGACTAAGCTTAATGAAATACCTATAAAATTTTGAAGAAGATAAAGAAAAAACCAAAAATTTATATATTTTTCGTTAAGAAAGAAACTTGAATAAGAATGTCAACATATAATTTGCTTTTTGCAAAAAGTTTTAGTATCCAACATGCAAATGAAAGATGAACTGCCTAGCATTAAATTTCAGAGAAGATCAACCCAAAAGAATCAAAATTATGTTTCTAGTTGAGAAGCATAGCTCTTAGTAGAAAAAAAAAGAATGTCAACATATACTTTGCATTTCACAAAATGTTCCAGATCAAACTTGCAATCAGTGATAAAAAAAAACACCTCTCGTCGCATAATATAATTGCTCCATAATCATGCCGATGACGAATAACACGGCCAATGGCTTGATTTATAGCACGTAAAGTTTGCTGAGAATACCACTCTTCTCCTGTGAGACCCTATCCATTCACAATGCCATTAGGTCATTTTATATAATTTACACCTAAAGGATATTTTATAATATGTGAACGATATTACTCCATTTTGTTAGGATGCATGCTACCTTGCTTATGGCCTTCCGAGAATGTGTCTGATGATCCAAGTATTCACGTTTCAGGCGAATCTGTCTCCAGCAATTAACCGAGAAATTTCTCAACACACAATTATAAATGAAGCAAATAAGTAAATGATTAAAAAAATGGAGGGTATTTGACATATTTGATAAATATATATGTATATTTATGCTTATACTCATCATAATCATAACAAGTGTATTTCATGCATGAGGCAAGATAATGTAAAAACCACAAATTTGTGGCGACGCTATGTAGAAAGAGGATATTTTAAAGATCCATCTTCAGTTATATCTCAAAGATGGAAAGCTAAAAATGCTATCATGCATTATTCAAATAAAAAAATGGTTTGCAAGATTATAAGAGATATTCTTGAATTTTCAACAAATAACATGTGAAGTTTCTGCCTCAAACGTTGCATTTCAAAAAATAAAAAAGTTCTTTCTTTTACAGAAACAAACAAATTTTGTTAATTGTAGAAAAAGCAGTGCAACAGACAAGCCATCCGAAAATACGAATGTTATACTATTTAGAAAATACAACTCCAGTTTCTACCCAAACCTGATACAGACAGGCATTAAACTCATTATAATTTGAGTCATTTGACATCTACCAAGGTACTCTAAACTTAACGCTGTTATACACCTACAACTATTCCTCTCGGTTTAAAAAATCCTTCAATTCTTTTCAAGCCAAAGAATCAGCACAATGTTGAAATGATAACTCCCAGTAAGACACTAAGACTAGCCTTTTTGCTAATGAAATTTCCCAAACTACATACAAAAATAAATCAGAGAAACAGTTGCATAAATTTGTGAAAGTTTCCTTTTGCAGAACACTCGAACAACCTGCCAATTTGCAATATGAATGGAACGTATTGCGATATAAACATTGCTATAGCTACAGATGCACAAGCACAAAGCAAAATAGCACTTCAGACAAACCTTAGGATCAGTCAGGGTGGCAAATGGCAACCCAGTGGTGGCCCAGCATGGTCAGCAAAATCTAGTCCTTCACTCACCTATACATATGATAGAAAAAAAATATCATTTTGCAAGGATGTTAACTGAGAAACTTAGGAATGATTTCTTGGGAAATAAGGGATAGTTTTGATATACAATAAAACAGGAAAATTTTAAAAGGCTACTGACAGTTTTTCTGATGAATAGAAGCATATATTTCACCAAGAAAACTAATAAGACATTCCAGGCTTATTATAGCAGTTATTGCCAGCTTTCACAACATGTAATGGTATCTTGTATCATGTCACACAATTTACTGATTAGTGAAAGGAGCTTTAAATTAGACTCTCCTAAGCAAGCTAAACTCTTTGGTACATTTCCTTTGTAACAATTAACTTTTTGCATACGGATATACTGTCTTATGAGTTCAATACATAATTGTGCACGGAAGACCAGCCGGATATTCAGATGGCGAACTAACTATCATCATATAAAATGTGCACAAGATCGAGAATTATTTTTGTTATACCTTGCCACGGCATACGGCGAAAAAAACTGCACCAGAACTGGTTTCCTTTAACTTTGTCATGTAATCCTGACAAAGGATACAAATAAGGGAACATAGCAGAATAAAAGCCTAAAACAAATTTCTGAATTTAGGCAACTTACTTCAATCGCTAAAGGAAAAAGTGAGGATTGCCTAGGTTCCACAACAGGTAACTTATGTTTGCAGATCCTTTCCCAAATTGTTGTTGAATTTGATAAATTTTGTTGATCCTGTCAATAAGAAGTTTGTTTGATAAAACAGAAAGACCAATTGCTTTTGACATGATAAAATTTACCAAAGCTTTCCAGCAATTGATGCATTGCTCCAAAAGGTAGTAAGATGGGAAAAATACAAGCAATCCATCTGGGACAATTCGAGCGAAGTTGACTGATGCAAAAATTCCAAATTAGTAACTTTCTCGATTATGGTAACTAACAACTCAATAACTTCATAAATCAGGTAGTCAGCATAATTCTTTTCACGTAACTTCAGCCGAAGCATTACTTCTACGAAACTCAAGCTCGCGAGCAGCTCGTGTTATTCAATTCAACCTTAAATGAAGTTTGTACAGTTCCTCTTTTACCTAGAATAATTTATCAGTTTGATACTAATACTATTATCTAGTGTAATCAGAAACAAGAACACCTGCTGATTTACCCAACACCAAACAAACTAACTAGCACATAAATCACCCAATAAACGAATGACTACCTGCAAAAAAAAATAAAAATAAAAAATAAATAAAGTAAAAAGATAATAGAACAGAAGGTGAGGAAAGACAAACCATGAGATTACAACACATACCACATTTCTATAACATTCATTTTGTTGAATTAGACTGTTGGCTTCTTCACAATCAGAACCTGGCATTTGCCCTTCTGGCCACAATGTTGACTCACCCTCTCCCCCTTCCCAGCATCCGCATTGCTGGAAAATCCCGCCGCCAAGCCCTCAAACTCTACCGGCCAGATCAATTCCAACTCCGTCCTTGTCGTCCTCATTGATTCCCACTACACTGAGCTCTCGGAGCTCGTCGAGAAGGCGCTCCTGCTTCAAACCCTGGAAGAAGCCGTCGCCAAACACAATATTACAATCTTCGACCCCAGAAATTAGGCTTTGGAGCGGGATTTGGACCCGGAGTTCAAGCACTTCCTCCTCGAGATGTCGGCGAACAACAACGACAGAGACGCGATGGCATGGCACAGCGCAGCTACCGACGGCGAGGAAGGGGGCGCAGATGGAGGTAGAGAGATTTTGGAGATTTTCTTTTAGAAGTGTAGAGGTAGGAGTGATTTCATATATGGAAGCCCTAATACCGGGCTAATATCTAGGGGTAATAATACTCGTGAGTTCGAATCTGGCGTCTGTTTTTTTTTTTTTTTTTTTTAAATTTACGACATGACCACGCTTTTATTAAAACACGCACGTAGACTACACGCTTTTGTACGCGTAGCCTATACCCCATGATTACGCACACGACTACGTTTTTGTCGTAGCCTATACTCGTCAAAATTAGCACATGACTACGCTGATAAAAAACGTAGTCTATACCTATAAACCACGCTTTTACTAAAAAAGCGTAGTTATATGCCAGAGAAAAGTGATATTTGTAGTAGTGACATAACAAAACAATAAGATCGTATCCCATATCACAAAGACAAAATAATTTAAAGATCAATAACTTACAACTAAAACATCACAAGACTATATGTGAAGAAGCATGAAATTCGCCCATTCAACACGAACTTCATCAATGTCCTCGACACATATAAGCTCCATTTGTTATGCCCAGCACATAACCTTGCTAACTCGCAAGAGACAAATAGCTCAACTTACTACATCTATATAAATACACATTTTATTATGAATTATTTGAGGCTCGCAGAGGAAATATGATATGAATAGAACAAAAGAAGATTAGATACCAATGCCACCTTAAAAGTGGTGAGTGAATTTCCATCCACTTATAATATTGAGCTAGCCCAAACGACATGTTTGGAGGTCTACAAATAGTAATATAGATCAAATTTCACAGAGTCACTCTTAGTTTTTTAACTTTCAAGACAATCGACTGCATTTTCGATTTCATACAAAGCAATTCTCACATATTAATATTTTCATAAACTTTGAAGTCCAAGAATTTCATGCAAAGTTTCCAGTGAAAATGCGCCATATTATAAGTGGGTTCAACAAGATTACAACATGGTTCAAAATATATGTTTTAATAACTAGCGAAGTTCATAAGGAATTCATATCTAGCTTTTAGACAATTTTAAGGACGCTTCTCACAGCTCAAAGCTAAATCGGTAAGTAATTAGTGTAGCTTGTCCCGGCCTCCAAAACAAAGAACCGAGAGAGAACCAAAGCTAATTTTCACAATATGCTCCTGTATGAGATATCAAAACAGAGTTTATCAAAATCATAATTATTAATTAAAATTGTAACAACAAGAATTTTAAAATTTTATTGTTCCCCAATTTTCTTATTTGTCCCTTCAACTTACCTTGTCAAGGACTTTCAAACTCGACCTTCTCCTACAAGCTACAACTCATTATACCTCATGCATTATCAAACTGGAAAATTGAAAGCAAATATAAAATTACGAATGAATAACTATAATTATGCAAACAACAAATAAAGGACTTAGCAACAACCATCGAAGCGGTGAAGTGCTCAAGTTCTACAGAGGAAGTCAGAACACAACTAGCTTAAACTATCTCGAAACCATCGTGATCATAACAAAACCGCAGAAACCCATTCAACAAGTAACGCAAAGACAAGAGTGTAAATAGTAAAGAACATTAATGAAAGCTAACATATCAAAGGAAATGATGATAAAAACCAACTATGAATGTAAATGAATTTAGGCGCAATAACTAACATTTTCACCATGCTACAACCAAGATAATTGCGCCAAACAAGACGGAATTCTTCGCGGAATGTGTTCAGACGAGCTTCGTGTTTGGTGTCCTAAAGCTTGCATGAAGGATCGTGGGTCGTGGGAGAAAGGGATTTTATGAGGAATAGAGAAGTAAGAGACATTTAAATGAAAATGAATACAATATCAAGACGCGCAGATAAGCAAAATGAATACAATATCAAGACGCAGATCCGAAATTGAAAAACTAGCACAAAACAAAGTGCTCGAGCTACTATGGATCTAAATCCATATTATATGCTCAAATCCTAACATGACTAGCAATAAAATACGGCTTGAAACTCGTGGAGAGATTGTGAATAGACATGCGAACGAGGTCACCGTCCAAGAAAACACACGAGATGACGAACTATCAATAAAATACCTCGTGAAGCAAGACTCGCTTTCAATTCATCAACACCAAGAACCTCGAGTATGGATCCTGCAAGCAAAAATAACATACAGCATCAAGAACATGTCTTTGTTTTATAATTCGCACCAAGCGTATGGTGATGTATTTCAAGACTTGAAGATATAGATTCCTTAATAGCAACTATAAATTGGAACGATATTAACTAATTTGACGATTTTGCAAGATGTGTGCATCAATTCACTTGATGTAACATCGTATTGGGATCACTAATTTAGCAGCAGAACAAACATAAGTTGTCAACTACTAACCTACATCTTGTATATAAACCGTATGAGTGTCAAAACTAAAGAAGGGTACATAAACTAGGAACACCTCTAAACACAAAAGAACCAACTCCAAATACGCCTTTTAGGTCTCTGTGTATATATCATGAGCATTAGCAATGTAAGTTTTTGCAAAACAATGGAAGAGAGAAATTTATTAAAGTTCACACTTACAAGAGAAGAATTTCACTTATTTACTAAATTGATAAGCATAAAGCCTCGCATACCCAAACCATAATGTTCTAGCAATTAACTTAAACCGCATAATCATGAAAATACTTTGTATATGATAGATGATATCCATATAAGCTTATTATCAAAATCCTTAAAAATATTAACATGCAAACAATAGTTCGTTTAACCATAATTTTGAGAAATATTGTCGAAAGCTCGTGGCTAACTAATATTCACATGTTCACAATCATTTCAACCGCAAGCAAGAGCGTTGATGTAAATCAACTTATGTTATGACAAAAGATCATGAGTTAACTCATAATCTTTGAATGAACTAATTTTTATATGAAAATATTTGAATTCACTTCTCGCCTCCTCCCGGATCACATATGGTTGCAATTTCACCATCTCCTTCATCTCGCTATTCTAACTTTGGCTCTTCCTCACTCACTTTTTATTTTATTTTCTATCCTAAAGAACTTGATCATAAAGTTTCGAGATGAGTATCAAATTTCATTAACCAAAACATCGCACCAATTTTGCAAAAGCCTAATTCCATAGCGAAATATAAAGCATCCAAAGAACAAACAAGAACACCGAATTGCCTTTATAGAAACATGAGATGGAATATTATATGCATGAACACACCCAAAAAACATGAATAATGAAATAGCTTAGTTGTACAACAACATAACCATTAAAATTACTTAAAACATTCCTCCAAACATAATAAAGAAATGAACACAACCATTTCAAATTTACCTAAATTCAAGGTTGAAAAATAAAGCACATTAGTTCCTATACATAGATCGGTTCGAGAGAAATATATGTGCACCAAAAGTAGCATTGAGAGAGAGATATACCGAAAGAGATAGAACGGTGGAGAAGTGAAGATACTGGGAGAGACCAAAGCATTGGGTTTTCCATTTAATGAGAATTAAGCTTTATGCCTACATGTAGCTTTTACCAAGCACGACTATACCTATAGACTACGACGGTCACCATATGCACTTTTAAACCATTTAAAGAGGTTTAATAATTAACCTCGCAGCGAGATTAGCGCAGCAAGGCAAATGGGTTAGCAACACGACAGTCACCATATGCACGAATGAGCTCATGAATCACCACTGCACCACCTCATCTTCAAGTTGCAAGTTATTGCTAAATACCTCAATCTAATCCACAAGAACAAAATATGGATAAAAGAAACAAATGTAAATCTTTTTGTACATGGACAAAGCTAGCATCCGAATTATATGCAACACAATTCTATGTAATCGGGCACTTAAAACATCAAGAACAATTCAAAAGCAACGATCTCATACATTCGATTTTTCCAGTTAAAATATTAAAATTTGTACCGTCTGTAAGGAAAAGGCATGTAAGTTTGAATGTGACAAACCCCAGATCCCCGATTTAATCGACCGACAAGCAATTTTCTTTGCAATTCACGGCCTCACGAAATTTCTTGCGACATCGCATCCATATTTCTCCAAATGCTCCTTCGTAATTACTACAAGTAATAAAATAAAACTTTTCAACTAATCAAAGATAATTTCGTCGTTAGTTACTAGTCTAATCATCAAACAAGAAAGTTCTGAAGCAAAATCTACCCAAAAATTGAAGTTCTAGAGTCGAGCACAATCCAGCTCTCATAGCTCGAGATGTCAAATAATCAAATATATTCGTATCGAGGAGCTACAAGATTAGAACTAGAATAAGAGATCCTCAGATTAAATTACATATTCCCTAGATTGCCGAACAAGCCAAAACACACAAGAAATTAAAATTCGTAAATCAAAGAATTTGAGCAAGTAATTAAACCGACTGCTCCACGGCGCTCGAGCAGAGATCATGAGTTTGGTGGCGAGACCGAGTTTGCGGTGAGTTCGAGGCCGGCGAGGGAGGTGATGTGCCGTGGCACTCGGTGGTCTCCTCCTCCATCTTGGCGGAACATAGCCGACAATCTTGTCGTTGTAATCCTCGGCGACATAGAGAGTCGCGCCACGATGCGACGTGGTGTAAGTAGTACTTCATCCGTAATTCTCCGCAGTGTAACAGATTGCACGCCCGCATCGCCAGCAGATCGTCGATCGTCGCTTTCCGATGCACACCATTGTTAGTGTTTCGCAGAGGCGTAAAATTGTGGCTAGGTATGTTTTAGGGAAGTTGTGAAGGAGAAGTGGACAACGCCAGACATGATGTTGGGAAATTTTATTAGATAAATCGCTTTCAAAATCAAAAGCATGAGAAAATTCTATATTCAAGTAGTGTTCTTGACGGTCGTGAGTTCGAATTTTGAGGTCAGATTTTATTTTTATTTTTAAATTTATGCACATAGACTACGCTTTTTTAAAAACACAAGACATAGACTACGCTTTTAAGCAGAGTTAATAGTTCATATAGACTACGATTTAAGTATAGCGTAGTCTATATTTCAAAAAAGACATAGACCACGCTGATGAAAAAAGCGTAGTCTATACTCTATAGACTACGATTTTACTGAAAAGCGTAGTCTATAAGGTGTAGAGAAAAGTGATATTTGTAGTAGTGCTCGTGGTGCAAACACTCCCAACAAATGCATCTAGGGTTTTTAGTAGGTGGAAGGTAAGATAGAAGGATATAACCACTCGAGCTTTACAAGCTACCAAAGCAGAGACCTTGACAGGAATCTGCAACCTCACTCTCTCACAAGACACGGACACCTTCTCGAGTAAACAATGGGATAACCTCTATGGTTTCCAAAAGACTCTACATCACGTAAGGAAGGGGTGGTATATATATGGAGGTCGCAGGAGGAAGACGGGTAGCCATTAATGGTGGTGAAGAGCTCAAGAGAGCTCAAGAATGGTGGTGGAGTACGGAGGAAACGAGGAGACGGGGAGAGAAAAGCGCAATTTCAATTAGTTTAGGTTAAAACGAGGATCGCGAGAGAGGCGGTAAGTAGGTTTAGGTAGTGGGTGGTGGGCTAATGGGCTAATGGGCCGAGTGAGAGAGGGATAAATAAATAAAAGATATATGGGCCAACATCCCACGATTGAAGCTCATGAGGCTAGGTTTTGCATAGAAGAGCTCAAACGAAGTTATTCTCATGATCAAACTTCATATCACAATTCATATCCATGAAGATCGAGCTCATCTCGTGGATATGACAAAGGTAATGCCAAAAGGTCATAGTGTAAGTGGTAGAAAACATGAAGAATCAAGAATGAGGAGAAACCATCATTCGACAAAGGCAAAGAACTAGAACATGCAAAGGTACAAAACCTTATTGAATGTGATTTCTCTTTATGCTGGACATAAAGAATAATATTATTGGAATAAACATCAGAAAATGAAACCCTTAGCTGGTTTCATGCATAATGAAGTGCTAGACATATATGGTATTTGGATAGTGGAGCAAGTAGACATATAATAGGAGATAAAAATCATTTTCATCTCTTGGGGAAGCTAATGAGTAATGATGGTCAGGTTACCATTGGAGATGCCAAGTTATACAAAATTCAAAGTATGGGAGAAATCACTTTCAAAACAAAGATTGACAAAGTTAAGAAAATGTTGGAGGTACTTTATGTACCAGGTTTGTGTAGTAAGCTTCTTAGTGTTGGTCACTTACTACGAAAGGATTTGATTTTCAATTTGTTGGAGATATGTGCACCATGAAAAAGAACAACCAACATGTGGTGAAGATTGTTATGACTTTGGCTTTGTCTTTCACTGTTTTTTCAACTTTCATAAGTACTCGTGAGGATGAACATATCAAATACAAACTTAATATTATAACCAATATTAAGTAGAGCTCGAATGGATACATCCATCTATTTTGAACCAAGTCATCATATGAGCTTCATTAGCTAAATGAATTGGGAGATGTTCTGAAGTCAAAGAAACTTGGTTGGAAGATGCGTTCCAATTTGTGAAGAATGATTGGAATATTTTGGTGCATTTGGCAAACGTTTTCAACCTTGAAGATCTATGATTGCCTTCCACACATTTAGTGGGAGAAATTCCTTAAATGCAATTAGTAAGATCCGTTGCATCTGACGTGACAATCATGACTATTCATCCCAAACATTTGCAAAGTTCTCAAGTTCACACACCTTCCGAAGTTTGATACATAACCATCACGAAATTTGAGGTCTTCTATCCGTTTGCATAGGATCCTTTTGTCATCATTATCAAGCATATATGCAGTCTTTAGGTATCTTCCCGAGATTGCCATATAACTCGGGTCTGTGACATATAAAATTTAATTCTTTGCGAGATTTGCTAGCGTCTTTAGTTTTGCCTTTCAGGTTCACTACAATGTTGAATACATTATCAAAAACTTTTTTCTAATGTGCATAACCTCAAGATTATGTTAATTAAATAATTTTAGTACGGAAAATCCTAAAAGATGTTTTTTTTCCTACAACTAGACAATCATTATCGTTTTCGAAGTCGCATTGTAGTCTCTTTCTGCTAGCAATTCAAGTCCAATTTTATCTCACAGGGGACCATCTGTTATCATTTTATTTTTGGTGAATGCATTTTTGTTTCAGCGAAATGGATGTGCAACATGGAAGAATCTTCGGTGATTGTCAAGCAACGATTGCTTACCACGAAATGATAATTTGAATGAATATGTATCATCAAGATAATATGGACATGTCAATCTACCAGTTGCACTTCATCCTGAAAGCATAGATTATGCAAGGACGTCACTGATAGTCTACAATAATGCAGCACGCAACTGAAAATTATTCTTCAAATAGATGTCATAAGTTTGTACAAAAACTTCTCATAAATGCTTTAATTCAGCTATCAGTGGCTGCATGAAAACATCAATCATGTCCTTTGGATTGTGTGACCCCGGAACTACAGCTATAAAAAATATGTGTTGTTCCCTCATGCATATTCAAGGTGGAAAGTTATTAGGAGTAATTATTATTGGTCAAGAAGAGTACTGTTTGAAATACTTGCTAAAAGGTTGAAAGTCATCCTTTCAAATGTCCAATTTGACATTTTTTATTTCTGAAGCAAAATTTGAAAATATCGTTGAAATGCTTCCAGGAAAACGAGTCACAAGAGTGTCTCTCGTCACACCATCCCTGTCACATATG
Source organism: Salvia rosmarinus (assembly GCA_036937905.1). NCBI lineage: Eukaryota > Viridiplantae > Streptophyta > Magnoliopsida > Lamiales > Lamiaceae > Salvia > Salvia rosmarinus. Next base: position 58,634,780 of record CM072822.1, on the reverse strand, counting down.
TCATGCTAATGCATTGAAGTTGTTGCAGTTGTAGATGCATAGAACCTTTGCAATCGGGGGGTTAGAGAAAATTAGTGCATTTAACTAGCTGCCATTTGTTTTTTCTATAGGCTCTCGCTTAGACCACTTACTCTTTGGGACGTTTTTCTTCGCAAAACTTACATTGATTCAATTCTATATAACTTCCCCAAAAGAGCAAACAGTTATTATGACAACAATCTATCTTCTCAATTGGCAAATCGATCCCACAAAGCGGTTTTTTCGTGATATAGAAGTCTGCCATCATCAGATCGTCTTCAGGAACTATCTCATTTATCAACTCAATAATCTGATTCAAACAATGTTCATACATATTGTTTGAGAGTTTTATATCTTGGTCACAACTCTCTATCTACAGCCTTTTCAACATATCATACAATTTTTGCGTTGTAGGGTTTGGAGGTTCTTCAAACACGTATTTAGTGTTAAATTGCGCACTTGCAACATCCGTGACCATCACCATATACCTATTATGTTATTACCTTCCAGATATTCTAACAACGTACGTCTTGTTAAGACACAAAACTTTCATCTTGCATGCACCAGATTTGATACTTAGGGAATAGAACCATTTTTAACAAATGAACCCTCACATTTAGTGCATGGACACTTTACGTTTGAACCACAAAGGTGTGTGGGTTAGTTACTTGAAAAAATGTATAAATACTTCAACTCTATTTACTCATTTGCAGTTAGACTACCATTTTGATAATGCTAATACATTCGTCCTCCATCAAAACTCATTTTTTAAATTTTGTCTTGAAATGCTCCTAATATTATTAGCTAGGGCCACAAACAATGATCAATAAATAATTAAAACCATGGCGATAGCAAATGCTACCGCCTCTGCCTTCCCCCAACTGCCAGCCAACCTCCAATAATTCAAATAATTCATCATTTAGGATAATAATCAATCAAGTCTATACTAGATCTATAATCAATTTAATATAATTCAAGTGATTCATCATAAAGTGCATACTAATTCATCATCAATTCCAAAAAGATTAACAATTCATCATAATTCAACCAATTCATCAACTCTATACTAGATCCATAATCAATTTAATATAATTCAAATAATTCATCATCAAGCGCATACTAAATCATCATCAATTCCTAACAATCCATCCTAATTCAATCAATTCATCAAGTATAACTAATTTCACACTGAATTAATAAAGTCTATACTAAATCCATACTCAATTCAACATAATGCATATTAATCCATCATCAATTAATTCCTAACAATTCATCAAATATGTACTAATTTCATATTCAATTCACCATAATTCAAATAATTCATCATCAATTCCATTATCAATTCAACACAATCCCTAAAACACTAACAATTCATCAATTTCGTAATTAATTCAACACAATTCCTGAAAACCTAACATCAATTTAAATTTTTATGAATTTGGTTAACAATAATTTAGGAAAAACTGAAACAGAGACATATAGATGCAAACTTGATGTGGTGGAGGGCATAGGGCAGTGGTAGGCAGCAGGTGTGTAGAGTAGCAGACGCGGCGGATGGCAGTAAGCAGAGAGAAGGTAGGACAAGGAGCAGCGGTGGCGTTCTAATTTAGAGAGTTAAGGTTCGTGCAATTCTAATTTTGGGCACAATAGGTTCTGGTAATATTGTAAATTAACGATTGATTAATTACGAAACTTCCATCACTATTTTCTCTTTTGAAAGAACTTAAAAAATAAATTTATTTAACGACGAACTAATGATAAAAGTTTAAATAATCATAAAAAAATATATTTAACGACAGATTACCGGTAGACATTGAAATAATTATGCTAAATTTAAAAAATATATAGATTTTTAACTACAGAATAACGATGGTTTATTTAACTAAATATAAAGTACAAAATTCATTTAATTTCACAAAGGAATTGCAACAAATATGTTTACCATTGTAGCTCTATTATTATTCAGTCTTTAACGGTGACGATTTTAAGATGATTTTTGTCTTCCATTAAATCCATCATTGATGCTGCATTTTTTTAGTGTGCGCCGAAGCATACAAATTATATTTGTTGATCACATGAGATGTCAATTGGTCCACATCACCAACCCGTCGTTGTCTCGTATTTATAAAATAATATTCCCTCTGTCCCATTTAAAATGTCCTACTTTCCTTTTGGGTCTCCATTACAAATGCCTCATTCCATTTAGGAAATAATTAACCTTCAAAAGTGTGGACCCTACCCACTTTTTAATACTTTAACTACTTTATATTTTTCTCCTAAATAACCGTGTCCAAAAGAAATGGAACGTTTTAAGTGGGACGGAGGGAGTATAAAAACATTTAGGTATAGTGTTTGAACATACTTAGTGGTTGAAAAATAGATTGGCCAACAATAATACTACATTCGTTCATCAAAAACGTTCATTTAATTATATTTCAATCTGTTCATGAAAAACATTCATTTTTCATTTTTATAAACATCAACTCTATAATTTTTACCCTCAATCTACCACTTATTTAGAAGAAGAAAAAAACACACATGTTCCACCTTTATACTCACAGTATCCATTAATATATTCATTTATTATCTTCATATCTCATATTTTTATCCTACCACCTATTAATCTATTCATTTATTATCTCCACTCGTTTGACACTCATTACAATTTATTAAAACTAGTGCTATCAAAATCAATGAACATATTTTATGGATGAAAGGAGTAATTTATATCAATTTTTGAATGAATATATTTGGCCAAACATAAATAATTTCATAGTGGAGACAGAATCTATGTGATCACATAAATATATACTCCTTTCGTCCCTCAAATTTATTTATGGAAAGGGGTTCGTACACCAATTAAGGTAAATTAAAAAAATTTCGATAACACAAGATTTAACATTCCACTGTTTAGTAGATGTCTGATAACTAGAGTTGGCAAAGTAGCGGGCTGGGTCGGCCAGGCCCCGGGCTCGTCGGGCTTTTAAATTTTTCGGATCGGGTCGGGTCGCGTCCAAAATTTTTCAGGCTTAAAAATATGAAGCCCAAACCAACCCCTAAGCAAGGGATTTTTAGATAATTTTTAATTTTTTTAATATATAAAATTAATGTTGTAAATTTAAAAAAAAAATACTTAATTAAGATCTCATAACTCCTTAACTTAAATAAAGAATCAGTGATGAAAATATTTTGAGCTTACTTATTCTTATGATAATGTTTCTTGTATATCTTGACCTATTTATGTATTCATGCGATGATGTTATAATGCAGTATAATTTTAATTCTTTAATTTAAGGAGAAAAAATTAATAATTACAAATCAAAGATAAATGATATTATTAAACGTCAATCCCACTTATACGCATAAAATAATAGAAGAAAATAAATTAATTATACAATATATATTTAAGATCAAGGATTGAAAATAGATTTTACATACTATAAGGTCATTAATCATCAATGTATATATTTTTGGAGATCATTTCTCTTATGAATTATTTTTGAATGATTTATGAGGTTATTATTTTTTCTAGAATTTAGTTTTTCACCAAGATGTGAATTAGTAAGAAAATTGTTACTATAAAAAATAAATTATTATATAAAATATAATTAATATTATTAAAAAATTATAGATATGTATATTAAATAATATTATAAAATATATATATTTAATAGAAATCGGGCGGGCTTTTATAGTCCAAAACCCCGAGCTTTTTGGTTCAAGTCCAGTAGGTCTGGGTTTTTTTTAGGTGGTTTTTAGGCCCGATTTTTTCGCCTTTAATTTTGAAGTTCAAAACCGCCCAAACCGGGTACCCAGGCGGACTTTTCGGGCCGGGCTCATTTTGTCGGCTCTACTGATAACTGAAGTCAGTTTAATATTGGTTTCTTTACTATTGATCAGTTCAAGTACGAGGAGTTTTGTGCAGAGTGATATCAGTTAGCAAACCTACTGGTTGTTATGGCAGCTGGTAGATTAGACTGATAATTGATGTAGGTGCTGAATACGGTGGTTACATTTTTGCTTTTACTGAAAACCAATACTGATAAAAATACTAAGTTAAATATTGGCTTAGTTAGTTTTCAGTTTATCTCTTCAGCATCAAACTGATAATGATATAGTGTTTCAAAGCAGAATGTTGTGTTGCGTGTTTTGATGATGTTCACTTTAATAATATGTAAAGTAAAGACGATATTGAAAGTAAAGAACTGAAAATAAGGATCATTTAGTTTTTACTTAGTTCGGAGAGATCAACTCATATATCCACAGACTGATAACATAGTCAATCCATTACTCGGGATTTGATCTTGTTTACAGGTACAAGAGTAAATATAGATACAGACTTTAACTTTTTTTGTATCTCACATAACTTGGCGTTCCTCATACGCTTGCGGGTGCTAAGAAACCTCTGACTACTTACTAGTGCATATTGGATTTATATACTGAAAGAAGATTGGTTGAGCTTGTATACAATAATTTCTATTACCAATATTCTAATTTCTTATCTGAATTGTCTACTTGATTGCGTATGTTGTCTATTTATCTCATATAAAAGTTAGATCATACAATGTGTGAAGATAATGTAAGTCTCAGATAATTGGTTGTTGGTTGATATAAAAAGGATCACAACCGAGACAACTTTAGGACGAGTTGTTGGTATAGCAACAAGATAGATAAGAAGTAACTTGACTTGGTTGCTTATCTATGCTGGTACGTCTTGACGTATTGATTAATCATAGTGAGATGAGTTCTTCTATTTGATCTTCATGAAGAACCTAGATCTCGATTAATTTATGTTAATCTAGACCTTGATAAAGTTTCAAGTGAGTATGAGTTACTGACCATGACTTTGAATTATTATGGGTGAGAGTTACATGGGATAACCCAATATTCTTTGCATCTTGGGTGGTGATGTCATACTGGTTACCTGTATCGAGTCACCGTATCCGTTTAGGATTATGACGTCCCCTTAAGGAGCTCAAAATATTTATTGTACTAAACCCTATAGGTTAAGTTAGCGCAAGTATACTAATAAGGTTGAGTGGTACTACTTAAAGAATTAAATAGATTAATTATTTTAAGCAGTCAGAGTGCTATAAATAATTAATGGACGTGTAATATCTTAAATACGAGGATTCGTAAGTCTAAGTACAAGCTCGACTCAACTTTTATTCTCTAGTAGAATGAATAAATGTTTATTAATTAATTTATATTCTGGGCTGAACATAAGATATTAATTCATTTGAGACCCATATTTATTCCTTGTATTTGATCCATGTACTGGCCCATCAATGTCTATTGCCCAAGTAATTTACGGCCAACCCTTAGGAATTCCACTGAAATTTTATTCTGATTATTGTGTTATTTATTTAATACATCATCTAGTCTAGATAGATATTATTTGATATCAAGAGATAATTATTCTAGAAATGAGTTATCTTTAGGGGAGAAGATGATTATTGTATTTGTTAGATGTGCCAGAGTTCTATCACATTAGGATTCTATGGAGAAAACTATAAATACATGATAGGAGAAAATCGATGATTCATCCTCATAAGTGTGATTTTCAAAATCACAGGCTTGTCATAGGGGTGAAAATTAAGGTATTCTTTATAGATTATTTTCATTCAAGATTGGAGAACAAGCATCCAGGATAGTCCATAAGATCAAAGTCGAGTCGCAGATTGATCGATTTGTCGAAATTACAGGTAAACATGAGTAAACTCATATGTGTTGCAATTAATTATATAGGAGCATGATAGAAATATAATCAATGTATGGTGAATTAAACATCCAAGATAGACCATAGGAGCACGAGTAAATTAAGATTTCTCATCAGTGCAGTCAACCTAACTTCTTGCTTACAGGTATAAGATAACCAAGCTTTCAGCAACTAATACTTCGTTGCTTACCTGTCCAACTTCTACTTAGACTCTGAGGAGTTTTGAGTAGATGGTTTTTGAACTAAAGTTTGAGCTGTCATAGGGGACAACTCAATATTTCTACGCTTGAGATATTACAAGAAGATATCCTAGAATGTAAGGGAGTGTATATTGAAATCGTGAGCTAATAAGTATATTTGAGCTCTGAAGAATTTTTTATAACACTTTGGAACTTCCTTCTTCGAAATCATTGGTTAATTGTTCTTGAGATATAAGCTCTGAGTGCTTTTCAACGTTTGAATGTGCAGTATTTCGGTAACCTTCAAACGTTGGATTATGCGTGTATTTATAGAGCGGACGATGAATAGTGTCTTTGGAGGGAACACCAATCACATTCATTCTATTTGTTATTTAAAATCTATATGTTTGAATCCTCGTATGTCGCTTTAGGCGTCTGCGTTATCGTACATTGTAGCTCTGTAACTCTGAACAGAGGTTCTGACATGTCAGTATTTTCTACACATTTGCTACGATACGTGGCAAGTCAAACATCAATATTTGAATAACTCTGTTTTCTTCAGTTGGTTAACTCTATGTCTTTTCAATACGTTGACTTCAAGTCATAATAGTTGAGTTTGCTCCGTATTTCTTCAGCAGACTAGACTCCGTCTTTCATCAGTTTGGTGACCCTAACTCAATTTGATGCTTCAACTTGACGTAGGTCTCAGCGGCTTCGACTGCTCAACTGTTGGTATGACACTTAGTCATATTCTCAACTTCTTTGTTTTCAACAGCTTTAAGCCTTTAGTCTCTAGTCTTCATTCTTCCGACTTCATTCTTCAGTATCATTGTTCATCGATGTCATATACTTCATTCTTTAGTCTTGAGTCTGCTTAACTTCAGTACTCTTCAATCTGCGATCTTCAATAGTGCTTCTCTTGGGTTGTCTGCATCGAAACTTCTTCCAAGACGATCGGCTTCAAGATCGCTTGAACTCTTTTAGTATTAGACTTATCCAAACTAGTAGTTCTTCTGTTGAAACCTGCAAACAAAAATGTTAACTCCCTAATAAGTGACCTCTATGTTACATCAGCAGCGCAATCATCAGTAAGATTTTGGGATCTAATCAAAACACATAGTTAAATTAGAGTTTTCTCAACATTCACATTAGTATAATGTTAAGTTAAATAGTTATGAATCATATCGATAGTTATCGATACTGTTCCACGAAAAAAAATCATAACATAAAAACAAATTTCAAGTGTAACCATATTTGAAATTTCTAGTACAGGTCATGTACTACACATGAGCAATAAAAACATTTAATTGATGGACGAAATATCTTAAAACATATTCAGTAGTTTTGGGAAGTAAAATCCATCTCAATAGTTACAACAGTGACGTTGTACTCCACCTCATCTTTTGTCGAAAAGCTTGATTTCTTTTTTCTACCATCTTCATGAAACCAATAATCTCTTTGAGGGTGAGTTGCATTTCTACACCTCTTGCACTTGTATCCACAATTATTTGTATTGTGAATTTTTTTTCTATAAATACAACAATATTCATTTGAATTTGGTAAGTAAGCCTTTGAAAATCTGGAAGCACAAGCTTGAACATACTTTCCTAAAAAGAGATAAATTCTTTCTACAACTAAAATGAAAATAAATAGTTAGAGATCAGGAAATGTTACTCTCTCTGTCTCCCAAATCCATTCTTGGGAATCTTGAGTATGTGTTTTAATAAAAGTTTTGAATGTATTATGAATAGACTAAAGATCTCATATTATTATAATATTAAAGTAGTTAGTTGTGGACTAGGTGGTAAAAGGTGTAAATAAATGGATTGTTGAGGATAAGATTGAGAAATAGAGATGGACTATGGGTGGTAAAAGATGTAAATAAATGATATGAGTATTATTGAGGGTAATATATTGGGAATATAGTTACCATAAATAGATATGAAGGAAATTGGAGGATAAAAAAAAACTAGAAATGAAATTGGGGACGTCGTAAAAAGAAAAACTATGAAAGAAATTGGGATAAGGTGGGAGTAATATATAGATGTATTATGTGTTATAAGTTAGATTTACTCTAAATAGTCTGAGAGAATCTTTGGAACCTATATTGAGTGTTGGGTCGTTCATCAGCTAAAACTAACTCTTACGACTTGGACCGAAAAAGTTTTTACAGATGTATTATCTCCTTCCAACCCACATACTCGTATTCGGAATCAACATTATTATTATTATTATTATTATTATTATTAGCTTAAGGAAAACATTAGAAAGTGTACTGCACTTTCTCTGTTTCATGTTACACACGTTCGACTGGATTTCCTCTAGCATAATATCTGGTGCACCGTGCACACAGAAAAAGTTGAAAAGTTTTGAGGCTTGAAACCTTCGAATCAAACTCATATGCAATAATGCAGATGCACTCCAAGTCTGGAACTAATTAATGCAACTCCTATGCAAACATGTTCCTATGGTTGGTATAGAGTTAAATTTTAAGGTGGCATTAAAATGAAAAAAACACATTATGTAAATATCTAAATCAACATGCATGCAGATACACGGTGAGACAAATGTATCGCCCTCGACATATCAATGCCACATACCCAAAAGGTGCAATGTCATCAACCATGCAGAACAAACAAACACACATGCACACTCACATCAGCCAAGTGTATCACCAACTCTTTTTACGTGTCGATTCGCATCTTCACTCCCCACTTGTATAAATGCCCATCGCTTTGCATTCGCCACTTCACACCATTAACCACACACAGTGAGTTTCAGCCATGGCTAAAGCTCTCTCCGTCTCTCTCTGCCTAAGCTTTCTGTTCCTCTTCCATGGGTGCCTAGCTCAACAGCAGCAGCAGCAGTTCTGGCAGAGCATGCAGAGCCAGCAGCAGCACCGCTTCCGCGCCAAGACCCAATGCCAAATCCAGCAGCTCACCGCCCGCGAACCCACCTACCGATTCCAATCGGAGGCCGGCCTCAGCGAGTACTGGGACGCTTCCACCGAAGATTTCGAGTGTGCCGGCATTGAGTTCGTTCGACACCAAGTTCAGCCCAAGGGCCTCGTGCTTCCTTTCTACACCAACACGCCGCGACTCGCCTTCATCGTCGAAGGTGACTGACTGATTTCTCCATTCTCTGAAATTTCAAGTATGATAATAAGCTTCTGATCATACTGTTTAATTATCATATGCATCGTTTGTGACATGTGTATATAGGAAGCGGAGTTCTGGGGACTGTGATCCCGGGATGCGCCGAGACCTACGAATCGGAATCGGGATCGAGCTCGCGCTACTCCACTCGCGAGGGAGAGGAAGGCCGGAGGGGCGACCGCCACCAGAAACTCCGGCGGATCCGCCGTGGCGATATCATCGCCTTGCCGGAGGGTATCACCACCTTTGTTTACAACGACGGAGACGCCCCCTTGACTTGCGTATCCATGTTGGATATCGGCAATGACAACAACCAGCTTGACTTCAAACTCAGAGTAAGATTCTGAAGCACATACAGAATAATATATATTGATATATACTGTGAGATTTAAATAAGAATTATTTCTTAATGTAAAAATTAAGAACTACGAAAACTTGTTATTAATAAAATAAATTTGTTATGAAATTTGATGCATCTTGAATCTAAAAATTTAGAGTTTTTACTCAGATTTGAATCCCATAAATGGTGGAAATTTTATTTTTTGGATACACTATCATTTCGGTGGGATGTACCAACTTTCACAACGAATTTATCATTTTAAATTTTACGATAAAAATAGTTTTTATGTTAACTCTTCGAGGATGAGATTCAAATAAAAACGTGAGAATTAAAATCATGAAAATTTGATATAATTTCATTTATTGCAGAAATTCTTCCTTGCTGGGAACCCACAATCCATTGAAAGCTCCGAGAGCGAGAGAAGATTCATGAGGAGCAGAAGAGGCGAAGAAGAAGGTCAAGAATCACGAAACATATTTTACGGGTTCGACGAGCAACTTCTAGCGGAAGCTTTCAACACCGATCCGGAGCTGATGAGGAAGGTGCAGGGCAGGGAAGACGAGAGAGGCATCATCGTTCGAGCCGAGAAGCTGAGAATGGTGCTTCCCGAATGGGAAAGCGAGGAGGAGGATGCCTCAAGCCGAGGACGAGGGTACAACGGCTTGGAGGAAACCTTCTGCTCATACAAAATAAAGAAGAACCTGGACCACCCCACTAGCGCCGACCTCTACAACCCGCGCGGCGGCCGCATCAGCAATGTCAATAGCCAGTCTCTTCCCATCCTCAACTACGTCCAACTCAGCGCTCAAAGAGGAATCCTCTACAAGGTATGTACTTATTTAACTTCATAACACTTAATTCATTGTTCATTCACATAATTCAACCACATGCAGAATGCCATAGTGGCGCCTCAATGGAGCACAAACTCCCACTGCGCCATTTACGTCACTAAAGGAAGTGCCAGAATTCAAGTGGTGGGAACCCAAGGAAGATCTGTTTTTGACGGAGAGGTGAAGGAGGGCCAGCTTCTGATTGTCCCACAAAACTTCGTTGTGGTGAAGAAGGCTAGCGACAGGGGATTCGAGTGGATCACATTCAAGACCAACGACAACGCCATGAGCGGCCAACTCGCCGGCCGGCTCTCCGCCATCCGGGCAATGCCCAATGAAGTTTTGATGAACGCCTTCGGCATCTCTCGAGAGGAAGCTAAGAGCTTGAAGTTCGGGAGACAAGAATCCACTGTCTTCAGCCCATCGCAGAGAAATGCGTAAATGTCAGATTTTGGGACAATAAAAAGATAATGTATTACCTTGTGTCTTGTCCATGTGCAGGAGTAGTGTTCTACACCTGTTATGTTTAATTATAATAAATCACTGAATTTTCGTTATCTCACTCAGCTCATGACTTCAGTTTCTATGTCAAAAAATGAGGTCCGGTTTCATCAAATCTTTGTAATAAGAATAAAATAATAAAAATATGTTGAGTAAAGTAATAAATTGAAGTAGGAAAAAGAGTATCTATTTACTTCACAGTGCGCGGAAAAGAAGAAAGAAAGGTACGGATTTAGAAAAGAATTGTATTTTAAGGATCCGTTAGGTATGTATTGGTGTATGGAGAGATATACCAATTAGATAAATTTTAAAGTTTGTTCTTTCGACAAGATTGACCGGCTATTCGCAGTAGTTGGCCATATAATTGGTAGTCCAATACTGATGGCATGGTAATTGGTAGTCCAATACCGATGGTAGTACTACTAGTCGGTTCAGATAAGAGATATCTTGTACTGAGTGATATCAAACTTATTGACTGTTGAGACAGCTAGTCAATATATTCAAAATACTGATAATTGATTTGCGTATGGAATGTGGTGATTCCAGTATTTACCTTACTGGAAACTTAAACATATTCAAAATACTTAGTCGATTATGGTTGTCTCTTAAGGTATTGGGTACCTGATTACCCAATAGTCTAATAGACAGCCATACCTTAGATTGTCATATTGGATGGTTGAGATGGATTCTTAGTTGGTTGCCGCATCGGGACTTTGGTTTCTATATTAATATTGAAATTAATAAATTAAATATTATCTTTTTTAGGAGGCATTCATTTTTTATGAATATGATGGATAAATAGAAATAATTCAAGTTAATCCATCATTTGTTTTTATGGATTGATAATGTATTCATCAATTTTGAACTTATTTGATAATCTTATATTTCAAATACTCAACCCTATATTTTATCAATCTATCTTTCATGGAAAATAATTGTCCCTTAATTGACTATAAAATTGACTATGTCTTTAATTACCAATTATTTACAATGTTAATAATAATAATAACACACAACGCCCTTATCTTCTCATTTTAAGCGTATCAACAAATTTATTAGAATTATTTCTCCAAAAGCATGTTCTTTTTTTCCCCTTCTAAATCAACAAGATTCCCAATACAATTCTAGTTTGACAGTTTTCTCATATCATAACATTCTCAAAATGATGGGCCCAAGAAGAAGAGGTGGTCTCTGTGCTGCGCATGCATGGAGACCACCTTATTTAATTAATTAGTTAATATCTTAATTAAGTAGTTAATTAATCTTAATTAATTAATTAAATTAAATATAATTAAAATTAATTAATTTAATAAACTTTAATTGTAAAGTAATAAATATAATTTTAAATTAATATATCTTAATTTTGAATTAATAAATTCTAATTTTGAATAATAAAGCCTAATTATAAATTAATAAACTCTAATTTTGAATTAATAAACCCTAATTTGAATTAATAAACCCTATTTGGAATTAATAAAACCTAATTTTGAATTAATAAACCCTAATTGAAAATAATAAACCCTAATTTTGAATAATAAACCCTAACTTTGAATTAATAAACCCTAATTGTTAATTAATAAACCATAATTCTGAATTAATAAACTATAACTTTGAATTAATAAACCCTAATTGTTAATTAATAAACCATAATTATGAATTAATAAACCCTAATTTTGAATTAATAAACCCTAATAATGAATTAATAAAAAAATATAAAATAATAATAAAAATAACAAAACTTGTGCGCGCGCGCACACAAGTGTTTGTCCAAGAAGGAGGTGGTCTCCTGTGCGCGTCCGCGCACAGTGAGACCACCTTATTTAATTAATTAGTTAATATCTTAATTAAGTAGTTAATTAATCTTAATTAATTAATTAAATTAAATATAATTAAAATTAATTAATTTAATAAACTTTAATTGTAAAGTAATAAATTTAATTTTAAATTAATATATCTTAATTTTGAATTAATAAATTCTAATTTTGAATAATAAAGCCTAATTATAAATTAATAAACTCTAATTTTGAATTAATAAACCCTAATTTGAATTAATAAACCCTATTTGGAATTAATAAACCATAATTTTGAATTAATAAACCCTGATTGAAAATAATAAACCCTAATTTTGAATAATAAACCCTAACTTTGAATTAATAAACCCTAATTGTTAATTAATAAACCATAATTCTGAATTAATAAACCATAACTTTGAATTAATAAACCCTAATTGTTAATTAATAAACCCTAATTTTGAATTAATAAACCCTAATTAAAAATAATAAACCCTAATTTTAAATTAATAAACCATAATTATGAATTAATAAACCCTAATTATGAATTAATAAACAAAATATAAAATAATAATAAAAATAACAAAACTCGCGCGCGCACACAAGTGTTTGTCCAAGAAGAATTACCCCGAAACGCAAGGTTTTTCCAAGTCAAATTGCTCCAGCAGTCCAGCTCCATTCTTCCTACCACATTAAACCTATCTCCATCAGAATGATTAAATTTATTGCAGATAGATTCAGTCAGGTAAAAGAATCTCATCTGGACCTCTTCTATATCTGCACCTTCTTGTAAATTAGTAATTCACTTCTTTAATTATTTCCATTATCAAACAAAAGAAGTTTCTCCTCCTTTCATCCAATCAACTTTTCATATCCATAAATCACCAATCTTTTCTACCAATCTCCAACTCCAAACCCCCCATTTTTGAGCTGTACATATCGAGCTTTCCCGCAGAAATCGTGCCAATTTCGAGCTGGGTTTTTGGAGAATGTTTTTGAAATTGGGCGTTTGTGTTTCTTGATTTCTGCTATTGTCAAAAGGGATCTTTGTTATGGTCTTATTTATTGAATTTAAGGTTTTTTCTTTGTTCGGCTAGCTGTGATAAAGTTGGTTACTTTGGAGGTTTCTTGTGGTTTTGGAGTTTCACTTCGATTTGATTTTGTCGGCTGTAAGAATTTGAGGTTAAGATTGTTTCTGGATCTGTTTTTAGTGGCTGCGGATGAATTGGTAAAACTGAAATTTAGGCTTGCTGATGGTAGTGACATTGGGCCAAGCAACTAAGCAAGTATAATTCTAGTGCAACTGTGAGCTCTCTCAAGGAAAAGATTATTGCTTAATGGCCTAAAGGTTTTGAATCATATTCTGCATCATTATGTACTTATAATTTCGATGTTTAAAACTGTGTAAATTGTTGTGATTTTATTTCCTTTTCTGCTTGAATTTTAGTTTCTCTTGTTCATTTCTAGGACGTCTTGATTCATGGATAAGAAGCTTTTATTATTTACAATAGTTTTTGGCATGTTTAGTAGAGAAATAAGGGCAGAGAATTTGTGGGGAAGCAGCTCTTCCTATTTCCTTTGATCTAAAGAAGGACAAGAACAAGGAAGGGGACGAAATATGATACAATATGGAGATGAAAATACATCTATTTTTTCAAAATCAGGATATAAATAGGGTTTAGGGTATGGTATGTGATTTCTGTTAGTGGTATGGTATGTAATGGTGTGGTATGTAATGCAACTAGTTTGTAACCCGTCGAGTTTCGACGGGAAGTCACTTTATATGTTGATTTATAATCATTTTATGTTGCGTTTCTAGTCATAGTAAATGAAACAGTATTTATATGAGGACGATGTGTTAGGATCTGACCGTAGATCTTCAAAGTAATGAATTTATCGTAGATCTTCATGATCAAATAGTTGAAAATGATTCATATTTTATATGTTAAGATTGACTTGTATTTGATCCAATTCTTATTGTATTTCATTGATTTCGATGGAGAATCATTTTACGTTGTAATTTATAAATATAAATTTAAGAAACAACTTCATACTTGGCTATGGTACAATAACATTGAGTTTTTGATCGTGGTTGAAATTTTTTATTGTGACGGAGCACAACAATGATTCGAAACAATAAGGCTAGAGTTTAGTCACCGTACCTATCTAGAATGTATATGCTTATGTTTGTCCGAAATTATATTAAAAATGATTTGACTACTCAATCTCGTCTCAAATTTTATAATAATACTCGCTAATTACTAAAACTTGTTTGAGTTTATAAATATAAATTGTTTCAATAATTAGTTATCCATCAAAATAACAACCAAAACATCACAAAGTAAACATTAATAATAAATAGACTAAATTACAAAAGATTACAAAATCGAGAAATTCCATGTAACATGTCGATTAATGTTCGAACCCATTTAGATTTTATATGTATACTCGAAAATGTCTCAGACCGGATTTAAAAAATTATTTGACTGTTCGTTCTCATTCCAAACTTGCATAGTAACTTCCATCAATCAACCAAAATCGTTTAATTTATAAAATTATAAATAATTAAATATAAATTGTTACCTTAATTAGTGATATCTCTTAATAAAATCAGAATATTACAGAGAAAATTTAATAAAAAAATAGTATAAATACTCATTAATTTTCCGTTCTTATCACAAAATCATATAGTAATACCCGCTAACTCCTCAAACCCATTTGAGTTTATAAATATAATTTGTTATACTACTTGGTTATTTTGGCTTAATAAACCAAAATATTATAGAGTAAAACATTAATAATAAATAGTATGCACACAAAAAATATATGAGATTCCAATTTAATTATGTTTTCCAATTCGTGAAGTTTTCTGAAAACTCTATTAGTGAATCAAAATAGTGAGGTTTGCATTCATCAACCGGGACACATCTACAATGTTTATATTCATACTCGTCCCAACTCTGGTTAAAAGATTGTACACTACCCATTCTCATCTCAAACCCGTATAACAATGCTTGCTAATTTATAAATATAAAATATTACAATAATCGATCATCCGTTGCAATAATACTCCAAACACTACAAAGTAATCATTAATAATAAATAGAACAAATAGCAAAAGACTAAGTAATTAACATAGTTATAATCCTTTGTTGCTACTGGTGAATTTGGTTATGTTTTACTTATTCAGCCGATGAGTTTTGTATATTTCTTTATTTTTCTATTGACTTCCTTCGATACATTTCAATAAAAAAATGATTTTTCTCAGTTTCAGTAAAACTTCTAGAACTATCAACGTTAATTTCAACCTAGTGTATAAACAGGCTTCTTTTTTCGAACAAAATACTAATATATTTTCAAATTCAATATTTCATTCTTTCAAATTTTACTATACATCTTTTATTCAAAATCAAAATACAATTTCTTACTTTCTATATATACACACAACTATGTGCGCGTATGATTTTATTAATTTAATTATAAGTTTGTATGTTTGGGTAAGAATATTTTATTCATTTAATTTGTAAGGTATATATAAACTTATATAGTTCAAAAAGTTATGAGAGTTGTAACTAAAAAGATTTAGTATATCTATTAAATATTCCTAACTAATTCATTAGTTATATGTATTATTTAATTTTTAATATAATTCACTACCTTTAATAATAATATTATCTCTTCGGCCTATAAATTGCATAAGGTCAAAAATAAAAGAAATTAATTGATTTGATGGTATGACATGTATTTAATAAATTTTAAGAATATTTATCAATACTTTGTTTGGTTTTTCTTTTTAAAATTTGTGTAATTTGTAATTTATGCATAGCAAAACTTTTTATGTATATTTTTATCATCCTTTTCTCTTGGTAACTCCAATCCAATTTTGTACAAATGAAAATGAGATGACTCTGATTTCCTTACCTTCATTTTTTGTTCTTTCTTATATCTCATACTAAAAAAAATCATGGAAGAAGATTAAGAGATCCATGTAAGTAAAAAGTCCAGAATGTATATACATGTAGTCTTCTCAAATTCAATTAATAAGTACTTTTATTACTCGATCTTGTCTCAAACCCGTATAATAATACTCGTAAATTATCTGAATCTATTGAATTTATAAATATAAGAACAATCCGAACATTACAAAGTAAACAATATACAATAATTAGAATAAATGACAAAAGTTTAAAAGTTAGAGAAAATTCCACATAGGTATGTTGAGTAATGCTCGGACATGTTTGGAATTTATACACCCGTACTTATCCGTTTTCATCCCACACTCGTACAGTAATACTTGATAATTATCCAAATCTATTTATAATATATTAAAATATTAAATATAAATTTTTAAATAATTGATTATCTATCTCAATAAAATTCGAATAGAATATAGTAAAATTTATAGTAAATAGTATAAATACTCCTAATTACCCGTTCATCTCAATGTACAGTAATACACACTAACTTAATTCCAAGACTATTGTTTAAAAATGATTGTAGAAATTATATCATTTTATTTAGTTTTAGTGTAATACCGCGAAATTAAATGCCTAATTACGGTATTTAAAACCAGAATCAAAGCTTTCATTGAGATATTCAATCGAATGATATCGAATAATGACTTGATTAATTACGAAGGAATGAAATCTATTTTATATTCAACGAGAATTATGAATTAAGGAATAAAGTATATGAAGTATATCGGCAGATTATTTTAACGTCGATCGCGTATCGATAGTTAAAATTATGATATTTTCTAAGCAATTAAGCTTAGAATTAAATTCCATTATTAATGGAATAATGTAATAAAGTGATGACGACCATTTCAAGATGAGTCGATAATGAACGTTTTGCACGCGTTACAAACGTTAACGTTTTGAGATGAAACGAAAAGCATTTTAATCGATCAAGAAATTATAGGAATTAATTTCCTATGATTAGTATGTGTAATTACAGTATTATTAAGCATTAAATCAATGCTAGATCAACAAGAATTGAGAGTGACCAATTTTCAAACGTTCAAAACCCTAATTTTCGAACTCGATTTTGTCGCATAAAATGATGCCATTAATTTATCCTATGATATTATTTATCATCTAAACTATATGTCATAACATATATCAATGTTTGGCATGGAAAATAAAATTTGGACCTTTGGCATAGTGTAATAGCGAGAGCTATATACACATATATACTAAGCACTTATTTGTTGATTTACCTATTACATGTATCTAAGTGACATTGGATTAATTATATCATAACTACACTATTAAAATCTGATATATATATACATATATATGTGTATATTTTCGTGCATGTGTGTGTAGGTGTCAACTTGAATGTGTAAGGGTGATAATTGTCACCCATAAGCACCCACAAGCACCCCACTACCACATACCCCCCAAACTCCAGCCATTCTTTCTCCACACACACAACCGACTCTCTCCTCTCTCTCTCTCTCTAAAGTCTGCAAGGAGGCCAAGAGCTTTTCCCCACTTTCATCTCACGGCAAAGAAGGCTCCTCAAAGTGGACAGCCCCAATCCACTCTTCATCCTCTCGATTCTCGCCAATTTCGTGGCTAAGGTAGATACCACCTCCTTAGATCCTAGGGATGATCAAGATATACACATGCATGTTCATCAATATGCTTGAATGTGTTGGGTCTATGCTTGAAAGTGATTGCATGTTGATTTAATAGGTAGATTCAATACTTTTGATCATTGCATGTTGATTACCTGGACGAACAGCAACTTCACGAATTTATTTGACTAAGTTTCAGTGGTCCGATGATTGTGAATTTTTGATATGTTGAAATTATGTGTCTAGTATGCCTCTGTAAAATTTCAAGTCCATCCAACTTGATTTGATATTTTATTTGTATTTATCAAAAACACTGCACAAATCTGCGAAATCGCCGTGTTTATCACCCATAGTGCGTGGCTTTCATTTTAAGTTTGGCTAATGATAAAACTCTAAAATTTGGCAGAAACATAATTCAGCATGTCTAGAAGATTCCTGTAAATTTTCAGAATTTTCTAAAATTCTTTACTATTTATTCCAGATTTTACAAGCTAACTGCACAAAATTGTCACGGGAGTGATAGCTTGTGGTAAAATATTTTTATCTCCCAATCTATTGTGAATCATTGAGTGAGGCTTTTTCTGGATTAAACTAGACTTAAGTGGATGTTCAATATTATTGGTTGCATTTCCATATTCCTTATAATGAACTCACGGTGAATTTTTAAAGTTGACGCATTTCAGTAAGCCTTTTTGGACAAACTGCCTTAGAAAATTTCTATGTTAATAGGCTGTTCGAGTATGACTTTTACGTGAGATGTTCAAGCCATTTGTAGTCCGATTTGGACTTGGGTTTCTTCATAAGAAATGTTCCTCACCATGTCTAGTTATGATCTGGAAAGTTTGATCCCAAACCAAGTTTTATAGGTATACCTTTCATCGATCCAAAGTCACCTACTGGAAACTGTCCATTTCCAACTAGTCAACTTTGGACTTATGTATCTCTCGATGCGTCAGATATTTTTCAGTATGGTCTTCATGACATATGTATTACTTGTTACAAGGTTTCTATATTGGTAGCCTTCAGCCATTTTGGCATTTCGAGTCAAAAGTTACGAGCCTCGCAAATCCCCTCGTCGTTAAGCTAAAACTGAAAATTCTGAAAAATTTTCTAAGTATAGAAGTCAGTTTGAGTTGCCCACTTTGAGACCCTATATCTCCAGAACCACGACTCTTTTGGATTTAATTCCTTCTTAGAACTTGTAGCATATGTTTAGAGGTTTCCAGAATGTATCTTTGTGTGGCCATACGTATTCTAACTCGAGAGTTATGAATCGTCAAAGTTTTCCACTTGGGTTATTTCAAGCTATTTTGCTGAAATTAAACACTTAAAATTTGACTAAGTGTTGGAAACCCCTATGTGAAGTATGCCTTATGTGACTAACATGCTATTAATCGATGCATTCATTATGTTATGTCGCAAGGTACGATAGAGCATTATAAGATGTACAATTATGATAAAACATCATGATACGATATTTTCACGAAAGCATACCTTAACGTGAAATATTTGACTAGAGTCTACCACATGGTCAATTGAGTATATATCATACCATGATATACACTAAAGTAGAAATATGGGTTCTAAGACCCAATGGATTTTCCACTCCAAAACCTCAAGGCCAAGAATAGATAGGTTAAAGCTAGGACTTACAGTCCAAGAAATGGGATTAAGGCAATCCACGGTGGGTTTTACTCTACTCAAAATAAAATGCTTCAAATATTTATTTACGATGCTTATTTCAACTGTTGATAAAATGTTTACATGATTACCGCCAAAATGTTTATGTTTGTGTATGTACCCTATCCATGAGATGTTATGAGATGTTATGAAATGTTATGAATGTTGTTGGGTCGCTCCTAACTTATGAATGAAAATCGATATCGGATCCTGTGCCGGAAGGACTATACCTGGCTAGGATTAACGTGTACACCTAAGGTGACTGTGTGCTGTAAGGACAATCCACGGCCGGTCACGGCGTCGTAGAGGGAGGCCTCCTTCACGACGTTCGACTATGATGATATGACGAAAGGATGTTAAGGGATATGGATCATACACACCAGAAAAATGCCTGGCCAGACGATGATTTTATGAAATGATGAAAATATTTTAGTAAGCCTGAGGCATTTTCAACTAAAACCCTTGTGTCTTACCATGATGTTGGCGATGTAATTCAAAGAAAATAAAATGTTTTGGCATGAGTCCACCGAGTGCATTCTTGTACTCACCGCATGTTTGTTTTAAATGTGCGAGGTTGAGCGATGATGGATGGAGCGGTGTTGAGCAATAGGAATGTTGTCGCGAAATGTTTTATACCTTGATTGTACATCGTCATATGTACATATCACATGTCTTCCATTGCAAAGAACCCTAAATTATGTAATATAGTCCAAGAATATAAATGACATATGTATTACGTTTATTGTTAAAAGAGTCTCCTTGTATTTTATCCTGTTTAGAGTTATAGTCCTGTTAATCCGTACTTAGGATTTAGGGGCTGTGACATTTAGATTGTGAAATCTCATGAGAAATCAATGTGCAACTAAAATTTTATCGTTTTGGTCAGATTTTAAATTGATGAAGTCTAATAAAAAATCGAGATTCCAAATTTGATATAAACAAAGTCTGTGCAAAAATATATTTTTTATTTAGGTTTTGAATTGGGAAAGTCTCATGAAAAATAGATTGTGGAATTTAAATTATAAAATTTGTTAAAAAATGTACCAAAATATATTGTTTTATTTAAATTTTTAATTGTCGAAGTATCATGAAAAGTAGATGTGAGATTCAATTATCTTTTATTTAGATTTACAATTTGTGATATATCATAAAAACTCGATGTGAAATTTGGCAAAATCGTATAATAATACCCACTAATTATCCAAAATATTTTTTTATTTAATAATGTAGTTAATAAACTATTAAGCTAGCGAAAATAATTTGAAAAAACAATTAATTCAAGAATTTTTTTTATTTAGATAGATTAAATTAAATAAACTATTTATTTGATCAAATTAAATTGGTGGTGGAAAATTGTATAATAATACTCAATAATTATTCAATTTTGTTATTATTAAATAGTGTAGTAAATAATTATTTGGCCAAAACAAATTGAAAAAATAATTTATTTAACCAAAGTTATTTATATTAAATAAACTATTTATTTGACCAAATTAAATTGGTGGTATAGTTTAAATATTATTAATATCAATCACTATACCAATTATTAAAAGTGAAAATTTGATTGAGATTTGAACAATAGAAATATCATTATATATTTGTTCTAATTTGGCCATTACTATTAATTAGGCCAAATAGTATATATTGCATTACTATTAATTAGGCCAAATAGTAGTAAGAATGAATATAGATTAGTTATGATATCATTGAAGTAAAATGAAATATGAACTACAGCTATGCAAAACCTATGGAGCTTATTATGCTATTCCTTTTCTTTTGTGAGATTTTACAGCATGAGGAGGTTTTGCTCACAAAATTTTAATGAGGTCATATAACCACATCTTCTTGAATTGTATTTCCAAGATTTGAACAATAGAAATATCATTATATATAGTTTCTAATTTGGCTAAGTTTCATTAAGAAATCAATGTGGGATTGGAGGTGCTTAGAATGCATAAAATGGAGATTTTAGAAAAATAAGAAAGAAAAATTCACATAGGATTGAATAGTCGATGTAATGCCTCCAATATGTAATAGAATATATAATAGATAATAGATGGCTATTAATAAAAATCAAGGTCAATCCCTTTCAAATGTTTGTTGTATTTAAAAAGTTTTAGTGATGGTCAACTCTATATAATTATATTAAGGGTTGCTAATGGCCGAAGTTTGGAAATTTTGACTTGTGAAGATGACGACAAAGATCGTACTTCGACTGAGAATGTTGTGTACTAAGAGGTTTAGCACAATGTTTGATATATTTGATTTTAATATATTATTTTAGATGAGAAAATATATAGAACTACACATTTATTTAAAAGTGTGTACTCTCTATATCCAATTTTCTAATTTGCTACACCACATAGTCATTTTATTATTTAATGGTTTTAAGTTAAAAAAGTTGGTAAAAATATCACTCAGTCTGCCACACTCTACATTCAATGTTACAAATAGTTTACAATTTATGTGATTGTGCCGACAGAATAATTCGAAAAGATTGCTCAATTTTAACCATCGCATATTCATTTAGTTGTTTAGTTAATTAACTTGACAATTATATTATGAATATAAGAATCCATCTACCATTAATCATTGAATCATGTTTTAAAAATACAAATTAACATAACTTAATCAAAAAATTATTTAACGTCGAAAAAATATAGTTTACAGTCGGTTTTAGTTTGTTTTCGGTCGACCGGAAATAACATAATTTTCGATCGGAATGAGAGAAAGTACATAATAAACTTAAAACAGTTTCCGGTGGATTATTTTGTTGTTTCCGGTCGACCGGAAACAAGGTTTCACCGACCGAAAATAACAGTAAGCCGACCTGAAACAAGTTTTAATTTAATATATGATTATTTTAATTCAAAATACATCTTAATATG
Source organism: Salvia rosmarinus (assembly GCA_036937905.1). NCBI lineage: Eukaryota > Viridiplantae > Streptophyta > Magnoliopsida > Lamiales > Lamiaceae > Salvia > Salvia rosmarinus. The sequence goes on along the minus strand of CM072822.1, from coordinate 58,612,099 downwards.
CGATACTTAAATTCAAACTGAAATTGATACTCATAATTGAAATTAATTAATATTTCACGTCAATTTATATATAAATTTCCTTGTTTTCGATCGACTAATATCTGTTTTCGATCGAGAAAGCCTTTCTCGGAAACAGACATTAAGCCGAAACAAGGAAATGTATATATAAATTGAAAAAATTACAGATTCTCGTCAATGAAACATTGTCTCCGGTCAACGGAACCATGTCTCCTTATCAAGGAAAATTCAAGTTTTACCTTTTTCTGTTCGTGATGTTCTTGGCAGGAAAGTAATAATTGATTCAAACTTTTTTTTTTTGACACAAACGTGAGGATTATTCACTTCTTCTTTCTCTCATTCTCTCTGAATTTCTTCTTTCTTTCTCGGCATGGAGTTGAAAATGAGGTAAAAAAATATTTGGTAAAAAGAAAAAAGAATCCTACTATTTAAAAATGAAAATAAATTATGACAAAAAAAGAAAAGGAATCCTACCATTTCAATTTTCAAAGTACATGCATTTTGATAAAAAAAACATAATTATGAAATGGACTTTCACATCATAATTTGAATTTGGACAAAAACATAGTATTTTAATAAAATGAGTATAAGGTTTAGGAAATTTGGAAAGGGTTATGAATTGTATATATAATTAAGTTTGGACCCCATTTTATATTGTATTCTTCTTCTCACATTCATCTTATTATTTTGATTTTGTTGGTGCATTAATTTTTACACGTGTTCATAATGGGTATAACACTAGTCTTTTCCTTTTTCTGAAAAAAATAATTCTATTAATATTTTGGAAGCTCTAGAATTAAGCCAAACCCTATTCAGCTTCCAACGTCTCCATACAGGAAATTGCGATTGCTCCAATCCATGGGAATAGGAACTACTGAATTCTGAAAATATGGAGGGCAAGAAGGTACGCGTTCATTCTCAGACCTCTTTCTGTGTTTCCGCTAGCAAAATTGAGAGTGCTGGGAGGCGAAACAAAGAAGAAGAAAAAGAGGGGAAGGGTAAAATCAGTAAGAAGAGGAAAGGGAGAAATGATGTTAAGAATAGGAGAGAGAAGATTAATCAAGAAACTATTTCTGCTGGTGGTGGCATAAATGAGATTAACAGCGAGAATAAGAAGAAAAAGAGGAGAAAAAGCAATAGGAAGGAAGACTTAGACGGAATGAAGTATTTGGAAAAGGACGAACATGAAATTGCTATTTCCCCATATTTTAAAGAAAAAAGTAACAAGAATATGTGTTGTGAAGAAATTCAAAACTCTTATTTTATGAAGAAATGTGTCAAGGATATGTCTCGACTAAAAACTAAGCGTGCACAAGTTTTGGATGTGAATAAGAAGAGGAGAAACCAGGGGAATGGTGATGGTGATCAAGTTGAGGATTCTGGTGGTCCATGTAAGATTGAAAAGGGTTCCTTTGATGATTTGCTGTCGCGATTTGCGTATACAGGTAGCAAATTGCACAAGACTCCTGCCAAGTCTTTATCTAACAAAACAGAAACAAGTCTGGAAGAGGACAATGTTGATCATCTGGTTGGAAGTCGGGGTAAAATCAGTGATGTGGAAAAGGGAATTGGAAGTGAGATGGTGAATGTTCAAGTATCAACTCAGAGGAAAAGACGCAGGGTTGTTTCACCTTATTTTGCCAAAACTGAATCAAAGAAATTGAATGTGTTGAAGGTAGTCGTATCTCCCTATTTTTGCAAGGCGAGGGGAGTAGCCAATGTAAGATGTAAGAAAGCATGCCATGGCGCTGCTACCCTCACTGCTGCCCAGAAACGAGATGAAGCTTATGAAAGAAAAACTCCAGATAACACTTGGACTCCTCCTCGTTCACCTTTTAATCTCCTACAGGAAGATCATGCTTTTGATCCTTGGAGGGTTTTAGTGATTTGTATGCTTCTTAACCAGACTAGTGGCCTACAGGTTAAATCAAAATTATGTTATTGTCTAGATTTTGAGATAGTTCACATAGTATATTTTACCACTGTCCTATGGATATGATGCTTCTGTCTTTGTGTTATACCATACCATGCCATCTTTACTTGGTCTAAACAGAGCTGAATTCCCTCTTCAACTGTATGTAGGCTGGAAGGGTATTGCCAAAATTATTTGAAATGTGTCCAAATGCTAGCACTGCGATGAAGGCTGACGTGGAAAAGGTCGCAGAGGTAATACACAGTTTAGGTTTGCACAGGAAGAGAGCACTCATGATTCAACAGTTATCTACACAATATCTGGACAAAAGCTGGACCCATGTAACCGATCTGACTGGTGTTGGCAAGTAAGCTAAATATACTTGTTCTGTGTGTGTTTTAAATTCGAAAGAATTGAACTTTTGGCGACAAGCTCTAATTCATGCTCCTCAGTATGTTTATTCAATAGGCATAGATAGCATGATTTAGTTGAGATCGAGTGGTGGCTAACATGTGATTGCTATCAGGTATGCAGCTGATGCCTATGCAATATTCTGTACTGGAAAGTGGGAAAGCGTGAGACCAATCGATCACATGCTGGTAAAATACTGGGAATTCCTCTGTAATTTATATGCAAATCTGGTTCCGCAAGCTTGTGCTACTGATTAAACTACTCTTTTGCGTTTAACTTATACTACATATTAAATTGTCTAGCGTGAAGATTAGTTTGTTGTAAATCAGTTAGTTTGTTACTATCGGTTAGTTAGTTTGTTACAGTAGTTAGTTTTCTGTTTTAGCTGATTAGCTTTCGGTTTCAGTTGTTAGCTGTAGTTAAAGATTATAGCGCATGCATGCTCACATGCAAATGTAAAATCCAAAACAATGTAAGCTCTATTTAAAGAGCAAAAGGCAGATCAATACATTTTGAACTCTTTTCAATATTTCAATATGGTATCAGAGCCTCTTTTCTTTTCTTTAGAGAAGAATTTTCGATCCCACCAAGTCATTAATTTTAAACAAGATTCTGATCTGCCTAGTCTGTTTTAGCTATGGATTCTTCAACCTACATAGCATCTCTCCCAGCAATTCATCCGATCAATGTGAAACTCGATCGAACAAATTACAACTTTTGGAAAACGCAAGTTTTTGCCACTGCTCGCACGTTTGGTTTTAAAGATGTTCTTCAATCAGACTCTGCGCCAACACAATTCAGTTCATCAACTTCAATCGACACGCCTATCTCTAACCCAGCCTATCTACAATGGCTAAGGCGTTATCGGTTCATCTTTAGTTGGATACTTGCTTCTATCTCACCAACTATGATCGGCTACATTGGTAACTGTTCTTCATCAGCTCAAGTATGGTCTACGTTTGAGGTGCTATTTCACTCTCAATCCAAAGCTAGAGCCATGCAACTCAAGTTTCGACTACAAACAATGAAGAAAGGAGACTTGTCAATTGATGATTATATTTTGAAGTTCATAACCATTTCGGATCAATTATTCAGCATTGGTCAGCCAATTACTGATGCTGATATGATCACCCATGTTCTTATGGGGTTAGGTCCAGAATATGAAAGTATAAGTGTTTTTCTTCAATCCAGATGTGAAGAATTATCTCTACATGAGATTCAGTTTCTCTACAAATGCATGAATTCATGTTCAAAATCAAGCATCTGCAACCATTGGCTCGAGCAACTACTCACAACAGGCAAATGTGGTTTATCAATCACATCACCAAAATCAGGGATACCGTGGTCGTGGCAAATATGGAAATCGTGGAGGATATGGCTACAGAGGCAGAGGGGGTAGATCATCTGGTGGTAACAGTGGTAACAAACTGGATTGTGAATTATGTGGTAAACTGAATCATGTGGCTATCAAATGCTTTCGCCGATTTGATGTCAGTTTTACTGGCATTGATGCTTCTTCTCAACACACACCTCAAGCCAATGTTATATGTTCAAATAGTCAAAATACTTTCTCTCCTACTGCTTCCAGTCACCTTACTTCCTCGCAGATATCTACATCTATTCCACAAATCAACCCTGTTCCATTTCTTCAGCAAGCAACTCCAGTTCAAATTTTGAATGGTACCTTGACTCAGGTGCCTCTGCACACGTTACATCTTACTTCGGCAACATGCATCTCTCTACTCCATATCATGGAAATGAATCTCTCACATTAGGTAATGGTTCTAAACTCAAAATCACTCATATTGGCTCTACTGCTTTATCCGGTCACACTTCCTCTAAACCATTACTTCTCAGCAACATTTTATTCGTACCAAATATCACTAAGAGTTTGCTAAGCATTTCTAAGTTTACACTTGATAATAACGTTTACTTGGAATTTCATGCTTCTTCGTGTTTTGTCAAGGACAAACTTACCAACAAGATTCTCTTGGAGAGCACTCTTAAAGATGACATCTATCACTTGGATATCTCAAACAACTATGCTCTTCTCTCTTCCCTCATTCCCAGATCATCTACTGAGCAAACACTGGCGTATCTTCAAAATCTGAGGCAAACCTTTGGCACTCTAGATTAGGTCATCATTGTAAAAGTGTTCTAGACACTACCCTCAAACACTTGAATATCAGTAGCAAGTCGCGTGATATTTCTTTTTGTAATAGCTGTGTAATGGGAAAAATTCACTGCATGAATTTTCCCTCCACTGAAATAAAAACAACTGCACCTTTCCAATTAATACATTCAGATCTTTGGGGGCCTAGTCGTATTTCTTCCACTGAAGGCTATCGATATTATATACACTTCATAGATGACTATAGCCGGTTTGCTTGGGTATATCCTATTCAAGTAAAGTCTGAAACTTACAATACCTTTCTCAAGTTCAATGCCTTCATTGAACGACAGTTTAGCAAAAAATAAAAGCCATTCAGTCAAACTGGGGAGGTGAATATCGACCCCTGCAATCTTTATTTCAAAATCTATGCATCCAATTCAGACACCCGTGTCCACATACACATCAGCAAAATGGAAAAGCGGAGCGAAAACATAGGCACATTACTGAGCTTGGTCTTACACTTCTAGCATCAGCTTCTTTACCAAAAACTTACTGGTGGGATGCTTTTGCTACAGCCATTCACCTTATCAATCGTCTTCCTACTCCAATCTTAGGAAACATTTCTCCTTACCACGCATTACACAAAACTCCTCCTAACTATAAGTTTCTCAAAGTGTTTGGCTGTAGTTGTTTCCCTTTCCTTAGACCCTATAACAAAACGAAGCTACAATTCAGATCATCCAAGTGTATTTTTCTGGGATATAGCTCTACTCACAAGGTTATAAATGTCTTCATCCCTCAGACCGTATATATATTGCAAGAACCGTCATCTTCAATGAAACTGAATTTCCCTTTTGTGAACTATTTCCTTCAGCCTCTCCAGAAAAGTGTTCATCTCTTCTCACTACAGACAATCCTATAACCATTCCCTCCTTCACTCAACCCATATATTCTCCATCATTATCTACTCCACAATCAGCAGAGGCATCCCCATCTATATCTACAAATCCAACTACAAATCCTACATCATCTTCCTCTGTTTCAAATTCAGCTTCTCATGAATCTCCTCATCGTTCATCCAGGCTGCATCATCAACTGCCTTCTTTAAACCCACACCCCATCAACACCAGGTCCAAACACGAAAATTTTAAACCCAAGGCCTTCACTGCATAAATTGTCACAGAGGGTGTTACCACTGTTACCATCACTGAACCTGCGTCTGCTACTGAGGCTTTAGCTCATCCTGCATGGTACAAAGCTATGGAAGCTGAATTCAAGGCTATTATTGACAAAGCCATGTGGGAGATCATTCCTTACTCACCTGACATGAATCTAATACAATGCAAATGGGTGTTCCGGGTTAAGAAAAACAGCGATGGATCTGTCGAACATCTAAAGCCAGGTTAGTTGCAAAGGGTTTTCAGCAATAAGCTGGTGTTGATTTCTTAAAAACCTTTAGCCCTGTTGTTAAACCTGTTTCAGTGCGACCATGATTTAAAAAGGCGATGTTGAGGCGCGCCTTGGTGCGAGGCGCCGACAAAGCGCCTTCGAGGCGGGGCCTCACATGGGAGTGCTGAGAAGTACGCCTCTGGAGCTCCGAGGCGGCGAGGCAGTGGAGGCGGTCAGAGGCGATTTGCGTAGATTCAAAGTTTGGTAAGTCAAATTTTCTGCAAAAACTTTCTTTAATTATCTTCAATTAGTAATGGGCTATTCGAATATCAGCCCAAAAGACAATAATTTAATCCTATTTAATGCATGAACAGCAGCAGACGTCCTCATCTCCTGAAACATACTCTCACGTTACCTTCCATCTCCCTCTCCTGCTCTGCCCTTCCATCTCCTTCCTTCTCCGGCAACGGCACCAGTCCGCAGTTGTAAAAGTAAATAGAGCAGAACAGCAGCGCGCAGTATCTGTAAAAAAAATTGTAAGTTTGTTTTGTATTTGGGAAGACCGACGTGTATGGTTGTAAATTTGTAAGCAGTTTCTGCAGCAAGCAGTTTTGTATTTGTAATATTTAATATTTGCGATATTGTTTAATATTTGTAAGTTTGTAAGTTTATTTAATATTTGTTGTAGAAAAAGTTGTATATTATCTAAATATTTGTAGGCAAAGCGCAAGGATCCAATATTCTGTAGAACATGTATATTATATTATTATTTAATTTGGAGGCAGAGGGACTAGTGATTGTGACATGTATATTATTTAATTTGTAGGCAGAGGGATGTGTGAGTCTGTGATATGTATATTATTTAATTTGTAGGCAGAGGGACGCGTGCTAATGAGGCGTAAGTGCATGTACCTATTTTCTTACACAATAAAGACAACCACATTAAACGTATATGATGCATAATTTAAATAGGTGAACCACATAGGTAGTGGCAGACATCTAAGGCTAAACAAATGCATATCACGCTTTGAGAATTGTAAGCGTCAATATAATATCAAGTTTATATATAATATATGTAGCTACAACTTCAAAAACGTTTTCCAGTCCAACAGAGGCACAATTTATACTTATTTTATAGCTATTGTAATTTGTGTATATTATTATATATTTGCTATAGTTTGTGTATATTATTTGATATCATATTTTGATTTAATATTATAGATATACAATGAGCAATAGAAGAGATCCGGCTTGGAAATATGCAATTGAAATTGATGTACCATCAACGGGTGTGAAAAAGGCTACAAATACTTAGAGTGCAAGTTTTGTAGCAGAAGCATTAAGGGAGGTGTAAAGAGAATAAAGGAACATCTTGCATGCATGCATAACAATGTGCAACCATGTTCAAAAGTACCCGAAGAGGTGAAAAATGAGATTAAGCAGTACTTGAAGGCATTTGAAACCACAAAAATCAAAGACAAATGAATTTTGAGGAGATGGTAGACAGTGGGTCATATTTTGGTATCGGTGCAACCAATGCTAGTGTTGGTTGTGGCACAAATGCTACACTTGATGTTGCTGGGTCTTGTCCTAGTGATTCTAGAGGTGTAAGAGGGCCCATGGATCGGTTTATGGTGAATGATGATGTTCAAGATGGTAAAATAGCCCCGGCAGCTGCTAAAGAACACCGAAATCAAGTTGTTTAGATATTGGGAGATTCTTTTATGAGAATGAGATCTCATTTAATATTGCAAGAAGTGCATCATTCACCAATATGTTGCGATCTGTTGGAAATTATGGACGGGGATTAAAAACTCCAACAATGCACGAGCTTAGGAGTTGGATACTGGATGAAGAGGTGAAGGCAACAACTAAGAATGTTGTTGAGATTAAAGAAACATGGAAAAAAACTGGGGTTTCACTACTTTCGGATAGTTGGTCAGATATGAGAAATAGAAGTCTTATCAACTTTCTTGTGAACAATCAACATAGGACTGTTTTTCTGAAAACAGTTGATGCATCGGATTGTGTGAAGGATGCTAAAAAATTATTTGAATTGCTTGATGAAGTTATTGAAGAAATTGGACAAGATATTGTTGTAAAGTAATAACCGATAATGCAAGTGCGTACAAAGCAGCTGGACGTTTGTTGATGGAGAAGAGAACACGTTTGTATTGGACTCCGTGCGCAACACATTGTATTGATTTGATGCTTGAGAAAATTGGTGAGTTGCCACAACACAAGAATGTTTTGCTTAAGGCAAAGAGAGTGAGCAACTTCATATATAACCATCAGTGGGTGTTGAGTCTTTTTAGAAAAATTGCAAAGAAATATCTCTTTCGACCAGCTGCAACACGATTCGCCACTGCCTTCTTGACTTTAGATAGTATGCAAGAACTGAAGCAACTGTTACAATCGATGTTTGTATTGAGAGAATGGTCTGATTGTGCATGGGCAAAGAAAGCTGACGGAAAAGAGGTGAAAAAGATCGTCATGAATGACAACTCATTTTGGCCTAGTGTGGTTTATTCTATTAAAACCACAAAACCTCTTGTTGATGTTTTGAGGATTGTTGATGGTGAGAAGACGCCGACAATGGGGTTTATCTATGGTGCTATGGATGAGGCAAAAGAAAAGATAGCAATGAACTTCGACGAACAAGTGTCTTCTTATAAAGAGATTTGGGATATCATCGATCATAAGTGGTATAATCAGTTGCACAGGGACTTGCATGCAACTGCATATTATCTTAATCATCGATATAGGTGGAGTCCCAATGTTTCTGAACATCCGGAAATAAAAAGTGGCTTATACAGGTGTATGGAACTACTCGTTCCAAATCAAGACAAATATTTCAAGATCGACTCCCAACTTGATTCTTATAAATACAAGATGGGATTGTTTGGCTTGCAGTCATCTTTGGGAACATATTTAACACGTCCACCAGGTGTTTATTATATTGATTTAGTTTTATTTTTATTTCATAATAGTTTATTAAAATATTGAATGTAAATTTTCTTTTTATATTAGTTGCATTGTGGGACACCTTTGGGGATGAAGTTCCAGAATTAAAATCATTTGCGATGATGATTTTTGGTCTGACTTGCTCTGCATCTGCATGTGAACGTAATTGGAGTACATTCAATCAAGTGCACACAAAGAGAAGAAATCGTCTAAGCACACTGAAGCTGAACAAATTGGTGTATATCATGTACAATATGAACTTGAAGTATAAACATCTGAAGAAATAATCACGAAGCGATGTAGATGACCCTTTGATTGTTGAGGATGTGCCTTTTGATGATGAGTGGGTAGCCGACCCAACTAGTGAAGATGTTGAAGCAATCATGCCAATAGATAAGCGGGAAAACTCTCTTGTACCTAGAAAGAGAAAACGAAATCAACCAAAAGGTTATATTTAATATCTTACATATAAAGTTTGATTATATTCTACAAATTATACTATATATTTATTTTTAACATTTAAATTACATGCATATAGGAAAAGGGCAGGTTCAATCGAACCTTGCATTGATTGGTGAGGATGAAATAGAAGATGATTTCGAATGTGAAGATGAAGATAAAGATGAAGATTGAGATGATTCAAGCTTTTTAGACGTTTGATTATGATTTGAGTTTTAAATTTTAGAGACAAACATACTTAATCATGAAATTATGTTTTTATTTTGTGTTTTAATATACTTGTTATGTTTTTCTATGTTTTTATTATATTAGTTATAAATTTTATATATTTTTGTGATTTACGACTCGGTTCTACGCCTCATACCGCCTCGAGGCTTACGCCTCGTGAGGCTATTGTAAAACGCCCCAGTGCTTAAAACGTATAATTAAACCTTGAGTGTGACTTATGTTCTCTCTCGCTGCAACATTCGAATGGGATATTTAGCATATCGACATCAACAATGTGTTCCTAAATGGAACGCTTGATAATTCTGTGTACGTGCATCATCCTGAAGGGTTTGTCGATTCACATCATCTTGATTATGTCTGCAAGCTGAACAAATCACTCTACGGGCTGAACCAAGCGCCTCGTGCGTGGTATGAAAAGCTGAAACATTATCTTCTTAAGTTCGGTTTTAAACACTCCACATTCGATCACTCTCTATTTCATGTACGTAAAGATGGGAAGTTATTACTTGTTCTTGTATATGTGGATGACATTCTTATCACTGAAGAAGATTCTGCACTCATCTCACATCTGATACATAACCTCTCTAAAGAATTTTCCCTCAAAAACCTTGGTCCAGACACCTATTTTCTAGGAATTCAAGTCACCAAAACTAAATCCAAGTCCTTTCTTCTCAATCAATCCCAATTTATTCGCAGTCTTCTAGCTAAAACCAATCTTAGTCACCGCAATTCCCAATCTTCTCCGTATAACGCTAGAATAAAACTTCATTGTTCTGATAGTCCCTCATTCTCGAATCCCACGTTGTTTCGAAGGACGGTAGGTGCTCTTCAATATCTTACGCTTTCTAGACCCGACATTTCTTTTATGGTAAATAAACTCAGTCAATTCTTACAATCCCCTACTGAGTTGCATTGGCAAGCATGCAAACGGCTTCTTCGATATCTCAAAGGAACCATACACTACAGTTTTGTATTTCAATCTTCGCCCTATCTTCATCTCAAAGTGTTTTCTGATGCTGATTGGGCTGGCTCGTTGGATGATAGAAAATCTACAGGAGGATAATGTGTATTTCTTCGTCACAATCTACTCTCTTGGAGCTCTAAAAAACAAAATGTCGTCGCTCGAAGTTCCACTGAATCTGAATATCGTGCTCTTGCAAATACGTTTGTTGAAGCTATTTGGATCAAGTCTCTTCTTGCTGAAATTGGTTTCTCCATTACGACACCAGTCATTTGGTGTGATAACAAAAACGCCGCCGCCAGTGCATCACATCCGGTGATGCATGCTCGCACCAAACATATTGAAATTGATACTCATTTCGTTCGTGATAAGGTTCTAAGTAAAGAGCTGGATGTTCGCTATGTATTGTCGGATGCTCAGGTGGCTGACATCTTCACAAAGCCACTCTCTATCCACAGATTTCGATCGCTAGTTGAAAATTTTCCCACTGAAAAAGGATAGCTCATCTTCACTTCAGGTTGTATTAAATTGTCTAGCATGAAGATTAGTTTGTTGTAAATCAGTTAGTTTGTTACTATCAGTTAGTTTGTTTGTTACAGTAGTTGGTTTTCTGTTTTAGCTGATTAGCTTTCGGTTTCAGTTGTTAGCTATAGTTAAAGATTATAGCGCAAGCATGCTCACATGCAAATGTAAAATCCAAAACAATGTAAGCTCTATTTAAAAAGCAAAAGGCAGATCAATATATTTTGAACTCTTTTCAATATTTCAACACTAAACACCAATTTTCCCTTGGTCGATTTTTTTTCTTTCTTCTAATGAACCAGTGGAGATATATATACCATCACTCATTTCGTTTTCATGATCTTGGTTTGGAATTATATATCCAGTCTGCATCCATCAATGTTCTAATTTATTATTCGATGAACCGCTTATTTCTTCTTTCTTATTTTTAACTTTTTTTTTATCTGGTATATTCGAGCATGCTTTCCTTCATTTATATTAGAAGTCAACTGTATGGTTGTTAAATAAGTAGTTATAAGTTAGTTAGTCAAGTTAGTTAATATGTTTCCCTGTTTTAAAATTTGTTAGTTTGTTTTACTTTTCTCTTTGTATAAATATGCATGCGTGCATGCAGATCAATCTAATCTGAAATTTTCCAAATTCTAAATCTTCTTTTCTCTTCTCTTGCTCCTTGTTTTGCTTACCTTTAACATGGTATCAGAGCAGGTTTAAGATCTTCATATCTTAAATATTAAATCTTTCGTATATTCCTCTATGGATTCAAGAAATTCTGCATCTCATCTTCCTCATTTTCCTTCGATCATCAAACTCGATCGCACGAACTATGCTTTTTGGCGTGCTCAGGCGATTTCTGCCATTCAAGCGCATGGTTTCCATGAATTCATCACATCTCCCATGTCTGTTCTTTCTCCATTCCTTCCTTCAGCAACTGCCGATGGAGTTCCTAATCCAGCTTACAGTCAGTGGATGCGTCATGACCAATTTCTCCTCAGCTGGCTTCTTTCCTCAATAGGTGAATCTATGTTTGGTCATGTGGTTCGGTGTTCCAACTCCTGTGATTTCTGGTTAGTTTTGGAACGCTTGTTCATGTCACAATCCAAGACGCAAATCATGCAACTTCGTCTTCTCCTTCAAACCGCGAAGAAAGGTACCATGTCCGTGGAAGATTTCTTTCTCAAAATGCGAGGATATGCTGATCAACTTTCTGTAGTAGGTCAACTGATCAATGATGAGGAGTTAATCATGTATATTCTCTCTGGTTTTGGCCTTGAGTATGAGGTATTGGTTGTTAACATGATGAACAGAGCCGACTCCCAAAATCTGCAAGAAATGCAATACGCTTTTCAAGCGTATGAATTACGCCTTCAACAGCAGCATTCATCCTCTTTTGAGCCTGCTGCAAATGTTGCTTTTCGAAGTGGAGGTCGTAGTTTTGCCTCTGGCCGAGGCTCAAGTCCAGGATTTCGTGGTGGATATACAAAATCTGGTTCGGGAAAAGCTGTTATCTGCCAATTATGTGGGAAAAATGGTCATGTTGCCATAAAATGCTTCAAGCGCTTTGACATTAACTTCACAGAAAATTCCTCTCCTTAGGTTCTTCGTTCTGATGGTAACAACAATTCTCAAGTGTTCTTGGCTGATTCTTCTTTTTAGGAAGCATCACAAGGAGATTCTAGCTGGTATGTTGACAGTGGAGCTACTACCCATGTCACAAACGACTTGAAGAACCTAAATATCTGCACTGAATACAGTGGAAACGGATAATCTTGTGGTTGGCAATGGTGTTTCTTTTCCAATCAATTCTATAGGTGCTGCCTCTATCTCGTCTCCTCTTTCCAATTCTTATTTTCTTCTCCTTAACAACATCCTATATGTGCCACAAATCACCAAACATCTTCTCAGCATTTAGCAATTCACTAAAGATAATCAAGTAACTATAGAGTTTAATCAGTCTTCTTGTTTTGTCAAGGACAATCGCACAAATCAGATTCTGCTGAAGGGCATGCTCTCGAAGGGGTTATATCAACTTGATCTTTCTTTCTTTTATCATAAATCTGCGAAGAATTGTTCTTCCTTTTCATCTGTTCATTCTGCAAATAAATCGGATGTTTTGTTAGTTTCCACTTCATATAATGTAGCTTCTCCTTTTGCTGGTCTATGTACTGTAACCATGGATACTTTACATAAACGTTTGGGTCATCCTTCATCTTATGCTTTGTTAAAAGTTTGTTCTCAATTGAAACTGGTCGAGTTGAACGAAAACATCAACATGTTGTTGATATGGGACTGACCCTTCTTGCTCAAGCTTTCCTTCCGTATAAATTCTGGTGGGATGCTTTTCAGGCTGCTGTTTACATTATAAATCGTCTACCTACACCTTCTCTCAACCACATCTCTCATTTTCAAGCTCTCACTCATAGGTCTCCCACTTATGCTACTCTACAAATCTTCGGGTGCGCCTGTTTTCCTTACCTTCGCCCCTATGCTCAACACAAGCTACAATATCGATCGACTAAATGTGTTTTCCTTGGGTATAGTGACTCTCACAAAGCTTATAAGTGCCTTAGTCCTACAGGTCGTCTCTATATTTCTGACACTGTGCATTTTAATGGTGAGGAATTTCCTTATCCTTCACTTTTCTCCTCTAAGTCATCACCTGCTTCTCATGTCTCCTCTCCCACTTCCCGAGTTATATTACCTATTCTGCCTCTTCATTCACATACTGATTCTCCCTCTCCTTCTCCTCCTTCTGCTGCACTGCCAATCTCATCCTCTTCCAGCTCCATCTCTCTACCGAATCTTCCCTCTTCTTCCTCCATTTTTCACAACCTGACCTCTAGTTCTCCTCACAACCTGACCTCTAGTTCTACATCCACATTGCCATCCCCTCCCCCTATCTCAAATAACCACACCATGATCACTAGGTCCAAGAATGGAATCTTCAAACCAAAATCTTACATTGCTGAGTCCACTTTCATTCCTGCTACTACGGACCTCATTCTAGCCTGTCCTTCTGGTTTTGAAGTTCTCATTGTCACCACTCGAGATGTCGAAGGAGTTGCAGCTCCTTTACCTACTGTGCCTCTTTCTGATGAAGAAGCTTTAAATCATCCTGGATGGTTTGAGGCTATGGAAAAAGAGCTCCATGCTCTGAATATCAAAGGAACCTGGAAGCTTGTTCCTTCATCCCCTCTCCACAAAGTTATAAGCAATAAATGGGTTTTTAGGGTTAAAACCTTAGTTGATGGCTCTCTTGACAAGCTAAAAGCTCAACTTGTTGCTCGCGGTTTTCAGCAACTCGTGGATGTGGATTTTCTGGAGACTTTCAGTCATGTGGTAAAAGCTTCTACAATTCGTCTTGTCTTTGCTCTCGCTGCCACTCAGCATTGGTCTATCCAACAGATTGACATCCAAAACGCCTTTCTCAACGGGATCTCACTGATACTATTTTTATGTCGCAACCTAAAGGCTTCGAAGATCCTCAGCATCCTGAACATGGTATGACAAGCTCCGAAGTTTCCTTTATCAACTTGGGTTCAAAAGATCTTCATCAGATTTCTCTATTTTCTATAGAAGAGAGCACGGTGTGTTTCTGATTATCTTGATATATGTTGATGATATTCTGATTACGGGGGATGATAACACTGCAATTCAAACGCTTATTACTCAGCTACATGAAAAATTTGCGCTTACATCATTGGGAGAGGTTCATTATTTTTGGGAATTGAGGTTGCCAAAGTTAAATCTTCTTATGCTCTCAGTCAAACTAAGTATCTTCTGGAATTGCTGTAGAAAACGAAGATGAGTAACTGCCATTCGGTTGCTACACCTATGGCTTCTAACATGAAACTAACAAAATTTGGAGGCGAGCTCTTCTCAGATCCATCTCTTTATAGAAGCACGGTTGGTACTCTTCAATATCTTACTCTTACTCGTCCGTACATTGCCTACACTGTCAACAAGTTGAGTCAGTTTTTGCATGCTCCTACAAGTGAGCATTGGGTTGCTTGCAAACGTCTCTTGCGTTATCTAAAAGGTACAACAAGTTTATCTCTTCACTTTTCGCCTTCGTCTCACAGCAGAATTGTTGGTTTCACTGATGCGGATTATGCGGGATGCTCGGATGATCGTCAGTCTACTGGTGGCTATTGTGTATATTTTGGTGATAATCTTGTTATATGGAGCTCTAAAAAGCAATCTGTTGTTTCCCGTAGTAGTGCTGAATCAGAGTATAGAGCTTTGGCTAATATCACAACTGAAATACTTTGGCTGCATTCTCTCTGTCAAGAGCTTGGTCTGTCAGTTTCTACCCCTCATCAGGTTTGGTGTGATAATTCGAGTGCAGTCTCTCTTGCTGCAAATCCTGTGTTCCATGCTCGCACAAAACATATCGAGGTCGATATCCATTTTGTCCGTGAAAAAGGTTCAAGCTAAGATGGTGGATGTTGGCCATGTTCCGGCGGTGGATCAGATTGCAGATCTATTTACGAAACCTCTTCCTGAGCATCGGTTCTGTACTCTTCGTGAACGGCTCAGACTTCGGCTTCCTTTTTCCCCTGGCTGAAGTTTTTGAAGTCGTTTTAGTGTATATTAGAAGTCAGCTGTATGGTTATTAAATAAGTAGTTATAAGTTACTTAGTCAAGTTAGTTAATCTGTTAGTTAATCTGTTTTTCTGTTTTAAAATTTGTTAGTTTGTTTTACTTTTCTCTTTGTATAAATATGCATGTGTGCATGCAGATCAATCTAATCTAAAATTTTCCAAATTCTAAATCTTCTTTTCTCTTCTCTTGCTCCTTGTTTTGCTTACCTTTAACAATTTAATGGCCGGAGACGAGCTCTGATGGTAACATTTGAAAAGATAGAATTAAATTGATAAATTTTAAAGATTAGGATACCCTGTAAAATAATGAGTGAATGTTGGAATAAATTTATTATCAACTCTAATTGAAATGATTACAAAATCGTTTTATAAATGCATACTGGCATGAATAATGCAACTAACCTGAAAAAGAATCAAACATATAGGTGAACAACTAGTGAGAATCGAGTCCCTCATCTTGTGAAATTAGGAAGGGGAGCAAACTTAAATACTTATTTTTGTTAAAATATATACAATCTATAACTAATTCTAAATTTGTTACAATTCATACTCATTTTATTAATTTAATATATTTTTTTGGTGTAATGTGATATGATTTTTGATATCATTGTGCTTTTATTTATTTATTAAAATCAGTGTATTTTGAAGTTTGAAATGAAATATGAAGTTTCCGGTTGATTGGAGACAGTGTAATGGTTGACCGGATACTTCAAAAGTATTAGAATTATAGAAAAAAAACTTGAGATTTCAATAGAAAACCTTGTTTCCGGTCATGAAGTTGTTGTCTCCGGTCGACTAGAGAACAATTTCACGACTGGAGACAAGGTTTTCATGATCGGAAACAAAGTTTTCCAATGGAATCTCAAGTTTTTTCAATAATTTTAATATTTTTGAAGTCTTCGATCGATCATTACACTGTCTCCGATCGATCGGAGAGATTTTCAGCCTTTTGATTTAAAATACCTTAAATTAATAAAATGGGTACGAAGTGTAGCAAATTTTTAAAATGGATATATAGGATACATACTTTTGAAAAAAAATGCATATATCATATAATTTCTCTTAAATCAATATGGTGCGCTGAATAACAAAATAATATTTGATAGGTTTTAAAAGTTGTAACACCAACATAAAACTGACGAGAATATCCAAGTTTTAAATTCATATCAACGATCTCAAGAAATGGTGATCGGTATATTAACTTTTTGTTTCCAAACAATTTGTGACATCTTATCGTCAAACGATTTAATATTGGATTCAAACCCATAATATTTAACGATTTTATATTGGATTCAAATCCATAATATTGCACATGAAGATTTCAAGTTTGTGCTTTTATTATATGTAGACACGCATACAAATTAGAAGCCTCTCTTAATTCAATTTTTATTTTCTCCACATGATTTTGTTCTAATGAGTTTAGTAGTCTGTGGCAGACAAAACTTTCCTAATTTTTAGATCTACCCAAATTTTTTTATAAATCATTTCCTTACCCTCTTTTTCTTCTATTACAATTTTCGTCAAATGACGTAAAGAATTTATTTGAACAATCATATTAAAAATCTATGAAGATTGTGTTGTTTATTATTTTTTAGTTGTTAATGGAAAAACAATTAATAACTAACATGGCAAGCTCAAAACGCTAGTAACTGAGTTTGTAGTGTTAGTTTATTAAGCACACGTATGAGTTAGTACATGAAGTACACTTCTAATTGTTGATATTAAGTCCTGCTTACGGCCATTTGAGGATCTCACTGGTATATAGGGAATATACCAGTTAAAATAAATTAAAAAAATTTGAGAAATAAAAACGGACGTTCTATTAGCCAGTAGATGTCATGTTACTGATGATAATTCAATACTGGTGTCAATACTCTGATCAATTCAGTTTGGGAAAGTCTTATATTGAATGTATCAGTTAGCAATTCTACTGGTTGTTTTAGCAGCTGGTTAGTTGAACTAATAACTAATGTGGGTGCGGAAGTAGTGATGGTCAAGTTTTGCCTTTACTAAAAGCTGATATTGATAAAATACTTCGTCAAATATTTGCTTAGTCAACATTAGTTTTTTCTCCAGTATCAAAGTGATACTGGGGAAGAGTTTTGAACAGTATGTTGTGTTGATTGTGTCGAGTGATGTTCAGTTCAAAAACATAAAATATAAAATATTGAAAGGTAAAGAATAAACTTGGTTTTTAATGTAGTTCGGAGAGATAAACTCATACGTTCACGGACTGATTATATAGTCAATCCACTACTTGGGATTTGGTCTTGTTTACGTGTGCAAGATTAAACCTAAGTATATAAGTTCACATTATTTGTACCCCGACTAACTTTTTGTGTCTTCCTATGATTACTGGTGCTAGAAAATTTCTGACTACTTACAAGTATAGCCGACCTAACCTTCTTGCTCACAGGAGCAAGAAAAATCAAGTTTTCACCAACGAACACTTTGTTGCTTACTTGCCCAACTTCTACTTCAACTTTTAAGAGAATTTGGTAGAGAGAGTTTCCAACTTAGGAATTGAGTTGTCACATGCGACAACTCAAGATTTTTTAGGCTTAAGATAGGGCTGACAATTCGTGCGTGTCGGGTCGTTATCATGTCGACACAATAACGACACGACCTGATAAGGCCAAACACGAACATGACCCGTTAAGGATCTGTCCGACACGAAATGTACTGACACGAACACGACACGAACACGAATATGACACGATTTGTTTCGTGTTGACACGACACGATAACGACACGATACGACATGAAATAATAAATTTAAATCAAAATTAGAAAATAAATAAATAAAATAAATAAAAATATATAAAATATAATTAAATTAATATTAAATACATATAAATATTATCGAATTATATGAAAACGACACGATTCGACACGAACACGAATGCAACACGAAAATTATCGGGTTACACGAACACGACACGGATCCGACATGAACATGACACGAAATTATCGTGTCCTTATCGTGTCGACACGATAAGGACATGAACACGATAAGGCTGAACACTAACCCGTTAATTTCATGAATGTTCGTGTCGTTTTCTCGTGTCGTGTCGAAAATTACCAGCCCTAGCTTAAGATACTACAAGATTACTACTTAGATGTTAAGGGACTCTGTAATGAAATTCTGAGCTAATAATTATGTGAGGATTTACTGATTACACTTAGAGTTCCCTTCTTCGAAATACATTGTTTCAATGTTCTGTGGATACGAACTTCGGATGTTTTGAATACTTAAATACTCAACGTTTTCTATTTTTTTCAAATGTTCATTCTCCCGGGTATTTATAGGAGGAACGATGAGTAGTACCATAGAGAGAATACCAATCACATCCATTCCATTTCTCGTTTGAATCCTCATATGTCGCTTTCTGTGTCTGCAACATCGTACATTTGAGTTCTGCACCTCTGAAAATAAACTTGTTGGGAAAATTATGTCTTAACTGTGTGTTTTGATTAGATTCCAAAATTCGCTGATGATTGCCCTGCTGATGTAACATAATGCTACTCACATATTAGAGAGTTAGCCTTTTTGGTTACAGGTTTCAGTAGAAAAAAGTTTGGACAGGCCCAAAGCTGATGGAGTTCAAGCAGTACTGAAGCCAGTCATACTGATAAGAGTATCAATACTAGCGCAACTGAAGAAAAATATTGTTGAAGACAGACGACTGATGTACAATAGTACTGATAAACAATATTGACTTCTCTTCTGCTGGTATGACACTTAGTCATTTTCCTAATTTCTTTGTCTTCAGTCTTCAAACTTCAATGGCACCGGTACTGATACTTCTATCAATACGACTGGCTTCAGTACTACTTCTTGAACTCTTTCAGTATTACCTGTCCATATTAATGGTTTTTCTGATGAAACTTGCAGACATAAAAAGCTAGTTCCCTAACATGTAAGCAATACAATACTATGTCACATCAGCAAGACATATATTAGCGAGGTTTTGGAATCTAATCAAAACACTAAGTTAAGACATAATTTTTCCAACACCCATTTATCTCTAGTGACATAGTTACTAATGAATTTGTTATTTCCAAGCATGTTGAAGTTTGACAATCTATTGAACTAGAAATAATTCACATTTAACACAGTTGTATAGCTATAGCAAACAACTACGAATTGCCCTTATAGTTTAAGTATATTAAACAATGAGGCCATTTGGTATCATGTTTCAGATGAGTATGAATTGTTTACCTGGTTGATCCTGCCGGTAGTCATATGCTTGTCTCAAATAGGGGTGAGCAAAATGTCCAATAACCGAATAACCGAATTGAACCAAACCGAAATATCTAATTTGGTTCAGGTAAATCGGTTGTTTCGGATAATTCGGTTATAACCGAAATATATTTTCGTAGTATGGTTTTCGGTCGGGTATGAGTTTTTTTACCCGAATATCCGATACCCGAAATTTATATTTATATACAATATATTAATATTATAATTATATACATAGTTTGCCCTAAAAAAACCTACCTAAATAGTTCTATATTCTTCTACTGAGTCATGCCGCCCACAACCACTCCACAATACATTCTCTCAACTCTCAGTTCTCACAACGTCGTCAACGTCACGTCGTCGCCGACTCGTTGATGCACACTGCTCGTTTTGGTAATGTTTTTTGAACTTTGAACTTATGAAGATTGTTGGTAATGAGTTGTTTAGTATTTGACAATGTTATTTATAAATATTGCAAACTAGTTATTTGTGGATTATTAGAATGTTTTTTGTATGTTTTTGTTTAGAATTAAGAATCAAGCAAAAAATTCGGTTTTAACCGAAATATCCTAAATATCCGAAATAATTTTCGGTTATTTTAGTTTGGTAACCGAAATTATTTCGGTTTGGTTCGGATATCATTTCTAAAATTTTGGTTATTTAATTCGGATATTATTTTGATCATACCCGACCAAATACCTGAATACTCACCCCTAGTCTCAAAGATTAACCCATGCAGTGTAACTATGAACTAATTAGTTAATTGTGAAACTGCGAATGGATCATTAAATTAGCTACAATTTGTTTGATGATACCAACTACTTGGATACCATAATAATTCTAGAGCAAATACATGCAACAAACCCGAATTTTGGAAGAGGTTGATTCGTGTAATATGTATCTAGTGTTTAAGTAAACTTAGGCCGTTTATCGTTGTCAACTACCTAGCCATGCTCACACTCATTATTTTTGTATGTCCCATTATTTTCGTTGTCTTGTCACTTATATACATCACTCAGCTCCATGCTTGTGTTTAAATTAAATATTGCACATTTATTGAGTCTCTCAAGATTTGGTGCATATTAAAGTATGTTCATAAACATGGCTTGCTCAATGATCCACTATAAGATCGATACTGTTTTCTTCTTGTATCTCAGCCAGTGGTGGAGCCACGTTATAGAGAGGTTGGTCAATTGTCCCATCTCATTTTTTTTTTTTTTTGGAATCCTTTATATATCCATGTTTATGTGTTAAATTATAAAAATACTCAACTTTTGTCCCACCAATTCTTTTTAAAAGTGGGGGCAATGATAAAATAAAATCCAGATTGAATAATTAAAGAGCATTATTTTTACTTTTGTTTCATTAGTGTAGAAAAAAAGATGAGATATAGTAATCGATATCTACTAATCTATTCCATATCTATATTTTGAGATAAGATTAATATCTACTTTTGATATTTATCATCTTTCTCAAAAGAATTTTTCATATACAATATCAATTATCAGTATTCATCTTATCCATCAAGCTTCTTCAATCTTCACAAGTCATATGTTAAATATTCAAGGTATATACAAAAGATATCATAGAAAATTATTATAAATTATTTAATTTGATTATGTAATTTTTATAAAAATTGTTAAAATTGTGCTATATATTTTGCCCCTCCTATCTTTGGGGGCCTACTGATCTCAACTCGTGGTCCAGGTAAGGTTGATGCAAGTTTACATTTCTCTAACTCACTAATGGCAAGAAATAGATCCCATGTTAATCACAAGTTATTAACATGGGATCTCAGCCAATGCGCCAAGAATTTAACATGTGCGCTGGAAGTTTGATATCGTCGCTTATTCACAATGGTGACATGATATTGTGTCCATTCAGATCCAATGTACTTCAATTTCCTCCTCATATATATGATCCAACATAAAATTAATTTCCATCAATCCTATTCATTTTTTTGGAATATTCCTCAAAGTAGCCCTATTTCAAACACTAGTTGAATTAATACACCTAGAAACCAAATACGCAATCAAGCAAGAACACCAACGAACGAGTTCCAACCATTTTTATCTCTATGATTTTATCACACCAAGTGTCTGCCCCTGAAGTGAAACAAAATGCCTCAAATCTCCTATGCGTAGCACATGCCCGCCATCGGAATCCTTCAGATACCGGCTGCATCCACCGCACTTAGATGCTTACAAACATGAATCCTGATAGACACCCTCTTCTGCCCACCTGCAACTACCCTCACCTGAGCTACTTGTGGGGCGACCTGTTGGATTTGTATACTGAAAGCAGATTGGTGGAGCTTGTATACAATGTATCCTGTTACTACTATTACAATCTCATATCTAAATTGTTTACTTGATTGTATATGTATGTCCCTTTATCTCATATAAAAGTTAGATTATACAGTGTGTAGGACATCACAGAAGTCTGTATGATTGGTCAAGCTTATTGAGATATAAAAAGGATCACAGCTGAGATAACTTGAGGACGAGTTGTCAGTATAGGCTGTAGTATAGATAAGAAGTGACTTGACTTGGTTGCTTGTCTATGCTGGTACGTCTCTGACGTATTGATGGATCAAAGTGAGATGAGTTCTTCTATCTAACCGCCGTGAAGAACTTAGATCTCGGTGACTGTACGTTTATCTAAACATATGTCATGCTAGTTACCTGTATCGAGTCACCGTATCCGTTTAGGATGATGACGTCCCCTTAAGGAGCTCAAAAGGTTTATTGTACTAAACCCTGCAGGTTGGGTTTAGTTCAAGTACAATAATAAGATTGATTAGTACTACTTAAGGAATTAAAGAGATTAATTATTTTAAGCAGTCAGTAATCTATAAATAATTAATGGACATACGATATCTTAAATACTGAGATTCGTAAAGTCTGAGTACAAGCCGACTCAACTTCTGTAATAAAGGGGTAAATCAATATTTATTCTCTAGTGACATGAATAAATGTTTATGAATTAATTTATGTTCTGAGCTGAGCATAAGATAATTAAATCATTTTAGGCTCATCTTTATTCCTTACATTTGATCCCTGAGCTGGCCCATCAAGGCCTGGACTTCTGGATAAATTCGCCCCTCACTAAGAAGAGTCCCACTGGGACTCTGTTCCGATTTTCATATATCTAGATAGATTATATCTGATATCATTAGATATTAAAGGATATTATTCTAGATATGGTTTATCTGAAAATATATGATTGTATTTATTAGATATGTAGAGATCATATCCTAATAGGATTCTAGGGTTGCATTATAAATACAAGGTGAGAGAAAATCAAAGGATTCCTAAGTGAGATTTTCGAAAATCTCTGAGTCGAGGAAGAAGGCGAATTTTTACAGTATTCTTCATAGATTGTTCTCACTCAACATTGGAGTTTTGATAAAAGGGATACAATCCAGAAGATCAAAACACGAGTCTTGATCATTCTTTATCCAAGAAATTCGCAGGTAAACACGAGTAAATACCAACGTGTTGCAATTAATTATATAACTGCATGATAGGTATATAATCAATGTATGGTGAATTAAACATCCAATATAGATCTTCGGGAGAGGATAAAATAAGATTTCCCTACACGACCACCGCCCCCGGGCAGGCTAGAAAACACGAGCAGTGTGTGGGACTCATCCCTCGACCCAATGTTCCTCACATCAATTGCAGTAGCAATTGCTGAGGATGTGGTTTTAATTGTTTGTTGATCATTGTTTATGGTCCTAACTAAAAATATTAAGAGCATTTAAGGACAAAATAAATGAAATAAAAAAAGTTCGGGTCGATGTTAGATGTATAGATGTTATCAAAATGAGAGTCTAACTACAGAGATGGAATCAGAGTATTTATACATTTTGTAAGTAACCAACCACCATATATGGATGGTTCAAACATAAAATGTCCATGCACTAAATTTAAATTTTTATTTTAATCAGAGTCAATAGATATGTTTCAAATGAAGAGTAATTCTTTTATTTTGTCAATTTAATGCAAAAATTTAAAGGCTGCGTCACGGTGGACTCAAACTCGAGACTTTTGGCCTCGGGCATTAACCACTCTATCACTAGGCCAACACACACACCCAATTTAACGAGAGTAAGTCTTGTGTTTATGTATGTATGTTGGTATGTTAATATTGTAGTGAACAAAATATTTGGAATTGATGTTGTTGATAAATATATTATGTCATCATGCACATGTTTAACTTGAACCATTTCAAACAGGTTTGGATGTGCTCAAATTAAACTAAAATTTCAATTTTTTAATTTAATTTAACGACGGAAAGGTCGTTGTTACATATTACCCGTAATAGACGGGAAATAACGATAGTTAATACAACATCGTTAATAAAGACGGAAATATCATGGTTAATTAATGATGAAGCAGAATCCATCGTTAATTTACGACGAAAGTACCATAGTTAAGACGTCGATAAATAACAACTATACCTAGTAGTCGTTGTTTAACTACGAACATCACGCGTTAGTTATTTTAAAAAATAGAATCAAATTAATTAAGTTTAAAGTCGTCACGCCTGAGTTGAATTGGATTATTCTTAATAACGAACACCAAAATGCCATATAATAGAACTTTTCGTTTCCTTTAATAAAAACATAAATTTGTATTAGTTAATTACTTGCAATTTGAGTTGATATTGTATTATTTAGTTAATGAAAATAATCAGTTGTATTATTTAGGAACTAAATAATAGGATATTGTATACGTATTTCTTTAGGAACTAAATACGTATATTGTTATACATATTTCTTTATTGATCATATGTTTAATTTATCATTTAAGAAGGTGAAACTAAATCATTTATTTATTTGGAGTCATTATTTTTTTCAAGCCTAACATCCAATAGTTCCCGATTGCTAACTTAGCATTCCAATGTCGAAAATGTGACCTATCTATATTTGAAAATACTATCAAGTTGTGCCCAATTATGATAATATGAAAAATATGGTCTATATTTGAAAACTTAGTGAAATTTTGATATAGAAAGTGTTATTATCTCAATACTAAGCATTGGTTTCTAAGTTCCTTCATCGGAAATGATTTTTAAAGAACTCGTCCCTATTTATATATATTTATTTTTGAGCATTAATATATATTCCACCATTCCCAAAATTGGTTCTTAATTTTTCTTTTTGGTATGTCCCTTATATTTGTTTTGTTTCCATTTATAGAAACTATCCATTTATTATCATCAACAACACATTTTATTTAAACATTCTATCATCCATGATGCACCACTATCCCAACTTATTACTCCCACCAACACAAGTTATTTGCATATTTTGCCACTCATTGTTAGGCCTGTATGCGAACCGAGTCGAACCGAACACTACCAAGCTCAAGTTCGACTAGTTTAAATTTTAACATGTTCAAGTTCGGCTTGAGCTCGGTTCGTTGTAAAAATTTTGAGTTCACGAGCAGTTCGAATTCAATTCGATAACTACTCTTTTATGAGACATATTCGAGCTCGAACTCTGCTTGTGTTCGACTTTGCTTGTTTTCGAGCTCGAGCTCGAATTATTAAATTTTGTAATTTATTTTAGATCCATGATTATATTATTATTAAATTTTTTATTAACTATCATTAAAAATATATTTTATAATTTGTTATTAATTTTAATTATTTAAATATATATAAATAATTTATTATTTAAGATGTTCGCAAACTGGCTCGTTTGAGTTAGAACTGAACATTTTCACGAGCTCACGAGTTGAACATCCCTAAGCTCGAACTCGTCTCGAGGCTCGAGTTCAGCTCATGTATAAAATGAACGGATTTCGAACGAGCTTTTTTCGAACCAAGTCCGAATAGTTCACGAGTGTCTTGCTTGGTTTACAACCTTACTCATGGTCCACCACTAATTAATTTAATATGATACTAATATGATAACGTTACCTCACTCACAAAACACTCAACAACTTTTATTAAAACTCGTACCGAAGATTCTCATGAATATATTTTGGAGATAGAAGGAGTATATATGAAAAAATCAAATATAAATCTTCCTTATTCTAATAACTAAAAATAAAATAATTTTAACAATTATTAGGTAAATAATTCGTTTCTGTTATGAAAACGAAACATTGCAGGTTTAAATAATCAACTGCAAAATTTATTAAATTTTTTAAATTTTAAATAAACGGCTTGAATCTTGATTTGACAGAGTTTACAAGGTCATTCAGATGACAAATAAGCGCGCCAAAGGCGCTTCTCAATTCCCTACACGCTTCAGCTGCCAACATTCTCCGCAAGTAGGGCTGTAAATGAGTCAAACTATTCGTGAGCTATTCGGAGCTCGGTTCGATAAAAGTTCGTTCGAGTTCGTTTAGTGAAGCTCGTTAGCTAAACAAACCAAGCTTGAGCATGATAGTATTCGGCTCGTTAGCTCGTGAACAAGTTCGTTAACTGATTTACTTTGAAAATATAAAATTATTAACTAAATATAATTATTTTCTTTTTATAATTAGTAATTATTGTGTTAAATCTCTAACTATTTTTATTTGTTCTAAGAAATCAATAAATATATAGTGTTATTATGGATAAAATAATCAATATTCTAAACATATATCTAAATTTATAAATCTTGTTTGGGTTCGATTAAAGCTCGAATAAGCTCGTGAGCTCGAAATATTCGATAAATAAAACTCGAGACTCGGTTCGATACTAAAGAAACCAAGCTTGAGCACGATGGTGTTCGGTTCGGCTCGGTTCGATTACACCCCTATCCGCAAGTCATGTCTCTCTCTCGTGTCGGATGATCGCCATGAATTCTTTCAAAATTCTTGATTTCTTCTGATGATTCTTGGTGAATCTCAGTGGGAGCTACTCAATTTCTTGGATCACTGTAGAATCTGTCATCCAATCCAAGTCCCAACCAAACATCTTTTCAAGGTCAGAAACGGGGAAAAAATAACAAAATTTCACATAAGTTGTATCTATTTCTAGGGATTTCATGATTAGCTTCAGAGGAATATTAGTGCACTGGCATCATCTATGAAGACAACACGGATGGTTGGGACAACAAATAGATTTGTTCGGTGGATAGGGCTCGATTTGTTTCAGATGGAATGGCAGATCCTGCTAGCTTCGACATTGATCAGGTACTACTTTAAACCTTCTTCCATGAATCATACTACAACTTGATATCTAGTATGCGTTTTATGAATATTTAAATTCGAATTGTGTTTATCTTGGGATTTCCCCTCACGTAATTCCCTATTAGTAGGTTGCAAAATTTGTTGATGTATTGTGCTTTGCTTCTTTGTAGAGGGCTGCATAGTCTACTAGTGCACATTTTATTTCTCTCTAATTCTTAGAATATAGTTGAGGTGATTCTTAGGTGTAGGGCTCGAATATCATATGCAAACATGGAATTTTTTCTTATAAGCTGTGTGATCGATCTTAATTTCGTTAGGGAAATAAATGCGAGAAGAACACAAGGGATTTACGTGGTTCGATCTTTGAATTAGATCTACGTCCACGGAGCAGAAGAGAGTATTTGTGTATTGAAGGAGTAAGAAGCGATTACAAAGAGTGTGAATGAATCTATATCGTCTAATCTAGCCTCTATTTATACACAATGTATTGACCTAGATCTCGAATCCGAAGTCTTCTCTAACTAGGATTCGAGATCCTATCCTCTTGAATTAGGATTCTTTTAGATATGGCCGAGCTTTCTGCGTTCCCACCGACTTTAGGAGTCTTCATGGGCGAACTTGTCGGGCCGAGCTTGATGTCGGGGTTACTTGTATTGGGCCCGATGCTTGGGCACAGTAGTTGGGTCGATCTATCACAACCCCCAAAAGACGCAGAAACGAGGTCATCGCCGGATTGGGGTTGTTGTGACGGCGGGGCGTCCGCCGAGTCTTTGGAACCGCTTCACCGACGAGGCGTTATGCCGAGGTCTTCGACCGCTTCACCCGACGAGGCGTTATGCCGAGGTCTTCGACCGCTTCACCCGACGCAGGCGTTATGCCGAGGTCTTCGATCGGCTTCACCGCTGAGGCGTTAAGTTGATGTCTTTGGGATGGCTTGACACGCCGTGGCGTTAAGCCGAGGTCTTGTGAATGGCTTCACCGCCGAGGCGTTAGGCGAGGTCTTCTTCCGCTTCACCGACGAGGCGTTATGCCGAGGTCAAGACGGATTTTCTCGCCGTTCTCGAGCATCGACGCGGGATACGCATTTAATGCGCATTAAATTGGCGGTTGGATTCCCGATAAAGTACATATTAGGGAATGTCTTCCTTGATACGCAATATCTCTTATCACTTGCCTTCTTCATTTCTCGATTTTCAAAAACCTCGCATACGAGAAACACTTTATTCGCGCCATTGACGATTTGAAGCTTCGTCTTGTTCTTCGATAAACAAAAGTAAGTAATGGCTACTTCTTCTCATAACAAGTCGCCGAGCGCCAAATCATGTCCTGCTTCCGTCGATTTAGTGTCTCACTGCTTTTACTCGCATTCATATGCCTCTTTCTGAGTGTAGTCTGCGATTCCCCTCAGTGGGGGATTGCGGTAAAGTGTCTTCTTTTTCTTCCATCTTAGGTATTTATGATATTAGGGATATCTGTTTTCAATATAGTATTCCTTCTGATATTGAGTTCGTTGCCCCCCGTCCGGAGGATAGGGCTTGTGCCCCTCCGGATGGTTTTATTACCGTGTACGAGGACAGCCTCAAGGCTGGTCTTCGTCTTCCTTTCCCTTACGTATACGTTGAGTTCGAAGAGATGTTTGGCATATCTCTTGCCCAACTCTCGCCGAACTCATTCCGCATATACGATCGCCTCTAGGTGTCTATGCCTATAGGCATAATTTTCCTTTACCTTGGGGCTCGTCTTCGCTTTTGCAATTGAAGGGCGGTTCGGGTGGTATTATCTATCACCCGTAGGAACTTCAAAGCCAAGATTAAATCAAAGATCTCAACCGCGGAAGAAGTTCTTCTTCCGCCGGTTTGAGGACATATGGAGTTCCCATGGCGATCGATAAGATCGCCGATGTGTATGTCGACAAGGGCTTCGGTGACTTGGAGGAGGCGACGGACAAATTGGCCTTGTTGACGAGGTCTTCTCCGAGGCCGAGCTTGCAGAGGCGGGGCTTAGCCCTTATGATCCTACCTCCAGGGTGGAGTCGGTGAAGGGTGAGGCCTCTTCTTCTCTTTTTTTCTTTATTTCATGAGTTACGTATTGATGCTGACCCATGTATTTCCTTGTAGTGAACCTGCTGAAGGAAAGGAAGAAGAAAAGGAAGGAGCCGATCTCTGTGGCCGAACCGATCTCTGTGGCCGAGCCGAGGTCTCCGACCTTGAAGGATTTCGAGGACATGCCCAAATAACGTGGGGCCTCGAGATCCCCTTCGCCGCAGCCCACTCAAGCGCTTGAAGAGGCGGAAGGATGTAATCCATGAGTCCTCGGTTGCCGCCGAGGTCGAAAAGAGATCATCGGTTCCAAGTCGGCGCCTCGTCTCTTCCCGAGGTAATGTACTTGTCCTTATACTTTGTGCAAGAGTAACCAAATTGTGTTCTTCCTGACCGATG
Source organism: Salvia rosmarinus (assembly GCA_036937905.1). Classification (NCBI taxonomy): domain Eukaryota; kingdom Viridiplantae; phylum Streptophyta; class Magnoliopsida; order Lamiales; family Lamiaceae; genus Salvia; species Salvia rosmarinus. Next base: position 58,582,704 of record CM072822.1, on the reverse strand, counting down.
TATATTTTGTATAGGGGTCGAGGACGTGGCGGCGGTGTCAAGAGTATCCGATCTTATATCGGATTACTTGAAGGCGCCGTTGCGCGGTTTGACGGGTGGCCCGGTATGCTCGGGAGGTGGAGGAGTCGAATACCCTCCTTGCTCAAGAAATGTCCGAGGCCGAGGCTAAGATCCGGGACCTCGTCAAACAGAAAGCGGCGGATGCGACGGCCATTGAGGCAGCGGCGGCTAGGGCCAGGTCGGCGGAGGCAGCTGTGGCTGAGGAGGCGGCAAGGGCCGAGGCGGCGAGGGCCGAGGTTGCCTCGATGAAGGCTGAGGTGGAACAGGTTCGCCGTCGGGAGGCGGACATGGCGAGCTCTCAGGGAGAAACGCTTCGCGCCTTCGCGGAGAGGCTGTTCCTGTCGGCGAGCTTCTCGGGGATGGTCTCGGACGCGGCTGATGTGCTTAACAAGCGCGCCGTCTCGGACGCAATCGAAGAGGTCGCCGAGGACTACCCAGATCTGGACAAAGCCAAGTATGGGTACGAGGAGACCGAGGATGCTGTCCTGAGACGGGCCTACTTTGATGTGCTCGTCCGCGGCCTGAAGGAGCTTCCCGTGCTGCAGAGCCTTGCCTCTTCCTCCGTTGTTTTGTCAGCATGAGTGCATGCGCTACCTTTGTCCGTGGATCGGGATCCCCTGACCGAGGCTTTATTGGCTGATCATGCAAAGGGGTCGGGAGAGGCCGACGCCTCGAGGCGCCGAGACTCGGTAGGTTCAAGAGGCCGAGGTCGAGGCTATCCAGCTTCGGAGGTGCTAACGTGGACATGGCAAGCTTCCGGAGGGTCATTGATCCTCGCATCTTTTTTTTTTTTTTTTTTTTTTGAATGTAAATGTACAACAATTTTTTTTGCTAAGGGCATGTTAATAAAATCACAAGTTTATGTCAAGAAACTTATCTCTTTTTTTTTATTCATTGTCTCTCGAAATGTTTGATGCTTCTCCTTGGTTGAACCGAATCAAAGACCCGTCATGAGCTCTTGAGTTGAAAGAGGTGAACTCCTCCATATAAAGGCAGCTCGGTCACGCAAAGTGAGTCGATGTCACATAGAGCCAGAGAGCCGCGACGAGCTCCGTGCTCGCCTTTTGAATTGGAGGAGGCGTCGAGGTCGCCAGGAGAGGCCAAGGTGATAGGCGAGGAGCATGCCGAGTACGAGGAGGTTATCCACGAAATGGTGGGATGACGATCCCAAGTAAAGCCAAGGTTGTCGAGGGCTGCCCGTTGTTCGAGGTATAGCGCGAATATGGCGGACCTCCGCAATTCACGAGCAATCTGCTGAATTAAAAGGCTCGGGAGCATATACAAAATCTGTTATCGCCGACAACCACAGCTCGACGACATACTTGACGGGATGCAGAGGCTCTTCTTCTCACGGAGCTTCTCACCCGTAATAAATGAACCACATTATGACGATCCGAGTGGCGCGCACAAGAGAGGCGTGCTATTGCCCTTGAACGTCGTGGGACCTCCATGCGCCGAGACCGGGCGCCATCAAGTGGGCGAGGCCGAGCTCGCAGAGCTGCTTCGTCAAGTGACCGAGGTCGCCTCGCCGGCCCGTAATATAGACCGAGGACGAGGTAGAGGTAGGATTAGCATAGATGAGTTCTTTGAATTCCGATTTTTCTAGGGATTGGCTCGACTTTTCCCGATCCGCTCCGCCCTCGTAAAATGTAACCTCGTATACCTTTTATTTAATAAGAATGGTTTCTTGTTGACTTTGTATTTGAACAAGAGTAACATCTACAGTAGTTCGTCCTCGTGAGAATTCCGTTTCGAAGAAATCGTTCTCAAATGCAAGGTAGGGGTTCTGTTTTTTGCCGAGGTCGTCGGGAGGGTGGTCCCTTCGTCTACATAGAGAACACTTCAAATAAACGAAGGTAGTCGATCTCGTATGTAGGAATGGTTCTGTTTTTGCCGAGGTCGTCGGGAGGGTGGTCCCCTCGCTCACATAGAGAACACTGAAATAAACGGTGAGTCCGATCTCGTATGTAGGAATGGTTCTGTTTTTGCCGAGGTCGTCGGGAGGGTGGTCCCTTCGCTCACATAGAGAACGCTTGAAATAAACGAAGGTAGTCGATCTCGTATGTAGGAATGGTTCATTTTTTGCCGAGGTCATCGGGAGGATGGTCCCTTCATCTACATAGAGAACGCTTGAAATAAACGAAGGTAGTCCGATCTCGTATGTAGCATGCGCTGCTTAGATTTACATTCGTATGAAACGAATGTAATCGACCTCCGTCGAGGGAATTTGTCCTCCATAGAGGAAAATAATGTGAAGATTAGTTATGCATTAGTGACAAGTAGAACTCGTAAAATAAATATTTTATTGATAAAAGACGACGACCACCAAATAAGACTCGGACTCTAAACAGACTTTAAAAATATGACCGAACAAGACCCGACCCTTGACACTTATGCATAATATTTCTTGGATGGATGATGTGCCATCGTTGGGTAATTGCTCACCGGACAATTGAGCGAGCTTATAGCCCTTTGCCGAGGACTTCGTCGACCGTGCAAGGTCCTTCCCATGTGGCTTCCGACTTGCCGAGCTGCGGCTTTCTCGACATCATTATTTCGAGTACGAGGTCGCCCACTTGGAATTGTCGGGTTTTAACACTGCTGGTTGTAATACCGAGCTACTTGTTGCTTGTACCGAGCTTCCTCGATGTGGCGAGGTCTCTCTTTCTTCGAGTAGGTCTAGATCAACTCGTAGATTTTCCCCATTTGCTTCGGCGAGAAGTCAATGGTGCGAGGACTCGGACTCCGATCTCTGCAGGGATCATCGCCGGTTCCATACACCAAACTGTATGGTGTTTCTCCGCTCGAGGTCCGAGGTGTTGTTCGATACGACCATAAGACTGTGGTAGATTTTCCACCCAGGCCTTTAGCTCGGTCGAGACGAGTTTTTAGACCCTTTACGATGGTCTGTTGGTAACTTCGGTCCGACCATTTGCTTGAGGATGGGCCACCGAGGTGAACTTTGTTGGATCCAAGCTCTTGACACCAATCTTTGAATGTCTTATCCGTGAATTGTGTTCCGTTATCCGAAAGGAGGATATGGGGATGCGAGCGACACACTATGTTCTTCCATACGGTTGAGGCGTTCTTGCTTGTGATTTTCGCGAGGGCTCGCCTTCTACCCACTTCGTGAAGTAGTCGATCGCAACAATTAAAATTGGAGCTGTCACGGTGCTTTACAAAAGGGCCCACAATGTCGATCCCCATTGCATAAACGGCCAAGGGCTCATGCACGGAGGTGAGGTCGGTCCGGGGTAGCCTTGCACGTTCCATGGATTTGACACTTGGACACTTTTTACGAGGTCCATTGAGTCTTGGAACATTGTCGCCAATAGTATCCCCATCGCATGACTTTCTTTGACAAGGCTCGGGGTCCGATGTGGCTTCCGCACGAACCTTCGTGTATTTCTCGAGAACGTAATTAGCTCGGTTCGCCCCAAGCACCTTAGAGAGGTTGGAGATATGACTTTCAGATAGGACTCCGCTCAATTGTATATCGCAGATTTGTTCAGATCCTCCTAGCCTCCAAGCTTGTCGTAGGGCGATTCGCCCTTTTCCAAGTACTCTCGAATGGGAGTCATCCAATGGGTTCTTCATCCGAGACTATGTTAACCTCGGCTCCGTCTTCGCATCGCTTATGCTCCCCGCTGGACTTCTCTCTTGGCGGGTTCGTTGATGGCGGGCCAATTTACTTAAGATGTCACCGCTATTTTGCTCCCTGGGATGCGAACTATCCGGAAGTGTGAGAAAGTCCGCTTGTGCTTTTGCTTTTTCAAGATACTTCTTCATTCGGTCGCTTTTGCCTCGTATTTTCCCAACATTTGGCTTACGACGACTTGAGAATCGCTGTGAACTTGCACGGCTCAGATCTGGAGACTTTGAGCGGCGAAGTCCTGCGATCGATGCCTCGTACTCCACTTCGTTGTTCGTATTTTGAATGTGAACCAAGTGAGTAGGCGATTCTTGGTTGTCCGGCCTAGGAGTAAGATACCGCTCCGGCCTGCTTTTCCCCAAGCCCCGTCAACGAGTTGCCAAGACTCGGTGTTTCAACCACGGGTTCGGCTTTGGCATCGTCGACACGGATTGATGGGCTTCGGTTTTCGACGGTTAGCCTCGGCAAGGAAATCCGCTAGGCTCGACCTTTGATGGCTGGCGGGCGAAGGATATATCGTGCTCGCCCGGTTCGATTGCCCATTTCGCGATTCTCCGACGATGCTTGGGCTTCGTCAATACTTGCGAAGTGGGTAGTCAATGAGGACTTGTATGCGATGTGCATGAAGCACGGACGTAGTCTCCTCGCGGCATTTACCAATGCTAAGGCAAGCTTCTGTGGGCCGATACTCGTTTCCGGCCTTTTAGTGCTCGGCCGATGAAATACACCGAGTCGACGTCCTTCTTCGCGTTCAGACTCAGATTTATGGATTCGTCCGAGGCGGCGAGGTAGAGAAAAGGACCTCTCCTCTTCGGGACGGATAGAGTGGGGAGCTCGGCGAGGTAGCTCTTGAGGTCTTCGGCGGACTCGCGCACCTCATCCCATGAGAATTTGGCTTTTTGAGTACCTTGAAGAAGGGTAGCCGCTTATCCGCGCTTTTGAAAGAAGCGGCTTAGTGCGCTATCGACTGTCGACCTGTGTACGTCATGGATAGTCTTCGCATCTTCATTTCCAAAATGGTTTGGACCTTGGTCGGGTTTGCTTTAGCCCTTCTTGTGAAACCCAACACCCTAAGAACTTTCTGACCGGACCGCAAACGTGCATTTCGGGGATTCACTTTAGGTTGATTTTGCGAAGAAGGCCGAGGACGATCCGAGGTCGACCACACACGCGCTTCTTCCTTGCTTTTGACGACGATGTCGCTCACGATACCTCCACATTCCGACCTATGTAGGGCTGAAATATTTTGTCCACCATCCTTTGATAGGTAGCCCTGCATTTTAAGGCCGAATGGCATCTTTTATATGCGAAGACCCCAAGTCGGTAATGAAGGTCGTCTTGGCGCGTCTTCGTCGTCCATCGTGACTTGGTGATACCCTTTGTATAAGTCCAAGAAATCAAGACTTGTACCCGACCAACGCCGACCTTCTTGTCAATGTTGGGAAGGGATAGCAATCCTTTGGGCAATGCTTGTTGAGGTCGGTGTAGTCAATACACATTCGCCATCCCTCCTCCTTTCTTCACCATCACCGGTTGGCTATCCGGTCGGATATTTGACCTCGAGCAAAGATGCGTGCTTTTAATAGTGGTTCACCTCGTCATGAATGACTTGGTTCCGCTCGCCGCGAAGATTCTTTCGCTCGTCGAACCGGCTTTATGTTCGGTCGATGTTGAGCGGTGAGTGATGATACTCGGCGAGACTCCGGTCATGTCAAGGGAGACCAAGCAAACACGTCCCGAATTCCTTAGGAGTTGGATGATCGATCCTTCACTTGTGTGTCGTGGTGAAACCAACCGGACGACCTTCAATGGCTCATCCTCGCATAATGCGACCTCTTCCACCGACCGCCGTGGAGTGGCGATGTACTTCCGACTCCAACTCGGGTTTCTTTAATTGCTATGCGTGGGTGCTTTGGACCGAGGTCCCGCACCTCGTAAGGCAACTTGCATACATTCCTTCGCTTGCTCGATCACCTCGGATCACGGTTGTTCCCTCGTGGTGGGTATTTTATCGTCGGTGGTACGTTGAGCATACCGCCTTACGTTTTCAGCCAATCTCGCCTAGTATGATGTTATACGGCGAGTTGGCCTTCACTACTGAACCGCACCACCTTTGTCGAGGTCGTTGGCGCCGTCCCCACCGTGACGGTAGCTCGATTATTCCTCAGGCGCGTTTCTTCCGGACGAAGCTTGAGTGGCGGCGGTGCTCGTGCGGTGTGCTTCTTCTACTCCTAGCTTGTCAAAGCATTCATTGAAGAGGATGCTCACCACGCGCCATTGTCAATGTAAACGCTGTTTTACCAATTTATTTGCGACTATTACCCGGATCACCAACGATCCCGGTGGGGTCTCGTCAGCAGTACGGGTCGATCCTCGGAGAAGGTGATCGCCTCGTCCTTTCGAACCTCTTATTGGTAGGTTCGTCGGTTCAGGACTTCGGCATCGGCCTTGGGGAGGACTTCGTGACTCACGGGAGCCCGTAATTGTGGAGATCACCCGTCATATTGGGGCTCGTCATCTCTTCTTCGCTCGGTCGCGCTTTGTTTTTTGTGGGGCACAATTTCCCTCTTCCTCTGCCGCTAGTCTTTTGACTTTGGTCGGCCTGGCGACTCTGTCCCTGTATTTCTTGAGGATCCGTCCCGAACTAGCATCTCTATTTCACCCATGAGCTCTTTGCACTCTTGATGTCGTGCCCGTAATCATCATGGAATGAGCAATATTTATCCATAGGTCGGCACCTCTTCCTCCCCGTCATCGGTCGAGGCTTCTCGAACAGTTCATATGGAGTGCGTGATTTACGCTCTCGGCCGTCAGCGGGGTGTATTGAGGTCGTTCGGGCGTTGCGCGGACCGAGCCTGGACTTTATCGGGCGATGTAATCATCCAAGGCGCCGCCGCCTTGGTTCCGATCTTCCTTCCTTCGCCTCTTCTTCCTCTTCCAGAAGGTCTGCCTTGTTCGCTTCGCGCTTTCTTTTGTCGTCGCCTCGTCCGCTTTGGCGAACCGGTTGGCTATCGCGCCTGGCTACATTGCGGCACGGGTTCGCATGCCACGATCTCACGGTATAAGGCCCCGGCAAGATGCCGTTTGGAAGGCCGAGATGACTAACAGTCGTTCACGTCTTCGACCTTCAAACACTCCTTGTTAAACCTTGTCATGAAGTCGCCGATGGACTCATTACGGCTTTGCCTTATGGTGAGGAGGTGTGCGATGACGTTTTGATTCCGCTTTTGGAAGAACCTTGGTGGAAGGCACCATCGTGTCGCGATAAGAGCCGATGCTTCCGTAGGTAGACCGTCGAACCACTGCGGGCGTTGTCGACAGTAACTCCGGAAGAGTTTACACATATGAACCGAAATGATTGTTGGTTGATCATGTTGTATTGAACTGCGAGAGGAAGTTCGTGGATCTCTCACACCCGTCGTGGGGCGATGCTTGGTACCGGTACTTATCAGGAGAGAAGTGTTGAGTATTCTATTTGAGAACGGGGTGGCTATCTTCCGTATCCATCGAAGCCGCCCTCGAGATCGGGACGGAGTTCGACGATCGAACTCGTTTAGGTGACTCGGACCGACTTCGCGACGACCACGATGACTTTTCTGCGCCGCCGTCCCCGGAGATCGGGCGGAGTTCGCTGGATGGATTTCGGCGACTCGGGCGGCCGCGGTGATCACGACGTCCTCCGCGTTGCTCGTTCTCGCGCGGTCGGTTTGGGCCCCGACCTCGTTGTGATGCCTCGTATCTAGATGAGGCTTCGTGTTCCGTTCTTCGTGACGTGGCCGACCACGTCACCGAGGAACCGGAGAAAGCTCTCCTTATTTTCTCGAAATCCTCGACGACGTCGTCGAGGTTTACTTATGAGCCGAGGTTCCCCGGATTATTACTACGATTGCCTTCGCTATGGTAACCGCCTCCGCAGACGGGGTGTCCGTGCTCGTCAAGACTTTGGATATGCTCCTCGGGGGTTTCTTCTCTGATTGGGCTCTTCCCGAGTTGAGCTCGGCGTTCCCTTTCGCCGTCAGCGTTGTTGTTGCCGGCGACGGTCCTGGATGCATGGCTTCTGGTGTACCTGGTCATGATTATTTCCCTGTAAACGGTGGTTGATCGAAAACACAAAATTTCGTTTCCCACAGACGGCGCCAGTGATCGATCTTAATTTCGTTAGGGAAATAAATGCGAGAAGAACACAAGGATTTACGTGGTTCGATCTTTGAATTAGATCTACGTCCACGGGCGAAGAGAGTATTTGTGTATTGAAGGTAGTAAGCGATTACAAAGAGTGTGAATGAATCTATATCGCCTAATCTAGCCTCTATTTATACACAATGTATTGACCTAGATCTCGAATCCAAGTCTTCTAACTAGGATTCGAGATCCTATCCTCTTGAATTAGATTCTTTTAGATATGGCTGAGCTTTCTGCGTTCCCACTGACTTTAGGAGTCTTCATGGGCCGAACTTGTCCAGGCCGAGCTTGATGTCAGGGTTACTTGTATTGGGCCTGATGCTTGGGCCTGGTAGTTGGGCCGTATCCTATCACTGTGTTAGAGAGTTCGCACTTCAGAAATTATAATCTACAGGGTAAAATTTCCAAACGCATAAAACTCCTAGATGCTTGGACAGTATTGGATGTGGGATTTGAGACAGTGAGAATGTAGCTTGTAAGACAGCCTAGATTGCTTTGTGGCAGCGAGAAATCTCATGTGATCAATCACTCGAAATGGAATAAGAAATTAAACTATGGTGGGTAGGATCATACGTTTTCATAACTCATATGCATATTATGAAAATTGTGAAAATAGACTTTTGAAAGTCATTGTAATAGTTCACATTCACAAGAATCAGACAACTGCAATATGAATGATAGAACTCTTAGGTAACGACGGTGCTTTGGAACTTGGAAGTTCTGCCTTCTTGGCCATGAATTGGAACTTTGTTCAGTGTTTCTGATATTACTAGATATAAAGTAATCACCATCCAATTTAATAAAGGTGGGTTGGATGCTTATCTCCTCATGTCATTTTATGTGTTCCTTGAAGGCACTCATTTTGCTGAAGAAGGGAACACAGTTAATCAAGTATAGCAGAAAAGGGAAGCCTAAATTTTGTGCATTCAGACTTTCTCCAGTAAGCAATTATCATTTTAATTGTTTAAACATATTGAGATAATTCTCCTACATCTTTACAGTTTCCAGCATTTTATTCTAAAACGACAAACTAGTTTTACTTAATAATCTATTTAATTATTACTTTTGGAATGAAGTGTGTGTTCAAGGATCCTGCTAGAGACATCTCATCGATATATAATTATCAAATGGAACAACAGAATAAATTATTTGGTTGAAGGAGAATACTAGAAAGACATGAGAAGAAATGTTTACGCTTTGAACTCAAATTTTCGTTGCTTCAGCACTCATTTTTGTATATGGCTTAGCTAAAAGTAAAAATATTTTTCTTCCAATTTCACTACATCCTGTTATAATAGGAAACAGAAGTATTTAGCCCTTTTCATGTGTTTGTAAATTAGTCCCTCTGAGAGTCTTGCTATTAAGTATTAAATAAGGTAATATACTTGAGGAGTTTTGAGGAAAGCTTGGAGGAACTACTCCCATGACTAAAGACATTTTTTTTTGAGGGGACTCATGATTAAAGATCTTAAACATGAAATTTCCTGGCTGAAGTTGCCACTGTATTTAAGTTCATTATGCTCTCACATCCATGTTGTTTAGATTGCTATATTTTTATGGTAATGTACTTAAAAGTTAAGTTTCAAATTTATGTCGGTTGTGTAGCAATCAAATTAAACCATCCCCTAATAGCTCTAATAAACTGGAGATCAATTATTACATTTGATCTTCTAGCTTTTGTAAATTTGATTTGGAGAGTAGCAAGCAAAGTATTTATGCTAAATATTCACTTTTTGCTTAAATAGTAGACGAGAACCAAAGCTCTGCTTAATAACATGGTTAGTTGACATGCTTCCATCATAAATAATTCAGTTTCGAAGAATTTATCTACCTTATAAAAAAACTTATGCTTAGTTTAAAATCCTCCACTTAATCCTTGTTCCAGCCAATTTACTTTGGTAGTTTGTACTGAATGAAGCATGTCATTCACCTACAGCTTTTTCCAGAAAGTATGAGTACTAAGACAGGGGTTCTGCTGTTTCTAGGATGAAACAACATTGATCTGGTACTCGCATGGATCAGAAAGGCAGCTAGCATTATCTTCTGTTTCACGCATTATTCAAGGACAGAGAACTGTGAGTTACCGAATTTTGAGGATTAGGGAGTAAATACTTTTGTAACTTGCTAGAGTTATGATTATAATACCTCAAATAAAATCAATTATCACAGGGAAAAACTCATTTAACTGAGAATTTTGTTTTTGTTTGTCATGTATCTCCATATAGCCTGTTTTCAAAAGATTTTTGCGTCCGGAGAAGGAGTACTTGTCATTTTCATTGATATATAATAACGGAGAAAGATCTCTCGATCTGGTCAGGGTTCTTTTCTTTTCGTTCTTTTAAAATAATTGAAGTGGAAATTTTGTTGAGAAGAACTCACTAAAATCCTTCTCCTCCTTTACAGATCTGCAAGGACAAAGTTGAGGCTGAAATCTGGCTTGCTGGTCTGAAATCTTTAATATCAACTGGCCAATCACGCAGTAGGCGTACGAAAAGTGAAGTTAATGATGTAATTTTGTTGTAGCTCTTACCCCATAGTTATATATCATTGTTTCTGTCTTTTTTCATATTTCTTTTCAGATAACATTGTTATGTCTGCTTTCTAAATGGATTTCCACGAATTTAACAAAAATGCTACACTGATAGCTTTTTCCATTAATCTTCAAATTATGATACAACTTAATTTGATTAATCATGCACTATGGTGCCGTTGCTATTGTTCTGATTCACATGTTCGTTTTTAGTTACACGGTGGGGGTGATAGCTCTCAAGATAATCGCGCATTCGGAGCACTAGACTGCACACCTAGTGTTTCTCGCAGAGTCTCTACTGATTCTCGTGATAGTAGCTACAGCTGCTCAAGCTCACATGTGGCGTCTGAATGTGCCAATATGCAAAGGACAAGTTGTGCAGATGGTTTCCGGATTAGTGTCTCGAGCACTCCTAGCTGTTCAAGTCAGAGTTCTGGGCCAGATGACATAGAATCACTTGGTGATGTTTTTCTCTGGGGAGAGATTTGGTCTGATGGAAGGGACACAGATTTAACTGGAAAACCTGTTCCAATAAAGGTTGATGTACTTGCTCCGAAACCATTAGAGACAAATATAGTACTTGACGTGCAACAAATTGCTTGTGGTGTTCGGCATGTTGCTCTTGTTACAAGGCAAGGTGAGGTCTTCACTTGGGGCGAGGAATCCGGGGGTCGGCTGGGTCATGGTATCGAGCAGGACTTTAGTCATCCTCGACTAATTGAATTTCTGGCTGTCACAAATATTGATTACATTGCTTGTGGAGAGTTTCATATGTGTGCAATCTCTGCATCCGGTGATTTATACACCTGGGGTGATGGGACCCACAATGCAGGGCTTCTCGGTCATGGAAATGATGTTAGCCACTGGATTCCCAAAAGAGTTTCTGGACTTTTAGAAGGCCTTCAAGTTCTGACAGTTGCATGTGGTACCTGGCATTCAGCACTGGCCACTTCTTCGGGAAAATTGTTTACGTTTGGCGATGGGATGTTTGGAGCTTTAGGTCATGGTGATCATGAAAATGTTCCATTCCCAAAAGAGGTCCACTCGTTGAGTGGACTTAAAGCTGTTTTTGTTTCCTGTGGCGTATGGCATACTGCAGCTATAATAGAAGTCACTAATCCGTCTGGAGCAAATGTTTCATCTAGGAAGTTATTCACCTGGGGTGATGGGGATAAAAATCGATTAGGTCATGGAAACAAGGACACCTATCTTTTCCCGACTTGTGTGTCCGCCCTTATTGATTATAACATCCAGCAGCTGGCATGTGGCCATAACATGACCATTGCCCTCACAACATCAGGCCATGTCTTCAGTATGGGAAGTAATGCATATGGTCAGCTGGAAATCCGCAATCTGATGGGAAGGTGCCTTGTTTGGTACAAGACAGGTTGGTGGGGGAGTTTGTCGAACAGATCTCATGTGGTGCGGATCATGTTGTAGTCCTCACTTTAAGAGGCGACGTATTCACTTGGGGGAGAGGAGCCAATGGAAGACTAGGACACGGAGACATTGAAGATCGTAATGTTCCCACATTGGTGGAAGCACTTAAAGACAAGCATGTGAGAAATATCTCATGCGGATCGAATTACACGACAAGTATATGCGTCCATAAGTGGGTGTCTGGAGCAGATCAATCAATATGCACAGCTTGCCGGCAGGCTTTTGGTTTCACTAGAAAACGACACAACTGTTATAACTGTGGAATGGTGCATTGCCATAACTGCAGTTCAAAAAGGGCAATGAAAGCAGCTCTTGCTCCTACACCAGGATAACCTCACCGGGTATGTGACTCTTGCTACATGAAACTTAAAAAGCCGGCGGAGACGGCACTTCATCAACTATCAATCGCAAAGCATCTGCTACTCGTCATTCAGTAGACATGAATTCTCGAATAGACCGAGAGACAAAGAGCTCACGAGTTCTGCTCCCACCAACTCTGGAGCCAGTTAAGTACCTAGAGATCAAGTCTGGAGGTGGTGGATTGAAGGCTGATGGCTATTCCATTGTTCGTGCATCGCAAGTTCCATCTCTTGTGCAGCTAAATGACATTGCTTTCCCGAGTTCACTCAGTGCTCTCCAATATGCTCTAAAGCCTGTTACCACATCATCATCATCACAGCCTCAGCTACAATATCAGTCCATTTCAAGGCCTGCTTCCCCATACTCGAGAAGACCAAGTCCTCCACGCTCTTCTGCAACTCCAGTATACTCGAGGGGTGTTATCGATTCTTTAAAGAAGTCAAATGATATATTAACACAAGAGATAGCTAAATTGCAGAACCAAGTATGGATTTCTCATCCTTGCGATGTTGATTCTCATACTGTGGTTTTTAGGATCCTACAATATTGTTTGTTTCCATTACTAATCCTCAGGTTAAGAATTTAAGACAGAAGAGTGAAATTCAAGAAACAGAAATTCAGAAGTTAAAGAAATCTGAAGACGATGCTACTCTATTGGCTGCAGATAGATCTTTTAAATGTATCAGAGCAACGCAAGCCGCCAAGACCATCACGGATCAGGTACTCAAATATTTGCCTTTGATTATCCGTCCAAGCTCAAGATTTCTTCCTTTTTATAATTATATTTTTAATTATGTAGTAGTTTCCAATTGCTAAACAAAATCAAATGTGAACTTGCTGGCGTTTCTCTTTCTGTTTTCTAACTTTCCGAATGTTGGTGTGAGTGACCTCTGGTTCATGTTGAAAATTATGAACCAATATTCTCTCTCTCTCTTGCAAATTTTGATTTGCCTATTTTATCCCTATTATATATTTAATTTAGGGGCAATAGTCTATTATGCTATACTATATTTATATGTTACTCTTATAAAAGTGTGTATTCAGATATTTGATATATGACAGGAATGCTTTCATATCTGAAATTCTTCAAAATTGTGATAAGATTCATCTATTTTTACATATATATTTATTAGTCATATCAATGCTTGTGTGTCTCGTATACCGTCCTCCTGGTGTTAGTACATATGTCATTAATCTTTTGTTTTCCAGATACAGGAGATTACAAATAAGTTGCCTCCAGATATATCTGATAGTGACTCTTTAAGAACTTGCACGCTCAAATCAAATGTCTTCTGAAACAATTCGTATGCAAGCATCTGAAGACAATTCTACTATTCCAGCATCCCAAAATCATTCAACATTACACAGTTCATCAAACTACAAGGAAGATCATCAGAACATGTCACAGACCAATGGTTCAGCTATTTCTTATGCAAAAGCTACACATGAACCAAGCTCAGAGAATGGCTCAGGGACTCCGGAAGTCACTCAAATGGAGGGACAAAAGGAAGTTATTGAACAATTTGAACCAGGTGTCTATGTAACATTCATCCAACTTGCAAATGGGAACAAGATCTTCAAGCGGGTTAGATTCAGGTATGTCAGCTTTAGACTCTCCCATATTATAAAATGGCATGTTGTGCAAATATATACTGACATGGTGAATGGATCTTCCATCATCAGAGGCCCCAAATTTCTACTTAAAAAAAAATCTTGGATGTAGTCATCACTAACTTGAATTGGTTTCACCCATTTTAGTGATAAAGTCACTTCGTTGTGTCATTTCATGAATGCACCATTTTAAGCTATGAGATCTTTATATGTTTTAATAGAATTAGATAGTTAGTACTCGGAGAATAGGTTCAATTTTGCTCGGAAGATTTTCATTGTACTCAAAATCGTCCACATCTTTCAAGTGTCACCTCTGAATGTATAAACTTGATGTCTCCATTGTAGGTTGATAACAAAAATGTGATTATCCAGTTAATCCAAACCATCATCACAGAAAATAATTCTGAATTTTTATTGTACCCAAAATCTTCCACATATTTCCAGTCATGCATCAGAAATAAAAAACTTAAATCTTGATATTTGATGTCCTATAAATAAATTATCACAAGTAGATGCATTGCTACTTGGTTTAGCATACAATTAATGACAATAAGTTAGTCCTGGATGCAGCACTACCCTCAAGGAATGCGGTATGATTGTTTAAATTTAGCAACTTTAGGTCCTTGATTCAAATTGAAGGCGTTAATATTTGTGTTACTCTTGGAACTTCATAATGAAGAGTCCAACAATATTATATCATCTAATATTAATCAGTTATGTAGTAGTTAGATATGACCATAGCCCAATTTTCAGCTATAATGAAGAACCCAATAATGCTATATCATCTAATCTTAATTGAATGATCCTCTGCATCTAAGCTGGTGTACTGTAAGTATCTGAACCTGTGGTTTTGTAGATTTTGCTTCACTCTTTGTGAGGTGAAGTCCTTCTGCCGCTTCATGGCTCAAATTATCACCAGGTCCCATTTGTGACACCAAGAAAAGTTGAAAAACTCCTTCCTTTGGATCTAAGCTTAGAGCTTTGTAATCAATCAAACTTTTACCTATCTTCTGCTCTGCTGATTTCTCAGCAGGAAAAAGACCAAAGCCATTTCTTTTCAGCCTGCTAGTAAATTATAGTTCCATGTTTGTGTCCATCATAATTTGATAAATGAACCATTCATGACATGATCTATGATCAACTCGCTCGTTGAGCTCAAAAGTAAAAATTGTGCCATTTAATAGACTTTGTTCTGCTGGTAAGAAATCTACTCATTTGCTGTGTCAGTTTAGTAGTTTTAACTTGGACCTGACCTGTTAATATAGCTTGTTTGCTTATCAAGTCTTTTCCTAACTCTCGTGGTCCCTGATCAACTTATTTAGTGCACATAGAATACGAGATGATGGAAGCTGAGATAATAAGCCCTTCATTGTTTATTCTTATCATGTAATACTCAGTGCACACACATTGGTAAGGTTTACCCTGTCAAGATCCAAGTCTTAGTAATAGCATCATTTCTCTTTTTTTGATACACGATTTTAGTTGAATCAGAGTCTGCCAGCGTGCTGGAATATTTTTGCCTCAAAATCCAGTATGCTAGAGGAACCTATATATTTTGATGATTATTCATGCTGGCCGAATGGAAAAGAAAAAACAAATTGTAAACCGTGATTGAGCAAGAAGTCCTTGATGCATTCAATAAAAGTATCTGCCTAGCGCTATTTTACCTATGCATGTTATAATATTTGCTCCATGGAAAGACTTCTTGCTAAGTCCCATTAACAAATCATAAAAGTTGTGAGATTTAGCCCTCTGCATTCATTAAGCATTTGTCATTAAATTTTGTAACCTACGTATGTATGCGAATGATCATTCGATTCATGGAGAAAACATGGTTAAATTTCTGCTAATAATCATGCAAAAGAACAAACATCCTGGGGAGACTGAAATTGTGTTGCTGCATTGTTCCTTACCACTTGACATGCTTTGGTTATCTCTATAGCAAGCGAAGAATCACTGAGCAGCAGGCAGAAGGATGGTGGAAAGAAAACAAGGACAGACTACTTGAGAAATACAGTCCTACTAAACCAACTAGGCCATCAATTGAGGCAATTCCAGCTCAGGCCGATCAAGATAACCCGGCAACGCAGGAAACAAACTAGGCGCCAAAGCTTTCGTAGTATGTAGTATATGCACAGGGGTGGAGCTGGGGTGAGCTCAAGCACCCCTAGCCACTTTTTTTTAACCTTATAATTTTGATTAGCCATTTTTTTTTCTTTTTTCATTATTTTTACTTTAGCTCCTCCCTCAAAGCTATATTTTTTGGCTCCTCCGTTGTATATACGTATATGTTACTCCTTTAGAATGGAAAGGGAGTTGCAAACTAGTGTATGGTTAGTGGTTACTAACCTACGTTCAGAATTCTGATTATCTCCCACATTTTTCAGTTATCACTTGTTTAGAATGGCCTAAAGAAATATTAAATGATACCATGAAGAAATGGACACAGTGCCCTCTCGTAATGTTTTTCCCCTAACAATCTTTCTTTGTGCAGATGCAGTCCCAAATCTTAATACTATCATTTTAAATCTATTGCATTATTAACAATAGGAATAAAAGTACAAAATATACCCTTAAACATTTTTGCAAAAAGAAAATACATTTCTACAATTATATTTAGTGCAATTTTATAAAACTTGTTTATAATCGTGTAAATTGTTTTGATGACTGATGGGTCTTTTAACTTTGTTACGTTGTTAGAGTGAAGGTGATTGTAAGAGAAAGAAAGATAATGATACTCAATAACACTCCTCAAAAGTGAGGCCCTACAGCAATTTGCTGTCCACAAGGGCGTTAATCTCTCTGATAAGAAACCCTAGGGCAGAAAACTTATTTAAATACACAAGGCCCATGCAGGAACGCAGCCCATGCAATACTAAGGCCTGATACTAACAGAAGTAATAATAAGATAGCAGATTAATTAATAACTAGATAAGCTAATAAAATAGATTAATAATCCACCACTTTCCGCGCTCCACGCGTGAAGACTCTCCAGGGCGCAGCAACGCCCTCGACGTTGCTATCAATTGCCCTCTCCGCCGGAACAGCCTTGTCCACAAGGCTAAAGTGAGGAAATTGCCCACGCACGTTTGCCACATCCAACCAAGTAGCGTCTTCAACACCAAAGCCATGCCACTGCAACAACACCTGCTCAACATCTTTATCGTCCCTACGCACTACTCGGCGTTGTAAAACCGAGGTGGCTCATAAGAGGGTCGACCAAGAGCAATTCATCGGGCAAGGTAGGTGCAGCGCACGTAACCCACCGCCTTTTTCAACGGCGAGACATGAAAAGCAGGTGCACTTTAGAAGTGGGGAAGTTTTAGTCGACACGCCACCGCACCAACCCGCGCCCAATCTCAAAAGGCCCAAAATATCGGGTGCTAACTTGCAATTGTGAGGCGCAAATGAGTAGATTGACGATAGGGCGAAATTTAAGATAGACCATATCTCCAACAAAGAAATTCTATATCGCATGCGCCGCTTGTTAGCCTCCTTACCATCTTGTTCTTTGGCGCTCTAAATGAAACCGAAGGTGGGATAAAATCTCATCTCGAGTTCGCAGTGACTCGACTAAAGCTGGACCCGAACTTCTCCCGGTAAGAAGTCGACAAGTCGAGGAGGTGGCCGACCATAAACCGCTTCAAGGGGTCACCCAGCGAGATGGAACCCCGTATTATAATGAACTCGGCCCATGACAACCACTTGCTCCATAATTTCGGCCGCTCGGAAGAGAAGCAACGGAGATAGGTCTCCAAACAACGATTTAAAACCTCTGTTTGGCCATCCGTTTCTAGGTGATAAGCCGAACTCATGCGCAGTGTAGTGTCGGACTTCTTAAACAACTCTTGCTAAAAAGAACTTAGAAAAATCGGATCCCTATCCGACACAATCGAGCGCGGAATGCCGTGGATGTGCACAACTTCCTTTGTAAAAACTTCTGCCACACTTCTAGCTGTGAAGGGGTGGCGCAAGGCTAGGAAGTGACCATACTTTGAGAATCGATCAACCACCACTAGAACACAATCAACGCCCCGAGCGAGGCAAGCCCGTAATGAAATCAAGGCTGATATCCTCCCAAATCGGCGAAGGAATGGGCAATGGATTCAAGAACCTGCTGGGACTTGGTCTCATATTTGTTGCGTTGGCATACCTCACACATAGCAACAAACTAGGTGACACGGTGCATCATTCCGGCCAATATACATTGGCAATGAGTCGGCGATATGTCGAAAAGCACCAGAGTGCCTCTATAAGCGTGGAATGGAATCCCACGAGTAGCTTAGAATCCAATCGGAAGCCGCCAAGATAACGAGTCGACCTTATAAAATAGTGTACCATGTACCAATGTATAGTGAAATTTGGGCCGGACGGCCTCCTCGAGAGCCTCTATGATACAAAGATAAAGTTCCATCATTTCGACGTCCTCTTGTAAAGCCGACCATTCCACCCAAGATGGTAGTGAGATTGCAGATAGTTCACCTATTTCATCACGCGCGACAAAGCATCCGCCACTCGATTGAGCCTCCTTCTTTGTAAATGATAGAGAAGTCATATCCCGTGAGCTTTGTACCCAATTACATTATACTGGAGTAGTGAGTGGTCGTGACAAGAGGTGGCGAAGAGAACGTTGATCAGTTCGCACCACGAAACGGTGGCCCAACAGATATGGTCACCAATGTTGAACTTCCAAAACCAACGCCATCAATTCCTTCTCGTAGGTAGATTTAGATAGTAGTTGCCCCGTTAAACTCTTGCTGAAGTAGGCGACGGGCTGTTTATTCTACATCAAAACCGCACCAATTCCTCGGCCCGACACATCGCATTCGATCACAAACTCTTGAGAGAAATCAGGCATGCTCAAAAGTGGGGCTGAGGTCAACGCTTGCTTGAGTGTCGCAAATGCCGCACCCGCCTCAAGTGTCCAAGCCCATTTCTTGTGCTCTTGCTTACGCAAGAGGGCTGTTAGGGGAGCTGCGATCTTGCCATAGTCACGGATGAAACGACGATAATATCCTGTTAAGCCTAAAAATCCATGCAGCCCTCTCGGAGATGTAGGTGTTGGCCATTGTAGCACTGCGGAAACCATGGCGGGATCCATCTTAACGCTTGTGCCGGACACCACATGTTCTAAATATTCCACTTCTCATCTGCCCATCACACATTTTTTTTTGATTGATCACAAAAGAATGTGAGTTGAGAATATTGAACACTTGGCGAAGGTGCTTCATATGATCCAGCCACGATTGGCTATACACTAGGATATCGTCAAAGAAGACAAGAACAAACTTATGGAGGTATGGCTGAATATGTCATTCATAATCCCTTGGAATGTGGTTGGAGCATTCGTGAGCCCAAATGGCATCACTAAAAATTCGTAGTGGTTTGAATGTGTCCGAATGCCGCTTTGGGAATATCTTCCCAGCTACGCGAATCGATGATAACCGACCTCAAGTCCGACTTTGAAAACCACTATGCACCATACAACTCATCTAATAGCTCTTGAATAACAGGATGGGGTATTTATCAGCACAATAAGTTTATTCACTCGATAATCGACACAAAAACGCCATGAGCCATCCTTCTTGCGAACTAAGAGTACGGGACTCGAGTACGGGCTATTGCTCGGTTGGATGATACCATTGCGAGCATTTCGCCACGAGCCGCTCCATCTCGCCCTTCAGATGTGATTATATCGATACGGTCGCACCGATACTGGATGAGAACCGGGCTGCAACACGATATGATGATCATTTGCCCAGGAAGGAGGAAGCCCTATCGGTTTGTCGGTCACCACGAAAATAAGGTGAGAAGGGTTGAGAGATCCTTCTTTGTTTGTTTGAGAGATCTTGAGACACCAAAGCGGCAAGATAGAACCCCGCTAATGACCATAATAGCCAACATTGATCGTTGGATTCCGGGAGCGCAACTCTCGATGATCACAAGCCTTGCGAACTAATGTTGGATCGCCTCAAGACACCGTGGGCGACTATTGTAAGTGAATTCCATAGTAGGATTAGCCCAATTGGCCTTAACCTCTCCCAATGTTGCGAGCCGTGATACCCCAAGATAAGATCCACACCACCGAGAGGAAACACGTAACATGTAATATGATATAATTCGAGTTCAATGTAAGAGGAAGGTCCTTACAGAGACCATTAGCTCGAACTCTCGAGCCATCACCCAAGATGACGGAAAAAGTGGTGGTTTGCTTAATGGGCCACTGAAGTTCTTGAGCAAGCTTTTTGAGATAAAGCATGGTGGCACCACTATCTACCATAAGCACCGATCGCTTACCCATGATGTCTCGATTAGTTTCATAGTTTGAGGTCCGTCGAACCCAAAGGAAGTGAGTTCGGACAGCTGCATCTGGGGATCGGGATCGGTGTTTGGAATATTTGAATCCTCTAGTTCTGCAGTAGTTTGTGTCACCGAATTATCCTCCGTTGCTTCGTCGAGCTCGTCACCGATAAGGACGTTCAAAGTTTTAGGAGGCGATGATGGAGATGACCAAACTTGCCTCCGCAACTAAAACAGTGCGCAAGGAGATGTTTATGCATCTCGTTATTGGTGATACGTCGCGTATTTGGGTTCCCCGATATCCGTGTGCGTTAGAGTTTGGCGAGTCATTGCTGCAGTAATGGAGATGATGGGTGTGGTTGGACGTGAATGTTCGGACAGCTCCGGGTGGGCGTGTTGAGAATACCCCGGCTGCATGGATCGTCTGCGAAATTTGAGGTTTTGACGGCGCTTAATACGACGAGCAGCACGAACTCTCGATGAATAGGAGGTGGCGTGGTGTCTTGTATTTGATCACGCGGTATTTCTTTAATCCACCCAAGAAGTACCCATGTCTTGGTCATCGGACACATCGGTAGTCTGGCAACGCGATTCTCAAATGAGGAAATATAATCTTGAGAGAACTTGTTTGTTTCGTCGTAATCAACGCTCATATATGTTGATGGCGAGTCATCCCAAATCTCTCAGCAGTTCTCGTGTAAAGTGTTTCCACTCTAACTTAGGATAGCGACGTAGTAGTAATCGTATCCAAGACATGGCAGCCCACGACATCGCGATGAGCGTGATTTTCAATTCGGTCATCCGGTGTTTCGTGAACTATGAAATCTTGGTTGGCGCGAGCAATCCAAACCGGTGGTTTGGAACCATCAAAGTAAGGTAAATCCATCTTCTACAAGATCTGCATGGAGATCTCGAATCTCCGTTGGATTTTCGCTTTACTCCGTCCCCATTAAGGTTTCTTCGAATTGGCAACTGCTAGAATAGCCTCCAACGTGGAATTCATCGCCCCCGGGAGTCCCGCATGACTTTCACATTTTCTTGCAAATCGAAACCACCTCTCTAACTCCTCAAATTTCTTGGTGACCATCTTTCGATCCGCAGTCGAACCGGTTTGTTAGAGTGAAGGTGATTGTAAGAAAGATAATGATACTCAATAACACTCCTCAAAAGTGAGGCCTACGACAATTCGCTGTCCACAAAGGCGTTAATCTCTCGATAAGAAACCCTAGGCGTAAAACTTATTTAAATACACAAGGCCCATGCAGAACGCAGCCCATGCAATACTAAGGCTTGATACTTATTAAACTAATGAGTAATACTTAATAAGATAGCAGGTTAATTAATAACTAGATAAGCTAATAAAATAGATTAATAATCCACCACTTTCCGCGCTCCACGTGAAGACTCTCAGTAGCAGCAGCGCCTCGGCGTTCTATCATACATAAATTCATTTTTAACCCACATTCTTCAATAGATCTATGAATTTCTGAGGTATCATCGTCTCTCATTTCACCAAAATCATCATGCTTTTTATCTCCACGGTCCTTGTTTATCTACTTCTCCACATGTCCAACCACTCAAGAAACCCATCCATCTCTCATTAGCGACGCATGCTCACACACTCTCTACCTCTTCTTTTGCTGCTCCACCCTCGACAACTCAAGAGACCCCTCGAATTCGTCATAGATTAAGCGGTCAACCGTATTGAGTTCCTAAGAACTCTCGCCTATCACTTCATCGGTCAAGAATTGAACTCACGGGAGAAAGCCGCCCGAGATTGCACTGAGCTATTGATTAGATGCTCTACGAGCTCGAATCGCCATGATCGAGCTCATCTCTCCCTTCTTCCCCGCGCTTGATTGTATGGAAATATCAAGACCATTTTGAGAGCAACCATGACTAATGAGTACACTTGCATCGATGTCTCTGGATTTGAAACAATTCGATTTGATTAGAATTAAAGGAAATGACAAATATTTGTAGAATTTGTTGACGTCAGTTTCTCACATATTCAACAACATCTTGACACCTAGGGGTGCTTATATGGGTATCGGTTATCGGTTCGATAACTGACTTTTTTTATTTCGATTCGGGAATCGGTTATCCCCTTCAAGTGAATATTAGTTATCGGGTATAACCAATTAACCGACGGTTATACCCGATTAATCGAAATTAATTAATTAATATATATATAATTAATTATTAAATAAAATTTATTTAATTTTAATATTATAATTTCGGAAATATTTGAAATAATCTCGGTTATTTTCGGTTAATTTTTGTATTTTTTAAAAAAATTAATATTAAATTTTGATTAATCGCTAACCGAATCGGTTAACTGATTAACCAATCGGTGTCGATTTTGGTTAGCTATTTTTGTCGATTTCAATTTCGGTTTCGGTTAACCGAATCGGTTGATCGGTTAATCGATTAACCAATTAGTGTCGATTTCGATTAGCTATTTTTGTCAATTTTGGTTTAGGTTAATCGAAATTTTGATTTCGATTAACCGAAACCGAACCGAATCTCACCACTATTGGCACCAATCAAGCATGTGTAGAGCCACCATGAAACTATCAAAAGGTGAAGACGGACGTCAGGGGGAGGGATGTTGAGAAACGACGTGTCAAAAGACGAAGATAATGGGGAATTTGAGGATAAATGTGGTGATGTGAAAAAACGACACTATATACGGCTTTTTCTTTTTTCTCTGAATTTTTTATCGAATTTAAAAAACCTCCATCAGTCGTCAGGGCGATTTGCACGATTTTAAACACGTTAGAGATGAAATTGCATTAAACATAATGATGGGGGTATATTTATTTTTTGCAAAAACATTTAAGGGTGTATTTGCACCTTATCCCATTATTTTAATGGAGTTAAACCCTCCGTCAGTCATTAGGATGATTTGTACGATTTTAAACACGTTAGAGATGAAATTGCATTAAACATAACAATATGGGTATATTTGATTTTTGTAAAAATATTTAAGGGTGTATTTACATTGTATCCCTTGAAAATAATAACTAATCTTGGTCATCTCATGAAGTTTCTATTATATATATATATATATATATATATATATATATATATATATATATATATATATTTCATATTATGAAATTGTTGCATAATGACTTTGTCGGTAATAAAATAAATATATATTATTTCCAATTTGAGGTATTAAGATTAATCCATCAATATGACCTAATAATTTTGTATAGAAAACAGGATAAATAATAATTACTTTTTCATTTTTCGATTAAAAATATTCTTCGAATATAAAAATGATGGACATCTTTTATCAGCTAATACAAAAAACATTTATTGAAGAAAATTAAATTTAAAATATTTCACTATTATGTAGTAGTTTGAGCTCATTAGGGTATCCAACACACACAATTGATTTGTTGTTGGGTGTATTTGTCCTTTCTTAGGATTGAGATCTCATTGATAATGGTGATGAATCTGAGTTTCATGTCATCAATGGATTCTCCCTTCTTTTACTTGAACTTATTAAACTTCTGAAAAACTATCGTAAGCTTGTTCTTCTTGATTTCCTCGGAGCCTGCACGTAGGCTCTCTAGCGCATCCCACATCTCATTGGATGTCTCACACTTCATCAGTTTCCTAATGTGAGAGTTGGGAACTGTTCCGGAGATGATATTTTTTAAAAGGTTGTCGAGCTCGTCTTGCTTGTGTTCTTCTGATGTGAAGTCCGCTGATCCTTGGTTTGTACTCGTAGGTAGGTTCTTGACTCGATTGCGTGCTCACTTCATTATCTTCTCTCGATAATGATCGGGCCATTAGTGATTACCTCCCACATGCGGCGAGTTGTGTGGTGAGATAGCTTTTGAGTCCGAACTTCCGGATCTCGTGGTTTGTCTACCGCAAGGTGGGAAAGAAATAGACATGTTGTAGTTAGTTTCCATCACAACAAAAATGTAGCGATGGCGAAATATATAATTTTAAGGATCTATCACGAAACAACGATCATCGGGGAGTTAGTTGTTATTGTGAATAACCCGCTCGATACCAATTGATGGGTCCATCGGGTATTTCTGGTGTAAGGGAGGAAATACACCGTTATGTAAATTTAAAACTTTTTTGGGAGACCAGTACATACGAAATGTGGTGGTTACTGTATTTTCCTTATTGAAAACTGAGACTCACGTTTGAACACTTAGTTGAATATTGATTAATCAGTTTTCAGTTTATATATCTTCAGTATCAAACTGATACTGACATATGATTTCTAAAAAAAATATTATGCAGTAGTGTATTGATGATGGCAGTTCAATAACATGTAGTTTTAAGACAGTGCTGAAAATAAATGACATGTTGAGTTTTACGCGGTTCGGAGAAACAACTCCTATGTCCATGGACTGATTGTCGGTTAATCCACTAACTTAAGATTAGTCTTATTTACTGGTACAAGAGAAAATCTAGACATTGATATAACTTTACTGTCTCCCGCCTAATTTGGAGTTCCTCCTACGCTTGATGGTGCTAGGAACCATTAACTGCTTTCAGGATGCAGTCAACTTAACCTCTAGCTTATGGGTGTTAGAAACCAAGCTTTCAGCAACTAACATTTCGTTGCTTACTTGTCCAAACTCTTACTTAACTTTTAGGGGAGTTTGGTAGATTGATTTTCTAACTAGGGATCTGATTATCACAGACGATAAACTTAGGATGTCCACGTTCAAGATAAACACGGTGAATATCCTAACACTTGCTGATACAATGAATACTTCATTCTTAGAAATCGTTATCGATTGTCTTTGAGCTTTGAGCTTGAATACTTGAGATTTCAATTGTGCATCATCTCGGTAACCTTTAAAGGTTGGATTCTACATAATATATATGGAGAGGAATAAGAATAGTGTCGTTGGAGGGACAACCATTCAAATCCTTCTATTTGTCTTCTGAATTCCTTCTGTTAAGAATCCTCGTATGTCTTCTAACAAAGGTTGCATCATCGTACATAGTAGCTCTGTAACTCTGAAAATATGGCATGACATGTAGGGATCTTCTTCAGATACGCTACAACATGTGGCGAGTCAAATATCGAGGCTAAAATCCTTATGTGTTTCTTCAGTCGAGTTAACTCCGTGTTTTATCAGCATTGACTTCAGGTTGGATCAGTCGTGTTGCATCTCCTTATCATCAGCAGTTTGGACTCCGTCTTTTGTCAGCTTAGAACTCCTGAGTCAGTATGATGCTTTAGTCAGACGTAGAAACTGATAGTCAGCTTGACTATCAATAGATAGCTTTGACTCTTAGACATCAGCTTTGACTTATAGCAGTCAGCTTTGACTTCTGGTACCCAGCTTTCACTGTTGGTACCCAGCTTTGACTTCCGCAAAGACAGTCTGCTGCATAATATGATACTTAGTCATATCTCGACTCCTACTCGTCCTTTAGCGCTGAGTCTTCAATCTTCGATCTTCAGGTTTCAGTCTTCCGATGTCAGTCTTCAGTCTTTGACTTCACTCTAGTAGCTCTGATCTTCAACACTGCTTGTACTTCAGTCTTCAGACATCAGTTGGCCTTCCGTCGGGTCTTGATCGCGATCCATCGGTTGGTATCGTAAGTTGTGTTGACATCGATACTCTATCGTATGATTGACTCTCGATGAATCTTGAACTCTTTCAGTCTTGGCTCTATCCAAGCTGGTAGTTCTGCTACATCTTGAAACTTGTAACATAAACACTTAACTCTTAAACAAGTCAGTAGCATTAGTTACTTCAGTAAGACAATCATCGAGGTTTGGGATCTAATCAAAACACATAGTTAAGATAGATTAATTCCTCATACACAAGAATTTCCCAAGATTTTCGATACTTATGAATTTTTCGAACACTTAGGTTTAATCTTGCACCCGTAAGCAAATCCCAAGTAGTGGATTGACTGTGTTATCATTTTATGGATATAGGAGCTGATCCCTCCGAACCACGTTAAGAACTAAATGTGTTATTTACTTTCAATACTTTACATTTCATGTTATTGAACTGAACATCACCCAACACACGTAGCACAACACAAACTGTTCAATCACTCTATCAGTAAGCAATTTGCTACTGACGAGAAAACTAATACTGACTAAGCATATATTCGACTAAGTATTTTATCACTATTAGTTTTCAGTAAAGGCAAAACTTAACCACCACACTTCTACACTCACATCAGTTATCAATCTAACTAACTAGCTGCTGAAGCAATCAATGGAATTACTAATAGATATACTCAATACAAGACTCTACGAACTTCAACTAATCACCAGTTCTGACATCAGTACTAAATTCCCATTAGTAACCTGACATCTACTAAATAGTAGAACGTCCAGTCTTATTTTAAGAAACTGGTGTATTCTCCCTCCCATCTTTTTCATACACCAGTAGCCCTCAAGGGACCATCATCTATAAGCCCTTCTCACTTCACAAACTTGAAAGATAGTTTCATCCCTAATAATCATTGAAGCTATAAACGTTACCAGAATAGTTGCTCATTAATTTTCGATGTTCTCCATCAACAAAGAAAGTGTAGTAATCCCAAACCTCATATCGGAGCTTTATAATTTTTCTCTTTGGACTCTTTGAAGTTGTTGATTCATCGAAAGTCTCATCGGCAGTTTGATTTGGGGAATTTCCTTATTAGTAGGTTAAAATCTTAACTTAATTACATTAGTATGTTGATTCGCATACATAAATCAAATCTTCCACATAATTAAATAAGAAAAAAAAACTTTTAAGTAGGACGAAATGATTAATTGCAATGGCAGGGGAAAAAAGAAAATGAAAATGAGTTTGATAGCTTACAAGAATAGGAGCATCCTCTTCCATGCCCATAAAAGCCTACTGCACAATATTAAGAAAGTTGAAATTATTCCTAGTTAGTTCTATTCTAACATATGAGATAAAAGACAATAAGTCAGTAAGATACTACTTAAAATTAACAAAAAATATGAACAAATAAAAACCTCCAAAATTTAAAGCAATGTGATAAATCTCCTTCATTAATTCAAATTGTTATTCCAGACGACACGATCGGAAATTGAGCAAGACATGATGAAAGTGAGAGGGCGTGCTTGACTTTGTCTGGGTGAGCGTCAAAACTGCAGGTTTTGGGCAATGGAGGCAGAAGAAGTTTAGTGTTTCACGATGGGGGATTTGGGATAGGGTTTCTAGGTTCTAATTTTTTAATATTTATTTTAATATAGTTACTATATACATATTAAAGTATATACTGATAAAAAAAATTGATTGGACCGAAGTTTTGGAAGGCTAAACCGAATCGAATTGAAGAAATTTCAATTTTAAACATCTGCATCCAAAATGAAACCGAAGCTATTAGAAATCGAAACAAAGTCACCAAATTATGACGGTTTGATTCGAATTTGATTCGGGTCACACCTAGGTTCTTGTTCGTACTTACGGCTGGGTACTCTTTTTCGAAACGTTATCAAAATAGGCCCTTCACTCAGTCTTTTTTTGAGCATTGTTTCTCTGTGCCGTTTTCTGTGTTGTAGTTTCTTTGTGGACATTGAGTCGCTTTGTTTTTGGCATCATAGAAACTGCTGAGCATGCCAAGACTCTCGCGGACTGCAGAATTGATTTTCCGACTCTTGATCTTACCAATCATTCTAAGACAAAACTTGGTGAGCTTTCACCACCACATGTAATTCACCCTTATTTTTGTTAAAATAATTATATATTAATTATGATGAGTAAGGATAATTAGATTTTATTAATTTATAATTAAGTTTATTAATTTTAATTATAATTTATTAATTCAAAATTAGAATTTATTAATTCATGATTATGGTTTATTAATTCACAAGTAAGGTTTATTAATTCATAATTAAGTTTTATTAATTCAAAATTATGATTTCTTATTCAAAATTTGGGTTTATTATTCAAAATTAGGGTTTATTAATTCACAATTAGGGTTTATTAATTCATAGTTAGGGTTTATTAATTCAAAATTATGGTTTATTATTTAAATTATGGTTTATTAATTTACAATTAGAATTTATTAATTTAAAATTAGGATTTATTATTCAAAATTAGAGTTGATTAATTCTAATTAGGGTTTATTAATTCAATATTATGGTTTATTAATTCATGATTAGGATTTATTAATTCCAATTAGACTTTATTAATTTTAAATTAAGATTTATTAATTCACGATTATGGTTCATTAATTTAAAATTATTATTTATTAATTTATAAGTTTTATTAAATTAATTTTAATTAAAATTAATTTAAAAATAATTAAATAAATAATTAGGTGGTCTCACTGTGCATGCGGCGCACCCAGGAGACCACCTCTCATTCTAATGCCACATGATTCCAGATAACTAACTGATCGTCTTCTTTAGAAGGGTATTTTCTTCATGAATGTTTTAGCAATTAAAACTGCCAACATCACACCACATTTACGTATAAGATTGGATTTCACATTTTAATGCAAACTCTGGCTAGTCTTATTTTATTCAAATTTATAGTACAACATCAATCTTCCCAACATGTTTCATCCTAAGCATATTATTGTGGGGAGAATATTAGGCATGACGAATTGGGAGATACGATGATAAGCTTCTTGTGTCAAATGAAGGCCATCCCAATGTATATATTGTTGCGGGTTAGGGCAAACCGGCACGGTCGGGTTCCCACAAAACTCAGGACTGAGAGGATTGAACTGTCTGCTTCTACAGCATGGTGTCAGTAAAGTTGTTCGATCAAATCCTGCAAACCAGACAAGCAAAGTATAAGAACATAATTTATCGATTATTGACCTAAAACAGTTGTAGTATCAAGTATGTAAGTGCTGACCAAAGAAGGGCGCTAGGCGAAAAGTTTTGAGGAAAGCATTGTAGTAATCCGCGTAGATTATGGCTACACCAGGAAATTCCCTTCTGAGTGTGTTTAGTGCGGCTTGCAGGTTATTATTTTGATAAATTGCGAGGTTGTTGGCATTTCTTACGCAACCAAATTCGTCATAGGTTGTGGAATTATTGCTAGCGAAAGAAGCAAGCACGTAAGGGAAGCATCCAATTGGAAAATTTCCGGGAACCACCACTCGCGAGGCGCCGGCTCGAATAATCTCCTGAGTAATTGATAGAGAAATCTTTATCTAATCTAAGTACATAATCAATTATTACTAAGGAGCATGAAAGTGAATCAAGTGATATGGAGAGTGTTTCGTAAGCTTATGAAATGTTTTAAGAGTTTCTAAGATATAATGTTTCAAAAGCTTATATATTGTTAAAGTGTTTTGATAATTGACCTTATAAACTATAAAAAGATTCATAGTTAGAGAGGGTGATCTCCTGTGCGCGCGCACAGTGAGACCCACCCTAATTAATTAATTAATTAATAATTATTAAATTAAATCTAATTATAATTAATTAATTAAATTAAATCTAATTAAAATTTATTAGTTTAATAAATTTTAATTGTAAATTAATAAATAATAATTAAATTAATATATTTTAATTTTGAATTAATAAACTCTAATTGTGAATTAATAAACCATAGTCGTAAATTAATAAATCCGAATTTTGAATAATAAACTCTAATTTTGAATTAATAAATCATAATTGTGGATTAATAAACCATAATTTTGGATTAATAAACCCTATTTTGAATTAATAAACCCTAATTTTGAATTAATAAACCCTATTGGAAATAATAAACCCTAATTTTGAATAATAAACTCAACAATATCTAATTATCCTTACTCACCATAATTAATATATAATTATTTTAACAAAAAACAATGGTGAACTCACGGTGAGGCGGAGCTCACCCAAGTTTTTGTCTAGTTAGAGAGAGCAAATTGAAGAGAACTTAAATTAACAAAGTATATGTTGGAAATATTGAACTGTAATAAGATTATTTTGATAAACACGTAATTGTTTATAAGCTTATGAAAAAATAAATTGTGTTTGAGGCTTTGAACAACTTATTTTTCAGGTAACTTATAAGTTAGAATTTATTTTAACAGCTTACAAATTATTTAAAACATTATTGCCAAACACTTTTTAAGAACTTAGAAGTTCCTAAACAGTTTATAAATTATTTTAAGGAACTTATAAACTCAGCCAAACAACCTCATAGTTGGTAGGCGAATGATTTTATAATGTGATGAATCTAGCTATGTGAATGTGCGAGATTTATATAAAGCAATAAAGAACACCTGTGCTTTTTACGTGGTTCGATCGTTAATGAGATCTCGCCCACGGAGGAATGATTCCTCAATACTTTTACTAGAGCTTTTAAATGCAGAGTATTGGTTCAAGCCTTTGCATTCAAGAAATTGCCAACCCTTCTAACATCAGTTTTCCTTCTATTTATACACTTGACCACCTTACGGCCGCCCGACCTCCATTGGTCGTGGTGTGACTCTTCCTCGCATGCCTCCATTGGCGGAGCGGGACCTTTCGTCTTACGTGCGCCACGTGGAGGCGGCGCGCGACCTGGTTCCGGGGCGGCGGTTGGAGGCTGGGTTTTGGGTAATGATTAGGCTCGCCTTGGGCTCGACCGCGTGGGCACTCGCTACTAATGTTAGGTCCAGCTCACTGGGCTGTTGGTGGGCCTAGTCGGTTGGGCCATATCCCATCATAGCCCCCGATTAGCCAAGGGACAGCGAGGCCGAGGTGGAGTGAAGAAAGCGCTCCGGCGAAGTGAGGTGTGGCTTGGCTGAAGTTGTTTCCTTGAGTTGTTGTCTTTTTAATGTGAGGGTCTCCTGGTGCCGATCTGAGTTGGTTTGTTTATTATACGTTGCTTGGAAAAAGATGTGGCATCGAGGGAAGTCGATGTCCGACACGAGATATCGTGCTCGTTGGTTACGCCGTGGTGCGATGCGAAGTGGCGTTACTCACGTGGTGGGTGCCGATGTCCGACCCGATAGACCGCCTTTCGGGGATGCTGTGGTGCGGCTCGGTTATACGAGGTCCGATCGGATGTAGGTTTTCCGTCAGCGGCGGCCCGATGACAGGACGCCGGGTCCGACGTGGATTTCCTTGGTATTTGTGGGAAGGGCGGGGTGCGATCTGAGGCGCAGCCATCTGGAGGATGCCGGGGTCCGTATGATGATTGGTAGGTCAGACTGGCGGTCCATCTTATCCGGGCGTACGTCATACGCGCCAGGCGGTAGTTGTGCACTCGAACTGCGTGCGCGCGTGTACTCCACTTCCAATCGCGTGTCGGCACGTGGAAAGCTTCGGGCGCCGGTTTGTGCTTTAAATCGCTGTAGGTCGGGAACTGCTCATTCCTTCACTAAAAACTGTTCATCTCCTCTATACTCAGAGAGAATTTCCCGATTTGGAGAAGCTTTCGATCATCTTCTGAATTCAGCGCTCAGAGTAAAAAAGTAAGTATGTCTTCTTCCTCATTTTCGAGCACCCTACTTTTGTTTCGGGTCCGCCCGATCATCTCCAGCGGGAGTTTCTGGTTCGAACCGCTCATCCTCCCCCCCTGATAGTGAAATCGAGGTTAGGGATTATTCCTGCTATACCTTATCGGGTAGGTGTAGGATGATTGGCGCTAGGGTCCCAACAATATCATCTGCGTGGGATGGGGTTAAGGTGAGGGCGTCGGATCGTCTGTAATCTTGACGATGTGATAAAAATAGGAAGGAATGTCACATTCGGCCGACGCTTTGGTGGTGTGTTCATGACCATCGATAGAGCATTAGCCTCCGAGGGTTTCATAACTATGTACATAGACGCCTGAGGCGGTCTTAGGTTCCCACTAGCCCCCATCTTTTTGAGCCTCCAGGAGTATTTCCGAATCCCCATCTGCCAATTCACCCCAAACTCCATTAGGTCGGTAGTTGAGATGGGGTTAACTTGCTATAATATAGCTGAGGAGTTCTCCTTTGAGCTCTTGATGCGATTTTTTAGCGTCAAGTACTCAAGAGGGCTGTACTATCTTTCGCCTCGGCAGACGTTTAGGGTGAGTCAACCCTCGAAAGTGTCGGGGTGGCAAAAGAAGTTTTTCTTTTGAGGTCGATGGGCATCCGATCTGGTTGGGGATGGGTAAAGTGACGGATATAAAACTTAAGCCCCTCGGCTGGGTAGAGGATCAGCTCAACACGCTCGGTGAAGTTTCTCTAGAATTCACCGAGGACAGCCTTAATGATGCCGGGCTGAGTGTGCACAGGTCGCAGGCTCCGGGGACGGGGTCCGAGCTGGGTGAGGGCACCCTCTCTTCTCATTCTTATAGGTTCGACCTTTCTTTGACTAACGCGATTTTCTTCTCAGATTGCGGTGAAGCTTAAGCACACAAAGGAGGTCAGCACCGGCCTCGTCCGCCGCACGCACCGGTGGACGGCGGGGAGCCTTCTAAAAGAGGCGAGGTGGCTGGGCCCACCCCAGCCCGTGGTGGTGGAACACCTCACCGATCCGTCAAGGGTCCGCACCGATCTCGAGCTCGGGCCTCGAGGTGAGGTTCGTGCCCATGATGCTGCGCAGTACCGATCTCCAGCGATCTTCTGCCCTTGTCTAGTCATGTTGTTTTTTTTTTTTTTTTAACCGTTTGATTTGCAGGACCTGCCCTTGATCGCGAGCGAGATGCGCCGCATGGCCGATGTTGTTGCATCCCGGCACGAGGAGCTGGAGAGAAAGCTGGCCGCAGCGGAGTCCTCGCTGGCTGGTGCGAGGAAGGAGGTGGAGGTTGCAAGGGCGGCTGCTGAGGCCGCCACGAGGGAGAAGGGCCGTGCTGTGCGGGAGGCCCGCGCTGAGGTGGAGTGCGCTCGGGAGGAGGTGGCCGAGGCGGAGAAGAGACTGGCTGATCGGACAAGTGCTTTGCTGGCGGGGCAAGGACCCATGCTGAAGGCCTTCGCCAGCAAACTTATCGAGTCGGAGTCCTTCTCCGCCTTTATCTCCGACCTGGCCGCCGTGATGAGGCCGCAGTGATATCTACCCACACGGAGGGTTGGCGACCACAATGCACGATTTTGACAAGTGCGGGCATGGTGAGATCGATCGAGGGCGGTGAACTTGCAAGATGCCCGGGTGCTTGCAGGCGGCCGCCTTTCCCGTGGTGGAGGCTTTAGCCTCCTCTTCGTCCCGACGGCCGAGGCCGTGTCCCAATCAAGGTGGATGAAGATCCCGAGCCAGGAGCTTGGCCGAGTGCGGGCCCGGCCGAGGAGGAGGAGGAGGAGGAGGAGGAGCCGAGTTCATGCGGCTCGAGTCGACCCAGCAGCAGCAGCAGGAGGAGCAAATGAGGAACGGTGGGAGGAGGCGGGAGGCGCGAGTTCGGAGAGAGGGCCGAGGTTAGTGGGCCTGTTGTAATAGGCTGAACCGCCGGGGTCGATAGGACCCTGAGCCCTTGTAACAAATTCTTCCGTATGCAATAAAAAATATTTATCACCTTCTGAGACTTGTGTTGTCTTTTTATTTATAGCATTCTGCATCTCAATACTTGGGACTCGACCATGAATTCTTGGCTGTCGAAAGGGTCCGAGGTGCCTGCCGAGAAGGACGAGGAGGTGCAATTTTGGAGGAGTAGGTGCGGGCGACCCAAGTTTTGGCCGTCATGGATGCGAGCTCGGCGTCTTCTTCCGAACTGAAGAAGAAGTTGACCGAGGCTGATCGGGAGGTGGCCCGCCTCGTGGCCGAGAACGAGGTCCCAAGTCGAGGATCGCACAGATGAGTCCAGTGAGGCGGACATATCTCGCCGACGCTATCCAAGGCGTTTGATGCGGTCACGAGCAGCTTAAGTTGATCTGAGAGGCTCGCTCGGTTGTCGGAGGAGCATGCGAGTACGAGAGGCGATCCGCCGAGTGGTGGGACTACCATATCCAGGCGACGACCGAGTCCGAGCTTGTCGGCGGAGGCATGGTCTTTGAGGATGAGGAGGGCCAAAGCAAGAAGTTCAAAGCTGCGTGAACTCCTTGGTGAGTTGATGGAGATGTATGATATCGTCCGAACGTCGCATGCCCCGCGGCGGCGAGGCAACAGCGGGCTGCCGACCCGATCATAGAAGAACCCGCAGAGGAGGCGGCCATCCGATCATGCCAAGTCTTCGAGGTTGATGGGTCGGCAGGGGCGGATCATCCGTGGGCGATCCTCCGGGAGCGGACGGCACCGAGGGCCTCAGTCGGCGAGGAGAGCTTGGTCGGGGCGAGGTCGTACACCCGCTCGGTGTCCGTCGGGGGTCGGGTGTGACCTGGTGCGTCCCCACCCCGGAATGCCC
Source organism: Salvia rosmarinus (assembly GCA_036937905.1). Taxonomy (NCBI): domain Eukaryota; kingdom Viridiplantae; phylum Streptophyta; class Magnoliopsida; order Lamiales; family Lamiaceae; genus Salvia; species Salvia rosmarinus. The sequence goes on along the minus strand of CM072822.1, from coordinate 58,548,362 downwards.
GTCTTGGCGCGCCCGCCACTGAAGTGTCCTGAGAGCGGGTGAAGATGACCCGAGTCGCCGCTCGCTCGGGCTACCTCCGAGCCCGCACCGAGCGCGCCGAGCAGCCGTGGTGATTCGGCCTTATCGACCGGGTCAAGGCACCGAGTTCGTTCAAGCATACACCGTCGGCACGGAGATTTTGTAGAGAATTGGTGCGGCAAGAAGTCTGGCAGGTGGCAGGGAGCCCGAATGAGGTCGTGTATAGTATAGGACCTTGTATGTAGATATAAATGTATTTAGACTGTTTCAAGTGTATATTTTCCCCTCGAGAGGTACAAACATAGCTTACGACTTCGTTTTGGTCGTAAATGTATTTATACTATATACGAGGTGTGTATTTTCCCAAATAAAGGGGTATAAACGAGCTCAAGCCCGGTTGTCTCAGATATGGCTTGGTACTTTGTTTGTAGTCGTTAATGCATTTAGACTTTGTACCGAGTGCATATCTTCCCAAATAAAGGGGTATGAGATGGCGAGATCGGTCCGGATGTCGCTTGCATGTAGACGCCCAACTTAATGGGTAATCAGATGCTTTATGCAGACGCCCAACTTAATGGTAATCAGACGCTTGCAGACGCCCAACTTAATGGGTAATCTGACGCCACCCTACTTGGTGGGATTTTCGTCTTCGTGGGCGCCCCTTGTGAAGGTTTAAATGTGGTGTATCCAAACAGATGTTCACATATGTACGAGACGCAGTGAAATATTCATTATAAAAACAGGTGTTTTATTGAACATGTAATCAACATCGTACTTTGGCAAAACAATTAAAGAACTAACATGATGCTAACTTTAAATCGAAGCTATGTAAAATACCTTCTTAAATGCATAATGTGCCAAGTTCGGGGACAAGTGCACCGGACAGTGAGCCGACTTGTAAGCCCCTTTGCCGAGGTCCTCGTGAACACAGTGCACGGCCTTCCCATGTCGGATCCGCTTGTTAAGACGCCACCTCATCGCTTCATTATTTCTTAGGACGAGGTCGCCCACATGGAGCGCGGAGGCTTTGACCCGCTTGTTGTGGTACCGTGCGACACGGGCCTTGTACTAACCGTTTATGAGCGAGCTGTGGCTCTCCTCGAGGCGTCAAGGTTGGCCCGCAGTCTTCCTCGTCCCGGCCCGGTCGAAGTGGAAGTGCGAGGGCTTGGCGCCGATCTCACCGGTATGACGGCCTCGGTACCGTGAGACCCGGGCTAAAGGGTCTCCCGTGCGCCGTCCGAGGTGTGGTCTGTGGGACCGAGAGGACTTGAGGAGATTTTCAGCCCGATCGCCTTTAGCTCGATCCACCTCTTCTTCTTCAATCCTTATACGATCGTGCGGTTCGTCACCTCGGTCCGACCATTCGCCTTGCGGTGTGCGATCGAGGTGAAGCGTTGATCGATCCAAGTTCTTCGCACCACTCCTTGAAGTTTTGTCGACGAATTGGGTGCCGTTGTCCGAGACCGAGGATGTGCGGTATGCGGCGGCACTATATTTTCCACACAAAGGTGCGAATCCTACGCCGTGAGGCTCGAAAGTGGCTCGCTTCGACCCATTTTGTGAAGTAGTCTATGGCAACGACTAAATATCGAAGCCGACACGGTGCTCGGTCGAGCGGCCAACGATGTCGATCCCCACCGCATGAAAGGCCACGGACCGCAGTCGCTCCGTCGCCCGAGGACTTTTGATCGCGGAGTGAATCGCACTTTGGGCACTTCTTGACGAGCTCGGCCGAATCTTGCACGGTGGGCAAGAATATCCCGACCTCGGCGTTTTCTTTGAAAGTGCTCGCGACCGATGTGGCTTCCACAAGACCCCGGTGAATTTCGTTGAGCACGTAGTCGGCTTCTTCCGCCCGAGGCATCTCGGAGGGTTGAAGGTAAGACTTCGGAGAGCGCCTCATGCATGAGATACTCGGGATTTTGCCATCATCTTTTGGCTTCGAGCCGATCCGAAGGTAGTCGCCGTGTTCCGTGTAGGCCTTCGTGGAGACATCGATTCGCTCTATCTCGGTGATGATGCCGACGTGGGACTCCGCTATGCTTTCGAACGAATCTCCTCCACGGTGGACTTGTTGACGACGCAGCCTAGCTTATCGAGGACGCCACTTGGCTATTTTCCTCGGGGATTCGGTGGATGCTGAAGTACCTGAACGAGGTCAACATCTCCTTTGCCTTCTCGAGGTATTGTTTCATTCGGTCCTCCTTGGCCTCGTATTTGCCTAACACCTGGTTCACGACGACCTGGGAATCGCCGAAGATTTGGATCTCATCCACCCTCAGCTCCTTAGCGAGGCGGAGTCCGGAGATTAGGGCCTCATACTCCACCTCGTTGTTGGTGGTCGGGAAGGTAAACCGGAGTGCGTAGGTGACTTCTTGCTTATCTGGGCCGAGGAGGAGGATGCCCGCCCCGCTGCCTGTCTTGCACGATGCTCCGTCCACGTACATCTGCCAGCAACCATCTGGTGGTGTTAGGACGGCTTGCTCCGCCGTGGGGGCGGGAGCCGGAGTTACTTCGCTGGCAGAGCCTACCTCGGTGAATTTGGCCTCAACCAGGAAGTCGGCGAGAGCTTGCCCTTTATGGCGATGCAGGTGAGTACGAATGTCGTGCTCGCCGAGCTCCGTGGCCCACTTAGCTATCGTCCGGACGACTCGGGTTTCAACAAGACTTGTCTCAAGGGTAAGTCGATTAGCACCGGACGGAGTGAGCTTGGAAGTAGGGTCGGGCGTCGCTTGGCATGCTCACGGGGCTGCTACTTTTTCGAGGCCGAGTACCTTGTCTACGGTCCTTTGAGAGCTCGGTGATAAAATAGATGGGAGTTGTCGTCCCATCTCATCTCGCATACCAGACACTGGTGATGCCCTCGTCCGAGGCGGCCAAATCTGAGAGAGGATTCTCCTTGCTTGGGCGGACGGTGGTCGGCAGGTCGGCTAGTACTCCTTGTTGTCAAGGCGGCCTGGTGTTCTTCCCGCCAGCGAAGTCAGAGCTCTCCTCAGATCTTGAAGAATGGGAGCTGTTTCTCGGCTCGAGGCAATCTCCGAGGCGGCAAGGCACCCGTGAGTTTGTGGATCTCACGGATGGTCCTTCGCACTGCATGTCGAGCACCGCCTTCACCTTGGTGGGATTGGCCTTGAGCCCTCCCGAGAAACCCAAGATCCCAAGAACTTGCGGTCTTCACCATAAATGTACATTTCGGGGTTGAGCTTGAGGTTGGCCGACCGAGGAGTTGGAGGATGGTCGAGGTCGTCGGCGCAGCTCTCCGCTTTTTCCGACTTTGACAACTATGTCGTCGACGAGACCTCGACGATCTCACCGATGTGGTCTTTGAATGTTGCATCCACCATCCTCCGTAAGTGGCCCCGCGTTTTGAGGGCGAAGGGCATCTTCGAGACGCAAAGACGTCAAGTCGGTGATGAATGCGGTCTTTAGTGCGTCCTCCTGCTCATCGTAATTTGGTGGTACCCTTGTATAGATCCGAAGTGAACATCTCGTGGCCCACCAATGCCTCCACCTTCTTGTCGATATCGGGGAGGGTAGCAATCTTCGGGCGAGGCTTGTTGAGGTCGGTATAATCGACGCACATGCGCCACCCTCCGCCGGGCTTTCGGACCACGACTGGATTAGCCATCCAGGTCGGGTATTTGACCTCGAACAAGATCTTGGCCTTCAGAAGTTGAGTCACCTCGTCCCTTATGACCTGGCTGCGCTCCGCCGCGAATATCCTTTTCTTCTGCCGGACTGGCTTGGTAGCCGGGTCGATGTTGAGGCGGTGAGTTATGAGCTCGGGTGACACTCCGGTCATATCGAGCGGGGACCAAGCAAACACGTCCCTATATTCTTTCAGAAGTCGTATGACGTGCGCGGATGTCTGCCGCCACAGGTGCCGACTGGATAACCTCGAGGATCGTCGTCGTATAGTTGGAGGCCCCGGTCGGTCATCCCGGGGTGTCGACCTCAGGGGCTCGGTAATTGCTATGCACGAGGCGAGGCCGCATCTTGAGTTGAGAGTCGTAGGCATTCTTTTCTTTGCCGTTTGGTGTCCACGGATCTTGAGCACTCCCACCGGGTGGGAATCTTGACGGTGAGGTGGTAGACCGAGCAGACGGCCTTGGTGGCGTCTGACCAATCTCTCCCGAGGATGATGTTGTACGGAGAGGAGCCGGACCGGGAAGAATCGGATGGCCTTGGTGACCGACACAGGAGCCCGCCTACGGTGGCCGGAAGGGTAATGACCCCTCGGTGGGATGCGCCTCGAGTGAAGCTCCGTAGGCGGGAGGCGCGGAAGTACACAATGCCTCCGACCTCAAGCTTATCCAGACAGCTACGGAAGATGATCCGACGGAGGCTCCGATGTCGATATAGACCGGTGGACGTTTTTGTTGCCCACCGCACCTGTATGGTGATGGCGCCCTGTGCGGCATGATCTTGGGCACGGGTCTCCTTGAGAACGTTATGTTCTCACCATCCCGAGTCGCTTGTTCTTGGCTCTTGAGGGCGGCCTCCGGCGTCGTTCTTGAGGGCGACCTCGTCGTCGAGGCGAGCCGGTAACAACATAGACACTGCTCCATAGTGTTGGGACCTTCGTCCTCGTCGTCTTCAGTTGGGTCGCCACTGGGTCGGCCCATGATTGTTGCCGCCCATTCCTTACGTGCTTCTGTTCTTGGACCAGCTCGTCCGAGGTATTTCTTGAGGCCCCACCTTTAACGAGCTCGTCGATCCGTGAGCCTGTGTTTCGGTCCTCGGTATCATGACCATACCCTTGGTGATAGTCGCAATACTCGTGCATGGACCTCTTCGATCCCCCTTCATGGGGCGGGCTTGGAAGAGCTCGGCGTGGAGCTCGAATATTTCCGCCCTTGATTTGAGCAGGGAGGCGCTCACCGCTGTGGTTGGGCCGAGGTCCGAGCCTGAACTCCAGTGACCTCTCTTGATTCGGTCGGCGCCCGCGATCTGCGCTACCGACTTTGGTCGTCCTTTTTTTCTCCTGACTGCTCGTCCCAGATTTCGCCCGATCCGACTGACTCGTCTCCCTTGACAAAGTTGTCCACCGGTTCCAAAGCTTACTCTCGTCTTTGGTTTCTCCCGGTGATTTCTTTGTTCGGTGGCCGGGTCGGATCCCGTTCCTGACAGCGTTGATGATGTAGAGGTCGTTCTTGTCGTCGATTTTGAGCGACTCTTTGATGAACCTCGAGGCTAAGTTTGACATCGTCTCGTCCGCCTGGCGGATTGTGAGCAGGTCGGAGGAAGGCTGCTGGGCGGCATCTTCGATAGAAGCGCCACTGAGGCGATCCATGAGGTCCCGAAGCGGTGTATCTGTGTTACGGCGGGCGAGGTGAACCAACGCCGTGCGTTGGAGATCAAGACTCGGGAAGATTTTGCACATGTGAAAATCTTCCATTCCTTGATCGCCATGTTGGTGGTGTGGCGAAAAGGAAGTCGGAGGGGTCTCCGAGGCCATCGAGCCGCTATATTGGGTGCCCGTATCACGGGGGGGGCGTGTCTAGAATCTCCACGGAGAAAGGGAGATGATTCTCCGCATCGGTCGAACCCCGGAGATCGTTGCCATCTCTTTTCGGAGGGTGGGGATCGATAGCGACGCCTATCGTCCCCCGAGGGGAGTTCGACTCGCCTTTCTTCCCTCTGTTCGCCCGCCCATTGGTCGGCATGACGAGGTGGAGAGCGGCTCTGCGAATGGCGAGGGGCGGTGGTGGCGGCTCGCCGCGGTGACCGCCCGCGAATGAGGTCGGCGGTTCGCCGCGGTGGCGGCCCGCTGTCGGGCGTGATGCGCATTCTCGGCTATCACGCCGGTGCGCCCGCTGTTTCGGATGGGGAGCGGCCTCGGGCGGCCGTGGTGTTGATCCGAGCCTCGAGGGCCCGCCTTTGGTCCTCCGTTGAGGAAACTTTGGAATTGCCAAGATTGGCATGGAGGAACTCGGTCACGGCCGGCCGAGGACCTCGTGGGACGAGTGAGCTGTTTGTTCGTCCTCGTTGAGGCCGGCATCTCCCCACGTTGTGGGGCGGTCCCGAGGGTGTATGGAGACGTTTTCCATGTTGCCCTCAGGAGTGTGAGCGCTCGTGGCGTCTGCGACCTCCTTCCCACGACGCTGAGTGACCACCTGGTCGTCCTCAGCACGGTTGTTGCCAGCGTTGACGGCGGTTGTGCGTGTTCTCGCCATTAAAATGTAGAAAAAACGAAGTTTTTTTTTTTTTTGTTCTTCGGTTCCCACAGACGGCGCCAATGATGAATCTAGCTATGTGAATGTGCGAGATTTATATAAAGCAATAAAGAACACCAGGCGTTTACGTGGTTCGATCGTTAATGAGATCTCGCCCACGGAGGAATGATTCCTCAATACTTTTACTAGAGCTTTTAAATGCAGAGTATTGGTTACAAGCCTTTGCATTGAAGAAATTGCCAACCCTTCTAACATCGTTTCCTTCTATTTATACAGACCGACTCTGCCCCGGCGCCCGACCTCTCCATTGGTCGTGGTGTGACTCTTCCTCCGCATGCCCTCCATTGGCGGAGCCGGGACCTTCGTCTCACGTGCGCCACGTGGAGGTGGCGCTGACCTTGGTTACAGGCGCGGTTCGGAGGCTAGGGTTTTGGGCAATGATTAGGGCTCGCCTTGGGCTCGACCGCGTGGCCTCGCTACCAATGTTAGGTCCACTCGCTTGGGCCTGTTAGTGGGCCTAGTCGGTTGGGCCATATCCCATCATAATGTAAGTTCTTTATTTCTATTCAAGTTGCAAGTAACAGCAGCGTATTCATATTGAGTAGCGCGACTGCGATGCCTAAATAAAAAAATAAAATAAAGGATTCGAATATTACTCTTGTGGCATTAGAAATAGCTTGATTTATGAAAGGCACGTAGGTCCGGATTTCTTCAAGGGATCTGCCTTGTGCCAATGGATAATTGATGTCATTTCCTCCAATTTCACCCACGAAAATCAGAGCCCGTCTCAGATAATCACCACATTCTGTTTTCATTTTTAAACAATACAGTAAATAAGAAGATAAAAAAAAATCAGTAATTTAAAAATGACTCCGCAAAAAAATTCACTATAGTAATAAATATTAAATACTTAACATACTTCTCAATAGGATAGTAGACTATATAATTGGGACTATATGATATGGGCTCAAATTGAAATGACACTCATCCAAAAATTAGAGATGGCTAAACGAGTCCAGCTAAGCCTAATTTTGAACCGGGTTAGGCTCAAAAAATATAGGTCTGATTAAATTCCCGGTCAAGCCAAGCACACCCATAACTAGCAAATTCGTAATAAAAATTATGTTTCGAACTTAGTTGAGCTACGATTTTTCCGATCAGATAGATTTTCGGGCCAACCCAATCTGGTCTGATTTTTCCGATCCGATAGATTTTCGGGCCAGCCCAACCTGGTCTGATTTTTTGGGAAAGCCCGGTGGGCTCGGACCGGTCCAGTCCAATCCGTCAATTTGTTAGCTCTCCCTAAAACTATGAAATTCAGATTCTTTTTTTTTGTCAATTTAATACAGAAATTTAAAGGTCACGTCACGGTGGACTCAAACCCGGACCTTTGGCCTCGGGCATTAACCACTCTACCACTAAGCTAACAGACGCACACAGAAATTCAGATTCTCTATTCCATACTGTATCCAGTCTATCATTTTACTAACCTTGTGAGGTGGAGCAAATTGAGGCTAGGTATGTTCGAAACGAAGTAAGTTGAAGATGCAATGAGCCAACACTAGGTGGAACAATTATTCCTCTAGAAACGAAGAAAGAAGAGTTAAGCGCCGTAGCTCCAGCAACCGCAAAATTGGCTCCACTCCTGAATGAAGCATTCGTGTCTAAATAGGGGCTTAGCAGGGGTAGCCCAAGAGCCATAGCTGCCAATCACGTCCAACAAAAAAACATATGATTTTCGGTTAGGTTAAAGGTCGGATCTTATTATAAAACAATTAAGAACTAATATGACATATATCACTCTATTCCATATATTAAATTGGCTAAAAGGCCGAATATTTCATCCTTTTTTTCAATTCTATTATAAAATATAAATTTCAATTTTAGAATAATTTTTTCAGTACTTGAAACTGATTAGGCTCATCAAGAATTTTGTGACTTGACGGAGAAAAAAGTTACGTTTACATATATATTTCCATGTTAAAAATTCTTATCTATCCTACACATCATGTATCGAAAAAATTTATTGGGACAAATTAGAATATGCACAAGAATTACGATTGCATGAATAACAACATGAATTACACGAACAACGAATAATAAAATGTGAAATATCCAAATAGCGAAAATTTAGGGATTTAATTATTTATATCATTAAATAATTATGAATCATCTGATCTTATTCAATCTAACGGTGGTTATTGGTTCTTAATTTATTATCTAAGAAGTAGCTCCATCTATAACCGCCATATATCTGAAAATTTATGTACATTCGTCCGCATAATGAGCAATGATAAAAGTATCATTTACATTGAAAAAAATTATTATTTATTTTTTAACATATAATTACAAAGTATTGCTTACATTCAAAAATAAAATATTATTTGTATTGAAGAAAATTATTAATGTTGACATATGTGATATCCGTCATGTCAATAAATAAATGTTTACACCATCGACGATCAAATAACCCTTTTCCAATAAAAGAATTGGGAGGTAGCGTAATTTACGTTCTCATAAGTTTTAAAAGAAAACAAAAGTAAATATCGTTTTCCTTATAAAATGACTGAAGTAATAAATTTTAATCATAATAAGTGGCTATGTGAAAATCTTTCCCAGTATGTATATATAATTAATATAATACCTGTGTAATCTATCATGAGTCTGCCATCAGACCAACGGCCGGTGGGTCTGCCGGGAAAAGTTTTACCATACGGCAGCCGAGCGGCGGGAAGAATGGGACCCACAGGGAGGACGCGTATTAGATTCCCTGTGTCTGAGGTGGAATCTCCGAGCTGGAACAAAGTTTGAATTGGACATAACACATTTGTTGCTTCTGTAACTATAATACTAGTGGAGATGCTTATTACACAAAAGAATAGAGCAAAATCCATCACTCACGACCACAGCTCTTACAATACCATATGCACACTGATGATATAATCGTGTATATATATATATAGGGTTGGATCGGTGAGAAACATCTTTTGAGAACTTGAGAATCATGCATAAGGCGTTGATAATACACAAAGATATAAAGTTGTGCATAACGAAAACTTTCTAAAATTGTTGCACAACAAAATAATTTTAGAAAGTTTTCGTTATGCACAACTTTATACCGTTTTATGCATCATCTTCAACGTCTTATGCATAGTTCGCAGAGTTCACAAAAAAGATGTGGTTCTTATTTGATCAACTCCATATATATATATATATATATACATGGCGGATCCAGGTAGGGCCTGCACTGGGCTGAGCCCAGTGCAAGCCCCAAACTTTTTTTTTCCGTCTATGTATTATATTAAGCACAATTCAAAATTAGCCCAGTCCAAAATAATAAAAAAATTAAAACAAAGTTTTTATTATTAGGTTTTCTTATATTTTTTACCCATGAGAAAAGCCCATGAGTCCATGAGAAGATTATAAGAATGAAAAGGGCCAGCCACCATTTATGAAGGGAGAAATTGGGGCAGCCAAACCAGAAAAATTCGTAGCCTTTTTTTCTCCCCTCGGATTTTTGTGTGACTTGGAAAAATTACATTTCCGAGAGATTGAACCGTTAGATCACCATGATTTTTGGACATAAGTTTCACAACATCTGGGCCAATGTTTGGACGGTGGAGATCAGATTTTGAGTCTCGGAGATCGGGTCTCGTCGATTTGAAAAGAGGAGAATTTTTGGTGATATTTTTCTTGATCTTTGCTCGATTTTGATTCCATACATCTTAATGTGCTTATTTTCGAGTATATGATGAAAGTATTCCTCTAATATAATCTAGAGAAGATTAAGTACTATTTCATTATTGATTATAGTGGATTTAAACGGCTTTAGTAGTCCCGTGGTTTTTTCCTCTCTTTCGTTTTGAAAGGTTTTTCATGCTAAAATTTTGTGTCTCCTTATTGTTGTGTGCATATTGTTTTGAGTGACGATATTGATGCTTTTAGAATACCCTATTTTTCGCATCCTTAAAGGTTCATACATGTCGTGAAAATTAGTCAAACAAATGTGTCATATTCTTCCCTCGCTACATCCATTCAAGTGTTTCTTGATGTTGTTCTCACCCATTCAAGTTGTCAAAGTTCAAGTTCAATCATGACCAAGTTTTACCAATAGTTTGGTGATGGATTCCCTAAAATTTACGCTAAAGAATGGTTTATATTGAACGAAATTTTATAAAAAAATATAAATATAAACTCAATAATTGATGGATTTTGTGTATTGAAATCTCATGACAACTTATGAAAACATAGAAATATTTTAGCATTTATGATATTTAATACGTCAAGTACTTATTTTTTACCCACCCCATCATCAACGGATCCATACATATATATATATATATATATATATATAGGGGTTAGTTATGGTGAGAAAGCTCCTTAATGTACGAAAATAGGAATAGTAACATCTTTCATATTTGTGTAGCACAATCGTAATTACTATATTGCAATGTTAGTTTAACACATATTTCATCCATTCGTAGCATATATGCTAAATATATTAGTTTATCACATCTTTCATTGCAGCGTAGCACAAGAAGAGTTCTAGTGTTGCACAATAATTCGTGTAGTACACAAAACACAAAACTATAACACACCCGAAAATTAAATCTCAACCATTGATATAGCAAATCAAAAGCTCAGATTCATTCATATTTCCTACCAAATTATCATTTCCTACCTGATCCATCTCCTATATATATATATATATCGGATGAATCATATAGAAATATAAATATTAGTAAGAAATATAAAAGTTGCACTGTACATATAAAGTTGTTGTACTAAACGTATAAATTTGTTGCACCAAATTCAATAAATAAAGTGTAGCACTGGACATAAAATTATTTCATCGAATTTAATGTATCTAATTTATACATTTAGTGTAACAACTTTATATATTCAGTGCATCTTTCTTATTTCTTACTAATATTTACATTCCCATGTAAATCACTCCTAAATATATATAGTTGTGGCTTACTCCTAAATATATATAGTTGTTTATGAAGAAGTAGAGGACAAGTCAACTATGTCTAACTAATTTCAATTTCTTGTATTTTTAGTTTGATAATTAATTATTGTTGACCATGTCTAGTTAGAGTTGTAATTACTTTTAACATTTAGTTTCCATTCTTTAGTTAGTAATTGATCAATGGGGTTGATTATTTCATAATCAAGATACATAATTTTTTGAACTTCAAAAATTTTAGCAATAAATATTAATTAGAATCCGTTATACTCCAATAACTTCTCTTTGATATGTTTATTTAAAATAATAATTTTAACAATGGCACACAAGTAAGACAACGAACATGTTATGGGAAAGTTCAAACTGATTATTCAGAGGCCACTTGTATGTAGGTGTAAATAAATTAGATTTGGCAGCACTACCACATTTGGTTAATTAAGGTATTTAAGGAACTGACTTTTCGGTATAAATCTCTTGCCAGATTTGGAAATATTATAAAAGTCAGAAGTACTTAGGCGTGTCTAAATAAATTAGGTTTGGGCAGTACTAGCACATGTTGTTAATTAATAGATATTTATGGAGTATTTACTTTTCATGATTAGTATTTTATAGGATAAAGTATTTGATGTATTAAATATGTGATAAGATAATTTATATCTATCAATTCTTTGTTTACTACAAATTATTACTGGATGATTTGAATTGAGATAAATAATTTCTCTCTATTTGGAGGATTATTTCAATCATACATATATTGGTTGGATTAAAATTAATGGAGAACAATTCAAAGGATTAAAATAATCTCAAACTTTGGGATATCCTTAAATGTTAATCCTTAAAAGTAAACACTTGATTAGATTATAGTATATTAATTTTATCTATCCAATATAATCATGTAAAATAAATGCCCTTGAGGCGATTTTTGGTATAAAATCTCTTGCCATATTAGGAAATGTTATAAAAAGTCAAGTACTCACAAGAAATGCCACCTTCATTATTTGAAAGGAAAAATTAAATAATGTCTCCAATAGCCTAGTTATGTGGAAAAATTATATACATACGAAGATTTCACCCACTAAGAAATTAACATCGGTTTGAAAGAACTTGTTAGAGTTGGTTAACTTTGACTAAGTCTCCTCAATATAAGGAGTTAGGTATTTTTAGTGTTTGCCTTTTCTTCTCTTTGGCGTGTGCGGGTTATTGATGTTTCGATGGATGCGATGGTAAACAATCGAAGAACACGAAACATATCAAAAGAGATAAGGATGAAATGTTCAGTTCCTATTTTCAAGGAGCAAGTTGAGCGACTAAGCTGTCACGACTTACTTACATCCTAGTGGGCACGATCGTGGTCCAATACGTGCGATCGAAGGCCTCTCGGCTCCTATAAAGAGAGGCAAATCGACAATGAAAAGTCGCAACTCTTGAAGAAGTATCGAAGATCATTTATGTTGTTGAGTCTTTTGTAACATTTTCGATAACATACGAGTGTTTTAACTTCTAATTATTTTAGAAGGTTGTTCTTTTAATACACAGTGGTGTGAGGAAATCTTTAGTATTTTTATATATCTTGATAAATAGCTTTTCGACTCAACGTGTCCGACTTTATCTTGTGATAAAGTAGTGAGTTTTATAAAGTTCATCGTAAAATTTATAGTGAATAATTTACGCTTATATGGCATCTGATTATAATTTTAATCAGAGAAAAGTTACTCGATGTTCTTCAAGTTTTTAATTCACTGTTTTACTACGTGTGGATAACAATCTAAATAACAATTTTGTGTTTAGGCGAAGCAACACTTTCAATTGGTATCAGACCTTACACTCGATACATTGAGTGAGATCCTGTCAGGTATCTTCGTTATTATTTCGCCATGGATTCAAACAATGCTGGTTATTATCAACCACCAATCTTGGATGAATCGAATTACTCCTACTAGAATACCGAAGACCGCCATACATCAAGTCCATTGATGTCAAAGCATGGCGATCCGTGGAGAGCGGATGGTGGTCCGAAAGACCATTGATGTTCGGCGATGTTACCCCAACACCGTCTCGCACGATGGACAAGAGATCGGGTTGACGATGCAAACTTCAGCGAAAAGGCCCTCAATGCCATTTACGCATCCATGGACATGACAATGTTCAATTAGTCAAGAACAACGCGTCTGCGAAAGATGCATGTGATGTTCTTCAACGGCATTGTGAGGGTGATTCAAGTATAAAGGAATCTCGACTTCGCATTCTCACTTCCAAATTCAAGAATATAAAGATGGGAGAAGAAGAGAACATCAACGCCTACACCAAGAGGATATTGGATATTGCCAATGAATGTCAAGATCTTGGTGATCCGATAAGTAACAAGTTGCTGGTGTCCAAGGCTCTTCGAACCTTACCCGCAAGATTTGAGATGAAGGTCACGGCTATTGAAACATCTCAAACGGTTTCACCATTGAGTTCATGGATATCATGAATTCACTCAAGACGTCTGAGATGAATCGGAAGAAAATGTGCAATCAATAAGAAGTCAATTGTTGCCTTCATGGTGGCGCAACATCCGATGGAGCATCGCGGAGATAATTGAGTTGGATGATAAAGAGGAGCTGCAGGAGATCAATGTTGGCGATGACGTTGCTCTCATCACCAGAAAATTCAACACTATGGTAAGGAAAATGAACAAGGCGAAAGTTCAAGCTAGGCCTATAGATCAAAACCATCGAATGGTAGAATATCCGCCTTCAAAACCACAAAGCTTCACTCCACCAAGACCACTGAGGAAGTCTTTTTCCTCAGACACGTTTAGGTATGATTCCTCCAACATTGGTGGTATCCAATGCCGTGAATGCAAATGGTATGGACACTATGCAAACCAATATGCGAACACGCTAAAAAAGAGAGGAAAGTCGTACTGGGTATCATGGAGTGATGATGAAGTCGAGTTCTTGAAGAGGTAAATAACGACAATGACGTTGCGGCCAGCTCTGTTGCCACAAAGACTCACGTCGCGATTGCCAAAACATTATCGAGCGATGAAGAAGATGCGATCGGTTTGATCCCGTATCAAACAGGTATGGTCTCGACTATTATTCAAGTTTTTTTTACTTAAATGCTCTTGTGAATGATACAGATTGTGAGGGTGATTATGATGAAGACACTATCGCCATAGTACAAGAGTTGAAAAAGCTATACGACGAGCTACTCGAAAAATGAAAAAGATAAAGTCGAGATCTTGAGCTCACATCAAGAGAGAATACGAGGCTGAAAGCATCTCTGACTAAGCTTGAAGTCTTAGTAACACAAAGGGAAGTCGAACTAAATAAGGTGACTTGTCAACTTGAAGTGGCACAAGGTACTTTCAGAAAGTAGAACACATGTACGTCTAAATTAGATGATGCTTTGTTGATGGGTAAAACATATACTACTGGTTTAGGTTTTACACATGTTACCAACACCGTCGTTCCCATAATTATCGCCACAAATGGGAAACCATTCGTTAAAGAAGGTGAACCAGTAAAAATGGTAAAAATGACACGAAGAAAACATAGAAAATACGTATGTCATTACTGCTCTACACCTGGTCACATTAGGCCTTTCTGTTATAAACTGAATGTTGATTTTAATGGATATAGGATGATGTCTAGGTCATGTTATACTGAACACTTCTTTGTACTTTAGACCCCGAGGCACGCACACTTCAGCAAACACGACCAACAGAGGAATTGGCTCAAAGAAAGTCTAGGTCAGGAAAAATGAAGTAAAATGCCATGTTGTTTATACTGCATTGAAAACTAACATTTCGTGTTCATGGTATTTTGATAGCGGTTGTTCTCGTCACACGATGGCAATGTGTCGCCTTTCAACTATGAGTCGTATGATGGGGTAGTGTATCATTTGGAGATGGTTCTAAAGGAAAATTATAGGCAAATGACTCCTAAATGTCCAAGGTTTACCTAGCCTCAAGAATGTCTTGCATGTACAAGGATTAATGGCAAATCTTATAAACATAAGTCGATTATCGATGAAGAGTTGCAAGTGAAATTTGACAAACATTCTTGTGAGGTCTATGATGATAAGAACACATGTCTCATGAAAGGACAGAGGTCAGTCGATAACTATTATATGGCCGACGAACCAAAGTGCAATAAGGCACAAATTAATGAGAGTATGTTATGGCATCAAAGTTAGGACATACTAACTTTAGAAATCTTGTGAGTTGAACAAAATGGAAGCGATCGTGGACTACCCAAGTGGCGAAGGTGGAAAGGTGGTGCGTGGTGATTGTCGAAGGGAAAACGGACCCATGTTCCCCACGTTCTTGTGCAACATCGAGAGCGACATTATGGTACAAGGCGTTGTTTGAGCTACTTCACATGGACTTAGTAGGCCTATCGAGTTGAAAGCTTGGGTGGCAAGAGGTATCGTATGTTATTGTGGATGATTTTCAAGGTACACATGGACATTCTTCCCACGAGAAAAATCGACACGTTTGAAATGTTTAAAATCCTCTTTACTAGAATTTTTAACATGTTTGGTGTTCAAGTGTCAAGGATCCGATCGGATCATGGAAGAGAGTTCGAGAATATCTCTTTCACAAATTCTTGTGAGAAAATGGAATTTTCAAGAATTCTCCGCACCAAAACACCTCAACAAAATGGTGCGGTGGCGCAAGAATATAACTCTAATGGAAATGGCACGAGTTATGTTAAGCTCGAAAGGTGCATCAAACGTTTTTGGGCGAGGTCATTAACACCCTATGTCATATTAACAATCGTGTGAACATCCAACCGGTTCATTCGAAACCCATATGAAATTCTAAAGGAAGAAAACATAATCTCAAATATTTTCACGTGTTTGGGTGTGTTTGCTACATCTTGAATAATGATATCTCACCTAGTTTGATGAGAAAAGCGATAAAGGAATTTTCGTAGGATACTCTAAGCAAATAAGCATATCGAGTGTATAATCGAGATTACGAACAATTCAAGAGTCCGTAAATGTTATTTTTGATGATCTTGCTAATCTCGCAGGAAAATGCAAGATGAGAATGTGGCTGAGTTAATAAAAGATTCAGAGAATCATGTCCAATGGATGTTAGCGGCAGTGATGTCACCACTGCTAAAACCACAGCCACTGGAACATCTACACAAACATCTGAAGGTTCCAGTGATACGGAGGATGAATATGAAACTGACGTCCAACAACAAGAAAGACAAGATCCTCCAGGACGAATACATAAGAATCATCCAATCTTTCAAGTCATAGGTGATGTTCAAGATGGTGTTCGAACACGAGGTACAACACTATTGAACTACAGAGAGATGATATGTCTTTAATCCACATGTGCATCAATGCCAGGTTTTATTTGCTTCGTCTCTAAAAATGAGCCTAAGAACATAAAAAAAAGCTTTGGGTGATGAGTTCTGGGTCATTGCTATGCATGATGAACTTAACCAATTTATTCAAAATTATGTGTGGTATCTTGTTTCGAGACCTGCTGACAGGAATGTTATCAGAACAAAGTGGATTTCAAGAACAAATCGGACGAATTTGGTGCCATAATTCGCAACAAAGCCGACTTGTCGCACAAGGATATACGCAAGTGGAAGGCATAGACTTTAACGATATATTTGCACCGGTTGCATGCATTGAGTCCATACGGTTGCTCCTAGCCATTGCATGTTATTTGAATATCAAGCTATATCAAATGGATGTCAAATGAGCATTCCTAAATGGTGAACTCAAAGAAGAGGTATACGTCGAAAAACCCAAAGGATTTGAAGATCCACATAAGTCTAACCATGTTTTCAGGTTAAAGAAAGCATTATACGGTCTCAAGCAAGTGCCGAGAGCATGGTATGATCATTTAACAAAGTTCTTAATTGATTTCGCATTTGTTCGAGGGAATGCTGATAGAACATTGTTTATAAAATGAAATCAGCACAACATTCTTATCACACAAATTTATGCCGATGATATGATAGTTGGATCTACCTCACAAAAAATGCTTGATGAGTTTGCAGGTGCTATGTCGTCGAAATTTGAGATGAGCATGGTAGGAGAACTAACGTATTTCTTAGGTCTCCAAGTCAAGCAAATGGATGATGGAATTTTTGTGTTCCAAAGCAAGTATGCAAGGGATATGGTTAAAAAATTCGAGTTGGAAGGAGCAAAGCATATAAACGCCAATGGGGTCAAGTGACAAATGACGGAGGCGATCTTGGAGAAGATATTGACCCAACACTCTACGGATCAATGATAGGAAGTCTCATATATCTCACAGTCACACGACCAGATTTAATGTTCAGCGTGTGTGTTTGCGCCAGGTACCAAACTAAGCCTAAAATGTCACATTTAAAGGTTGTCAAACGTGTTATCAAGCATGTTTCTGGAACACTGGACCTTGGCATTTTCTTTTCAAAAGACACGGACACAAATTTAGTTGGATTTAGTGATTCGGATTGGGTGGGGATACCGATGATAGAAAGAGTGCAGTGGGGACTTGTTTTTATCTTGGGAATAATTTGGTGTCTTGGCATAGTCGTAAGCAAAGCGTGTTTTCTCTCTATTGTCAAGGCGAGAATATGTAGCGATGGGAAGTTGTTGTACACAACTTCTTTGGTTAAAACAAATGCTAACGACTATGGTATTGTGAGTCTTGAGCTTTTAGTATCTTGTGATAACATAAGTGCAATCAATATCTCAAAAATCTCGTTCAACATTCTAGGATAAAACACATAGATATACGACACCACTTCATAGAGATTTGGTAGAGGATGAGGTAATCAAGTTAGATTATGTGAAAATCGAAAACTAAATCGTTGATATTTTCACAAAACCCCTAGATCACGAGAGGTTTACGAGTCTTCGTAGATCTCTTGGTCTTTGCTATCGCCAATAAGCTTGAACATATTTGTTTGTATCACAAAAATTGAAATATCTGAAGGTGATACAATTGTCTATTTGATAACACTTATTGTGTTTACAATTGTTATCTAACATGTTCTCCTAACAGACAGCTCAACATGATGAAGAATATTTAGTGTCTGAAAAACACCAAAGTAGTTTGGGGGCATGGCGTTCGCGTGACGATGCTACCTTATTAAAAGCAGTGCAGCCATGATTGCTTTCGAAAGCCTAACAACAAATGGCAATCGAATTTTACATGAGTGTATTTATATAGTTTATTCTGATAAGCTGAGCCTATGTTTATGGAGATGTTAAGATAACAACCAGAGAAATACTCCTAAAATTCGTAAGAAATCCCAGATTTTTCGGTACATCTGTTTTTGATCCCCTATTTTTATGGAGATATCAGCGAAAATCGGTTAAGTTGGTGACACATTTATCTTAATTTGATTATATCTCAACTAACTTATCATTTATCTCCTATTTTAGTGGCTGTGTATATCGTAATTTTCGTTCCTTAAACTATGGTTTTATCATGAGATATATCTGAATTTCAAATTTTAAATCTGCTTT
Organism: Salvia rosmarinus; assembly: GCA_036937905.1. NCBI lineage: Eukaryota > Viridiplantae > Streptophyta > Magnoliopsida > Lamiales > Lamiaceae > Salvia > Salvia rosmarinus. Next base: position 58,529,720 of record CM072822.1, on the reverse strand, counting down.
ATGTTTATCCACTTGCCTAACACAGTGACTATAAAGTTGTTGTTCTGACACATATCGCATCACATTGATGTTTACAACTTGTTCACTCATTGCAAAACCCAGAAAATCGTCTCAACTTCTCTCTCTCTCTCTATCTCTCTCTCTCGATTAAGTTGATACATTTAACCTTTTTTTATGGATCCAGCTACCGCAGCACTTCTTGCAGGACTCGCCAGATTTCTTGAAAAATCGCCACAACTACAAGAAGCAATGACATCCGCACAGAAGCCAACTACCGAGCCAACCAATCTCATAATGTCGACGTCTTCACCGGAAAAAGCAACAGCTATGGAGGAAGTACCTCTTCGACCAACCCCCATACAAATCATCTATCCTGAAGAGATCGAGCCCCCACAAGGCTCCACCAAAAGAGAAAGGGGAAAAGAGAAAATGACCGTCCAAAGCTACGCGAAGGTCAGACCGTATACCACGACAATCACGTCGAGGAGGAACGAACTCACCAGGACACATCGACATTACTAGTAACTCGCTGAACAATCCCCACCATCAAAGATCCACAAAGAAACCACTTCACCTATCCAAAAGAAGGGCTACGATCGATTCGCAGAGTGCGCCGCCCGTGATGGGCAAACAACTTCCGATTCATCTTCGGACTCACATGGTTCACCGGGATCACGGTGACTCTTGGACCCTTAAGAAGAGGACACATATTGAAACCTAACAAGAAGTATGGTCACCATCTTCAAAGTCAAGTGACGAGGGCGTCTCATTGGGTGAAATTCTTCAAAAGCTAAAGAGAGCAGCAAGGAAAAAGGGCAAAATAAAATAAAGCACGGTACAAACTACTGAATACATTGCTCCACCGGCAGTTCCAACAGCAGCTCCAACATCTATCCCACCGACTGTTCCAACAACAACTCCAACTACTTATCCAGCAGCACCACCGACTCCGAGTCCCTACTCGGATGAGGAGAACTGGGACTCCAATTCAGAGAATGCCTCCATGTTTGCCGACTCTGATAATGAAGTAGAAAGAGCCCTCTCATTCAAGTTCTACACAAAGAAAGGTCAAAAGCGTTGGGCACAATTTAAGCACTTGAAGTGCTTGAATGAAAGAAAAATTGATGAGGTAACTTTTTCTCAGTATAATCTTGTCGAATATCTTAAGGAAAGGGGGCTATTGAACACTGTCACAACCATATATCCCTACCCGAAGAATAATATTAGACACATCTATGCAAATCTAGAAATCTTTCATGATTGCACGTCGAATAAGTATTGCAAGGTGTATTTCGAGACGAAAAATTTTCAACATATCTGCATGTGAGATTAATGCATTCTTTGGGATAGATGAGTTGATTAATGATGTGGCCGTTGAGGACTATGATCAGTGGCGGAAGAGATAACAAAGAGGCGAATCGGGAAGTGGAAAAATCCTATGTCGAGTGGGTGCCTTACGTATCTCCATTCCGTTCTCTACAAGCTTATGACCTCAAGCTGGATCGTATCATGAACACCACGGTTGTGACAATGCCTACGGTGTGTCATTGTACAAGCAAGGAAAAGGAATCCTTTCAATCTCGTTAAATTATCATGGAGCAAATCGAGTGTCGTTGTTCGTCGAATCACGGATTACTTCGTTCCTTCTGCATTGTATCAATGTTAGCGAAACAAGGACTCACGATAGAGCTCGTGATGCCTTTGTTTGAAGATTTTCAGCATTTCACCATTATTAATACTTTTTTTCGGTAATAAGCCTCCAAACTTACCATGGACTAACCTTCAAAAGGGATGATGAGCAGGTTTGAGCGCCTCAAAATAAATGGTGTCATTGTCAAAATCAACGGTCCATTCCATGCTTGAGCGTATTCAAAAGTGGAACAAACCTTTATGGAGAGTATTGAAGTGCGCATTGAACTCAATGATTTGAAGATAGAGATGATCAGCCTTCTTTCTTCCCAAAAGGGTGAGTAGAGGCGGGGGCATCAAGGGTGAAGGAATGATGATGGATGAAGACATGATGGATTGAAGTCATATTTGATGAACTCTTGAAACTTTTTATTTTTATCTCTCGAACATGTTTTTAAAACAGTTGTGGTGTGTTTATGATGCTGGACATCTTTTGTTTTGCTTGGTATTTATGCTTATCGATCGCATATTTCTTATCGATGTCTACTATTTTGTTTGAATGGTTTACTGATCGATGCTTAAATTGTTTAGATAATTGTTGATGAATATGTTGCAGAACTGTTGTGATGATATTTATGTAAACATGGGAAGAATGTTTACATGAGGAGTGTATTCTATATTAATTTAAGCGTTTGGGATTAGTGAAATTGTATATATCTCGTATATATATATATATATATATATATTGTAATTTGTGTTTGTATATGCGGGTTTTGTGAAGAAAAGTAAAAGGGGAGTTTGTTAGAGTTGGTTAACTCGACTAAGTCTCCTCAATATAATGAGTTAGATATTTTTAGTGTTTGCCTTTTCTTCTCTTTGGTATGTGCATGTTTCGATGTTTCGATGGATGCGATGGTAACACATGAAAAACACGAAAAACAGATCAAAAGAGATAAGGATGGACTAAGTCAGCTGTTCAGTTTCTATTTTCCAAGAGCAAGTTGAACGACTAACTGTCACGACTTACTTACATCCTAGTGAGCCTAATCGTGGTCCAGGCGTGCGGTGGAGGCCTCTCAACTCCTATAAAAGAGAGGCAAATCTACAACAAAAAGTGTGCAACTCTTGAAGAAGTATCTGAGGATCTGTTTATGTTGTTGAGTCTGTTTTCGTAACATTTTCGATAACACACGAGTGTTTTAACTTCTAATTATTTTAGAAGGTTGTTCTTTTTAGTACACGAGTGGTGTAAGGAAATCTTTAATATTTTTCATATATCTTGATAGATAGCTTTTCGACTCAACGTGTCCGACTTTATCTTGTGATAAAGTAGTGAGTTTTTGTAAAGGTCACTGTAAAGTTTATAATGAATAATTTTGCCATATTGACATCTACAGATTATAATTTTAATCAGAGAAAAGTTACTCATTGTTTTCAAGTCTTTAATTCATTGCTTTACTCTGTGTGTGGATAACAATCTACATAACAGTTTTATGTTTAAGCGAAGCAATACTTTCAGAACTGATTAATTATGACTGAATATAAACCAAGTAAATCAAGAAAAATCATAAAAAGACGAAGTCATACGTTCTAACATTATAGCTTAAAGGGGTGACTAGTCCCAAAAAATTCATGTAAAGGAGTTGTAGTATTTTGTTAGTTGAAACAGTGGTTTTGTCCTGGAAATAGGCTCTAGTTTATTTTTCCTCTTGACATTATGTGCAGACATGATTCTTGTTGAATACAACGTTTGGATTCAGATTTGGACTTAATAAGATCCAGTCCATTATCTTATTCTAAATCTATTAATTTTTAACCAACCGAACTAAGCTCGTGAGTAGAGATGACAATGGATCCCAGATCCGATCCGGATCCATTTTTCGGATCTGGATCCTCAAAAATTGGACCCGATGGATCCGGATCGGATATGGATCCTACCCCATATTTCGGATCGGATGCGGTATTTAGTTTTGAGACCGGATCTTGTCCGATCCAACTCATGAGATATGTTATTTTATTTATATATATTATTTTATTATAATTAAATACATAACTCCAACTTAAAACTCTTTAATTTTCTTTTTTAAATTCTCACAAAATAAATATGCTCTCAATTTCATTTCAAATTCTATCATTCGACGTTCACGGTGGGTCGCGTCACTTACACCACCGACGATCGAGTTGTTTGTTGTTTCCTACCTTATAGTAAATTTGTAACTAACGTCTTCCAATATAGTGATAATTATAGAAATTCTAAATAATGGTATAGTATTATTGTATATTTATACTATTATGGTGTTAATGTGAATTATAATTGATTTATAATTTATTTTAGAAGCGAAAACATATGGATCGCATATAGACCACGAACCTACGGATCTTATGGATGCGGATCTAATTATTTTGGACTCAATGGATGCGGACGGATCCGGAGCTGCAAAAATTTGGATCGGATGCGAACCAGCGAGATCCGGTCGAGATCCAGCCCATTATCATTCCTACTCGTGAGGAAATCCAGTCTATTACCATCGCTAGGTGTGAGAGAGGAAAGAGATGGTGCACAAGCGAAAGAAATTTGTTGGGCTTTAATTATTATTTTCTTATGGACTTACCTAATTATAAAGGAGTTGGGCTGGAGTTTTCTTTAAATTGTTTGGCTGATCTGCTGCTTTTGTTTTTAATCCTGATAAGATTTTTTTTATTTGTCTATAAAACTCTAATTATAGCTAATTAGTTAAGCTTAGATTCCTTTGATAAAAGTTTGCTTATTTGATTTAATTATTAATTATGTTAACGAAGATGACTGATCTCTTCGATCAATTAAGTTGTTGATTGATTTAAGTATTTCTTTTCAGTCCAGATTATAAGATATTTTTTTAAAGAAAACTGATGCAGTTTACAAATGCAATCCACAATATGTTTAATTAAGTTGGACTTGTGCACTTAATGTTACTAGTTTAATAAACCAACATAATATTTTTATACCAAGAATATAAAATGAATATTGATATGTTTACTTGCTTTATAAATTAGATTATGCTAAGAAATTCTATAACTTTTGATTTATTATTTGAGTGGTGGTTTGATTATGGAAATTGTTAATCTATTAATGTCATTAATTCCTTTATAATTAATAACCAATCTTCTTTTACCTCTTTTGACCTCACCATGATTCCTTACCAGAAATCCGGGACTCTTGTATAGTGAGTTCCCTGGTTCGATTAACTTCGAATCAATGTGTTCCTTGATTATCTGTCTCATATCTTTCTGATTCACGAGGTTCATCAAGATAGATCTGAATCGACAAACTTGAATTCCTTATGCGGCTTTACCCATTTATTATCGAAGTTGAGTCGGGCTTGCACGAATCCTCGTATTTAAGATATCGCATGTTCATTAATTATTTATAACACTCTGACTACTTAAAATAATTAATCACTTATTGTACTTGAGTTAACTCAACTGCGAGATTTAGTACAATAAACATTTTGAGCTCCTTAAGGCGTCATCATCCTAAGCGGATGGGTGACTCGATCTGGTGTAACTAGAATAACATGCTGAAACTTGTCACCACCCAAGATGCGGAGAATCTTGGGTTATGTCATAACCTTCACTCATAACAAGTCAAATGATGGTCGATAACTCATATTCACCTAAAATCTTATCGAGGTTTAGATCAACGTAAAGTCACGAGATCTAATCTAGGTTCTTCACTGCGGTAAGATAAAAGAACTCATCTCACTGTGATCCATCAATACGCCAAGACGTACCAGCATAGACAAGCAACCAAGTCAAGTCACTTCTTATCTATATTCCAGTCTATAACAACAACTCGTCATCAAGTTGTCTCACCTGTGATCATTTTTATATCTTAACTAACTTAACCAATCATACAGACTTATGTGATCTTCTACACACTGTGATCATTTTTATGATCTAACTTTTATATGATATAATCGGACTGCATCAATTTAATAATTCAGATAGAAGATTGTAATAGTAGTAACATGAAACACTGTATACAAGCTCAATCATTCTACTTTCAGTATATAAGTCCAACATAAAATAGTAATTTTTGCTTTGAAATTAATCAAATGTTTTGTATTACGTGAGGAATTGAACTTAGACAAAGAAGTTAGTACTTGGCTTCCAAGAACTTAAAAAAAATAAGCTTGTGAATATTTGAGCCTTTGATTTTTATATTATCGCAATGTTATTTAGTTTTTTTCTTGAGTGTAATTTTGAGCATATATGTAAATCTCTAGAATGTGTTATAATTTTGAGTCCATTTTTGAAATCAAAAGTAAATGTGTTATAAGTTGAGAAATGATTAAAGGTTATTTATGTTAGCCACCTTATCCAAAACTTGTGCCCAAATTTGATATGATCCTAGTTCACCCCATTTGTGTCTACTAGCTTTTTTATTGATTTAGCCAATAAGGGAATGGTAGAACTTGTGACTAAGAGTTCATCTAGATAAGAAGTGGTTGGAAAATTTAGAAATACATTGTTAAGCTTTGAGTTGAGTAAAAAATTTACTAGCAACCTTATACCTCTTCATGAAAAAAATGTTAATAAATTAAAAGAGCATAAAAAGATTAGCAAATTGCTTTGAGAAATTGAGCAATGGAACATTGTTATCGAGGGGGGAGATGTTTCAAATTATAAATATGTGGCAATGTTAGTTTTGAATGAACGAATTGGTAAAATTTGACTTGTTATAGATGAGTCACATTGCCTAAAACTTACCTACCTTACCAAAGAGCTCACATTACAGTCAAATAAAAGTCATTTCTGATCTTTATCTTGGAACACATTGAACATAGAAGATTTGATGAATGACAAACTCATAGTAGAGTATATGCATTGTATTTAAGTGCAGACACGTCCTATTTCATATACTTGAGTAGGGATGAGCAAAATACCCGAAATCCGAATATCCGATCCGAACCAAACCGAAATTTAAAATTCGGTTCGGATTTTTTGGATTTTCGGTTCGGATCGGATTGACATTTTTCAAAATTTCGGATTTTCGGATCGGATTGGGTATTTTTAATCCGAAAATCCGAATTATTTACAATTTATATATAATAATAATATTTTATTTAAATATTTTTAAATCTAATATAAATAAATATAAGAATTAACAAAAATTTGTTTCGGATTTTTCATAATTTTGGATTTTTCGGTTCGGTTCGGATATTTTTATAAAATTTTTGGATTTTCGGATATTCGGTTCGGATCGAATTGTTTTTCTCTCAAAATTTGGATTTTCGGATCGGTTCGGATTAGGCAAAAATCCGAACCGAAATCCGAATGCTCACCCTTATACTTGAGAGTTGAGTTCTCCATCTCATGGGGAATTCTAGTTCAAGGGGGCTAAAGTGTTAGAACTTATTGAAACTCGTGAAATTTGGATTGTGTGCTAGCATGTGATTTTTCTTTTGAAAATTTTGAAATCATTGAAATGTCATCTATTCATCTATCCATGTTTAATTATTTTATTCACTTATCTTCTTTTTGTTGTTTGTGGACAAACAACATTTTAGTTTGTGGGGTTAATAAATATGGTTTTTGCATGTCTTTTAGGATGTTTTTGATGTCATTTTACTAAGGATGACTTTTAGAATGTTTTTGATACCCCATCACCATGATGCCCATATTGAGATGGATGGTTAGAATTGAAAAGTTACAGTTTCTCTAAGACATCATCATGATTAATTTAAAAATCTTCCCAAAGGCCTAATTTTGTTATGTGGAATATTTATACAAATTTTGGGAATTTTGAAATTGAGGTTAAGAAGCAAGTGATTTAACAAGCTTTACATGGTTTTTGTTTAAACAAAGTATTAACTTTTTTTATATATGACATCTTAGTACTAATAGCACGCATCAAGATTCTAACCTTTCATTCAGAACAATGCTCTGGAAACTTCACAAATTTAATCTATTGAAATTTCTCCATACCTGATTGTCAAATTCTGCACGCTCCAAAGCCCTGACATCACTGTGCAGTACCTAGTCGACAGGTCACATTGTTTTCTTTAAGTGGGGGATTCACAAGGATCTGAACGCCAGAGACCAGATTGCTGAACATATATTATGATCTGGTGACATATGGTTAAACTCATACCTTGGTTTACATTATTGATTCTGATATGCTAGATGTTCCTTTAGTGTCTGTATTTTCTCAATGTCTTTGTGACATATCAAATATTACAGAAAAACATAAGAGGAATATATAGAAGAATTCATAGTGGATAAGTAACTACTTGTCATGGAATCACATCCTTACACAATGTAACAAAACTGAAAATTTTGTTTTGCTTTTTAACAATCTGCATAAGGCTATGATTGCTAAAATAAAGGATTTTGTCTAGCTTTCCTATAGATTGGATTTGATACACATTAGAGTTCATAAAAGAAATTCATCTATTTGTGGTGAGTCTCACATCACATCCATAAATGAAATATTGCAGAATTCAAACTCAAGCTTTGCACTTGCTATTCTAATAGTCGACTATCAGTGGAATTACAAAAATCTTGACAATCAAACATCCCGTAGATAGGAGTGCAGTAATCCTGCATACCCTTACAGAGATATGTTTTACCAAATGAAATTAAAAACACTCAAGTCATGCTCAACTTGTTGGAATCATAGATAAGTGGTCGTCTCACTGATACAATGCTGGATATCTTTTCGTGGATATATAGGAAGATAAATTGAGATTTTGAGATGAAATTTGGTGAAAGAAACATAATTTACACAAGAATTAGAAATGGAGCATGAATATATATTTTAAACATATAAAATGAAACTTGATTCTAAACCGATATTCTGAGGGAAAAGAAAAAAAAATGCATTAAGATGAAATAGCTATGTGAAATGATTAAGGAAACAGCAATGAGAAGATAAATGCAATTTTACCTCAGGTTCATCTATTGTCCTCGGAAGACCTTGAGCAATAGGTATCCTCAACTTTTCCTCTTCCACTAATTTCATTTGTAACTTCTTCATGAGTTCTTCCGCTTTGCTGCAGTGAGATCAGTTTCCAATGTATTAATTTCAAGAAAGGGGCAGATAACCAAGCTCAAAACCACGGTCTCATAGGTCCATGGATCTCTGCTGTCGAAAACACTGATGAGTATTTTGTGTCTACAAGCATGAGGATACGAACCATTTACAGATAATACGAACCATCTGGCTCATAATATTTTATTAATCAAAGGCACCACTATGATTATTTAGAAGATCATTCTTGTTATTTACCTTCTGAATATAACTTGTAACTATTATATGATAAAATTGGCATAGTTTCATTGACTCTCATCAGTTTACCAACCAGTTATCTCCCTGAAAAGTGAAAACTAAGCAGAACACGCCAAACCATTTTTAATGACTCCTGCTCCTACGCAATTATTTAGTATGTCTACTCATGGATGCAACTTTACATGTGTTCTTATGACTCCGTCTCCTTTTCCCATTAACCATTCTACATCTAACCCTTACCAAAAGGATGCTATGAGTAGACTACATAATGATTACAAGCTTGAATTTTTTTACTTTATAAGACTTAAACCTTCTCGACTCAGTTAAAAGAAAGCCAATCCTTGTGGTCTGGCCCACAGGTCAAGGGTCTTACCACACGTAACGTCGGAGCATGCCGATGGAATGTGTCACGTATGCATGGGAGTGAAGAAGAGCACTAACTGAAGAGTGACACGTGGCATGGCAGTTAGCAAGGAATAAACAGATTAACGGATTGAAGTTTGTTGAAGATGGTTGCTAACAGAACAACTAATTCTAATTCAGTTGTAACCACCTAGTGAAGATAGCATCGCACAAGTATAGATAGGATATGAAACTCATTTTCTGTATTCATTCATGATATATTTTACTGGATAGCTAATACAGAACCCGATAATTCCTCTTGAATGTCTCTTATCTTCCTTTCGAATTGATAAGATCTGATACGATAGATGAAATTCCATTTTACAAGCTGACATTTGGTATCAGAGCCAAAACTCACGCTTACCGTATGCCACGTAAAACCAAGATGGAAGGAAAAGTTAACGAGATTGAGCTGCAGCTCAAGCAAATGCAACAGCAACAAACGGAGATGAGCAGAGCGATGCAACAACAACAAGTGGATATATCCAAGTCCATGCTAGCGGCGATACAGATTCAGTTCGAGGAAATGCGACGCGAATTCAAGGGTGGAGACCGCAGAGAAAATGGAGAGGATGAACAAAGAGAAAGAGGTGAATACAGTGGCAGTAAAGAGAAATCATCACAGTCGAGAGAAGGAGGTAAGTCTTCACAATCTGCAAACTCCCATTTGCGGTTACCTAAGATAGATTTCCCGAAATTTCACGGAGACAACCCGATGCAATGGGTGAGGAAATGTAACAAGTATTTTGCTGTTAATCCTATGAATGATGATGATCGGATATACACGGCTGCGATGTACATGGAGGGCGCAGCCGACCTATGGTACCTTGAGTACATCGAAGGGAATCTAGGATTATCATGGAAAGAATTCGGAAGCATGGTGGTTGAGAGATTCTCGGAGTTGGATGGGAAGAGCATAGTATCACAATTTAATCAACTCAAACAGATTTCAGATGTAGCATCTTACACAGCCAAGTTTGAAGAATTGAAAGCATTCATGGCTATTGAGAATAGGAGTCTGGGAGAAGAATACTTCATCAAATGTTATACTGGAGGATTGAAGGATGAAATATCAAGTGTAGTGGGTATGTTTGAGCCCCATAAATTAGAGCAGGCTATCAAAATTGCTAAAAAGCAAGAAATCCAGCTACTCGCATTGGGTAGAGGACCCAAACAGCTAAATAAATTCAATGAAAGTGCATGGAGAAAAACGCAAGAAGGGAGTAATTCGAGCAGTAGCTTCACTCCCAGCCAAAAACCCACCAACTTCAGAAAATTAACTCCGGCTGAGATAGAGGAAAGGAGGAGAAAAAAGCTTTGTTTCAACTGCGATGAGCCTTATCAAATTGGGCATAAATGCAAGAAGATTTTTACAATCATCTGCGAAGAAGAGACCGAAGAAACCGAACTCATTCTGCAAGAAATCGAGAGTGAAGGCGAAGCTTATCAGATATCTTTGAATGCTCTCGCGGGGCAAGTGGCTAGCGATACAATAAGACTCCGAGGCAAAGTGGGGAAGCACAATATCACAGTGTTGATCGATACGGGGAGTACACACAGTTTTCTAGATGAAAACACAGCCAAGAGGGTGGGCTGCGAAAGAGAGTATACCAATCCACTAATGGTGACAGTAGCCGATGGAGCTAAGTTAGAATGCAATACGAGATGCCCAAAACTTGAATGGGAAATGGGGAGCTGCAGGTTCAGCACATCTATGAGGATTCTCAATCTGGGAGGGTGTGATATGGTAGTTGGAGTCGATCTAATGAAGCAACTAGGCCCCATAACTTTCAATTTTGAGGAACAAAATATCAGTTTCTGTACAGGAGGGAGATCAGTCGTGCTGCAAGGATTAAAGCAAGAAGAGATTAGCCTAAAAATGATCACGGGGAAGAGTTTCAGAAGAGCCATCAAGAAGGGCAAGGGTTCTCTCTTTGGGTGTTTATGCATGATAACAGCTGAAAAAGTTGAGAAGGAGAGTACAGCGCACGTGATGGTTCAGCCGTTAATCAGAAAATACATATCAATCTTTGATACCCCTACACAACTCCCACCAGACAGAAATCATAATCACAGTATTCCTTTGAAGCCAAACACCACAGCCTTCAAAATCAACCCTTACAAGTACCCCTACTTGCAGCGACGAGAAATAGAGCGGCTGGTTCAGGAAATGTTGAAAGAAGGAATAATTCAACCAAGCAACAGTTCATTCTCATCCCCGGTATTGTTGGTGAAAAAGAAAGACGGCACTTGGAGGTTTTGTATTGACTATCGAAGACTCAATTCAATAACTGTTAAAGATAATTTTCCTATTCCACTTATTGATGATTTGCTAGATGAACTGGGAGAAGCCACGGTGTTTTCAAAAGTTGATTTACGAGCTGGATATCATCAAATCAAAATGGCAGATTGTGACATCTACAAAACAGCATTTGTAACATCAAGTGGATTATACGAGTTCAAGGTCATGCCCTTCGGCCTAACTAACGCCCCGGCGACGTTTCAGGCTTTGATGAATTCAATATTCAGACCATATTTGAGTAAGTTTGTACTCGTCTTCTTCGATGACATTTTGATATATAGTAAAACTATGTCAGACCATTGTGAGCATTTGGAGGTGGTGTTCCAGACCCTTTTATCTCAGAAACTGTATGCCAAGGCTTCTAAGTGCATATTTGGCCACTCCCAAGTTGAATACTTAGGCCATCTTATCAGTTCAAACGGAGTTGCAGCGGATCCGCAAAAGATTCAAGCGATGGTTGAATGGCCCAAGCCAAAAACACTTAAAGCACTGCGGGGATTTCTTGGATTGACGGGGTAATAGCAAGGCCCTTGAATGACATGACTAAGAAGGGTAACTTTCATTGGACTTGGAAGCGAGGAAGGATTTCGGCTCTAAAGTTGCCATGACTACGGCTCCAGTCCTTGTTGCCGAACTTTCGGTTGCCATTTACACTTGAGGCGGATCGTGCTACTATGGAATTGGAGCAGTCCTTATCCAAGCTAATCACCCTATATATTATCTCAAAGAAAGCTCTAGCTCCAAAGAACCGAGGGCTATCTACCTATGAAAAGAGTTTTAGCCATAATCTTGGCTATTGATAAGTGGAGGCCTACACCGCTTCATAATCAATTTGTGATCCGAACTGACCACCAGAGTCTCAAATATCTACTGAATCAGAAAATATCAACCCCCGTGCAACACAGGTATCTCACGAAGCTTATTGGGTTCGACTACACAATCGAGTATAAGAAGGGTGTTGATAATCGGGTAGCCGATGCTCTATCCAGAATAGAGCATGAAGACAGCTCACTCCACGCGATTACAAGCTGCACTCCTAATTGGATAACTGAAATTCTCAGAAGCTATGAGACAGATCCAGAGTCACAGGAGAAAATAGCTGAATGCACCCTTGTACCTTACAACCTCTCCTTCTTCACGTACAGAGATGGGTTATTACGATTCAAAGGCAGAATCTATGTTGGTGCTACAACTAATTTGAGGCGCACCATTTTACACTTCATGCACTCATCATGTTATGGTGGGCATTCAGGAGTTAATGCTACATTCCAACGGGTTCAAACTACATTCTTATGGCCAGGCATGCGAGCGGAGGTGCAGAAACTGGTCCTTGCTTGCCATCAGTGTCAGCTTAGCAAACACGAAGGCACACGCTCAGCGGGTTTACTCCAGCCCATTCCCCTTCCAGATCAGGCGTGGCAACAGTTGACGATGGATTTCATTGAGGGCCTACCATCGTCTCAACATAAGGATACTATTTGGGTAATTGTTGATCGCTTTACTAAGTACGCGCACTTTATCGCGTTGAAACACCCCTATACAGCTTCAAGTTGTGCACAAATATTTTTGGACTCGATTTACAGATTGCATGGGCTGCCCAAAAGCATCATCTCCGATAGAGATAAGATCTTCACGAGTCAATTTTGGAAGGAGCTATTGCGTGCACTTAACATTCAACAACACTTAAGCACTGCTTACCACCCCCAGTCCGATGGGCAAAGCGAGCGTGTCAACCAGTGCGTGGAAGCTTATCTCCGATGTATGTGTAGCCAGAACCCTAAACAATGGAATATGTGGTTACCAATGGCAGAATTCTGGTACAACACTTCTTTCCACTCATCTCTCGCACTCACGCCCTTTGAAGCTCTATATGGGTATAAGCCTACTCCTCTTGCCTTGGCTTCGTATTCGGATCCAAAAGTAGTGGGGGTAGAAGCCACGATGCAGGCAAGACTTGATGTTCAACTGCAGATGAAACGGCTGCTGCAAAAAGCTCAGGATTTGATGAAGCGCTATGCCGATAAGAAACGCGTACATCGTGAGTTTCAGGTGCACGACTGGGTGTATCTCAAACTTAAACCTTACAAACAACATTCACTTCGCCTCCATCGAAATTGGAAATTAAGTCCTCGGTTTGCTGGACCATTTCAAATTATCAGGCGAATCGGAGCAGTGGCTTATGAATTAGCTCTACCTAACTCAGCTCGAATACACCCGGTATTTCACGTCAGCCTTTTGAAAAGGAGTGTAAATCATGCAGATGTCGTTAGTCAGTGCCCGGAGTTTGATTCGGAAGGGAAAATCTTACTACTACCGGTCAAAATTCTGGCTCGACGTGTGGTGAAGAAGAATAATAGTCCGAGCTCAGAAGTTCTTGTTCAATGGTCTCACTTACCTGAAGAGGAAGCTACATGGGAAGCATTTTTGGATATGGAAGCACGATTTCCTGCTCTATTTTCGACTTGAGGACAAGTCTTAGAGAAGGAGGGGTGTAATGTCACGTATGCATGGGAGTGAAGAAGAGCACTAACTGAAGAGTGACACGTGGCATGGCAGTTAGCAAGGAATAAACAGATTAACGGATTGAAGTTTGTTGAAGATGGTTGCTAACAGAACAACTAATTCTAATTCAGTTGTAACCACCTAGTGAAGATAGCATCGCACAAGTATAGATAGGATATGAAACTCATTTTCTGTATTCATTCATGATATATTTTACTGGATAGCTAATACAGAACCCGATAATTCCTCTTGAATGTCTCTTATCTTCCTTTCGAATTGATAAGATCTGATACGATAGATGAAATTCCATTTTACAAGCTGACAGAATGAACGAATATGACCCAAATTTTCTTAGTGAATGGAATATGAATTGTTTTTCTACGAATTCATAAACTAAAATCTTTCAATTGATAATTTCCCAACATCACTGCTATATTCTAATTATACAAATTCATATTCGTCCATACGCGACAAACGGGCTCCGGTTAAGGCAGTACAAATCTAATAGTGCTGCATACACAAGAATTAGATTTGCATGAGACTAACCTCTGTCGTTAGCATGAAAGGCTTTTGGGAGATTGCCATCTGTTGCTTTGACTTCCATTGTCTTCTAGGTTTTGAAGATTCAGATCTCTGCAAAAATCACAACATATATGAGATTTTCAAAAAGAAAAGAGCAGTTATCTCCTATTGAGTGTAGCATAGTCAAATGTTCTCACACTTGGCCTGCTTCTTCTTCCACAGGCCGAAGTTGTCAATGAAAGGCTGAAGATTCAAAATCACAAACACAATGTTCAATTCAACATAGAACAAATATGTATTGCACAACAATACGCATACATCAAAATTCAAATGTATTGTCTGTCATCCTCGCTAATCTTCATTGGTCGCAATCTGACGAGAAAGAAAGACGAGAATCAAGACGTAAAATCTCTGATGTTTGGTAAAAATTGACGATGAAGAAGCAATTTGCTTCTGACCTGAAACATTGGATCAAAATTTTCCGCACACTTAAGGATTTCGTTCAATTTCTTCCGACCTGAACCAGCGGCTCTCTCTTTCGTGAGGAACTACTACCCCGGTGAACTCCGAAGTCGACTCCATGAAAATCGCCGTTGAATTGGATTGATGGAGGGATTTGTGTGTGAGATTTTAGAGCTGCAATGTGTATTGCGTTGATCAAATATTTGAAGTGGGATTGAAGAGAAGAGGAGAGAAATTGATCATATTGAGGTTTGGGAATTAATTGGGAGGCGCCGTTTGCAACGGCTAGTTTTCTCGCGCTGAATTTGGAGCGTCGTATAAAATGAGATTTTCCTTTTTTGAGTTGATATAAGATGAGATATTATCATTTAAGTCAGTTGATATTTTTAATTTATATTTATTTCTTTTGAGGAAAAGTATGATAATTGATAAATTATCATTTTCATTATTATTTTGATTTTGAGGAAAAGTATTTCAATCGACAACAAATCACCTAAACAACACCAATAGGATTCTTCCGTGATTGAATTACACAAAATAATGTGGGTTTTGGTAGTAACCTTTGAAATTCAAGTAAAGGATTTTTTAATAGCTGTAATTGGAAATTATGACCGAAAATGTGCAAGACGTTTGAAATTTAAAAATTGAAGTTTTGAAATAAGTGAATTTCTCCATATAAGAAGGTGCATGTTTGGAAACACATTCGAAATAAAAAGACGATCTCGTGTGTTCACAGAAACACCTAATTGCTTTAAGAAACATAATCTTTTGATAAAGTTGTAGATTAAATACGAACTTCAATTTATTTAGCTAAGGCACAAAACTTCAATTTATTTGTGTTTTAATATCCCATATTTATTCGATCAAAAGGCTGACAAGTCAATCGAATTTTTTTTGTGGGGTTTTTCGTAAGTAAAATATTGTTATTTTCAAATAAGATTTATTGGCCTAAAAATCACAATATTTAGGATTAGTCGCAAATTAGACACGATGCAAATCGACACAATATCTTTTTATTTTTATTTAACTAATATATTTTTCAAGATCCTCAAATTTTAATATGAGCCAGACTTCGACAAATATTAGATATTATGAGTTTTGGCGAAAGTTGGGACATTGCATTCAAGAAAGTCAAAACCAATTGATGTTAACTTTTGCTTTTTAAAATTTACCTTGAATTGGGGAATGTTGAAACAAACAACCAAAATCAACGTACACTGTAAATTGTAATCGTAAAAATTGAAGTTATGTTGAAAAAAAATTACCAAAATAGTCCATATTGAAATTTTGGGATGTTGAAACATATTCCAATTACGAAGGACGTGCATTTTACAGTCCACTAAAACGTAGTGCAAGAATAAAAATTTGAAAAACTTAATTTGTTCCTCGCCAAACTGGACTTTTGCAATAAGAGGTTTCTCCAAAATTGAATTTAAAAAATCAAGAGAAATGTATTTAAAAAGAAATACAAAAACATCTAGTATATATTCCCAAATCGACTTTCATTGCTAGAAGTCAATTGGAAAGGTTAACAAACAACGTGGAAATATCTTTACAATTGGACTTGGACTTTTATGGTTACATTACATTTTAGATGGATTGCCAAATAAGTTGGTAAATATAAACCGTTTAGTGTGCCTATATTGGCCTAGTGATAGAGTGGTTAACGTCCGAGGTTAAAAATCTCGGATTCCAGTCTACCGTGACGTGGCCTTTAAATTTATGTATTTAATTGACCAACAAAAAATAGACCGTTTACATATAGATATTAACATAGAAAGGGACGAAGGGTAAACTAATCGTCATAAAGAAACCAATATACTAGAAATTTTATTTTTTACACGATATTTTAGATGTTGTAATTATAACAATATCTTTTAATAAAATATAATTATTTAATAGTAAAACAATGTGGTTTTAATGTTAAACAAAGTTTGATGGAAAAATTGGAGACATTGTAATTCCAAAAAATTAAAATGATGACATTATAATTGCATTTTTTTTAAATTAATCCGAAAATTGCAAATTCGAATAAGCATTGTCCTATTGCAAGCAATTAATCCAAAAATAAATGTTTTGTCACATGTTTAAATCTCAATCAAAACTTTCCACTAAAAACATTCATTTTTGGATTAATTGCTTGCAATAGGACAATGCTTAAATCTCAATCAAAACTTTCCACTAAAATCACTTTTAGAACATAAAACTTGAACGTAAGGTCCACTCCTCGTCAAATGTTATTTTCTAGTTTATTATATCTATTCCACCGAAACTATGTGAATAAAATTAAATATTAAATAGATTATCCTTGGAATAAATTTCTAATAAATTTAATAAATTATTTAGTATTATATTTTAATCATTTTAATCGAGAACACAAGGCTTCGAAAGGGTCGTAACTAGTAAGTGCTTAATCAAGAACACCTAAGCTACTCTTGCTGCTGAGCATTCTATATGCACGCGCGACCCTCCCAGGCTCATGTCGAATGTGATACAGGGGCGGATGCCATTGAAGAAATTTTTGTAGTTATCAATGTGAAGTTTGTATGTTGTTATACCACTGAGTGCAATCTAGTAGGCATGTTGCTTCTGCAGGAAGCCGGAACCTAGATGCGGTTCCCTTGATTAGGGGTGACTAAAACCAGATCGAAACCGAAAATCGAACCGAACCGAAATTGGCGGTTTGGTTCAGTTTTTTCTGCTAAACGGTGCGATTTGAGTTCAAAATTAATCGAATTTTTATTCGGTTCGGTTTCGGGTCGACCAAAAAATTTCGGTTTTAAACCCAAACCACCCGAATTATATTATATCTATTATATATTATATTTATAAGTGCTAATTTATATAAGTAGCCAAAAAAAAATAGGAGTACAAGTTTTATAGCCTACTCCATAAAAACATGAGTTTTATAGCCATTTTCACTACAAGAAATTCACTCGAACAACGACGGACACACGACGAAAAATTTTCCACCGTTGATCAACGACGGACCAACGAGGGTTTTAAGGCGGAATCTCGCTTTTTATATATGTAAATTATTTCGTCGGGTGTCCGTCGTTGATCAACGACGGCCGTCATTCTGTCGTTGATCAACGACGAAGTTACGGCAGATCAACGACAAACTTTCAACGACGTACATTCATTCGTTGATCCATCGTTGATTTACTCCGTCATCATTCCGTCGTTGATCAACGACGGAATAAATGCCATCGTTGATCAACGACAGAATGTCGACGCCCAATTTTCGTCGTTGTTTTAACATCGTTGAATTTTTAAACAAAGACGGGATTTCACCTCTGTATTTTGATTTAGCTACTTGAAACGAACCCTAACTCCACCACGCCGCCTTCCCTTGCCGTCACCGCATTCTCCCTGAGCTCCCACCTCGCCGCCAAGACCGCTCTCTTCCTTTCGCCGCCTGCCGTAATCGCCGGCTCTCGTCGGACTCGTCCCCACCCTCGTCTCGGCTTGTCGTCGTCTGGCACTCCGTGCTTTGTCTGACTTTCCGTCGTCGCCTCTCCACGCCTTGCCCTCGCCTCGCCTCACCCCACCATCGTCTTGTCTCGCCCTATCCCACTCCGCCTGCCCCACCCCACCTCGGCCCGTTTATTCTGTGCTTCACCTCACCTCCATCCCGCCCGCCTCACCTCGCCTTGCCTTGCCTAGGCTCGTCTTGTCCCGTCCCGACCGAACCTCGCCTCGTCCCACCTCGCCCCACCCCGTCTGCCCTGCCCGTCCTGCCCCGCCAGTCCTGCGCCGCCTCGCCCGTCCGTCCAGCCCCGTCTCACTCGTAGCCTCGCCTTGCCCCACCTCATCCCGTCCCGTCCCTGCCTCGACCCTTCCTCGTCTCGCCCCGTACCGCCCCTGCCTCACCCCATCCCACCCTTATCTCGTCCCGCCTCTGCAAATCAGTTTCGACTGTAAGTCCGACTCATCTCAATTAATCTTGCAATTCATTGCCTCTGTAAATTCATAAACGTGGTTTGCTTGGAATATGCCAATATGTGATGAGATTGAGCAATATGTGATGAGATTGAGTAATATGTGATTATATTTCGACGCATATGTTTAAAATGTTTTGATTGTTAACTTGTTGGGATGATAAATTCATCGTGGTCAATTGATACTTGGTATGATGTTTTGATGGAGATGATTGTGAATGGTTGAGAGTATAGTATAGGTGTTTTCCATGCTTTGATTTAGTTAGGTAACCAATTTAGTCCTAGCCTTTGTTTTAGTTCTTTCTCATCCGGTTGTTAGGTTCGTTTTTCTTGTGGTGACTTGGGTAGAATCTTGTATAAAATTGAGTCGAATTGAGTTAAGTTGATTTGAGTCCAGCCTAGGTTAGGATAATTTTCACTAGATTTGATGGGGCACGACTGTGCTCCAACGCTTTCTCGATGCCGAAATCCCTACTAGCTGTCCGTACATTCTTGGAGATCTTTTTACACTATATTTAATATTCTATACATACTCTAAATCATTCAAATGCACATGGATGTATGAATTGCATATACATAATAAGTAAAACATATCGGACAATTATAATATGACAAATTCGGATAGATATATGTAAAAACATGACATTGATAATTGTAAAATTGAATTAAGTCGAGTTAAGAATTCCATTCGAGAATTCAAAGCTAGAGCTCGACGCGGCCCAACTGAGCTTTGATTTTTGGTCGACTCAGTAGCAAATATAAGAAGCTCCTCGTGCTCCATATTGCATATTATATTAAATATATTACAAATCCTAATTTACGTATTGCAGCACATATTACAATGACTATTTATTTAATACATGTATGAGATAACTTTTGTCAAGAAATTTTTTAACATTAAATAAAATATTATAATATAGCATAGAAGGGGATCTTACTTAGTATACATCAGAGGAGGAGAACTGGGACTCCAATTCAGAGAATGCCTCCATGTTTGCCGACTCTGATATTGAAGTAGAAAGAGCCCTCTCGTTCAAGTTCTACACAAAGGAAGGTCAAAAGCGTTGGGCACAATTTAAGCACTTGAAGTGCTTGAATGAAAGAAAAAATGATGAGGTAACTTTTTCTCAGTATAATCTTGTCGAATTTCTTAAGGAAATAGGGCTATTGAACACTGCCACAACCATATATCCCTACCCGAAGAATGTTATTAGACACATCTATGCAAATCTAGAGAAATCTTTCGCTGATTGCACGTCAAATAAGTATTACAGGGTGTATTTCAGACGAAAAATTTTCAACATATCTGCGTGTGAGATTAATGCATTCTTTGGGATAGATGAGTTGATTAATGATGTGGCCGTTGAGGACTATGATATGGTGGCAGAAGAGACAACAGGCGGGAGAATAAGGAAGTGGAAAAATCCTATGTCGAGTGGGTGCCTTACGTATCTCCATTCCGTTCTCTACAAGCTTATGACCTCAAACTGGATCGTATCCTCGAACACCACGGTTGTGACAATGCCCCACGATGTGTTATTGTACAAGCTTGGAAAATGAATCCCTTTCAATCTCGGTAAAATTATCATGGAGCAAATCGGAGCAGTCGCTGTTCGTCCAAATCCTAGATTACTACCATTCCCTTCACTGTTGTATCAACTGTTAAAGAAACAAGGACTCCCTGATGGAGCTCGTGATGCACTGTTTGAAGATTTTTAACATTTCACCATTAGTAATACTTTGTTTTCAGGTAATAAGCTTCCAAACTTACCATGGACTAACCTAACCCTTCAAAAGGGACTGATGAACAGGTTCAGAAGCTGCCTCAAAAGAAATGGTGTCATTGCCAAAATTAACGGTCCATTCCATGCTTGAACGTATTCAAAAGCTGGAACAAACCTTTATGGAGAGTATTCGAAGTGCATGCATTGAACTCAATGATGTGAAGATAGAGATGATGAGCCTTCTTTCTTCCCAAAAAAGGTGAGTAGAGGCAGGCGGAGCATCAAGGAGTGAAGGAATGATGATGGATGAAGACATGATGGACTGAAGTCATATTTGATGAACTTAAACTTTGCTGAACTCTTGAAACTTTTTATTTTTTTTATCTCTCTGAACAAGTTTTTAAAACAGTTGTGGTGTGTTTATGATGTTGGACATCTTTTGTTTTTGCTTGGTATTTATGCTTATCGATCGCATGTTTCTTATGTGATGTCTGCTGTTTTTGTTTGAATGGTTTCTGCACTGATGGTTAAATTGTTTAGATGATTATTGATGAATATGTTGCAGGAACTGTTGTGATGATATTTATGTAAACAAGGGGAGAATGTTTACAGGAGGATTGTATTCTATATTTATTTAAACGTTTGGGATTCAGGGGGAGTACTGTATATATATACGGTAAATTGTGTTTGTATATGCAGGTTTTGTGAAGAAAGGCAAAAATGAGGAGTTTGTTAGAGTAGGTTAACTCTGACTAAGTCTCATCAATATAAGGAGTTAGGTATTTTTAGTGTTTTGCCTTTTTCTTTTCTTTGGTGTGTGCAGGTTACTGATGTTTTGATGGATGCGATGGTAACATATCGAAGAACATGAGAAACAGATCAAAAGAGATAAGGATGGACTAAGTCATTGTTGGTTCCTATTTTCCAAGAGCAAGTTGAGCGACTAAGCGTCACGACTTACTTACATCCCTTGGGCACGATCGTGGTCCAGGCGTGCAAATCGAAGGCCTCTCAACTCCTATAAAAGGAGACAAATCTCTGACAAAAAGTGCGCAACTCTTGAAGCGGTATCTGAAGACCTGTTTATGTTGTTGAATCTGTTTTCGTAACATTTTCGATAACACACGATTCTTTTAACTTCTAATTGTTTAGAAGGTTTTTCTTTTTAGTACACGAGTGGTGTGAGGAAATCTTTAGTATTTTTCATATTTCTTGATAGATAGCTTTTCGACTCAACGTGTCCGACTTTATCTTGTGATAAAGTAGTGAGTTTTTGCAAAGTTCATTTGTAAAATTTATAGTGAATAATTTAGCCATTTGGCATCTCTGATTATAATTTTAATCAGAAAAGTTACTCGGTGTTCTTCAAGTTTTTAATTCATTGTTTCTTGTATGTGTGGATAACGATCTACATAAGCATTTTGTGTTTAGGTGAAGCAATACTTTCAAAGCTGATTAATTATGATGAATATAAACCAAGTTAATCAAGAAAAATCATAAAAAAACGAAGGCATGCGTTCTAACATTATAGCTTAAAGGGGTGACTAGTCCCAAAAAATTCATGTGAAGGAGTTGTAGTATTTTGTTAGTTGAAAGAGTGGTTTTGTCCCGGAAAGAGGCTCTAGTTTATTTTTCCTCTTGACATTATGTGCAGACATGATTCTTGTTGAATACCACGTTTGGATTCGGATTTGGACTTAATAAGATCCGGTCCAATATCTTATTCTAAATCTATTAACTGTCAACCAACTGAACTAAGCTCGTGAGTAGGGATGACAATGGATCCCGGATCCGATCCAGATCCATTTTCAGGATCTGGATCCTAAAAAAATTGGACTCGGTGGATCTGGATCCTATCCCCATATTTCGGATCCGGATCGGTATTTAGTTTTTCAGAGCCAGATCCGACTCGCAGATCGGTTATTTTATATATATATATATATATATATATGTATATATATTATTTTATTATAATTAAATACCTAACTCCAACTTAAAACTCTTTAATTTTCTTTTTAAATTCTCTCAAAACAAATATGCTCCCAATTTAATTTCAAATCTATCGGTCGGCGTTCACGGCGGGTCGCGTCACTTACACCACCGACGATCGAATTGTTTGTTGTTTCTTACCTTATAGTAAATTTGTAACTAACGTCTTCCAATATAGTGATAATTATAGAAATTCTAAATAACTGGTATAGTATTATTGTATATTTAGATTATTATGGTGTTAATGTGAATTATAGTTGATTTAGAATTTATTTTAGAAGCGAAAACATATGGATCCGGATATAGACAATGGACCATACGGATCTTATGAATCTGGATCTAATTATTTTGGACTCAATGGATCTGGACCCGATCCGGAGCCAAGCTAAAAAAATCGGATCTGGATCTGGACCAGATCCGGCCCATTATCATTCCTACTCGTGAGGCAATCCAGTCTATTACCATCCCTAGGTGTGAGAGAGGAGAGAGATGGTGCACAAGCGAAAGAAATTTGTTGGGCTTTAATTATTATTTTCTTATGGAGTTACCTAATTATAAAGGAGTTGGGCTGGAGTTTTCTTTAAATTATTTGGCTGATCTGCTACTTTTGTTTTTAATCCTGATAAAAGTTTTGTATTGTCTATAAAACTCTAATTATAGCTAATTAGTTAAGCTTAGATTCCTTTGATAAAAGTTTGCTTATTTGATTTAATTATTAATTATTTTTACGAAGATGACTGATCTCTTTGATCAATTAAGTTGTTGATTGATTTAAGTATTTCTTTTCGGTCCAGATTATAAGATATTTTTTTTAAAGAAAACTGATGCAGTTTACAAATGCAATCCACAATATGTTTAATTAAGTTGGACTTGTGCACTTAATGTTACTAGTTTAAATAAACCAACATAATATTTTTATACCAAGAATATAAAAAGAATATTGATAAGTTTACTTGCTTTATAAATTAGATTATGCTAAGAAATTCTATAGCTTTTGATTTATTATTTGAGTGGTGGTTTGATTATGGAAATTGTTAATCTATTAATGTCATTAATTTCTTTATAATTAATAATCAATCTTCTTTTACCTCTTTTGACGTCACCATGATTCCTTACCAGAAATCCGGGACTGCTGTAGGGTGAGTTCCCTGATTCGATTAACTTCAAATCAGGTGTTCCTTAATTATCTGTCTCATATCCTTCTGATTCACGAGATTCATCAAGATAGATCTGAATCGACAAACTTGAATTCCTTGTCTGGCTTTTACCCATTTATTATCGAAGTTGAGTCGGATTTGCATGTAGACTTATGAATCCTCGTATTTAAGATATCGCATGTTCATTAATTATTTATAACACTCTGACTGCTTAAAATAATTAATCTCTTTAATTCCTTAAGTAGTATCACTCAACCTTATTATTGTATTTGAGTTAACTCAGCCTGCAGGATTTAGTACGATAAACATTTTGAGCTCCTTAAGAGGGGGTGTCATCGTCCTAAAGGATAGGTGACTCGATACAGGTAACTAGAATAACATGCAAGCACTGTCACCACCCAAGATGCGGAGAATCTTGGGTTATCTCGTGTAACCTTCACCCATAACAAGTCAAAGAGATGGTCAGTAACTCGTACTCACTTAAAATCTTATCGAGGTTTAGATCAACGTAAAGTCTCTGAGATCTACTCTAGGTTCTTCACCGGGTAATATAAAAGAACTCATCTCACTGTGATCCATCAATACGTCAAGACGTACCAGCATAGACAAGCAACTAAGTCAAGTCACTTATTATCTATATTCTAGCCCCAACAACTCGTCCCCAAGTTGTCTCAGCTGTGATCCTTTTTATATCTCAACTAAATTAACCAATCATACATACTTATGTGATCTTCTACACACTTATATGATATAATCGTACTGCATCAATTAAATAATTCAGATAGGAGATTGTAATAGTAGTAACACGAAACATTGTATATAAGTTCAATCATTCTACTTTCAATATACAAATCGACATAAAATAGTAATTTTTGCTTTGAAATTAATCACATGTTTTGTATTACGTGAGGAATTGGACTTAGACAAATAAGTTAGTACTTGGCTTCCAAGAACTTGAAAAAAATAAGCTTGTGAGTATTTGAGCCTTTGATTGTTATATTATCGCAATCTTATTTAATTCTTTTCTCGAGTGTAATTTTGAGCATATATGTAAATCTCAAGAATGTGTTATAATTTTGAGTCCATTTTTGAAATCAAAAGTAAATGTGTTATAAGTTGAGAAATGATTAAAGGTTATTTATGTTAGCCACCTTATCCAAAACTTGTGCCCAAATTTGATATGATCCTAGTTCACCCCATTTGTATCTACTAGCTTTTTATTGATTTGTGATAAGGGAATGGTAGAACTTGTGACTAAGAGTTCATCTACATAAGAAGTGGTTGGAAAATTTGAGAAATACACTGTTAAGCTTTGAGTTGAGTAAAAAATTTACTAGCACCCTTATTACCTCTTCATGAAAAATGTTAATAAATTAAAGAGCATATAAAGATTAGCAAATTGCTTTGAGAAATTGAGCAATGGAAAATTGTTATCGATAGGGGTGGGTATTTGGTTCGGTTCGGTTGAATTTTTGGTTAACCGAAACCGAAAATGTATGAAATACCGATACCGATATTGAAACCGAACCGATCGGTTAATTCAATTAACCGATTAACCAATCAGTTAATCGGATTGGTTAATCGGTTAATCGATTTTAATTAAATAAAATTGCTAATTTTTGTGTGCCACGAAGAATTTGAACACACGACCTCTATAGAGAAATGAAAACGTCTAACCAATTGAGCTACAAGGGCAACTTGAAATTTATACAGTTTAAATATATTTATTATAGTCGTTTATCAATAAAAAAAAGTTATTAAATTTCACTCTACACTAGAATCGAACACAGAACCTTTTGGAATATAGAATCCTAAAGCTTCCGTCAAAACCAACTAAGCTACAATAGGATTTGACAAAATAATATTATAGAATATATATATATATAAATTATTTTTAGTTGCTTGGTAATTCCCAATCGGTTATCGGTATAATCGGTTATACCGATAACCGATATTTTTAAAATTGTTATACCGATAACCGAACCGAATCCAGTAAAATCGGTTATTCGGTAATCCAATAACTGAATTTTCGGTTCGGTTATCGGATTATCCAATTAACTATATCCAAATACCCACCCCCTAGTTATCGAGGGGGGGGGGGGATGTTTCAAATTATAAATACGTGGCAATGTTATTTTTGAATGAACGATAAAAAGAATTGGTAAAATTTGACTTGTTAGAGATAAGTCAAATTGCCTAAAACTTACCTACCTTACCAAAGAGCTCACATTACAGCCAAATAAAAGTCATTTCTTATCTTTATCTTGGAACACATTGAACATAGAAGATTTGATGAATGACATACTCATAGTAGAATATATGCATTGTTACAATTTAAGTGCAGACACGTCCTATTTCATATACTTGAGTAGGGATGAGCAAATACCCGAAATCCGAATATCCGATCCGAACCAAACCAAACCGAAATTTAAAATTTGGTTTGAATTTTTCGAATTTTCGATTTGGATCGGATTGACATTTTTCAAAATTTCGGATTTTCGGATTTTCGAATCGGATTGGATTTTTTTAATCCGAATTATCTACAATTTATATATAATAATAATAATATTTTATTTAAATATTTTTAAATCTAATATAAATATAAGAATTAACAAAAAATTTATAAAATTTTCGGATTTTCGGATATTTGGATCGGATTGTTTTCTCTCAAAATTTGGATTTTCGGATCGGTTCAGATTAGGCAAAAATCATAAGCGAAATCCAAATGCTCACTCCTTACTTGAGAGTTGAGTTCTATATTGCTAGATCCACCTCGTGGGGAATTCTAGTTCAAGGGGGCTAAAGTGTTAGAACTTATTGAAACCCGTGAAATTTGGATTGTGTGCTAGCATGTGATTTTTCTTTTGAAAATTTTGAAATCATTGAAATGTCATCTATTCATCTATCCATGTTTAATTATTTTATTCACTTATCTTCTTTTGTTGTTTGTAGACAAACAACATTTTAGTTTGTGGGGTTAATAAATATGGTTTTTGCATGTCTTTTAGGATGTTTTTGATGTCATTTTACTAAGGATGACTTTTAGAATGTTTTTGATACCCCATCACTATGTTACCCATATTGAGATGGATGGTTAGAATTGAAAAGTTACAGTTTCTCTAAGACATCATCATGATTAATTTAAAAATCTTCCCAAAGGCCTAATTTTGTTATGTAGAATATTTGTACAAATTTTGGGAATTTTGAAATTGAGGTTAAGAAGCAAGTGATTTAACAAGCTTTACATGGTTTTTGTTTAAACAAAGTATTAACTTTTTTATATATGACATCTTAGTACTAATAGCACGCATCAAGATTCTAACCTTTCATTCATAACAATGCTTTGGAAACTTCACAAATTTAATCTATTGAAATTTCTCCATACCTGATTGTCAAATTCTGCACGCTCCAAAGCCCTGACATCACTGTGCAGTACCTAGTCGACAGGCCACATTGTTTTCTTTAAGTGGGGATTCACAAGGATCTGAACGCCAGAGACCAGATTGCTGAACATATATTATGATCTAGTGACATATGGTTAAACTCATACCTAGGTTTACATTATTGATTCTGATATGCTATATGTTCCCTTTAGTGTCTGTATTTTCTCAATGTCTTTGTGACATATCAAATATTACAGAAAAAACATAAGAGGAATATATAGAAGAATTCATAGTGGATAAGTAACTACTTGTCATGGAATCACATCCTTACACAATGTAACAAAACTGAAAATTTTGTTTTGCTTTTTAACAATCTGCATAAGGCTATGATTGCTAAAATAAAGGATTTTGTCTAGCTTTCCTATAGATTGGATTTGATACACATTAGAGTTCATAAAGAAATTCATCTATTTGTGGTGAGTCTCACATCACATCCATAAATGAAATATTGCAGAATTCAAACTCAAGCTTTGCACTTGCTATTCTAATAGTCGACTATCAGTGGAATTACAAAATCTTGACAATCAAACATCCGTAGATAGGAGTGCAGTAATCCTGCATATCCTTACAGAAATGTTTTACCAAATGAAATTAAAACACTCAAGTCATGCTCAACTTATTGGAATCATAGATAAGTGGTCGTCTCACTGATACAATGCTGGATATCTTTTCGTGGATATATAGGAAGATAAATTGAGATTTTGAGATGAAATTTGGTGAAAGAAACATAATTTACACAAGAATTAGAAACGGAGCATGAATATATATTTTAAACATATAAAATGAAACTTGATTCTAAACCGATATTCTGAAGGAAAAAGAAAAAAAAAATGCATTAAGATGAAATAGCTATGTGAAATGATTAAGGAAACAGCAATGAGAAGATAAATGCATATTTACCTCAGGTTCATCTATTGTCCTCGGAAGACCTTGAGCAATAGGTATCCTCAACTTTTCCCCTTCCACTAATTTCATTTGTAACTTCTTCATGAGTTCTTCCTCTTTGCTGCAGTGAGATCAGTTTCCAATGTATTAATTTCAAGAGAGGGGCAGATAACCAAGCACAAAACCACGGTCTCATAGGTCCATGGATCTCGGCTGTCGAAAACACTGATGAGTATTTTGTGTCTACAAGCATGAGGATACGAACCATTTACAGATAATACGAACCATCTGGCTCATAATATTTTATTAATCAAAGGCACCACTATGATTATATAGAAGATCATTCTTGTTATTTACCTTCTGAATATAACTTGTAACTATTATATGATAAAATTGGCATAGCTTCATTGACTCTCATCAGTTTACCAACCAGTTATCTCCCTGAAAAGTGAAAACTAAGCAGAACACGCCAAACCATTTTTAATGACTCCTGCTCCTACGCAATTATTTAGTATGTCTACTCATAGATGCAACTTTACATGTGTTCTTATGACTCCATCTCCTTTTCCCAATAACCATTCTACATCTAACCCTTACCAAAAGGATGCTATGAGTAGACTACATAATGATTACAAGCTTGAATTTTTTTACTTTATAAGACTTAAACCTTCTCGACTCAGTTAAAAGAAAGCCAATCCTTGTGGTCTCGCCCACAGGTCAAGGGTCTTACCACACGTAACGTCGGAGCATGCCGATGGAATGAACGAATATGACCCAAATTTTCTTAGTGAATGGAATATGAATTGTTTTTCTACGAATTCATAAACTGAAATCTTTCAATTGATAATTTCCCAACATCACTGCTATATTCTAATCATACAAATTCATATTCGTCCATACGTGACAAACGGGCTCCGGTTAAGGCAGTACAAATCTAATAGTGCTGCATACACAAGAATTAGATTTGCTTGAGACTAACCTCTGTCGTTGGCATGAAAGGCTTTTGGGAGATTGCCATCTGTTGCTTTGACTTCCATTGTCTTCTGCTGAAGGTATTTGAAGATTCAGATCTCTGCAAAAATCACAACATATATGAGATTTTCAAAAAGAAAAGAGCAGTTATCTCCTATTGTGTGTAGCATAGTCAAATGTTCTCACACTTGGCCTGCTTCTTCTTCCACAGGCCGAAGTTGTCAATGAAAGGCTGAAGATTCAAAATCACAAACACAATGTTCAATTCCAACATAGAACAAATATGTATTGCACAGCAATACGCATACATCAAAATTCAAATGTATTGTCTGTCATCCTTGCTAATCTTCATTGGTCGCAATCTGACGAGAAAGAAAGACGAGAATCAAGACGTAAAATCTCTGATGTTTGGTAAAAAATTGACGATGAAGAAGCAATTTGCTTCTGACCTGAAACACTTGGATCAAAATTTTCCGCACACTTAAGGATTTCGTTCAATTTCTTCCGACCTGAACCAGCGGCTCTCTCTTTCGTGAGGAACTACTACACCGGTGAACTCCGAAGTCGACTCCATGAAAATCGCCGTTGAATTGGATTGATGGAGGGATTTGTGTGTGAGATTTTAGAGCTGCAATGTGTATTGCGTTGATCAAATATTTGAAGTGGGATTGAAGAAATGGATCATATTGAGGTTTGGGAATTAATTGGGAGGCGCCGTTTGCAACGGCTAGTTTTCTCGCGCTGAATTTGGAGCGTCGTATAAAATGAGATTTTCCTTTTTTGAGTTGATATAAAATGAGATATTATCATTTAAGTCAGTCGATATTTTTTAATTTATATTTATTTCTTTTGAGGGAAAAGTATGATAATTGACAAATTATCATTTTCATTATTTATTTTGAGGGAAAAGTATTTCAATCGACAATAAATCACCTAAATCACACCAATGGGATTCTTCTGTGATTGAATTACTACTAACCTTTGAAATTTAAGTAAAGGATTTTCTAAATAGCTGTAATTGGAAATTATGGCCGAAAATGTGCAAGACGTATGAAATTTAAAAATTGAAGTTTTGAAATAAGTGAATTTTTCCATATAAGAAGGTGCATGTTTGGGAACACATTCGAAATTAAAAGGCGATCTCGTGTGTTCACAGAAACAGCTAATTGCTTTAAGAAACATAATCTTTTGATAAAGTTGTAGATTAAATATGAACTTCAATTTATTTAGATAAGGCACAAAATTTCAATTTATTTGTGTTTTAACATCCCATATTTATTCGATCAAAAGGCTGACATGTCAATCGAATTTTTTGTGGGGTTTTTTGCAAGTAAAATCATTCAAATGCACATGGATGTATGAATTGCATATACATAATAAGTAAAACATATCGGACAATTATAATATGACGAAATTCGGATAGATATATGTAAAAACATGACATTGATAATTGTACAATTGAATTGAGTCGAGTTAAGAATTCCATTCGAGAATTCAAAGCTAGAGCTCGACGCGGCCCAACTGAGCTTTGATTTTTGAGTCGACTGAGTAGCAAATATGAGAAGCTCCTCGTGCTCCATATTGCATATTATATGAAAAATATTACAAATCCTAATTTAAGTATTGCAGCACATATTACAATGAATATTTATTTAATACATGTATGAGATAACTTTTGCAAGAAAATTTTTATACATTAAATAAAATATTATAATATAGCATAGAAGGGATCTTACTTAGTATACATCGGGAGGAGGCGGGACTCTAATTCAGAGAATGCCTCCATGTTTGCCGACTCTGATATTGAAGTAGAAAGAGCCATCTCATTCAAGTTCTACACAAAGGAAGGTTAAAAGCGTTGGGCACAATTTAAGCACTTGAAGTGCTTGAATGAAAGAAAAATTGATGAGGTAACTTTTTCTCTGTATAATCTTGTCGAATTTCTTAAGGAAATAGGGCTATTGAACACTGTCACAACCATATATCCCAAACCAAAGAAATGTTATTAGACACATCAATGCAAATCTAGAGAAATCTTTCGCTGATTGAACGTCAAATAAGTATTGCAAGGTGTATTTCAGACGAAAAAATTTCAACATATCTGCTTGTGAGATTAATGCATTCTTTGGGATAGATGAGTTGATTAATGATGTGGTCGTTGAGGACTATGATCTGGTGGCAGAAGAGATAACAGGCGGGAGAATAAGGAAGTGGAAAAATCCTATGTCGAGTGGGTGCCTTACGTATCTCCATTCCGTTCTCTACAAGCTTATGACCTCAAACTGGATCGTATCCTCGAACACCACGGTTGTGACAATGTCCCACGGTGTGTTATTGTACAAGTTGGGAAAAGGAATCCCTTTCAATCTCGGTAAAATTATCATGGAGCAAATCGGAGCTGTCGTTGTTCGTCCAAATCCTGGATTACTTCCATTCCCTTCACTGTTGTATCAACTGTTAAAGAAACAAGGACTCCCCGATGGAGCTCGTGATGCATTGTTTGAAGATTTTCAACATTTCACCATTAGTAATACTTTGTTTTCAGGTAATAAGCTTCCAAACTTACCATGGACTAACCCTTCAAAAGGGACTGATGAACAGGTTTTAGAAGCTGCCTCAAAAGAAATGGTGTCATTGCCAAAATCAACGGTCCATTCCATGCTTGAACGTATTCAAAAGCAGGAACAAACCTTTATTGAGAGTATTCGAAGTGCATGCATTGAACTCAATGATTTGAAGATAGAGATGATGAGCCTTCTTTCTTCCCAAAAAGGGAGAGTAGAGGCAGGGGGAGCATCAAGGAGTGCAGGAATGATGATGGATGAAGACATGATGGACAGAAGTCATATTTGATGAACTTAAACTTTGCTGAACTCTTGAAACTTTTTTATTTTTTATCTCTCTGAACATGTTTTTAAAACAGTTGTGGTGTGTTTATGATGCTGGACATCTTTTGTTTTTGCTTGGTATTTATGCTTATCGATCGCATGTTTCATGTGTGATGTCTGTTGTTTTTGTTTGAATGGTTTCTGCACTGATAGTTAAATTGTTTAGATGATTATTGATGAATATGTTGCAGGAACTGTTGTGATGATATTTATGTAAATAGGGGGAGAATGTTTATAGGAGGAGTGTATTCTATATTTATTTAAACGTTTGGGATTCAGGGGGAGTACTGTATATATATACTGTAAATTGTGTTTGTATATGCAGGTTTTGTGAAGAAAGACAAAAAGGGGGAGTTTGTTAGATTAGGTTAACTCTGACTAAGTCTCCTCAATATAAGGAGTTAGGTATTTTTAGTGTTTTACCTTTTTCTTCTCTTTGGTGTGTGCAGGTTACTGATGTTTTGATGGATGCGATGGTAACACACCAAAGAACACGAGAAACAGATCAAAACAAATAAGGATTGACTAAGTCAGCTGTTCAGTTCCTATTTTCCAAGAGCAAGTTGAGCGACTAACTGTCACGACTTACTTACATCCTAGTGGGCCTGATCGTGGTCCAAGACGTGCAGTCGAATGCCTCTCAACTCATATAAAATGAGAGACAAATCTACAGCAAAAAGTGCGCAACTCTTGAAGAAGTATCTGAAGATCTGTTTATGTTGTTGAGTCTGTTTTCGTAACATTTCCGATAACACATGATTCTTTTAACTTCTAATTGTTTTAGAAGGTTGTTCTTTTTAGTACACGAGTGGTGTGGGGAAATCTTTAGTATTTTTCATATATTTTGATAGATAGCTTTTCGAATCAACGTGTCCGACTTTATCTTGTGATAAAGTAGTGAGTTTTTGTAAAGTTCACTGTAAAATTTATAGTGAATAATTTCGCCATATTGGCATCTACAGATTATATTTTTAATCTATAGAAAAGTTACTTCGATGTTCTTGAGTTTTAATTACTGTTTGTTTTACTACGTGTGTGGATTGTTGGATTTGTATACTAAAAACAGTTTGGTTGAGCTTGTATACAATGTTTCCTGTTACCACTATTACAATCTCCTATCTGAATTGAATACTTGATTGCATATATCTGTGTCCCCTTATCTCATATATAAGTTAGATCATACAGTGTGTAGAAGATCACAGAAGTGTGTATGATTGGTCAAGCTTAATGAGATATAAAAGTTTCTGGTGAGACAACTTGAGGACGAGTTGTCGGTATAAGTCATGTATAGATAAGAAGTGATTTGACTTAGTTACTTGTCTATCTTTGTGCGTCTCGGCGTATTGAAGGATCACGGATGAGATGTGTTCTTCTATCGACCGTCGTGAAGAACCAAGATCTCGGTGACTTACGATGATCTAAACCTCGATAAGGTATTAGGTGAGTATGAGTTCTTGACCATCACTTTGACTTGTTATGGGTGAGGGTTATATGTTCTAACCAGATTCTCCGCATCTTGGGTGGTGGCGATCTTGTATGTCACGCTAGTTATCATGTCGAGTCACCGTATCCGTTTAGGATGATGACGTACCTTAAGGAGCTCAAAGGTTTATTGTACTAAACCTGCGGGTTGAGTTAGCTCAAGTACAATAATAAGGTTGAGTGGTACTTGTAGGAATTAAAGATATTAATTATTTTAAGCGATCATTGCTATAAATAATTAATGGACGTTCGATATCTTAAATACGGGATTCGTAATGTCTAAGTGCAAGCCGACTCAACTTCGGTAATAAAGGGTAAGTCGACATTTATTCTCTAGTGGCATGAATAAATGTTTATAAATTAATTTATGTTCTGGGCTGAACATAAGATAATTAATTTATTTAAGGCCCATCTTTATTCCTTTCATTTGATCCCTGGGCTGGCCCATCCAGGCCCGTAGCAAGAAGAAAATCGGCGCCCCATGTACTCTCTAAGGTAAGATTTTATTCTCTTTATCCAACAAGGATATTATTATATTTATGGTATATGCATAGATCCTTTCCATATAAGATTATGGTAATAATCCTAGGAGTATGGTAATAATCCTGGAAGTATGGTAATTTCCATAAAGGCTTATGGTAATTTCCATATAGGATTATGGTAATTTCCATATAGGATTATGGTAATTTCCATACGGATTAAGGTAGTGCATTATAAATATAAGGTATGAGATAAAGTCAGGTTAATGCTTCATAATTGAGAGCATAATTTTCGAGCATCACATAGCTCTTGTGAGGATTCTCGAAATTTTCATAGAGTGTATTGGGTGATTTTTCCGAAACATTCTCCATAGATCGTCCTCACTCGACGTTGGAGATTGGGCAACCGGGATACAGTCCAGAAGGTCAAAGCACGAGTCGATCGTTCCGTTCCAACCGATCCGTTCATCCCGTTCGATTCACCTCGACAGATCCAAAGGTAAACACGAGAAAAACCCCAACGTGTTGCTATTTATTATATAGACGCATGCTAGGAATATAATCAATGTATGGTGAATTAAATATCAAAGATAGATCCTCGGGGCGAGGGCTAAACCTAGTTTTCCCATCAATTGGTATCAGAGCCTGGGATCAGTATCTTGGCTCTGTTAGATTAATTCACGTTTGATTATTACGTGCGTTTAATTAATTGTGGATCTGTCGTTCATCGTGGCTCGTTTTTGTTTTTGTTGGGTTTTGTTTTTCACCACGAGAAAATCCGTGGTTAGATTAGATTTATTTTACGTAAATCTTATACGTAAAGAAGAACGAAGACGAAAGCACGAAAGACAAGGCGATGGGGAAAACAGTCATGGTGTCCCTCGGCGGTTTCATGGCGAGCCTCATGATCGCGAGGCGATCGCGGCGCGGGCGGCGAGGGGCGCGTTCGCGTCGCGAGATCCTGGCGCCTTGCGAAAGCTCGCGGTCGCGAAGTTTCGTCGGCGGGCGGCGGCGCCTCTCGGTAGGCGTTCGGCGCCGAGGGAGGCCACACACAGCGTGCTCGTCGGTCGCGGTCGCCTTAGCGATCGCGAGGAAGCCCGCGAGGAGACGTGGGCGGCGGCGCGGATCGGGCGCGACGATCGGGCCGCCTAGCGCGGCCCGGCTGATTGGGCCGACCCGGCCCGGACCGTTTTCCGTGCCCAACCAGATTTTCGGTCCGTGCCCATGCACGCGAGGCCCATTGTTGAATCCGGTCCGTGCGTGCACGCGAGGCCCGTTTCAAGTTTAATTCATGCTTTGCAAATCTATGTAATAGATTAGGCAAGAAAGTGCAGGTTTCACGAATGGGCCGCGATGAACGTTTTATTTTATTTTTATCGTTCATATGCATGTCGTGGATGTTTAAATTATGCAGTAGCATGCTATGTATGTTTAAATTACGTTGACAAACCTTTAAGTGTTTTACGTAATTGGATGCGTATAGTAAGCTTCGCTAGGTTTATCGCGTTTATCAAGCATATTTTAGAATTCATGCGAGCATGTTTTACATGTTGAGTTCTATAGAAAAGCCTGCTAGGATTACGTGATCTGCATGGACAAACCTTTTGAATAAAAAGACTAAGCAAGTAACCCGACAAATTAATTTTTTGAATTAAAATGTCAAGACCTCCACTTTTTGATCTCTAAACAAAGTGAGACGCTGTGAGTGGCGTCCACACGCGTGGCTTGCTTGCCTTGTTTATCATAAGTTTGTTAGATGAGATTTCTAAATAAATTTTTAAATCTATTGAGAGTGAGAGTTTCATGTGTGGCGATCCACACGCGTGGCTTGCATGTGCGATTTTCATAAGTTCTCTAGAGATAGATATAAAATGAGATAACAAAAGAATTTGAATTGGAAGCGGTATGGTCTAGTGGTATGCTAATTCTAAGAATTAGTTTTCTTTGTTAAAATGTGGTCATTGCTAGACATCACCTCAAGTACAACTTCCTTGAAGTCCCTTCTTGCGATAGTGATGTGGTCTAGTAAGGTCCAATCGTTAATTTCATTTGTCATAAGGATAAGTTGACATGGATTGAAATTAAGCGACTAAAAGGTATATTTTAGTGCAGTCGGGGGTTCATGTAAAGCGTCCACACGCGTGGCTTGCATGTGGGATTCCTTGGGCGATTGGAGGTTTCAATTAATATTGTTTTATCAAAGGTTACAATATTATTATTACGAATTATATGCGATCGTATGCTTATGTGTTTACATTATCGTTTGAGATATGTCTCTTACGCCGATAATCAATATGCTCGCACAAAATCCGTTATCCGATCCAAATTTTATCGAGTGGAAGCGAAACATGGAATATGTTCTTATCATTTGAAGAACACATGTTTGTTCTCACTACTCCTAAACCCGATGCCCTTCATCGACGATCGACTAATGAGCAATGAGAGTCGGCGGACTTTGGAATAAGTCAAACAATATGGCTAAATGCTATATGATGACTACTATGTCCAAAGGCTTGCAATGCTGACATCGATCGATGGTAGACGCGACGATATTTGGTCAAGTCTCGAGAGTAAGTTTGGACAATCGGATCGGACGATCGCTTCCACACAATGAGAGAAATCTTGGCGTGTAAGATGGAAGAAGGAAGTTCGGTCCATGAACATGTCTCCCACATGACTCATCTCATGGATAGTCTTGATCGGTTGGGAGGAGGTATTGACGGTGGCCAAGGTCGATATCATCCTCAATACACCGCCCAAGTCTTTGAGAACTTTCGATAAATGCGATCATGAGCAAGACCGAGTTTACACATAGTCGGTTGCTTAATGATCTCGTGGTGCGGAAGGAGTTATGGGAAAAGGGCACATGCTCTTGCTAGCACATCTAAGGGCCCAAATTTTCCGTTGCAAAATGAAAAGAAAAAGGGCACCAAAGGTGGTAGAGGCAAGGAAATAGTGGGAGTAATGGGAGCAAGAACATGGCTGCCAGGAGGCTTGAAGAAGAAGCGAAGGAGAAGGCAAGTGCTTCAAGTGCGGTAAGAATGGGCATTGGAGGCTAAGTGCCCTATGCTCGAGGCTCAAGTACGCCGTTTGCTTTAGTAACGGAAACATGTTTAGCAACTTGTTCTACCCATTCTTGGGTAGTAGACATGGGTGCGACTGATCATGTTTGTTACACCTTGCAGGGGTTCCTGCGGACAAGGGAGCTGGCTAATGGCGAGATAACGATCTCCATGGGCAACGCGGCGAAAGTCGAGGCTGTTGCAGTTGGAGATGTTTCTTTATGTTTTGGGACAACAGTTTTAGTTTTGAAAGATGTTTTATATGTGCCGGATTTTCGGCGGAACCTTGTTTCTATTTCGAAATTATTTACTCATTGATATTCTGTTATTTTTGATAGTGGTGTTTCTATCATAAGATATGACGAAGTTATCTCGTGTTGTACGTTATATAATTAAGCTTTATACTATTTACGCAAAACATAATACCTATAACTATGTTGCATCTTCATCAAACCCTAAAAAGAAAGTTTACTGCAACATGATACTACTTTTCTCTGGCATCTTAGATTAGGTCACATCAATCTAAATAGGATCCAAAGACTGGCTAAGAATGGAGCGTTGGGTAATCTCACGGTTACTCCGTTCCCAGTCTGCGAATCCTGTATAGAAGGTAAGATGTCGACTAGACCCTTCAAAGTGAAGGGTTATAGAGCCAAAGAAATGTTAGAACTAGTCCATTCTGACCTGTGTGGACCAATGTCCACACAAGCTCGTGGAGGGTACGAGTATTTTGTCACTTTCATTGACGATTACTCAAGGTACGGATACATATACCTGCTTCACCGCAAGTCTAAATGTTTTGAGAAATTCAAAGAGTTCAAGGTGGAAGTGGAGACGAAGCTTGGTAAGAGTATCAAGTCACTGCGTTTTGATCGCGAAGGCGAATACCTCAGCAACGAGTTCATGGACTATCTAGTAAAGTGTGGGATTACCTCCAAACAAGACTTCACCGGGCACACCACAACAAAATGGTGTGTCAGAGCGAAGAAATAGAACTCTTTTGGAAATGGTTAGATCGATGATGAGTTATGCAACATTGCCTATTTCGTTACGGGTTATGCTTAGAAACGGCGGCATACTTGCTAAATCTAGCACCGTCAAGTCATCGAAAAGACCCTTCGAGTTGTGGTTTGGGCGCAACCCCGTTTAAGCCACATAAGGATATGGGGCGATCCGGCACATGTCTTTGAACAAGAAGGCGACAAGTTGGAGGCTAAATCCGACGCAAGGCTGTTTATTGGCTATCCTAGAGGGCGAAGGTGGTTTATTCTATAGTCTAAGGATCGAAGGTCATTATTAGCACTAATGCCCGATTCTTAGAAGAGGATTATATGAAAATCATAAGTCCAAAGTTGAAATCATTCTTCAAGAATTAGAAGATGATTGTATTCCACCACCGATTAGACCAAAGGTGCGAGATGTCGATTCTAGTGGGAGGATCGACACCGATACTTCAAGAAATTGAAGTGGGTCGATTTCCACTAGAGATACCGACCATACAAGTGGTACCTACCCGACAAGTTGTGCAAAATAGAGAACCACAAGTTTACGCACCCACCATTGCCATTATGCTGTAGAACCTCGTCGTAGTGGGAGGTTGTTCGTCGACTGAGCGATTTATGTTCGTGGGTGAATCTTTGATTTAGTCCCGTGAAGCGAGCAGGCAATAATCGACCTATGGACATACAAGGAGGCGATACAAGATATTGATGCAAGATCACGGCACACCGCTATGGACTTAGAATTGGAGTCCATAACGGCTATGGATGTATATGAAAGACACCTCTACCGGATGGCGAGGAAGCCGTAGGTAGTAAGTGGATATCAAGAGGAGAGAGATTCCGATGGAGAGGTTTCGGCTTTTAAAGCCGTGCTTGTGGCGAAGGGTACACTCAGTTGAGGCATCGATTTCGATGAAACCTTTTCGCAGTAGCAATGCTAAAGTCCATCGTAATTCTTACGGCCATAGCAGCCCACTTGAACCTAGAGGTTTGGCAAATGGATGTTAAAACCGCTTTTCTAAGCGGTTACCTTGAGGAAGGTAGAGACATCTATATGCAACAACACGAAGGTTATGTGGTAAAGGGTGAAGAGCATCTAGTATGGAAGCTTAAGAAGTCCATTTATGGACTTAAGCAGTCTCCGATCATGGAACTTAGGCTTTGACGAGGTAGTAAAGTCCTATGGATTTACCAGTTGCCTAGCGAGAGTTGTGTGTATCGGTTAGATGTCGGCGGTGATGTGATATTTCTTGCACTTTATGTAGATGACATCCTTCTAGTTGGTAACAACGTGAAGTCAATTATCGGGCGTAAAGAGTTGGCTATCCGATCAGTTTCAAATGAAAGACTTAGGAGATGCAGCGTACATTCTTGGGATTAAGGTTTACCGAGATCGCAAGAAGAAAATGTTGAGCTTATCTCAGGCGTCTTACATTGATACTGTGATTACTCGCTTTAGTATGCAGACCGCCAAGAAAGGATTGCTACCTTTCAGACATGGCGTTCCTTTATCTAGGCAGCAGTCACCTATGACTGCGAAGAAGATAGAGGAAATGAGACAAGTTCCATACGCTTCCGCCGTAGGAAGTCTCATGTACGCAATGCTATGCACGAGGCCCGATATCTGCTATGCGGTAGGCATAGTAGCTGAATATCGATCTAACCTGGACAAGCTCATTGGACTGCGATAAAGCATATACTCAAGTACACGAAAAGGACTCGAGATTATAGGCTAGTTTACCATGCGAGATAGTCTAATGCCTTTGGGTTATCTGCACTCGGTTTCCAAGCCGACCGTGATGAGAAAAAGTCGACCTCGGGCTATGTGTTTACCTTGGGAGGTGGAGCCGTATCTGGCGAGTGCAAAAGCGGCGATGCATTGCGGACTCTACCATGGAAGCGAATATGTAGCCGCCGGAGGCTTCTAAGGAGGCTGTATGGTTCAAGAACTACCTCATGGATCTAGGTGTGGTACTGGTTTGCCTAAGAGTATCATAGTTTCTTGTGATAACTCGGTGCGATGTGCAACTCGAAGGAACCATGGACCCACAAGGTGACCAAACACATAGAGAGAAAGTACCATGTCATACGGAAATCGTTAGGCGAGGTGGCGTCTGATTGAAAAGATTGATCTGACGGAAAATCTATCGGATCCATTCATGAAGAACTGCCGCAAAAGTCTACGATGGACACGTTAGAGGACTTGGTTTGCGGATGATGGCACCCACTTAGAAAGGAAACTTTTGTATAAGTGGGAGAAGCAAAGTGATGGTTGTTTGTAATAGCTAGTAGAGACACATTGTATACTAAAAGTTTGCTTTAGTATAAGTGGGAGATTGTTGGATTTGTATCTTGGAAAGCGGTTTGGTTGAGCTTGTATACAATGTTTCTGTTACCACTATTACAATCTCTATCTGAATTGAATACTTGATTGCATATATCGTGTCCCTTATCTCGTATATAAGTTAGATCATACGATGTGTAGAAGATCACGTAAGTGCGTATGATTGGTCAAGCTTAATGAGATATAAAAGTTTCACTGGTGAGACAACTTGAGGACGAGTTGTCGGTATAAAGCGGTATAGATAAGAAGTGACTTGACTTAGTTACTTGTCTATCTTTGATGCGTCTCGGCGTATTGAAGGATCACGATGAGATGTGTTCTTCTATCGACCGTCGTGAAGAACCAAGATCTCGGTGACTTACGATGATCTAAACCTCGATAAGTTATTAGGTGAGTATGAGTTCTTGACCATCACTTTGACTTGTTATGGGTGAGGGTTATATGTTCTAACCAGATTCTCGCATCTTGGGTGGTGGCGGTCTTGTATGTCACGCTAGTTATCTGTGTCAGTCACCGTATCCGTTTAGGATGATGGCGTCCCTTAAGGTGCTCAAAGGTTTATTGTACTAAACCTGCGGGTTGAGTTAGCTCAAGTACAATAATAAGGTTGAGTGGTACTTGTAATAACCGAAAAATTTAAAACTTTTATTAGTGATGTTTGAATCACTTAGTTGTGGTTCTTAGACCTTAATTATGTTTAAGGAAACCAATGAGGCAATTAGAATCGATTCGGAGATCGAATACTAAAGAAATCAGCGATAACTAGTCCTACCGGATTAGGGTTTTTCGAGTAGCTGAACATAGAATGAAAGATGAGAATGAATCTCCACGAGCGGTTTCATTTTAGAATCCTCACACGAAAACATGAGAGAATGTGAAGAATGAGAATTTTCGGGCATACTTGCGGTCGGTCTTAAAACACTATTCTGAGCGGAACAACTTCGGTCCGTGCTAATCATAATAAATAGTGATAACAACCAAAATCATGAAGGAATAATTTATTATGAATTTAGAAATTATAAGAATCAATTTACGAAGGAATTCTGAAGAACTTAACCGAAACGCCGGGTAAAATATCTGGAAAACCCTAAATTGATCCGAGCGACCGAAACTCGAACCGAGGGTCTAAATCAATAAAATATGATTTATAAGACTCAAATTATTTATGAAAGCTCAAAAATTCAATATAATTTTGAATGGGCATATTTTAATCGCCGAACAGCAGTTTTCGCGATAACTCGGAATTGACTTATCGAGCGACGTCCGAACTTCGTGAAATTTTATGAACATTAAAATAAGTCTTTTAAAGGCTATTTAATAAGATAGAACCTTAAGGTTCCGAGAAATCGATCGAAAGTGCGTTAAAACTTAAAAGTCGGTATTAACATACCAAAGCGGGTAATTTGACAAATCCACCTCTCAACTACCACTAAGACCATACCAAAATGGGAAATGACAGCCCTAGGGTCTGAATAACAAGGAGAGACGTTCAAGGTCAGATTCATTCTCCCTTTGCATTTCCTCTCATTTTCAAACTTTCTCTACACTTTTCAAACTTTCAACCCCAAATCCTCCTCCCAACCTCTCCCACACTCAAATAATCCTTCTAAGACCATAAGAAGGTATTATTCACCATTCTCTTCCATCCTAATGGAGTGGAATATTTATTTTGAATTTTTGGGTTTAAAAACCCTAGTTTGCTCCTCATTTATTTTCGTGACTTTAGAGCCTTCAAATGCTCTTAAGCCATGAATGAAAAATGCTTAGAATAATGTTCTAAGGCTACTGTAAAAAGTTCGTAATTTTTGGAGCATGTTTATTTTTTTTCGATTTATGCTTTATTTATTTTTAAATATGTTAAAGCATGATTTTGTGAATGTTATTTGATATTGTTACTTGCTAATGTATTATAAGCATGTAGAATAAATATGGTAATTTTCAGAATATTTTTGGATTTTTCTTGTATTTGTTTGATTTTATTTGTTGAGAAATAGTTGAGATATAGTGTTTAATATATGATATGAACATCATACATTAATCTTGAAAATTTTGAAACACTACTCCTATTTTTTCAAAATGGGCAGAATATATTTAAGTATTTTTAAGCCATTATTTGATTTTATTTGTTGGAAATAATAGGATATGTGATGTTTAGAAATAATATGAACCTAATATGCATTGTTGGGAATTATTGAACACATATGTAAAATATGTGTGAGGACAAAAAAATTCAAGCATTTGGTTCATATTATAAATATTAGTTGATATTTAATGTTAATATTACATGTTTATTTCATATATAACCATGTTGTGCAAGATTGGAAATTATTGAAAATATATATGTATGTTCTTAGAATTACGAAAAGTTTTAGGGATGAAAAGCATGATTTTAAAATTTTAATGTATGATATGTAGTGATATTCCATGTTTAGTACATAGTATAAGCATGATATAATTTTTGTGGGATTTGTTGAACACTAAGGCAAAAAGAAACATGATGACCGAAAGCTTTAAGCAATTTAAACTATGGTTTAAAAATTTATATGATGATTTTGAGTTGGTAATTAAATCCTATAGTATGATAGGAGTATGATGTGATTTTATTGGAATTTATTGGATGCACATACTAATAATTGCTAATTATCGAAAACGTAATAGAATGGCTAAGTATGGGTTTAATTTTGATGATGAATGATGCTATGATAGTAATATGAAACTTTGGATAAATGGTTGTGATTAGGGTGAATGAATGGAACACTTATGCACACTTACACAATGATTGTGTATTACATTAGAAATTAGGGTTTTCTAATGCTTAGTATAGTTTATGTTGTGTATGGTTTTGTTGATGTTGAATGTTTATGTTTATGTTGAACAAACAAACCAAAACCCCGAACGTAAACAACATAATACTATATGAATGAGAATCCAAAAGAAATCGACCAATTTCGATAACTTAAGGCGGAATAAGCGAGAATCGAAGTTAGACACAAATTAGGGTTTTATTAATGAAAGGATACTCAGCGTGAGTTCTACGTTAGAAAAACCAAAGTCGAGCTACAACGTTAATATTGATAACGACAACTCAATACGATATTAGTTGGGCGTAAACACAACTCGATAATGAATAACGATTATCGACATATGTAACCTCCGTGAGTTAAGTTAAATACACAATGTCGTAATGTGTAAGCAACGATTCGAACATAAGATGTCGATCCTTATGTCTCAAAAGCCGTGTTAATATTCCGAAGTACTTCATTTATTCTTAAGTACTAATTACTTACATGATAGCATATGTCCACTTGAATTGTAAGTCGATATTCTCTTTTAATTATCGTGCTAATCGACAAGTCGTCGAGCATAACCTACTTGGGGCGTAACTATAATTGTTAAGTCTAGTTAGTGGTTTGAGAATATCCTAATTTACCAATCATAATTTGATTACCGATAACCTATAACGTAATAACGTTATCATAAAACTAAGGTTAAGAGTCGAGGATAGACTCGGAATATGTGATTCATAATTGAAGTTCACATATGAGCGATGAGGTGA
Organism: Salvia rosmarinus; assembly: GCA_036937905.1. Taxonomy (NCBI): domain Eukaryota; kingdom Viridiplantae; phylum Streptophyta; class Magnoliopsida; order Lamiales; family Lamiaceae; genus Salvia; species Salvia rosmarinus. The sequence goes on along the minus strand of CM072822.1, from coordinate 58,485,708 downwards.
TATAGCTTGAGAATTGGGGATGTAAGATAATAGAAATTATCTCAAAACAATCACATAAAATTATAAAGAAACCCTAATTGGGAACTTTAAGTCGTAATTTATAGCGACCATCGATCGATAGAAAGAACCTAAAACGGCTATTTTCTTATGAAGGGTTCGATCGGGCGTGAATTCTTGAGGAAGGATACTACCCCTCTCTTTTAGAACCACTAGCTTGGATTAGCGGTGGGCTTTTCTTGAAACAAAATGATTATGCATAACTCAAGCATGATTTACAAAAGCTTTATGAAATATTATCGCATGAACTGTTATCGATCGCCAAATATTTATGTTTTGTTGTGTCCATATCGAGGTTGATTTGTCCAAATGTGGGACGAGAATTGAGTGGTATATGTGAATGAGTTGGTCCATAGCGTTAAAAAGGTAACGATCGGATCCGACTTAGTTGAGGACTAACTCGGATTGTGTACACGATGTGTTGTGTGTTAAGGTTAGCTACCTCGACCGGTCACGGCGACTATGTGGTGGCCACTCCATAGTCTTGTGAATGAATGAGCGTATGATTGATGAATGAATTACGGATATGGAACAACGTGATAAAATAGTTCGCCGAGCGCTTTGGAAAAATGATAAAATATTTGATAGGCATGAGTCTTTAACTAAAATCCTCATGCGCTATTGTGGGCGGATCGATAACTTTTGGTAAAGAAAATGTTTTCGACAACGAGTCCACTTGAGTACTTTTGTACTTAGCCTGCATCTCGTTTTGATGTGCGGGTTGAGCAAGGATCGATGATGGGTGCTTGCGGTGGTGCGAGTAGCGATTGTTTTGTGACTTAATTAGAAAGGTTTCTAGAACCTTGGGCATGCATCGTCATATCCATGTCCACATGCTTAATTGCCGCCTAACTCGATATTATTAATGTTTTGATTATAATTGCTTTTTCAGTATTGAATTGGAGGTCGTACCTCGTACTTTAAATTCGACCTGATTGGGTTATGTTGAACCTTGAATCCCTTTTGACAAGTCCTTGACGACTTGAGTTGGTATTGGATGGTTTATCCCTTTAACCTATCGCTATTAAGTAGTTGATTGGTTGATTGCCTTGATTAGTTATGTTTATTTCCGCTGCTTTATCATACCGGTGACGATCCATATGATCCGTACTTCATTGGAAAGTCGGGTCGTCACAAAGTGGTATCAGAGCTCTTGTTCGCTCTGAACCCTAGAAACCCTTTCCTTGAATTCTAAGTTGAAACTTGAGTCTAGAAATTATTGTGTTTGACTGCTCCTGCACTGCACTCCATCGTCGTCCTGCTCAACGAGGAAGAAGGTAACTATCTCAACTAAAAGTTGTTTTGAAATGATGGAAGTATATGAAATGTGAATTGGAATTTCAATATTGCCTTGTTGGGAAGTTGAAAAATATTTTGGAAAGTGGAAATTTTTAAATCGAAAAGTTCTTTCGATTGATTGGTCATTAGTTTGAAAGAAAGTTACAAGGTTTATGAACTTGGTAAATGAGTAAATGAGAATGCTTGATTATCGCACAATGTGTCGCGATGCGTGTTTCTTGTTGTATCTGAAGCATGATGTAAATGAGTATGTTTCCCATGAGAACATAGACTCTTAAGGCGCATGATCCCTTTGCGCCAAACTTAGTATGAGAACATAAGATATCCCCGATTGAGCGAAATACTAAGGAGAAAGCGAGAACATAGGAATCTTAAGGATCACAATCCGAATGAATCGATGATGAGCAGCGACGAGTCTACGACGACGAAGCGATTGCTCAACTGGAGGACTACACTTCTATGAGTCCCAACCTCTCGACATGAAGAAATTCCGAACACTACGCGTGTTACCTCTATCGTAGCATATGTAAAAAGAATGAACGTATAACATTATGGTTGTGTAAAATGAAATAATGATTCGTAAGTACATAATGAGAACGGATAGAATGTGATGCTATAACGTGAGTAGAAGTAAGGAATCCAGGACCCGATAAGATGGGGTGATCACTTAGCCTTTACGCGAATGCTAGGCATCGAACGTTTGTTCTGTCCTAAGGAACCATGCAGTCTCTTCCCAAAGACCAAACCATGGCGGTTTCATAAGAACTTAGGAATATAAGATGGTTCGGACGGTTTTACGACTAGGCTCCTTTATCTTTTAGAGTCACACGAGGAGGTGGTATGCTCCTACCGTTCGACCAGATGTACCGAGTAAAAGACATCGCGAGTTCCTTGCTCATTTGTACGTCATTGGGCTCTGCACATGCCGTGGTACGTCGCGTTATGACGGTGTGCTTGATCGATCGCAAGGCGCCATCCGTGGCGGGGATATGCCGTGAGATATCGGCGGATTACATCCATCGTCGCCGAGAAACCGATCTTGAGACGGACTTGCCCGTTTTTCAGTCCCTTAGCTACATATTCATGATATACGGAGCTACACCACGTGGATTATATCTCCCGAGCGGGTGTACACCTAGCGTGATGAGATCCCGAGTGGTTTCACCGGAGGTGTCTTGTTTGGTATCGATGGAACCGAATTCTTGCACGGTGTGGCAAGAACATTTTCGATTTGGACCTTCCCATCCCCGATAGTTCACCTTTCTGGTCCTACCACCAATAGGATTCGAGCCCGTCATTGCCCGCCCAGACCATCGCCGCAAATCATTCCATGCCAACTTCCATCTCTACCGCCGCTTTCCCAGTTCAGCCGCCGCCACTCCCACACGGACCCTTGTGCCACGATAATGTAGAGATTGACGATTCATGTGGCCTAACTACATGCGCCGCGAGAGAAACATGTGCCCGTCTTACTGCTTCTCCATTTCTAGCCCTTGCCTATGAGGAGATCATGGCTGAGATCCGCCGAGACCTAGCTGGGAAGAAGCTAGAGTCATTAGAATCAGAGACCGTGACTCCACACTCGATCACGAGAGGTTGAGGAGAAGGATCGAGAAGAAAATTCGGAGGAGGACCCGGAGGAGGATCATGAGGAGGACACACTGCTGGCGATGATATGGAGGAAATTGATAGTACCCATACTTCCGATTACGAATCCAACACACGAGCCTTATTTTACACTCAGGCGATTATGGATCTAGTTCTTAGGACTAGATAGTGTTTTGTCTATATACTTTTGTATATGTTTCGATGTGTGCGGAAGCGATAGGTCGTCGATATGAACCCTTATTTTGATGACCACGGTGGCGTTTAGATTTTTATGCATACCGTGACTAGGTACTTGAGTGATCTTGATATTAATTTTAGAGTATCATACTCCGTACCTGGCCTTTGTGGATCGTAAAAGTGATGATGAAAGTCCTCGTATAGACATTTGATTTGATATGATGATAGCTCCCCGAGAGCTTTGGTTTTTGAGGTTGCGATATATGGTGTTCGATGACGTGCTAGATTTATGTTTATGATTATATATACATACCGTGCTAAGATATCTATGATCCTGACGGATGGTATAAGAAGATATCTGATTACGTATATTTATGAAAGAAAGAATGCCACCGAGAAGAAGAAACCCGCGGTAACACCGAAAGAGATGACACCCCTCCACCACCGCCACGGCAAGGCAGTTGAGGAACTATTCATCGAGACGAGAACCGCCCACTTTCAACGGGACTGGGAATCCCGTGGATGTTGAACTTTGGATTCACGCGCTGGAGCGAATCTTTAACTTCCTCCACTGCACCTCTCAAGAACGCTTGTCATGCGTTGCTTTTCAAATGACTGATGCCGCCGACTTCTGGTGGGAGGCGAAGAGGAAGACTCTATCTGAGGAGGAGCTGAAAAATTTCTCCTGGGAGGAATTTAAGGAGGAGGTGTCTGAGAAGTACATTCCTAAGAGTTACCGAAGAGGAAGGAGCATGAGTTCTCCAACTGCGCGAGGAAAGACCACGATCACTGATTACGACCGTGCATTGCGAGATGTCGCGGTATGCGCCTCGATTAGTCGACACCGCGAGAAAACCTTGGAAAATTTCGTGTGGGACTCGCCATGAGATCGGGTGTGTCGCTAGCGGTCACGAAGATCGACTTACCGTGAGGCCCTCGGTCGGGCATTGGACATCGGTGCCTTTGCTGAAGATAGAGTCGTCATTTGCATCCCCGACTCACCAAGGAGATCATTGGAAGAGAAAGTGGGAAGGACCCCACCAAGGGCAAGGATCCAACGGCGCGGGCCGACGGGAGGCTATGGCAAGGAAATAACGTGCCATCCAGGCGCGGGCGGGGGAATGGGCGCCCATGGTGCCCGCGTCTGGGGAAACCAAAATTCGTGAAGCTCCCATGTGCCCAGGTGCCATAGGAGTCATAAGGGGCATGCGCATTCACGAATGACGGATGCTTCAAGTGTGTCGGAAGGGCCACTACTCGTGGGGCGCCACAGGACACGCCAGGAGGAAATGGCCGTCGAATGTGCCCAACCAAGTCCAACCGGTCCGGCTATCCAAGCTCAACCGATCCAACAACAGCCCGGTTCGATACTATCGGCCGAATCAGCGACCATATCAACCACGACGGCAACGCGACAACAATGGTGACAACCGCGGAAGAATACCGACAGCCCAAGCGGTAGCGACCACAAGCAACAACAACAACGGCGAAGCGGCGCGGCAACAACAACTTTATCGGCAACAACGGCCGCCCGACAAGCTAGGGCCTACGCCTCAACCGGAAGGAGTTCCCCAAGAGCGCCAAGGAACCAAGGAAACTTGGCGGTGGGAATACTCCTCCAATTACAGTTATCCTACTTGTTTGATCTTGGCGCTCGCACTCTTTTATTTACGAAGCATGTAGAGAACTTAGGATTAGATCCTAAGCGCTTGAACAAATCATGAGAATTTCTTCTCGATGGGAGGCATAAAACGGTAACCCACATATGCTCGAACCTAGAGCTTGGACTAGGCTCACTTAAGGTCATGACGAGATAACCTTCACGTCATACCTATGGCGGATGTGGACATAATCCTAGGAATGGATTGGTTAACCAAACATAGTGCGACCATCACGTGTAATGAAAGAAAAATTTCTTTCCAACACCGGGAGAGTAATCTACCGACTTTCACGGGATCAACATGGGAGGAGAGTTCCAATTATATCCGCACTACAAGCAAGGGCGTTCTTTGAACAAGACCGAGAACCATGCCTACCTCGTCTACCTCCAGGAGGAAGATCAGAATGAGAGGAGGATAGAAGACGTTCCGATCGTGAAGGAGTATCCCGACGTTTTTCCAGATGAACTACCGGGATTACCGCCAGACCGACAGATCGAGTTCACGATCGACCTCGAACCAGGTTCTGCCCCGGTGTCAAAAGCTCCATACCGGATGGCACCAAAAGAGCTTGAGGAATTAAAGATCCAACTGCAAGAACTCTTGGAGTTAGGATTCATTAGACCCAGTGTGTCTCCATGGGGAGCACCTGTCCTTTTCGTGAAAAAGAAGGATGGTACACTGAGGATGTGCATAGACTATCGAGAGTTAAACAAGATAACTCTTAAGAATAAGTACCCCTTGCCCCGAATTGACGATCTGTTTGATCAACTTAAAGGAGCAGGAGTCTTTTCAAAGATAGATCTAAAGTCGGGATATCACCAATTGAGGATTAGACCAGAGGATGTACCTAAAACGGCTTTCCGTACAAGGTATGGTCATTTCGAATTCATCGTGATGCCCTTTGGACTTACAAATGCCCCGGCAGTATTTATGGATATTATGAACAGGGTGTTCCACCCATACCTAGACAAATTCGTCTTAGTGTTCATAGACGATATCCTAATATACTCTAAGAATAACCAAGAACACAAAGAGCACTTGAGGCGTGCTACAAGCGTTAAGGCAAGAGAAACTCTTCGCCAAGTTTAGCAAGTGTGAGTTTTGGTTAGGCGAGTGACATTTTGGGTCACATTGTGTCCGTGAGGAATCAGGTAGACCCTCGAAGATTGATCTGATTCGAGAATGGGAGTCGCTAAAGAACCCGAATGAAATTGAGACTTCTTAGGGCGGCGGCTACTATCGAAGATTTATCGAAGGATTCTCAACGATAGCCGACCATGACCCAACTGTTGAGGAAAGGAATCAAGTACACTGGACCGCCGAGTGTGAGGCTAGTTTCGAGGCGGAAGGAGTTCTTGACGATAGCACACTGTACTAGCGATGCCAGTCGGATAAAGAATACACAATCTACGGATTCTTCAAAGAATGGACTAGGTTGTGTACTAATGCAGAAGGTAAGGTTATTGCTTACGCTTGAAGGCAATTACGCCTACATGAGTTGAACTATCCCACGACACGGAATTAGCGGTGATCGTACATGCCTTAAAAATATGGAGCATCACCTTTATGGAGTTAGATGTGAGATCTATACGACCATAAGAGCACTGAAATATTTCTTTGAGCGAAGGATCTTAACATGAGGCGGCGTAGATGGTTAGAACTAGTGAAGATTACATTGTGGTATCAATTACCACCCGAGGCAAGGCTAATATTGTAGCCGATGCCTTGAGTCCTAAATCCCATCCTAGTTTGGGATGTCTCCTCGGTCATGAGGAAATACTTATAAAAGAATTTCGGAGGATGAACATCGAAGTCGTTGGCCGTCTCGGCGATAGAGGGCTGCATTGCAACATTGATTGCAATCCCGACTTAAGAGTCCGAATCTTAGAAGCTCGGAGGAAGAGCAAGAACACTAGAGAAATACGAGCTAAGATTAAGGACAATAACCACAAGAATTTTTGAAGCAACAGATAATGTTTTGTTGTATGGCGGGAGAGTGTGCGTTCGAAGGCGAAGAACTTGAGCGAAATCTTGAAGGAAGCCCATGAGACTTCTTATACCGACCCCGCAAAGCACCAAAATGTACCAAGACCTCAAGGAGAAATTTTGGTGGGATGGAATGAAGCGAGATGTGGCTTCATTTGTGGAGCGATGTTTGACGTGCCAACAAGTGAAAGCACTCCACCAACGACCGTATGGAACCTTACAACCGCTAGACATCTTGGAATGGAAATGGGATGATATAGCCATGGACTTTGTTACAGGCTATCCAAATCACAAAGGAAATACCGCTATTTGGGTCATCATTGATCGGTGACCAGAGCGTGCATTTCTACCCATTCCAATAACACATGGGTCGAGACTAGCACGGTTATGCGTCGAGAAGTTATCCGTCTACATGGAGTTCCAAAGACTATCACGTCGATAGAGATTGAAATTCACGTCCGGTTCGGATGAGTTTACAAAGGCGGGGACACGACTACATTTCAAGATGCTGCGTTCCATCCACAGACGGACGGACGGTCAGAGAGGACCATTCAAGCGTTGGAAGACATGCGAGGACCGTTGTCCTCGATAGAGAGAAAGTTGGGAACAAGTGTTACCACTTGTGGAATTCGCCTACAATAATGACTACCAAGCGACTATTGGAATGGCCCGTCTGAGCGCTTTACGGAAGGAAATGTCGGTCACCACTTCTTGGGATGAAGTGGGAGAAAGAAGAGTGTTAGGACGACTACGTGGGAGAAATGATTGAGATCGTGCGATAGATCCGCCAGCGGATCAAGGAGGCCTAGGACCGAGAAGTCGTGCGCCGACAAGCGTCGCCGCGAGCTACATTTTGAAGAGGAGACAAAGTCTTCTTGAAAATTTCTCCATCTAAAGGGATCGTGAGATTCGGAATCAAAGGAAGTTACGACCACGTTTCATAGGACCCTATGAAATTCGGAAGAATAGGACGGTGACTTCTGAGACTTGCATTGCCGCCAAGTTTTGGAAGCGTGCACAATGTGTTCCATGTTTCACAACTACGAAAGTACATACATGACCCCAGCCATGTGATACCACCGACCGATATTATCCTCGATGACAATATGAGTTACGAGAACTGCTACTTAAAATTTTGGATCGGCGTATCCAAAGCTAAGGAACAAAGAGATATCGCTAGTGAAAGTTCTATGGCGACACCATGGTCAAGAAGAAGCAACTGGGAGCTAGAATCAGCCATGAAGGAGAAATACCCAGATCTTTTCCAAGGTTAGCAAATTTCGGGACGAAATTTATTTTAAGGGGGATGGTATGTAATAACCCGAAAAATTTAAAATTTTTATTAGTGATGTTTGAATCATTAGTTGTGGTTCTTAGACCTTAATTATGTTTAAGGAAACCAATGAAGCAATTAGAATCGATTCGGAGATCGAATACTAAAGAAATCAAAATCGATAACTAGTCCCACTAGGATTAGGGTTTTACGAGTAGCCTGAACATAGAATGAAAGATCGAGAATGAATCTCCACGAGCAGTTTCATTTTAGAATCCTCACATAAAAACATGTGAGAATGTGAAGAATGAGAATTTTCGGGCATACTTGCGGTCGGTCTTAAAAACACTATTTCTGAGCGGAACAACTTCCAGTCCGTGCTAATCATAATAAATAGTGATAACAACCAAAATCATGAAGGAATAATTTATTATGAATTTAGAAATTATAAGAATCAATTTAGAAGGAATTCTGAAGAACTTAACCGAACGCAAGGTAAAATATATGGGAAAACCTAAATTGATCCGAGCGACCCGAAACTCGAACCGAGGGTCTAAATCCATAAAATATGATTTATAAGACTCAAATTATTTATGAAAGCTCAAAATTCAATAGAATTTTGAATGGGCATATTTTAATCGTGACACGCAGTTTTTCGCGATAACTCGGAATTGACTTATCGAGCGACGTCCGAACTTCGTGAAATTTTATGAACATTAAAATAAGTCTTTTAAAGGCTATTTAATAAGATAGAACCTTAAGGTTCAGAAATCGATCGAAAGTGCGTTAAAACTTAAAGAGTCGGTATTAACATACCAAAGCGGGTAATTTGACCAATCCACCTCTCAACTACCACCAAGACCATATCAAAATGGGAAATGACAGCTCTAAGGTCTGAATAACAAGGAGAGACGTTCAAGGTCAGATTCATTCTCCCTTTGCATTTCCTCTCATTTTTCAAACTTTCTCTACACTTTTCAAACTTTCAACCCCAAATCCTCCCTCCCCAACCTCTCCCACACTCAAATAATCCTTCTAAGACCATAAGAAGGTATTATTCATCATTCTCTTCCATCCTAATGGAGTGGAATATTTATTTTGAATTTTGGGTTTAAAACCCTAGTTTGCTCCTCATTTATTTTCGTGACTTTAGAGCCTTCAAATGCTCTTAAGCCATGAACAAAAAATGCTTAGAATAATGTTCTAAGGCTACTGTAAAAATTTCATAATTTTTGGAGCATGTTTATTTTTTCGATTTATGCTTTATTTATTTTAAATATGTTAAAGCATGATTTTGTGAATGTTATTTGATATTGTTACTTGCTAATGTATTATAAGCATGTAGAATAAATATGGTAATTTTCAGAATATTTTGGATTTTTCTTGTATTTGTTTGATTTTATTTGTTGAGAAATAGTTGAGATATAGTGTTTAATATATGATATGAACATCATACATTAATCTTGAAAATTTTGAAACACTACTCCTATTTTTTCAAAATGGGCAGAATATATTTAAGTATTTTAAGCCATTATTTGATTTTATTTGTTGGAAATAATAGGATATATGATGTTTAGAAATAATATGAACCTAATATGCATTGTTGGGAATTATTGAACACATATGTAAAATATGTGTGAGGACAAAAAAATTCAAGCATTTGGTTCATATTATAAATATTAGTTGATATTTAATGTTAATATTACATGTTTATTTCATATATAACCATGTTGTGCAAGATTGAAATTATTGAAAATATATATGTATGTTCTTAGAATTACCGAAAAGTTTTAGGGATGAAAAGCATGATTTTAAAATTTTAATGTATGATATGTAGTGATATTCCATGTTTAGTACATAGTATAAGCATGATATAATTTTGTGGGATTTATTGAACACTAAGGCAAAAAGAAACATGATGACCGAAAGCTTTAAGCAATTTAAACTATGGTTTAAAAATTTATATGATGATTTTGAGTTGGTAATTAAATCCTATAGTATGATAGGAGTATGATGTGATTTTATTGGAATTTATTGGATGCACATACTAATAATTGCTAATTATCGAAAACGTAATAGAATGGCTAAGTATGGGTTTAATTTTGATGATGAATGATGCTATGATAGTAATATGAAACTTTGGATAAATGGTTGTGATTAGGGTGAATGAATGGAACACTTATGCACACTTACACAATGATTGTGTATTACATTAGAAATTAGGGTTTTCTAATGCTTAGTATAGTTTATGTTGTGTATGGTTTTGTTGATGTTGAATGTTTATGTTTATGTTGAACCGACAAACCAAAACCCCGAACGTAAACAACATAATACTATATGAGCGAGAATCCAAAGAAATCGACCAATTTCGATAACTTAAGGCGGAATAAGCGAGAATCGAAGTTAGACACAAATTAGGGTTTTATTAATGAAAGGATACTCAGCGTGAGTTCTACGTTAGAAAAACCAAAAGTCGAGCTACAACGTTAATATTGATAACGACAACTCAATACGATATTAGTTGGGCGTAAACACAACTCGATAATGAATAACGATTATCGACATATGTAACCTCCGTGAGTTAAGTTAAATACACAATGTCGTAATGTGTAAGCAACGATTCGAACATAAGATGTCGATCCTTATGTCTCAAAAGCCGAGTTAATATTCGAAGTACTTCGTTTATTCTTAAGTACTAATTACTTACATGATAGCATATGTCCACTTGAATTGTAAGTCGATATTCCTCTTTTAATTATCGTGCTAATCTGACAAGTCGTCACATAACCTACTAGGGCGTAACTATAATTGTTAAGTCTAGTTAGTGGTTTGAGAATATCCTAATTTACCAATCATAATTTGATTATCGATAACCTATAACGTAATAACGTTATCATAAAACTAAGGTTAAGAGTCGAGGATAGACTCGGAATATGTGATTCATAATTGAAGTTCACATATGAGCGATGAGGTGATATAGCTTGAGAATTGGGGATGTAAGATAATAGAAATTATCTTAAAACAATCACATAAAATTATAAAGAAACCCTAATTGGGAACTTTAAGTAAGTAATTTATAAGCGACCATCGATCGATAGAAAGAACCTAAAACGGCTATTTTCTTATGAAGGGTTCGATCGGGCGTGAATTCTTTGAGGAAGGATACTCACCGCTCTTTTAGAACCACTAGCTTGGATTAGCGGTGGGCTTTTCTTGAAACAAAATGATTATGCATAACTCAAGCATGATTTACAAAAGCTTTATGAAATATTATCGCATGAAGCTGTTATTGATTGCCAAATATTTATGTTTTGTTGTGTCCATATCTCGAGGTTGATTTGTCCAAATGTGGGACGAGAATTGAGTGGTATATGTGAATGAGTTGGTCCACCAGCGTTAAAAAGAAGTAACGATCGGATCCGACTTAGTTGAGGACTAACTCGGATTGTGTAGCGATGTGTTGTGTGTTTAGGTTAGCTACCTCGACCGGTCACGGCGACTATGTGTAGGTGGCCACCTCCATAGTGCGTGAATGAATGAGCGTATGATTGATGAATGAATTACGGATATGGAACAACGTGATAAAATAGTTCGACGAGCGCTTTGGAAAAATGATAAAATATTTGATAGGCATGAGTCTTTAACTAAAATCCTCATGCGCTATTGTGGGCGGATCAATAACTTTTGGTAAAGAAAATGTTTTCGACAGCGAGTCCACCGAGTACTTTTGTACTTAGCCTGCATCTCGTTTTTGATGTGCGGGTTGAACAAGGATCGATGATGGGTGCGCGGTGGTGCGAGTAGCGATTGTTTGTGACTTAATTAGAAAGGTTTCTAGAACCTTGGGCATGCATCGTCATATCCATGTCCACATGCTTAATTGCTTCTAACTCGATATTATTAATGTTTTGATTATAATTGCTTTTTCCGTATTGAATTGGAGGTCGTACCTCGTACTTTAAATTCGTACTGCTTGGGTTATGTTGAACCTTGAATCCCTTTTGACAAGTCCTTGACGACTTGAGTTGGTATTGGATGGTTTATCCCTTTAACCTATCGCTATTAAGTTGAGTTGATTGGTTGATTAGTTATGTTTATTTCATTGCTTTATCATCCGGTGACGATCCATATGATCCGTGCTTCATTGGAAAGTCGGGTCGTCAAGATCGCATAAATTAAAGATATTAATTATTTTAAGCTGTCGAGATTGCTATAAATAATTAATGGACGTCGATATCTTAAATACGGGGTTCGTGAAGTCTAAGTGCAAGCCCGACTCGACTTGTAATAAAGGGTAAGTCGACATTTATTCTCTAGAGGCATGAATAAATGTTTATAAATTAATTTATGTTTTAATTTGAACATAAGATAATTAATTTATTTGAGGCCCATCTTTATTCCTTGCATTTGATCCTGGCTGGCCCATCCAGGCCCGTAGCAAGAAGAAAATCGGCGCCCCATGTACTCTCTAAGGCAATATTTTATTCTCTTTATCCTACAAGGATATTATTATATTTATGGTATATGCATAGATCCTTTCCATATAAGATTATGGTAATAATCCTAGGAGTATGGTAATAATCCTGGAAGTATGGTAATTTCCATAAAGGCTTATGGTAATTTCCATATAGGATTATGGTAATTTCCATATAGGATTATGGTAATTTCCATACGGGATTAAGGTAGTGCATTATAAATATAAGGTATGAGATAAAGTCTAGGTTAATGCTTCATAATTGAGAGCATAATTTTCGAGCATCACATAGCTCTTGTGAGGATTCTCGAAATTTTCATAGAGTGTATTGGGTGATTTTTCCAAGCATTCTCCATAGATCGCCCTCACCGACGCTGAGATTGGGCAACCGGATACGATCCGTAAGGTCAGCACGAGTCGATCGTCTGTTCCGACCGATCCGCTCATCCCATTCGATTCACCTCGACGGATCCAAAGGTAAACACGAGAAAACCCCAACGTGTTGCTATTTATTATATAGACGCATGCTAGGAATATAATCAATGTATGGTGAATTAAATATCCAAGATAGATCCCTGGCGAGGCTAAACCTAGTTTTCCCATCAATTGGTATCGAGCACGGGATCGTGATTGGCTCATAGATTAATTCACGTTTGATTATTACGTGCGCTTAATTAATTATGGATCCGCGTTCATCGTGGCTCGCTTTTGTTTTTGTTGGGTTTTGTTTTTCACCACGAGAAAATCCGTGGTTAGATTAGATTTATTTTACGTAAATCTTATCCGTAGCAGAAGAACGACGAAAGCACGAAAAGACGAGACGATGGGGAAAACAGTCTCGCGGTGTCCCCTCGACGGTTTCATCGGCGAGCCTCGCGGTCGCGAGGGCGATCGCGAGGGCGCTGGCGGCGGCGCGTTCGCCACGAGATCCCTCGGCGCCTTGCGAAAGCTCGCGTCGCGAAGCTCGTCGGCCGGGCGACGACGCTCTTGCAGACGCTCGCGCCGAGTGAGGCCACGCACGCGTGCTCGTCGGTCGCGGTCGCTTTAGCGATCGCGAGGAAGCCCGCGAGGAGCACGCGGGCAGCGGCGCTGCGAGATCGGGCGACGATCGGGCTTCGCCCAGTGCGTGCCCAAGACAGACATTGGGCCGACCCGCCCGCACTCCGTTTTCCACCCAACCCAGATTTTTCCGGTCCGTGCCCATGCACGTGAGGCCCATTTGTTGAATCCGTCCGTGCCCGCACGCGAGGTCTGTCAAGTTTAATTGTGACTTTGCAAATCATGTAATAGATTAGGCGGGAAAGTGCGGGTTTCACGAACGGGCCGCGATGAACGTTTATTTTATTTTTATCGCTCATATGCATGTCGTGGATGTTTAAATTATGCAGTAGCATGTTATGTATGTTTAAATTACGCTGACAAACCTTTAAGTGTTTTACGAATTGGATGCGCATAGTAAGCATGCTAGGTTTATCGCGTTTATCAAGCATATTTTAGAATTTCTGCGAGCATGTTTTACATGTTGAGTTCTATAGAAAGCCTGCTAGGATTACGTGATCTGCATGGACAAACCTTTTGAATAAAAGACTAAGCAAGTAACCCGACAAATTAATTTTTGAATTAAAATGTCAAGACCTCCACTTTTGATCTCTAAACAAAGTGAGACGACCGTGAGTAAACGCCCCACGCCAGTAGCTTGCTTGCACCTTGTTTATCATAAGTTTGTTAGATGAGATTTCTAAATAAATTTTTAAATCTATTGAGAAGTGGGAGTTTCATGTGTAAACGCCCACACGCGTGGTTTTGTATGTGCGATTTTCATAAGTTCTCTAGAGATAGATATAAAATGAGATAATAAAAGAATTTGAATTGAAGCGGTATGGTCCTAGTGAGTATGCTAATTCTAAGAATTCGTCATTGTTAAAAATGTTGTCATTGCTTAGACATCACCTCAAGTACAACTTCATGAAGTCCCTTTGCGATAGTGATGTGGTTCAGTAAGGTCCAATCGTTAATTTCATTTGTCATAAGGATAAGTTGACATGGATTGAGACCAAGATCCGATCCATCCGCTCGCAGATCGTTATTTTATTTATTTATATATAATAAATAAATAAATATATATATATATATATATATATATTATTTTTATTATAATTAAATACCTAACTCCAACTTAAAAATTTTGAATTTTCTTTTTAAATTCTCCCAAAACAAATATGCTCCCAATTTCATTTCAAATTTATCATCGGCGTTCACTTGCGTAGTGGTCACCACTTATACCAATCGACGATCGAGTTGTTTGTTGTTTCTTACCTTATAGTAAATTTATAACTAACGCCTTCCAATATAGTGATAATTATAGAAATTCTAAATAACTAGTATAGTATTATTGTATATTTAGATTATTATTATTATGGTGTTAATGTGAATTATAGTTGATTTAGAATTTATTTTAGAAGCGAAAACATATAGATCCGGATATAGACCCTGGATCATACGGATCTTATGAATCTGGGACTCAAGCAAAAAAAAATCGGATCTGGATCTGGATCTAGCCAGATCTGATCCAAATCCGGCCCATTATCATTCCTACTCGTGAGGCAATCCAGTCTATTACCATCCCTAGGTGTGAGAGAGGAGAGAGATGGTGCACAAGCGAAAGAAATTTGTTGGGCTTTAATTATCATTTTCTTATGGACTACCTAATTATAAGGGAGTTGGGCTGGAGTTTTCTTTAAATTATTTGGCTGATCTGCTGCTTTTGTTTTTAATCCTAATAAGAGTTTTGTATTTGTATAAAACTCTAATTAGAGCTAATTAGTTAAGCTTAGATTCCTTTGATAAAAGTTTGCTTATTTGATTTAATTATTAATTATTTTTACGAAGATGACTGATCTCTTTGATCAATTGTTGTTGATTGATTTAAGTATTTCGTTTGGTCCGATTATAAGATATTTTTTCAAAGAAAAGCGATCACGGTTTACAAATGCAATCTAGTTTAATAAACCAACATAATATTTTTATACCAAGAATATAAAATGAATATTGATAAGTTTACTTGCTTTATAAATTAGATTATGCAATGAAATTCTATAACTTTTGATTTATTATTTGAGTGGTGGTTTGATTATGGAAATTGTTAATCTATTAATGTCATTAATTTCTTTATAATTAATTACCAATCTTCTTTTACCTCTTTTGATGTCACCATGATTCCTTACCAAAAACCGGATCGCTATAGGGTGAGTTCTCGGTTCGATTAACTTCAAATCAAGGTGTTCCTTTATTATTCTCTCTCACATCCTTCGGATTCACGAGATTCATCAAGATAGATCTGAATCTAACAAACTTGAATTCCTTGTCTGGCTTTATCCCTTTATTATCGAAGTTGAGTCGGGCTTGCACGTAGACTTATGAATCATCGTATTTAAGATATCGCATATTCATTAATTATTTAAAACACTCTAAATGCTTAAAATAATTAATCTCTTTAATTCCTTAAGTAGTATCACTCAACCTTATTATTGTACTTGAGTTAACTCAACCTGCAGGATTTAGTACAATAAACATCTTGAGCTCCTTAATGGGGCGTCATCGTCCTAAACGGATAGGTGACTCGATACAGGTAACTAGAATAACATGCAAACACTGTCACCACCCAAGATGCGGAGAATCTTGGGTTATCTCGTGTACCTTCACCCATAACAAGTAAAAGAGATGGTCAGTAACTCATACTCACCTAAAATTTTATCGAGGTTTAGATCAACGTGAAGTCACTGAGATCTAATCTAGGTTCTTCACTGCGGTAAGATAAAAGAACTCATCTCACTATGATCCATCAATACATCAAGATGTACCAGCATAGATAAACAACCAAGTCAAGTCACTTCTTATCTATATTCCAGCCTATACCAACAACTCGTCCTCAAGTTGTCTCAGTTGTGATCATTTTTATATCTCAACTAACTTAACCAATCATACAGACTTATGTGATCTTCTACACACTATATGATCTAACTTTTATATGATATAGTCGGACTACATCAATTAAATAATTCAGATAGGAGATTGTAATAGTAGTAACATGAAACATTGTATACAAGTTCAATCATTCTACTTTCAGTATACAAATCCTATATAAAATAGTAATTTTTGCTTTGAAATTAATCACATGTTTTGTATTACGTGAGGAATTGAGCTTAGACAAATAAGTTAGTACTTGGCTTTCAAGAACTTGAAAAAAATAAGCTTGTGAGTATTTGAGCATTTGATTGTTATATTATCACAATCTTATATAATTTTTTTCTTGAGTGTAATTTTGAGCATATATGTAAATCTCAAGAATGTGTTATAATTTTGAGTCCATTTTTGAAATCAAAAGTAAATGTGTTATAAGTTGAGAAATGATTAAAGGTTATTTATGTTAGCCACCTTATCCAAAACTTGTGCCCAAATTTGATATGATCCTAGTTCACCCCATTTGTATCTACTAGCTTTTTTTATTGATTTAGCCAATAAGGGAATGGTAGAACTTGTGACTAAGAGTTCATCTAGATAAGAAGTGGTTGGAAAATTTGAGAAATACACTGTTAAGCTTTGAGTTGAGTAAAAAATTTACTAGCACCCTTATACCTCTTCATGAAAAGAAAATGTTAATAAATTAAAAGAGCATATAAAGAATAGCAAATTGCTTTGAGAAATTGAGCAATGGAAAATTGTTATCGATAGGGGTGGGTATTTGGTTCGGTTCGGTTAACCGAACCGATTTTCGATTAACAGAAACCGAAAACGTATGAAATACCGATACCGATACCGAAACCGTAACAGCCCGCCAATCCTAAGTACGGATTTGCCGGATCATATTTATGATCTGGGATTAAAGGACATAATGATAAATGATTACGAAACGATAAAGGAAACGTACGACCAATCTCATAAGACTTCAAAAGATTAGAGGTAACCACACAACGACATATACAAACTAAACCAACAGATCTTTGAAAAAGGGTTGATTGATCCAAGGTGATATGCTTCAATATTCAAAATATAACTAAGTGTTTCAAACAATAGGAAAACATGTGAATTCATATATGACGATATGAATTCAAGGCTATACTATATCAGTGTCAAAAACTCCGACTGCTCAACACTTTGCCATCCATCGTCAGCTCAACCTGCACATTTAAAAACAAACATGCAGGGCTAAGTACAAGAATGCACTTAGTGGACTCATGCCAAAATAATTTCTTTAAATTACATTGCCCTATAGTATAACACGAGGATTTAGTTGAAATAACTCGTGAATACCAAAACACTTTATCATTTCTCAAAAGATCGCCTGGCCAGGCATTTTCTCGTATGTATGATCCGTATCATTTCACATAACTATTCATAATCGATCTCACGCCATAGAAGTAGGCTCTTCTTCTGCACGCCGTGACCGATCAAGATGTTACTAACGGCACACAACATAGCTGTGAATTTCAAGACGCATCGACTAGGATCCGCGACCGGTCAAGATGTTACTAACGGCTCACAACACACACTTTGGTGTACACGTTAACCCTAGCCAGAATTCTCGCATCCACTAGGATCCGATATCGATTTTACGACGAGTTGGGAGCTACCCAACAAGCGATTCACTTTCATAGTTGGCTCGCCCAACAACATGATAGGATACATACATAAAACATAAATACTTTGGGCATGTAATTGAATAACATTCATAATCATTTCTCAACCGAAAGCTTTGTAAATAAATACTTTTCAAGAAAGCAACGAATAAAAGGTTTTGAGTAAAGCCCACCAGATAATATCGTATGCTTCTCACCGCCTTCTACATCACTTCCTACGTCTCACTCAAATCATCCCCACCTTAACGTAAGAATTATTTTAGTACATTTGTTATGTTTCGATAGAGACGAACATCGCTCTAACGTCCTATGAATCAAATAAGGCTAACGCTGGACTTATTTCGACGCTTTCCTAATTAAAATGATGTCGATTATAAAATCGCTCATCATATAAGAGATATTCCATCTCTTTAGCACATAATGTGCGCTTTAATGTACTTACGTAACGTAAGTTACATTGTTACTAAATGTACTACGTCACATAGATAACGTATTATCGAATTTCGTACAATTTGACCTTGGTCAACGTTTTTGATCAACGATTTTGACTTGGTCAATATTTAGTCAACATTTTGACTTTGTTCAACATTTTGACTTTTTCAATTATATACATATATTTTCGAAATTAAGTATAATTTTTGCTCTAAAAATTCACATAAAATCATAATATATTTAAAAAATTATTTTAGAACGTATTATGCAATTATACCTTATAAGATAAATTTATAACATTAATACATATAATATATATAGTTTTCGGTCATTATATATAATTATCCCAGACTTGTGCAAAAATTAGTTCAATAAAATTTTCCTAAGTCATGTTTCGAAAATTTTGACTTAGGTCAAAATACTTTTTAACAAATCCAATAAATTCATACAACACTATATTATGAATCTACACTATCAATATGCTATGATAACACTTAAACATGGATTATATCACAACATATTATCATACTATAATTTTTTCGAAAATCATAGACTTATATACTATAGTTTTCCAAAAATTCTACATAAAATCACACAAGCATATTTAATACCCTAGATCATTATTTCATGCTCAAATCAACAATTAAAAATCATAATCATCAACATATTGTATCCTCAAGTATTCGGTCATCATGTAGAATTTAATAGCATGCTTAAATTTGTGATATAATCATACTACATGCTTAATAACATCATATAAACACAATATCTAAACATCTTAGCACATGTTATATAATTTACGAAAATCACACAAACAACTTAAGCTTATAACATGAATTCTAACGGATGAAAATCGAAAATTCTAGCATGTATCTGAACTCGGAAGAAATCTAACCTCTCAATCGGAGTCGATTCAATCGGTGAAGGTTTATTTGAACTAAGATTTGGGATTAAAATTGAAGAGCACTCTCAAATTTTCCTCACACTATTTTCGGTTATCAAGGGTTGTAAATGGGAGAATGGTTTGCTAAACTTATATTTATAGAGTTATGCAACTTGTAGTATAATAATTACATGAAATAATAACTAATACACTTGCTTACCTTAGTCAAAGAAATCGGCACCTCCATATAGCAAGAGACAAAAAATTTAATCTTCTCATGTACACTTCAATATGTATCTTATCGTTTAATTTACAACTTGCACCATAGTTATCATGAAATAATTAAGTTATCACCTAGTGTGACAATGTGTGTGTGTCGCCCATGTCTAGGTCTTAGGATTATATTTTAATTTTTTTCTTAACTTATACTATATTATTATTATGTTATAAAGTAGCATTTGAAAGTCAAATATTTCAACTATAACAAGTGGCACTATTATAAGGTTTGCAACATTATTTTCTAACCTAAACTTTAAACATTTTCGGCCCCCTTCTAGAAGACAACCTTGAGTTACTTGTTCAACTTGTTAACTACTACTACTTTACACCTAATATGTGATAAGATCCAACTCATGCCTCCCTATTAATTGTAGCATAGAAATTAATCAAATTTTGTCACCTAATGCATGATATTTTCGCCACTTATGGCACAAGTGTGCTCCCACTTGTGCAACTTGATATAATATCATATGTTATCCTTAATAATACCATATTAATATAATAATTATCATATAACCTTAATTGGGTAGCAATTAAAATTAATTAATACCACAAGCCCTTATTTTCGAGCATTAGGGTTTCAATATACTAAACATTTTATTTTCTTGTAACAAATAGCTAACACATAGTTATGTGACATATTATAATCATAGATGATGAATTTAATCATAGAAAAATATTTAGAACAATTTTAGATCACAAAACCCTAGTTTGGAAATTTAGGGTTTTCTAATTTCTTAGAATTTGGTACATTTTATTCCTTAATTCTATAGCATTATTTTGATGGTAAATAATGCTCTTATATCATAAAATAATCATAGGAATTTGAATTTTATAATTCCATGATCATTTGGCTAAGTTATCGCATTATCTCAAAACGTAGACGTTTGAAACGTCTCTAAATTCTCGTAGTTAAATCATCTCTAAAATGTCCAAAATAAAGTTGTAACAACTTTATTTATTCCTATAATAATAAGGAGTTTCGAATTTTAAGCTTAAATGCTTAAAAATACTGTAAGACTTAATTGTCGAATTTAACCAACGTTAGAACAATACGTTCGAAGGAATATCAGAAACTATATTCCTTAATTCACTAAGCGTCAGCGAATATCACGCAGAAATTATCAATTATGCTTGGTCAAATTCGATCATCGACTAATTAGGATTTTAATAATCGATTAATCTCTAAATTACGATTTTAATTATCGTAATTAAGCATTAAACCGCGGGATATTACATCCTACCCCTTAAAATAAATTTCGTCCGAAATTTGCATACCTTAGAAAAGTTCGGTATCGCTCTTTCATGGCGCCCCGAATTCTACACGTAGGCCTCTCGTCCGTGGTGTTCCATAAGACTTTACTAATGGTATAGATTTATTCTCAACTGCTGAACCTTATGGTCTAAGATAGCCGTAGGTTCTTCCACATAACTCATATCGGGTTCAAAATAACATTATCATGATGGATTACGCGCTTTGGATCATACACGTACTTTCTCAATTGTGACACGTGGAACACATTATGGACATTGCCCAAACTTGGCGGAAGTGCCAATCTATAGGCTACGGGACCTATTCTTTTAAGAATTTCATAAGGTACTACTAAACGTGGCCTTAACTTTCCTTTCACTCCAAATCTTACGATCCCTTTTGATGGTGAAACTTTATGAACACTTTATCGCCACATTCAAAATGTAGCTCAGATCACGTATCGGCATAAGATTTTTGCCTATCCCGAGCTTCTTTTATTCTTTGCCTAATTTGGCGAACAATTTCAATCATCTCTTCTACCGTGTCGTGCCCTAAGATTTTCCTTTCACCCACTTCATCCCAATAAAGCGGTTATCGCATTTTCTTCCATATAGTGCCTCATATGGGGCCATATCAATTGTGGCCCCGATAGCTATTGTTGTAGGCAAACCCAATGAGTGGTAAACGATTCCCAAGCTTCGCCTATCCAACACTCATTGCTCGCAACATATCTTCGAGTGTTTGGATTGTCCGCTTCGACCGCCATCGGTGCGTGGATGAAAAGTCGTGCTAAAATTCGATTTCGTGCCCGATTCCTTTTGCAAGCTAGTCCAAAATCTTGAAGTGAACTTTGAATCTCTATCGAAGTGATAGATTTCGTACTCCATGTAGACGCACAATCTCCTTCATATATAGTTGGGCTAACTTATCGGATCCATGAGTAGTCTTAATTGGCGAAAATGAGCACATTTGGTAAAGCGATCCACTACTACCCATATAGCAGTGTTTTCCTTTTGACCTTGGTAGACCCGTTACAAAATCCATTGCTATATCATCCCACTTCCATTCGGTATCTCAAAGGTTGCAACTTCCTATAGGGTCGTTGAAGTAGTGCCTTCACTTGTTGACAAGCGAGACAATGTTTGACAAAAGAAGCTATATCTCATTTCATACCTTCCCACCAAAACCTTTCCTTTAAGTCTTGATACATTTTAGTACTGCCTGGGTGTGCGGTATAAGGAGTATCATGAGCTTCACTCATGATTTCATCTCGCAACTCCTTATTGTTTGGAACGCATAATCTTTCCTCAAATAATATAGCATTATCGGGTGCCTTCTTAAAATCCTTTACTCCTTCAGCCCTATCCTTGACTCTTATCTTTTCCAATTTCTCATCATTTCTTTGCTCATTTATGATTCTTTTTCTCAAGTCAGACGTCAATGTGAGCGTAGCGACACGACTCATGATCGTCTGTGGTTTTTCAACCATCTCTATTTTCATCCTCTCAAACTCTCTAATGAGTTTCTCTTCTCTTGTGAAAAGACTTCCCAATTTGGGTTGATTCTTACGACTCAAGGCGTCTGCTACCACATTCGCCTTGCCTGGGTGGTAATTTATACCACAATCGTAATCTTTTATTAATTCGAGCCATCTCCTTTGTCTCATGTTTAAATCTCTTTGCTCGAAGAAGTATTTTAAACTTTTATGATCGGTGAAGATTTCATATCTCACTCCATAGAGATATTGTCTCCAAATCTTCAGTGCGTGTACTACCGCTGCTAATTCCAAGTCATGAGTTGGGTAGTTCAACTCATGTGGCCTAAGTTGCCGTGATGCGTAAGCTATCACTTTTCCTTCTTCCATCAATACGCAACCAAGTCCATTCTTGGAAGCGTCAGTATAGACAACATATTCTTTGTTCGAATCTGGAACGGCTAGTACCGTCGCACTAGTTAACTTTTCTTTAAGTTTTTGGAAACTCGCCTCACATTCGTCCGTCCATGTAAACTTAATTCCTTTTCGAAGTAGCTGGGTCATTGGCCTTGCTATCTTGGAGAATCCCTCAATGAATCTTCGATAGTAGCCACTAGTCTAGGAAACTTGAATTTCATTTTGAGTTGTCGGCGATTTCCAACCTTGCACGACTTCAACCTTTCGGGATCTACTTTAATTCCTTCTGCGAGACAATGTGCCCAAGAAATATTACTTTTTGCTTTAATTCACACTTTGAATTTGGCATAAAGTCGCTCGGATCTCAAGGTTTGTAAAATCGCTACGAAGTGTTCCTATGATCTTCCTCATTCTTCTAGTAGATAAGTATATCATCTATGAAGACTAAGACAAACTTGTCCAAATATGGATGGAACACTCTGTTCATAAGATCCATAAATACGGCGGGTGCATTGGTTAGTCCGAACGGCCCAACTACAAACTCATAGTGGCCATATCTTGTTCGGAACGCCGTTTTGGAGATATCTTCCGGTCGCACCTTAAGTTGGTGGTAGCCTGATTTAAGATCGATTTTTGAGAATACACTTGCACCTCTTGACTGATCGAACAAATCGTCTATCCTTGGTAGTGGATATTTGTTCTTAAGCGTCAGTTTGTTCAATTCTCGATAATCAATGCACATTCTTAACGAACCATCCTTCTTCTTGACAAACAGGACATGCGCTACCCATGGTGAAACACTTGGTCTAATAAAACCCAAGTCCAATAACTCTTGAATTTGAATTTTCAGTTCTTCGAGTTCTTTTGGTGCCATTCTATAAGGCACTTTTGATACTGGGGCTGATCCCGGCTCCAGATCAATTGTGAACTCTAGCTGCCTGTCTGGGGGTAGTCTTGGTAATGCGTCAGGGAAGACGTCCGGAAATTCTCGAACAATTTCCACATCTTCGACTTTTATCTCCACTTTCTCCTCTCCATTTAGATAAACAAGGTATGCTTGACATTCCTTTTTGTTCATCATTCTCCTAGCTTGGAGCGTGGATATTATTGGGATTTTCTTCCCCATACTCATTCCATAGAAGTTTGTGGCTTCTTTTCCCGGTGGTTGGATCGAAATTCTTCTCTCCTTGCATAGGATCGTGGAATTGTTTTCGGCCAACAAATCCATTCCTAAGATTATATCTACGTCCCCCATAGGTATAATTGTTCAGGTTATTCGCTAGAACCTTAAGTGATCCTAAGTTCAACTCTAAGTTCGAGCAAACGTGAGTAACAGTCATAATACCTCCTATGGGTGAAGATATTCTCATTTCCTGATTCGCTTGTTCAGTTTGAGTTTTAATATATCAACGCATGCTTTAGCAATAAAGAATGTGACGCGCCGTATCGAACAAAAGCTTAATAGGTATGTTGAAAAGTAATCCCACACCGCCAGTTGCCTCGGTTTTGTTCTGCTCGCCTCGTGATGAAGCGTAAGCTCTTCTTTGGCTGGGCATGGCCGACGGGTGCTTGTCGTTGATTGTTCGCTGCTGCCTTGGGCTGTCGCCGGCCATTCCGTTGTTGGGGATGCTCCAGACGCCTAAGTGGGTCGGGTTTGGTTTGGTGATTGGGCCCCCGGTCCTATCCAAGCAAACCGGGGCATTCATTTGCGTAGTGACCCTTTACGCCACACTTATAACAATTGAAATTTCCACCAAGACACCCCGTGCCTCTTATTACACTTTGGGCATGGAGGAATCCTTATCGCTTGAGGTCCATTCATGGGTGGAGTATACATTGGTCTCTCCATCCTCGCCTCTGCTGTGGAGCCATGTTATTCTCGCCATGGCCTTTTCTCGCCGTTGTTAATTCCTCCTCTGCTGAAGTTGTTGAAATTTCCTTCCCATTTCTTTTGCCCTGTCACCGACATTTTGGGACCGAGTCGGTGCAGCTTGTCTTCGTGCATTGCGCTTCTATGTCAGAGCTCGACTAAGAGCCTCAGTATAAGTTAAGTCTCCATGACTTGCCGAGACATCTTGATCTCGTGCCTTAATCACGACTGAACTTCTCGACATTTTCATGTCGGACTTACCAGTCCGGAGCGTATCTAGACATGTCACATAAAAGGCGGTCGTACTCAGTTACCGACATCTTTCCTTGCTTTAGATTGAAAAATTCAACATCCTTCTTCTTTCGATAGCTCTTGGGAATGTATTTCTCATACATTTCCGTCTTAAAGTCATCCCAAGTGAAATATTCCATCTGTTCTGGTGTCAGCGTCTTCCTTTTTGCCTCCCACCAGAAATCAACCGGTCCGGTGAGTTAGAACGTGACACAAGATAGTCTCTCTTGTGTGGTGCAATGAAGAAATCGAAAATTCTTTCAATGGCCCTAACCCATTGTTCGGCATCTTCGTGGCTCCATTTTCCATTGAAAGAGGTGGGTTTTGCCTAAGGAATAATTCCTCAACCCTACGGTCGGTGGAGTGGAGGTGGTGCAGGTATGTCTTCACTCTCAGCTCGGGGAATTCTTCTCCTTCCCCTGCCTCTACCTCTTACCTCTGGCTCAGGTGCACGTCTTGGCGGCATTCTGTTAACGAAAACGTAGTTAGTAATTGCATAACGTTTATCGCAATTCATAATATCTTCATGTAAATGAATCATAAAACAGTTTTAGCAACCATTCATCCTTTTCGTACACATTTCTGTTGCAAAAGCCCATCTAGGGTCATCATATATATATATATATATAGGAAAAATGCCTCGAAGAGAACTATTCTATACAAGTCATCAGACTCAAAAGGAAGCTAAGCACATACTGTACTATGTAACCATTCTTCAACTAACGTACTTGATTACAAGCATCCCAAACATACTTATGCTTCTATGTCTATGTTAACATCATTACTATATACCACACACTACTCGTATATTAATACTCGTTCTCGTCCATGTTTCCATCGTTTTCCCTTGCAGCTTCATCATCGTTTGGATCCTCCTCAGGATCTTCTTCCTCTTCCGGGTCCTCTTCATCTTTCGGATCCTCATCGGGAGCCTCTTCTGAACTTTCCTCTCGAGCACGCCTACGAGACGGTCCAGCTCCATCATCCCCTATGGCATACACATCACGCATAGGAACATAATCTTCTTGATGATCGTATGTCTCCATGTATGTCCTCTGATGATAGGGTGTCGTCATTGGTGGTAGAACTGGTGGTGACGGTCGCGTCGGATGTCCGAATGTCCTAGGTGGAAATATTGGAACTCCCAATGACCTATGTCGCGATGCTCTTGTCACATGAGCGGGTCTATCTCCTGCTTCCTGTTCTCTCGGTATTGCGGGGTTAACCACTCGTGGAACCTCCGTGTATTGCCATTCTGGCGTGTCGTCACGCCAGGTATACTCTCTTGGAGGAGATAGGGCCTCTCGATGCAGCTCAGATGTTGTAGACATAGATCGGGTGACCGATTTAATCTCGACAAATCACCAATCAAGTCATAATCAATGCCCGCACGGTAGATATAATCGCCTGATAACTCCCGTTCATAGTCTTCCCAATCACATGGAAGTCGAGTCAGCATCCGCTTGATACCATCATAATCCGTTACTCCATACTCACGGGCGTCCATTCAAAGTCGGAGATAGCTCATCAAAAACTCTCCCAAGCTATCACCCCAACTCATTCCGTATGTACGATATGCTTCAAGGACTTCTCCTGGTGTAACTCTCGGTATTACCCTTCGCCTTGGCGAGTAATACGGCTTTGCCATCTAACACAGATAATACTAGCGTAAGCCCATCTAAACATATCTGATAAGCAGATAAGGTTAACTGGATATATCTGTTAAGCAGATAAAGCAAAACACATCTGATAAGCAGATAAATGTTTACAGCAAGGATCTATGTTCAACATACATCATAGCGCCACTTTATGTACTAAAGAAGTCTTACTTTCAACAACTTTCTAAGTTCTTTTCTTTCTACAAGATTCTTACTCTAAGCAAAATTTCAGTCTGACTTCAACTGTTTCTCACGAATTTTGGAGAAGGATTTAGGAATTTTATCCTTCATATGAAATAAGGTTCGTTGAGATAGAAGTATGTGAGCGAAACCGTTCACAAAGCGGAGTTCAAACGAATGAGAACGAGTCAAAACAAGAACACCGCGCAGTGCAGTTTTACGCTGCGCGCCATCGCCGTGGATATTCCTTGCGGACGAGTGCGAGCTCATGCTCCGCTTCGTCGAGTTCCTTTTCAAAATTTGTTTAGCTTTCTATGTTCTATATTGAACCCATGCATCTTGCTCCTTTGATTCTTTCTTTTGCTTTCGTTATTTCTTTGTTGAAAACTCGAGTTTGTTTTCAACCGACTTTTCGCTCGCTCATAAGTCACTACTTGCTATGGTTTTCGCAAGGGATAAAGTTTCCTAATTTGTACTTCTATGTTCTTTAGCAAGAGGTGAGCATGCTTCTTATAGCATCTAAGTTCTTTTGGGATAGCATACCCATAATCATAGTAAGCTGTAAAATTTTGAATAAAATTTTCAAAATCATAACATAATTCATCATACTCATGCTTTCTTTGAATCTCACCGATTCAACAATCACTTTGACATTGCTATGTCAATCTGTTTCTCATTCTCTAAACTTTGTCCCATATCACGATACTTGTTCTCACATAACTTTTGACATATAATTGTCAATTTTATCATAAAGCTGTAAAATTCTTTTGAAAAGCTTTCAAGATCTTTCTTTCTCAAACAACTTTCACCGTATTTCAAAATAGAATCTCATTCTTTCTCAAAACTTTGACCTTCAACATTTTCACTTTCAAACTTTTCACTTCATTCATTGAGAAGAAATCGCCACCTTTTTCGGTTGAGCTTTGATGCGATGGAGTGTTGAGCATAGTCGGTGGTCTCTAGAAGTCCCGTGACTCAATATAGACTTAACTTTTGAAAGAAAGAAGGTTTTAGGTTCAAAGGACAACCCGCCTCGATATACATCAGAATGTGACCCGCCAATCCTAAGTACGGATTAGCCGGGACTGTTACTTATGATACGGGGATTAAAGGACATAATGATAAATGATTACGAAACGATAAAGGAAACGACGACCAATCTCATAAGACTTCAAAAGATTATAGGTAACCACACAACGTAACACATACAAACTAGACCAACAGATCTTTGACAAAAGGGTTCGATTGATCTGAAGGTGATATGCTTCAATATTCAAAATATAACTAAGTGTTTCAAACAGCGGAAAACATGTGAATTCATATATGACGATATGAATTCAAGGCTATACTATATCAACGACAAAAACTCCGACTGCTCAACACTTTGCCATCCATCGTCACCAACTCGCACATTTAAAACAACATGTGGCTAGTGCAAGAATGCACTTAGTTGACTCATGCCAAATAATTTCTTTAAATTACATCGCCCATAGTATAACACGAGGATTTTAGTAGAAATAACTCGTGAATACCAAAACACTTTATCATTTCTCAAAAGATCGCCTGGCTAGGCATTTTCTCGTATGTATGATCCGTATCATTTCACATAACTGCTCATAATCGATCTCACGCCGTAGAAGTAGGCCTCCTTCCACGACGCCGCTGTGACCGTCGAAGATGTTACTAACGGCACACAACACATAGCCGTGAATTTCGTGATCCGACTAGGATCCGTGATCGGCCAAGATGTTACTAACGGCTCGGTCACACACCTGGTGTACACGTTAACCCTAGCCAGGAATTCTGCATCTGACTAGGATCCGATATCGATTTTCTGATGAAGTTGGGAGCTACCCAACAACTGATTCACTTTCATAGTTGGCTCGCCCAACAACATGATAGGATACATACATAAAACATAAATACTTTGGGCATGTAATTGAATAACAGTTCATAATCATTTCTCAACTGAAAGCTTTGTAAATAAATACTTTTCGAAGAAAGCATCGTAAATAAAAGGGTTTTCGAGTAAATCCCACCTCGTATACGTATGCTTCTACCGTCTTTCTACAGTCACTTCCTACGTCTCAGCTCAAATCACGTCCCACCTTAACGTAAGAATTATTTTAGTACATTTGTTATGTTTCGATAGAGACGAACATCGTCTAACGTCCTATGAATCAAATAAGGCTAACGTTGGACTTATTTTGACGTTTCCTAATTAAAATGGTGTCGATTATGAAATCGCTCATCATATAAGAGATATTCCATCTCTTTAGCACATAATGTGCGTTTTAATGTACTTACGTAACGTAAGTTACATTGTTACTAAATGTACTACGTCACATAGATCACGACATCGAATTTCGTATAATTTGACCTTGGTCAACGTTTTTGTCAATGATTTTGACTTGGTCAACATTTAGTCAACATTTTGACTTTTTCAATTATATATATATATTTCGAAATTAAGTATAATTTTTGCTCTAAAATTCACATAAAATCATAATATATTTAAAACATTATTTTAGAACATATTATGCTATTATACCGTATAAGATAAATTTATAACATTAATACATATAATATATATAGTTTTCGGTCATTATATATAATTATCCTAGACTTGTGCAAAAATTATAATAAATTCACATGTCACACTATTTTATTAGAGGATTAATAATATGTAATTACTTTGGTCCAAGAAAAATTATACACTTTAGTATTATATTTCATGGTTTTCGAAAACTTTAATTTAACCAAGTAAATATTTCCCAAAAATTCCAATAAATTCACATAACATCTATTCATTCTTAAGTATCCTTACTATAACATAATTTTTATTTATTATGAACTATTCAATAAAATTGTCCTAAGTCATGTTTCGAAAATTTTGACTTAGGTCAAAATAATTTTTAACAAATCCAATAAATTCATACAACACTATATTATGAATCTACACTATCAATATGCTATGGTAACACTTAAACATGGATTATATCACAAAATGTTATCATACTATAATTTTTTCGAAAATCATAGACTTATATACTGTAGTCTTCCAAAAATTCTACATAAAATCATACAAGCTTATTTAATACCCTAGATCATTATTTCATGCTCAAATCAACAATTAAAAATCATAATCATCAACATATTGTATCCTCAAGTATTCGTTCATCATGTAGAATTTAATAGCATGCTTAATTTTCTGATATAATCATACTACATGCTTAATAACATCATTAAACACAATACCTAAACATCTTAGCACATGTTATATAATTTTTGAAAATCACACAAACAACTTAAGCTTATAACATGAATTCTAACGGATGAAAATAAAAAATTCTAGCATGTATATGAAGCTCGGAAGAAATCTAACCTCTTAATCGGAGTCGATTCAATCGGTGAAGGTTTATTTGAACTAAGATTTGGGATTAAAATTGAAGAGCACTCTCAAATTTTCCTCACACTATTTTCGGTTATCAAGGGTTGTAAATGGGAGAATGGTTTGCTAAACTTATATTTATAGAGTTATGCAACTTGTAGTATAATAATTACATGAAATAATAACTAATACACTTGCTTACATTAGTCAAAGAAATCGGCACCTCCATATAGCAAGAGACAAAAATTTTAATCTTCTCATGTACACTTCAATATGTATCTTATCCCTTAATTTACAACTTGCACCATAGTTATCATGAAATAATTAAGTTATCACCTAGTGTGACAATGTGTGTGTCTGTCGCCCATGTCTAGGTCTTAGGATTAGATTTTAATTTTTTTCTTATCTTATACTATATTATTATTATGTTATAAAGTAGCATTTGAAAAGTCAAATATTTCAACTATAACAAGTGGCACTATTATAAGGTTTGCAACATTATTTTCTAACCTAAACTTTCAACATTTTCGGCCCCCTTCTAGAAGACAACCTTGAGTTACTTGTTCCACTTGTTAACTACTACTACTTTACACCTAATATGTGATAAGATCCAACTCATGCCTCCCTATTAATTGTAGCATAGAAATTAATCAAATTTTGTCACCTAATGCATGATATTTTCGCCACTTATGGCACAAGTGTGCTCCCACTTGTGCAACTTGATATAATACCATATGTTATCCTTAATAATACCATATTAATATAATAATTATCATATAACCTTAATTGGGTAGCAATTAAAATTAATTAATACCACAAGCCCTAATTTTCGAGCATTAGGGTTTCAATATACTAAACATTTTATTTTCTTCTAACAAATAGCTAACACATAGTTATGTGACATATTATAATCATATATGATGAATTTAATCATAGAAAAATATTTAGAACAATTTTAGATCACAAAACCCTAGTTTGGAAATTTATGGTTTTCTAATTTCTTAGAATTTGGTACATTTTATTCCTTAATTCAATAGAATTATTTTGATGGTAAATAATGCTCTTATATCATAAAATAATCATAGGAATTTTAATTTTATAATTCCATGATCATTTGGCTAAGTTATCGCATTATCTCAAAACGTAGACGTTTGAAACGTCTCTAAATTCTCGTAGTTAAATCATCTCTAAAATGTCCAAAATAAAGTTGTAACAACTTTATTTATTCTTATAATAATAAGGAGTTTCGAATTTTAAGCTTAAATGCTTAAAAATACTGTAAGACTTAATTGTCGAATTTAACCAACGTTAGAACAATACGTTCGAAGGAATATCAGAAACTATATTCCTTAATTCACTAAGCGTCAGCGAATATCACGCAGAAATTATCAATTATGCTTGGTCAAAGTCGATCATTGACTAATTAGGATTTTAATAATCGGGATTAATCTCTAAATTACGATTTTAATTATCGTAATAAAGCATTAAAACTGCGGAAATTACATCCTACCCCCCTTAAAATAAATTTCGTCCCGAAATTTGCATACCTTAGAAAAGTTCGGGGTATCGCTCTTTCATGGTGTCCTCGAGTTCCCACGTGGCTTCCTCTTGTCCGTGGTGTCTCCATAAGACTTTTACTAATGGTATAGATTTATTCCTCAACTGTTGAACCTTATGGTCTAAGATAGCCGTAGGTTCTTCCACATAACTCATATCGAGGTTCAAAATAACATTATCATGATGGATTACGTGCTTTGGATCATACACGTACTTTCTCAATTGTGACCGTGGAACACATTATGGACATTGCCCAAACTTGGCGGAAGTGCCAATCTATAGGCTACAGGACCTATTCTTTCAAGAATTTCATAAGGTACTACGAAACGTGGCCTTAACTTTCCTTTCACTCCAAATCTTACGATCCCTTTTGATGGTGAAACTTTAAGGAACACTTTATCGCCACATTCAAAATGTAGCTCAGATCTACGTGTATCGGCATAAGATTTTTGCCTATCCTGAGCTTCTTTTATTCTTTGCCTAATTTGGCGAACAATTTCAATCATCTCTTCTACTGTGTCAGGCCCTAAGATTTTCCTTTCACCCACTTCATCCCAATAAAGCGGTGATCGGCATTTTCTTCCATATAGTGCCTCATATGGGGCCATATCAATTGTGGCCTGATAGCTATTGTTGTAGGCAAACTCAATGAGTGGTAAAACGTATTCCCAAGCTTCGCCTCTATCCAACACTACTGTTCGCAACATATCTTCGAGTGTTTGGATTGTCCGTTCAGACTGGCCATCGGTCTGTGGATGAAAAGCTGTGCTAAAATTCAGTTTCGTGCCCAATTCCTTTTGCAAGCTAGTCCAAAATCTTGAAGTAAACTTTGAATCTCTATCAGAAGTGATAGATTTCGGTACTCCATGTAGACGTACAATCTCCTTCACATATAGTTGGGCTAACTTATCGGATCCATGAGTAGTCTTAATTGGCAGAAAATGAGCACATTTGGTAAGGCGATCCACTACTACCCATATAGCAGTGTTTTCCCTTTTTGACCTTGGTAGACCCGTTACAAAATCCATTGCTATATCATCCCACTTCCATTCGGGTATCTCCAAAGGTTGCAACTTCCTATAGGGCCGTTGAAGTAGTGCCTTCACTTGTTGACAAGCGAGACAATGTTCGACAAAAGAAGCTATATCTCGTTTCATACCTTCCCACCAAAACCTTTCCTTTAAGTCTTGATACATTTTAGTATTGCCTGGGTGGGCGGTATAAGGAGTATCATGAGCTTCACTCATGATTTCATCTCGCAACTCCTTATTGTTTGGAATGCATAATCTTTCCTCAAATAATATAGCATTATCGGGTGCCTTCTTAAAATCCTTTACTCCTTCAGCCCTCACCTTGACTCTTATCTTTTCCAATTTCTCATCTTTTCTTTGCTCATCTATGATTCTTTTTCTCAAGTCAGACGTCAATGTGAGCGAGCGACAAGACTCATGATCGTCTGTGGTTTTTCAACCATCTCTATTTTCATCCTCTCAAACTCTTGAATGAGTTTCTCTTCTCTTGTGAAAAGACTTCCCAATTTGGGTTGATTCTTACGACTCAAGGCGTCAGCTACCACATTCGCCTTGCCTGGGTGGTAATTTATACCACAATCATAATCTTTTACTAATTCGAGCCATCTCCTTTGTCTCATGTTTAAATCTCTTTGCTCGAAGAAGTATTTTAAACTTATATGATCGGTGAAGATTTCACATCTCACTCCATAGAGATGATGTCTCCAAATCTTCAGTGCGTGTACTACCGCTACTAATTCCAAGTCATGAGTTGGGTAGTTCAACTCATGTGGCCTAAGTTTCCGTGATGCGTAAGCTATCACTTTTCCTTCTTGCATCATTACGCAACCAAGTCCATTCTTGGAAGCGTCAGTATCGACAACATATTCTTTGTTCGAATCGGAACGGCTAGTACCGGCGCACTAGTTAACTTTTCTTTAAGTTTTTGGAAACTCGCCACATTCGACCGTCCATGTAAACTTAATTCCTTTCGAGTAGCGGGTCATTGGCCTTGCTATCTTGGAGAATCCTCAATGAATCTTCGATAGTAGCCACTAGTCCTAGAAACTTGATTTGTAATGCACCGATCGGCTACCACCTTACCGGACCGCTACTTGGGGTTTAGGGTTAAATATTAATAAAAGAATAGGGTTTTCAACTTATTTCTCAAGTGAAGGAACATAGATGCTAATAATGAAATAACTCGAAGGATAGAAAGAAAACGACTTATATAAATGATTTGTTCAAAATCTTGGCAAAGCATTAGCTAATATGAGGCTTTTAGCAAAGCATTCGAGATCTTAACATAACATCAAAATATAAGGGAACTCAAGAGTTTGGCAGTGGAATAACGTGTGAGACATGCATGTGAAGATGCATTCTCAAGGTGAACCAAAATGCTCCATACTATTTATCAAAAAGGATTCCGCTCAACTCGCCTTCGGTTCCATCACCGCTCAACCCGCACATTTAAAACAAACATGCGGTCGAGTAAAATGTACCAATGGAAACATGCCGAAAACATTTTTACTTTACGAAATATTGTCTTGCCCTCACCACAAGAAGACACAAGGGTTTTATTGAAAGGCCTTGTTCTTACTAAAACATTTTCTCATTTCTCAAAATCATCGCCGGCAAGCATTTTCATATCACAACAACCACAACGTATATTCCAAGTCGGCTATGGATAAGCGGCGGGAGGAGGCCTCCCTACACCGGACGCAACTAACCGCCCAATGTTCGAGCATGACCGCCAGCAGGTTCGAGAGGCCCAACACGTGTACACAACCCTAGGCGGGAATTTCTACTTACACCTCCAAACTGGGATCCGACCAGTAACTTCCTGTTGCCTGTGCAACCCGAATGGACATATACAAAACTCAAAACATTTTCGCAGACAATATCGTATCTCATCATTTTCATAAGAAAGCGATAAAGCAATAACGATAAATACTTTCGAGAAAGCTTGTAAAATCTTTTGAAAAGAGTGCCCACCTCGAGGACTTAAGGTTTCTTAAGTCACTAGTTTATATTCTCGGTTTCCGTTCTCCTTCGAGTCGAGACCTTATCAGCGTAAGAAACGAGTTTTTAGCATATCGTTATGCTTTGCAAGAATCATCGATTCGAACCAACGAACGTACTAATATCAACTTTATCACTAACGTTATTACGAACTATCGATCGATATACTCGACGTTTATACCTTTTCAACTTATTCTCATCGTCGTTTTCATGTATTTCTTATATAACTATCATCTTACACATATATGTTCCTATTTCTATTGATTTCCAACTATACCCTTGTAATTTTCGATTTTACATATATGGATCAAATTTCCACATATTACTAACATAGAATCCATGTATCACATAACATAGAAAAATTTCACATCATGATTCCTTCTTAGCATAATTTTCAAAATTACAAATAATTATTAAACTTTTCCAAAAGTTTAATTAATTCATATAGCATATTATTATCATAATAATATGACATAATTTCCATAATTCATGAATTATTCCTCAATATGTCCTAAGTACATATTTTTGAAAATAGACTTAGGTACAAATAATTTTAGAAATTCAATAAATTCATATAACACTATATTATTAATCTACATCATCAATATGTTATTCTAACATTCAAACATGAATTATATCTCATCATATAATTACTCTATAATTTTCGAAATTAATAGGATATATACTTAGGTTTTTCCAAAAATTCCACATAAAATCATACAATCTTGTTTATTAATATCTATCATTATTTCATGCTCAAAACAACTAAAATTCATATACATCAACATATGATTTCTCCTTATTTTCGTTCATATCATCATGTATTCAATACATGCTTAACTTTGTATTAATTTGATAATTCATACTTATAAACATCATATTAACAATCTAACACATACTTTGAAACATATAGCACATATTCAACATAAATTTTGAAAATAAGCATCCTAATATATTATATATGAATTTCTAACAATTTAACATGTATAACAAGAAGTAGTACGATTTCTAACCTTGTGATCGAATTCGATCGGCGTCGGTGACGTTTTTCTTCTACGATCGAAGAACACTATGAAGAACACTCTCTATTTTTTTTCTCTATTTTTCTCTATTCTTCTCCTAATTTTCGATTTTAATGGTATGGGAGGGTGCCTCCTATTTATAGGATTTCTAAAGTGTTTTAACCATTACTTTATAAAATATCTTATTCTAAAGTCAAAATGGCAACTCCTTTATCTTCTTAATTTTTGAGCCTTGCAAGTTTTATAAGAAACAAATTTGACCTTATCTTATACATTAATGATTTTATCTTCTTGAAATTATAAAATACTTAGGTGTAAAATTAATTTACAACTCATACTTTGTCTCTTATAATTTTCGCCACTTCCTATACTCATGAGATGATTATTTTATTTTATTCTATAATTTATTATGTTATTTAATTATTTAATTAATATATCTTATAATTATCAAAGAATAAAAATTTAATATTTTATGTAGTATATATAAGCAATTTCGGCCACTTCACAACCTTAGGCTTTAATTTTTATTTTTTTCTATACCTTATACTATAATATTATCTTATAATAATATCATTTTAGAAAAGTCAACAATTTCAACTATAGGATAAGGTATTATATTCAAGAGTTTAAAAATTATTTCCAACCTTATATTAAAAGTCAAAAATTTCGGCTATATTAAATAAAAAGCATAGGTTACTTGTTTTAATTGCTAACTATCTCTACTTTACAACTCATAACATGATAAGATCATAATAATTATCTCCCATTAATTATAGTATGATATTTTATGCAATTTCACACCTTATAGTCAAAAGTTTACTTATATATATAATATATGTTAAATATTTTATTTTTCCCAATTAATAGATATATGACATAATATAGGTCTTAGATAATAAATTATATCATAGGAAAATTAATTAAGATCATTTCTATGTACTATAGTAAAGTTATCGGCAAATTTTTCAATTTTAGGGATAAATTATCAAACTATTATTCTTTTCATAACCATTATTATTTTCATGATGAATTACATAAATATAATGATATTATGTCATAAAATAAATTTTGGAATATTTCCAAGCAATTTCCTAATTTTTGAAAATTAGGTTTCTTAGAATTAATTTTCCAAAATTCCTATCTTGCCCTATAATCATTAATTTCGAAATTTATATAGATTCTAGATGATAAGATTGATCTAGATTTTATGATATTTATCCAATACTAATGCTTAAATAATTAATTAAATTATTTGCTAAATTTATTACATAAATCATCATTTTGAAAATGATGTATTTCAAGAAACAAATTTTATCCTTCATGATGCTTATCACTTTGCTACACATTTTAATGATATAAACATTATCCTAAGCTTAGTCATAACCTAGTCATATACTTATCTTATCATTTTATAAATATCATAACATATCTTATCTTAAAATGTCTTAATCAAACCTTATCATTTCCACCTCATTTTCGAAAATGCTAGGGTGTTCCAAGATAATTACCTTATCATGTAATACAAGATAAATATGACAACTCATATTATAAAATCATGTGATCACAAATTAATTCACAAATTAATCCTATTTTGTGCAAATTTTCGAGAATCATTAATAAAATAAGGAAATAAATTCTTTTCCTTCTTAGTGTAATACTTGGCTAAATAATATTTCATGTGTAAAATAAAATAGCATTTGTTCACATAATATAAAGTGATCTCATGCCAAGTTCATAAATCAATCATATGAACACATAAGTTTCAAACAGGAAACAATTAGGAGAAAATATTTCCTTAATTTTCTAAGTGTAATAATATCCTCTATACACTTAAAACATATTTATTTATTGTTTAAAATTATTTCATTTGAAATTTTGAAGAAAATTTCGATCTATTCCAAATTGTCAATTACCGACGTTCACTTTCATTCTTATTTTCTTCGTAAACTACTTCTTTATTTTGAAATTTTAAGCCCGAAATCGGGATATTACAATTTCATTTTGAGTTGTCGGCGATTTCCAACCTTGCATGACTTCAACCTTTGCGGGATCTACTTTAATTCCTTACGTAGACACAATGTGCGAAAGAAATATTATTTTTAAGCGAAATTCACACGTGCTGAATTTGGCATAAAGTCGTTCGGATCTCAAGGTTTGTAAAACCGTTCTTAAGTGTTCCCTATGATCTTCCTCATTCTTCGGGTAGATGAGTATATCATCTATGAAGACAAAGACAAACTTGTCCAAATATGGATGGAACACTCTGTTCATAAGATCCATAAATACGGCGGGTGCATTGGTTAGTCCGAACAGCCCAACTATAAACTCATAGTGGCCATATCTTGTTCGGAACGCCGTTTTGGATATATCTTCCGGTCGCACCTTAAGTTAGTGGTAGCCTGATTTAAGATCGATTTTTGAGAATACACTTGCACCTCTTAACTGCTCGAACAAATCGTCTATCCTTGGTAGTAGATATTTGTTCTTAAGCGTCAGTTTGTTCAATTCTCGATAATCAATGCACATTCTTAACGAACCACCCTTCTTCTTGACAAACAGGACAGGCACTCCCCATGGTGAAACACTTGGTCTAATAAAACCCAAGTCCAATGACTCTTGAATTTGAATTTTCAGTTCTTCGAGTTCTTTTGGTGCCATTCTATAAGGCGCTTTTGATACTGGGGCTGATCCCGGCTCCAGATCAATTGTGAACTCTAGCTGCCTGTCCGGGGGTAATCCTGGTAAAGCGTCAGGGAAGACGTCCGGAAATTCTCGAACAATTTCCACATCTTCGACTTTTATCTCCACTTTCTCCTCTCCATTTAGATAAACAAGGTATGCTTGACATTACTTTTTGTTCATCATTCTCCTAGCTTGGAGCGCGGATATTATTGGGATTTTCTTCCCCATACTCATTCCATAGAAGTTTGTGGCTTCTTTTCCCGGTGGTTGGATCGAAATTCTTCTCTCATTGCATAGGATTGTGGAATGGTTTTCGGCCAACCAATCCATTCCTAAGATTATATCTACGTCCCCCATAGGTATTATGTTCAGGTTATTCGCTAGAACCTTAAGTGATCCTAAGTTCAACTCTAAGTTCGAGCAAACGTGAGTAACAGTCATAATACCTCCTATGGGTGAAGATATTCTCATTTCCTGATTCGCTTGTTCAGGTTTGAGTTTTAATATATCAACGCATGCTTTAGCAATAAAAGAATGTGACGCACCCGTATCGAACAAAAGCTTAATAAGTATGTTGAAAAGTAATCCCATACCTGCCAGGTTGCCCTGGTTTTGTTCGTTCTGCCTCCTATGAAGAGCGTAAGCTCTAGCCTGGGCTGGGCATGGCTGACGGGGTGCTTGTCGTTGATTGTTCTGTGGCTGCTGCCTTGGCTGCTGCTGGCGCTGCTGTTGTTGGGGATGCTGTTGTATTGCCCTAAGTGGCTGGGTTTGGTTTGGCTGATTGGGCCTCCCTGGTCCTATTGGGCGCAAACCGGGGCATTCATTTGCGTAGTGACCCTTTACGCCACACTTATAACAATTGAAATTTCCTGCCAAGCACACCCCCGTGTGCCTCTTGTTACACTTTGGGCATGGAGGAATCCTTATCATTTCTTGAGGTCCATTCATAGGTGGATTATACATTGGTCTCCTCCATCCTTGCCCTTGTGGAGTCATGTTATTCTGCCATGGCCTTTTGCTGCCGTTGTTAATTCCTCCTCTGTTGAAGTTGCTGTTGAAATTTCCTTCCCATTTTCTTTTGCCCTTGTCACCGACATTTTGGGAATGAGTCGGTGCAGGCTTGTCTTCAGGCATTGCAGCTTCCATGTCTAGAGCTCGACTAAGAGCATCTGTATAAGTTAAGTCTCCATGACTTGCTAGAGACATCTTGATCTCGTGCCTTAATCCTGACCTGAACTTCTCTGACATTTTCATGTCAGTACTTACTAGGTCCGAAGCGTATCTAGACATGTCACAGAAAAGGCGTTCGTACTCAGTTACTGACATCTTTCCTTGCTTTAGATTGAAAAATTCAACCTCCTTCTTCTTTCGATAGCTCTTGGGAATGTATTTCTCATACATTTCCGTCTTAAAGTCATCCCAAGTGAAATATTCCATACGTCACGTGTGTCGTCTTCCTTTTTGCCTCCCACCAGAAATCAGCCGGTCCGGTGAGTTGGAACGTGACACAAGATAGTCTCTCTTGTGTGGTACAGTGAAGGAA
This sequence comes from Salvia rosmarinus, assembly GCA_036937905.1. NCBI lineage: Eukaryota > Viridiplantae > Streptophyta > Magnoliopsida > Lamiales > Lamiaceae > Salvia > Salvia rosmarinus. Next base: position 58,445,574 of record CM072822.1, on the reverse strand, counting down.
ATCGAAAATTCTTTCAATGGCCCTAACCCATTGTTCGGCATCTTCAGGGCTCCCTTTTCCATTGAAAGATGGTGGGTTTTGCCTAAGGAATAATTCCTCAACCCTACGGTCAGGTGGAGGTGGAGGTGGTGCAGGTATCTCTTCACTCTCAGCTCGGGGAATTCTTCTCCTTCCCCTGCCTCTACCTCTTACCTCTGGCTCAGGTGCACGTCTTTGCGGCATTACATTAAGCAACGTAGTTAGTAATTGCATAACGTTTATCGCAATTCATAATATCTTCATGTAAATGAATCATAAAAGCAGCTTTTAGCAACCATTCATCCTTTTCGTACACATTTACATTGCAAAAGCCCATCTAGGGTCATTATATATATATATATATATATATATAGGAAAAATACCTCGAAGAGAACTATTCTGTACAAGTCATCAGACTCAAAAGGAAGCTAAGCACATACTGTACTATGTAACCATTCTTCAACTAACGTACTTGATTACAAGCATCCCAAACATAATCTTCTTGATGATCGTATGCCTCCATGTATGTCCTCTGATGATAGGGTGCCGTCATTGGTGGTAGAACTGGTGGTGACGGTCGCGTCGGATGTCCGAACGTCCTAGGTGGAAATATTGGAACTCCCAATGACCTAGGTCGCGATGCTCTTGTCACATGAGCGGGTCTATCTCCTGCTTCCCGTTCTCTCGGTATTGCGGGGTTAACCACTCGTGGAACCTCCGTGTATAGCCATTCTGGCGTGTCGTCACACCAGGTATACTCTCTTGGAGGGAGATAAGGCCCTCTCGGTGCAGCTCTGTATACGCTGTAGACATAGATCAGGTGACTGACGAATCTCGGCAAATCACCAATCAAGTCATAATCAATGCCCGCACGGTAGATATAATCGCCTGATATCTCCCGGGCATAGTCTTCCCAATCACATGGAAGTCGAGTCAGCAGCCGCTTGATACCGTCATAATCCGTTACTCCATACTCACGGGCGTCCATTCAAAGTCGGAGATAGCTCATCAAAAACTCTCCCAAGCTATCGCCCCAACTCATTCCGTATGTACGATATGCTTCAAGGACTTCTCCTGGTGTAACTCTAGGTATTACCCTTCGTCTTGGCGAGTAATACGGCCTTGCCATCTAACACAGATAATACTAGCGTAAGCCCATCTAAACATATCTGATAAGCAGATAAGGTTAACTGGATATATCTGTTAAGCAGATAAAGCAAAACACATCTGATAAGCAGATAAATGTTTACAGCAAGGATCTATGTTCAACATACATCATAGCGCCACTTTATGTACTAAAGAAGTCTTACTTTCAACAACTTTCTAAGTTCTTTTCTTTCTACAAGATTCTTACTCTAAGCAAAATTTCAGTCTGACTTCAACTGTTTCTCACGAATTTTGGAGAAGGATTTAGGAATTTCATCCTTCATATGAAATAAGGTTCGTTGAGATAGAAGTATGTGAGCGAAAACCGTTCACAAAGCGGAGTTCAAACGAATGAGAACGAGTCAAAACAAGAACACTGCGCAGTGCAGTTTTCTGCCTGCGCGCCATGCGCCGTGGATATTCCTTGCCGGACGAGTGCGAGCTCATGCTCCGCTTCGTACGAGTTCCTTTTCAAAATTTGTTTAGCTTTCTATGTTCTATATTGAACCCATGCATCTTGCTCCTTTGATTCTTTCTTTTGCTTTCGTTATTTCTTTGTTGAAAACTCGAGTTTGTTTTCAACCGACTTTTTCGTTCGTTCATAAGTCACTACTTGCTATGGTTTTCGCAAGGGATAAAGTTTCCCTAATTTGTACTTCTATGTTCTTTAGCAAGAGGTGAGCATGCTTCTTATAGCATCTAAGTTCTTTTGGGATAGCATACCCATAATCATAGTAAACTGTAAAATTTTGAATAAAATTTTCGAAAATCATAACATAATTCATCATACTCATGCTTTCTTTGAATCTCACTGATTCAACAATCACTTTTGACATTGCTATGTCAACTGTTTCTCATTCTCTGTAAACTTTGTCCCATATCACTGATACTTGTTCTCACATAACTTTTGACATATAATTGTCAATTTTCTCATAAAACTGTAAAATTCTTTTTGAAAAGCTTTCAGTATCTTTCTTTCTCAAACAACTTTCACTGTATTTCAAAATAGAATCTCATTCTTTTCTCAAAACTTTGACCTTCAACATTTTTCACTTTCAAACTTTTCACTTCATTCATTGAGAAGAAATCAGTTACCTTTTTCCGGTTGAGCTTTGATGCGATGGAGTGTTGAGCATAGTCAGCTGGTCTCTAGAAGTCCTGTGACTCAATATAGACTTAACTTTTGAAAGAAAGAAGGTTTTAGGGTTCAAAGGACAACCCGCTCTGATACCACTCTGTAACAGCCCGCCAATCCTAAGTACGGATTAGCCGGGACTGTTACTTATGATACGGGGATTAAAGGACATAATGATAAATGATTACGAAACGATAAAGGAAACGACGACCAATCTCATAAGACTTCAAAAGATTATAGGTAACCACACAACGTATTACATACAAACTAGACCAACAGATCTTTGACAAAAGGGTTCGATTGATCTGAAGGTGATATGCTTCAATATTCAAAATATAACTAAGTGTTTCAAACAGCGGAAAACATGTGAATTCATATATGACGATATGAATTCAAGGCTATACTATATCAACGACAAAAACTCCGACTGCTCAACACTTTGCCATCCATCGTCAGCTCAACCTGCACATTTAAAAACAAACATGCAGGGCTAAGTGCAAGAATGCACTTAGTTGACTCATGCCAAATAATTTCTTTAAATTACACTGCCCCATAGTATAACACGAGGATTTTAGTTGAAATAACTCGTGAATACCAAAACACTTTATCATTTCTCAAAAGATCGCCTGGCCTGGCATTTTCTCGTATGTATGATCCGTATCATTTCACATAACTGTTCATAACTGATCTCACGCCGTAGAAGTAGGCCTCCTTCCACAGACGCTGTGACCGGCCGAAGATGTTACTAACGGCACACACCACATAGCTGTGAATTCGCATCGACTAGGATCCGTGGCCGTCGAAGATGTTACTAACGGCTCACATCACACCTGGTGTACACGTTAACCCAGCTGAGAATTACGCATCGACTAGGATCCGATATCGATTTTTCGATGAAGTTGGGAGCTACCAACAACCGATTCACTTTCATAGTTGGCTCGCCCAACAACATGATAGGATACATACATAAAACATAAATACTTTGGGCATGTAATTGAATAACAGTTCATAATCATTTCTCAACTGAAAGCTTTGTAAATAAATACTTTTCGAAGAAAGCATCGTAAATAAAAGGGTTTTCGAGTAAATCCCACCTCGTATACGTATGCTTCTACCGTCTTTCTACAGTCACTTCCTACGTCTCAGCTCAAATCACGTCCCACCTTAACGTAAGAATTATTTTAGTACATTTGTTATGTTTCGATAGAGACGAACATCGTCTAACGTCCTATGAATCAAATAAGGCTAACGTTGGACTTATTTTGACGTTTCCTAATTAAAATGGTGTCGATTATGAAATCGCTCATCATATAAGAGATATTCCATCTCTTTAGCACATAATGTACGTTTTAATGTACTTACGTAACGTAAGTTACATTGTTACTAAATGTACTACGTCACATAGATCACGTATTATCGAATTTCGTACAATTTGACCTTGGTCAACGTTTTTTGTCAATGATTTTGACTTGGTCAACATTTAGTCAACATTTTGACTTTTTCAATTATATACATATATTTTCGAAATTAAGTATAATTTTTGCTCTAAAAATTCACATAAAATCATAATATATTTAAAACATTATTTTAGAACATATTATGCTATTATACCTTATAAGATAAATTTATAACATTAATACATATAATATATATAGTTTTCGGTCATTATATATAATTATCTAGACTTGTGCAAAAATTATAATAAATTCACATGTCACACTATTTTATTAGAGGATTAATAATATGTAAGTACTTTGGTCCAAGAAAAATTATACACCTTAGTATTATATTTCATGGTTTTGAAAACTTTAATTTAACCAAGTAAACATTTCCCAAAATTCCAATAAATTCACATAACATCTATTCATTCTTAAGTATCCTTACTATAACATAATTTTATTTATTATGAACTATTCAATAAAATTTTCCTAAGTCATGTTTCGAAAATTTTGACTTAGGTCAAAATATTTTTTAACAAATCCAATAAATTCATACAACACTATATTATGAATCTACACTATCTATATGCTATGGTAACACTTAAACATGGATTATATCACAACATGTTATCATACTATAATTTTATGTAGAATTTTTCCAAAAATTCTACATAAAATCATACAAGCATATTTAATACCCTAGATCATTATTACAAGCTCAAATCAACAATTAAAAATCATAATCATCAACATATTGTATCCTCAAGTATTCGGTCATCATGTAGAATTTAATAGCATGCTTAATTTTGTGATATAATCATACTACATGCTTAATAACATCATATAAACACAATATCTAAACATCTTAGCACATGTTATATAATTTTCGAAAATCACACAAACAACTTAAGCTTATAACATGAATTCTAACGGATGAAAATCAAAAATTCTAGCATGTATACGAAGCTCGGAAGAAATCTAACCTCTTAATCGGAGTCGATTCAATCGGTGAAGGTTTATTTGAACTAAGATTTGGGATTAAAATTGAAGAGCACTCTCAAATTTTCCTCACACTATTTTCGGTTATCAAGGGTTGTAAATGGGAGAATGGTGTGCTAAACTTATATTTATAGAGTTATGCAACTTGTAGTATAATAATTACATGAAATAATAACTAATACACTTGCTTACCTTAGTCAAAGAAATCGGCACCTCCATATAGCAAGAGACAAAAATTTTAATCTTCTCATGTACACTTCAATATGTATCTTATCCCTTAATTTACAACTTGCACCATAGTTATCATGAAATAATTAAGTTATCACCTAGTGTGACAATGTGTGTGTGTGTCGCCCATGTCTTATGATTAGATTTTAATTTTTTTTCTTATCTTATACTATATTATTATTATGTTATAAAGTAGCATTTGAAAAGTCAAATATTTCAACTATAACAAGTGGCACTATTATAAGGTTTGCAACATTATTTTCTAACCTAAACTTTCAACATTTTTGGCCCTTCTAGAAGACAACCTTGAGTTACTTGTTCCACTTGTTAACTACTACTACTTTACACCTAATATGTGATAAGATCCAACTCATGCCTCCTATTAATTGTAGCATAGAAATTAATCAAATTTTGTCACCTAATGCATGATATTTTAGCCACTTATGGCACAAGTGTGCTCCCACACGTGCAACTTGATATAATACCATATGTTATCCTTAATAATACCATATTAATATAATAATTATCATATAACCTTAATTGGGTAGCAATTAAAATTAATTAATACCACAAGCCCTAATTTTCGAGCATTAGGGTTTCAATATACTAAACATTTTATTTTCTTGTAACAAATAGCTAACACATAGTTATGTGACATATTATAATCATATATGATGAATTTAATCATAGAAAAATATTTAGAACAATTTTAGATCACAAAACCCTAGTTTGGAAATTTAGGATTTTCTAATTTCTTAGAATTTGGTGCATTTTATTCCTTAATTCTATAGCATTATTTTGATGGTAAATAATGCTCTTATATCATAAAATAATCATAGGAATTTGAATTTTATAATTCCATGATCATTTGGCTAAGTTATCGGCATTATCTCAAAACGTAGACGTTTGAAACGTCTCTAAATTCTCGTAGTTAAATCATCTCTAAAATGTCCAAAATAAAGTTGTAACAACTTTATTTATTCCTATAATAATAAGGAGTTTCGAATTTTAAGCTTAAATGCTTAAAAATACTGTAAGACTTAATTGTCGAATTTAACCAACGTTAGAACAATACGTTCGAAGGAATATCTGAAACTATATTCCTTAATTCACTAAGCGTCAGCGAATATCACGCAGAAATTATCAATTATGCTTGGTCAAAGTCGATCATTGACTAATTAGGATTTTAATAATCGGGATTAATCTCTAAATTACGATTTTAATTATCGTAATTAAACATTAAAACTGCAGGATATTACAGAAACCGAACCGAGTTAATCCTATCGGTTAATCGGTTAACCGATTTTAATTAAAAAAATTGCTAATTTTTGTGTGCCAAGAAGAATTTGAACACACGACCTCTATAGAAAATGAAAACACCTAACCAATTGAGCTACAAGGGCAACTTGAAATTTATACAGTTTAAATATATTTATTCTAGTCATTAATCAATAAAAAAAGTTATTAAATTTCACTCTACACTAGAATCGAACACATAACCTTTTGGAATATAGAATCCTAAAGCTTCCGTCAAAACCAACTAAGCTACAATAGGATTTGACAAAATAATATTATAGAATATATATATAAAATATTTTTAGTTATTTGGTTATTTGGTAATTCCCAATCGGTTATCGGGTATAATCGGTTATACCGATAACCGAACCGAATCCAGTAAAATCGGTTATTCGGCTATCCAATAACCGAATTTTCGGTTCGGTTATCGGATTATCCAATTATAAATATGTGGCAATGTTAGTTTTGAATGAACGAAAAAAAGGATTTGACTTGTTAGAGATGAGTCACATTGCCTAAAACTTACCTACCTTACCAAAGAGCTCACATTACAGCCAAATAAAAGTCATTTCTTATCTTTATCTTGGAACACATTGAACATAGAAGATTTGATGAATGACAAACTCATAGTAGAACATATGCATTGTTTCAATTTAAGTGCAGACACGTCCTATTTCATATACTTGAGTAGGGATGAGCAAAATACCCGAAATCCGAATATCCTATCCGAACCAAATCGAAAAATTTCGGATTTTTCGGTTCGGATAATTTTATAAAATTTTTGGATTTTCGAATATTCGGTTCGGATCGGATTGTTTTTCTCTCAAAATTCGAATTTTCGGATCGGTTCGGATTAGGTAAAAATCATAAGCGAAATCCGAATGCTCACTCCTTACTTGAGAGTTGAGTTCTATATTGCTAGATCCACCTCGTGGGGAATTCTAGTTCAAGGGGGCTAAGTGTTAGAACTTATTGAAACTCGTGAAATTTGAATTGTGTGCTAGCATGTGATTTTTCTTTTGAAATCATTGAAATGTCATCTATTCATCTATCCATGTTTAATTATTTTATTCACTTATCTTCTTTTGTTGCTTGTGGACAAACAACATTTTAGTTTGTGGGGCTAATAAATATGGTTTTTGCATGTCTTTTAGGATGTTTTTGATATCATTTTACTAAGGATGACTTTTAGAATGTTTTTGATACCCCATCACTATGTTGCCCATATTGAGATGGATGGTTAGAATTGAAAAGTTACAGTTTCTCTAAGACATCATCATGATTAATTTAAAAATCTTCCCAAAGGCCTAATTTTGTTATGTGGAATATTTGTACAAATTTTGGGAATTTTGAAATTGAGGTTAAGAAGCAAGTGATTTAACAAGCTTTACATGGTTTTTGTTTAAACAAAGTATTAACTTTTTTTATATATGACATCTTAGTACTAATAGCACGCATCAAGATTCTAACCTTTCATTCAGAACAATGCTCTGGAAACTTCACAAATTTAATCTATTGAAATTTCTCCATACCTGATTGTCAAATTCTGCACGCTCCAAAGCCCTGACATCACTGTGCAGTACCTAGTCGACAGGTCACATTGTTTTCTTTAAGTGGGGGATTCACAAGGATCTGAACGCCAGAGACCAGATTGCTGAACATATATTATGATCTGGTGACATATGGTTAAACTCATACCTTGGTTTACATTATTGATTCTGATATGCTAGATGTTCCCTTTAGTGTCTGTATTTTCTCAATGTCTTTGTGACATATCAAATATTACAGAAAAAACATAAGAGGAATATATAGAAGAATTCATAGTGGATAAGTAACTACTTGTCATGGAATCACATCCTTACACAATGTAACAAAACTGAAAATTTTGTTTTGCTTTTTTAACAATCTGCATAAGGCTATGATTGCTAAAATAAAGGATTTTGTCTAGCTTTCCTATAGATTGGATTTGATACACATTAGAGTTCATAAAAGAAATTCATCTATTTGTGGTGAGTCTCACATCACATCCATAAATGAAATATTGCAGAATTCAAACTCAAGCTTTGCACTTGCTATTCTAATAGTCGACTATCAGTGGAATTACAAAAATCTTGACAATCAAACATCCCGTAGATAGGAGTGCAGTAATCCTGCATACCCTTACAGAGATATGTTTTACCAAATGAAATTAAAAACACTCAAGTCATGCTCAACTTATTGGAATCATAGATAAGTGGTAGTCTCACTGATACAATGCTGGATATCTTTTCGTGGAATTATAGGAAGATAAATTGAGATTTTGAGATGAAATTTGGTGAAAGAAACATAATTTACACAAGAATTAGAAATGGAGCATGAATATATATTTTAAACATATAAAATGAAACTTGATTCTAAATCGATATTCTGAGGGAAAAAGAAAAAAAAATGCATTAAGATGAAATAGCTATGTGAAATGATTAAGGAAACAGCAATGAGAAGATAAATGCAATTTTACCTGAGGTTCATCTATTGTCCTCGGAAGACCTTGAGCAATAGGTATCCTCAACTTTTCCTCTTCCACTAATTTCATTTGTAACTTCTTCATGAGTTCTTCCTCTTTGCTGCAGTGAGATCAGTTTCCAATGTATTAATTTCAAGAGAGGGGCAGATAACCAAGCTCAAAACCACGGTCTCATAGGTCCATGGATCTCTGCTGTCGAAAACACTGATGAGTATTTTGTGTCTACAAGCATGAGGATACGAACCATTTACAGATAATACGAACCATCTGGCTCTTAATATTTTATTAATCAAAGGCACCACTATGATTATATAGAAGATCATTCTTGTTATTTACCTTCTGAATATAACTTGTAACTATTATATGATAAAATTGGCATAGCTTCATTGACTCTCATCAGTTTACCAACCAGTTATCTCCCTGAAAAGTGAAAACTAAGCAGAACACGCCAAACCATTTTTAATGACTCCTGCTCCTACGCAATTATTTAGTATGTCTACTCATGGATGCAACTTTACATGTGTTCTTATGACTCCATCTCCTTTTCCCAATAACCATTCTACATCTAACCCTTACCAAAAGGATGCTATGAGTAGACTACATAATGATTAGAAACTTGAATTTTTTTACTTTATAAGACTTAAACCTTCTCGACTCAGTTAAAAGAAAGCCAATCCTTGTGGTCTCGCCCACAGGTCAAGGGTCTTACCACACGTAACGTCGGAGCATGCCGATGGAATGAACGAATATGACCCAAATTTTCTTAGTGAATGGAATATGAATTGTTTTTCTACGAATTCATAAACTGAAATCTTTCAATTGATAATTTCCCAACATCACTGCTATATTCTAATTATACAAATTCATATTCGTCCATACGCGACAAACGGGCTCCGGTTAAGGCAGTACAAATCTAATAGTGCTGCATACACAAGAATTAGATTTGCATGGGACTAACCTCTGTCGTTAGCATGAAAGGCTTTTGGGAGATTGCCATCTGTTGCTTTGACTTCCATTGTCTTCTAGGTTTTTGAAGATTCAGATCTCTGCAAAAATCACAACATATATGAGATTTTCAAAAAGAAAAGAGCAGTTATCTCCTATTGAGTGTAGCATAGTCAAATGTTCTCACACTTGGCCTGCTTCTTCTTCCACAGGCCGAAGTTGTCAATGAAAGGCTGAAGATTCAAAATCACAAACACAATGTTCAATTCCAACATAGAACAAATATGTATTGCACAACAATACGCATACATCAAAATTCAAATGTATTGTCTGTCATCCTCGCTAATCTTCATTGGTCGCAATCTGACGAGAAAGAAAGACGAGAATCAAGACGTAAAATCTCTGATGTTTGGTAAAAAATTGACGATGAAGAAGCAATTTGCTTCTGACCTGAAACATTTGGATCAAAATTTTCCGCACACTTAAGGATTTCGTTCAATTTCTTCCGACCTGAACCAGCGGCTCTCTCTTTCGTGAGGAACTACTACCCTGGTGAACTCCGAAGTCGACTCCATGAAAATCGCCGTTGAATTGGATTAATGGAGGGATTTGTGTGTGAGATTTTAGAGCTGCAATGTGTATTGCGTTGATCAAATATTTGAAGTGGGATTGAAGAGAAGAGGAGAGAAATGGATCATTTTGAGGTTTGGGAATTAATTGGGAGGCACCGTTTGCAACGGCTAGTTTTCTCGCGCTGAATTTGGAGCGTCGTATAAAATGAGATTTTCCTTTTTTGAGTTGATATAAAATGAGATATTATCATTTAAGTCAGTTGATATTTTTTAATTTATATTTATTTCTTTTGAGGGAAAAGTATGATAATTGACAAATTATCATTTTCATTATTATTTTGATTTTGAGGAAAAGTATTTCAATCGACAACAAATCACCTAAATCACACCAATGGGATTCTTCCGTGATTGAATTACACAAAATAATGTGGGTTTTGGTAGTAACCTTTGAAATTCAAGTAAAGGATTTTCTAAATAGCTGTAATTGGAAATTATGGTCGAAAATGTGCAAGACGTTTGAAATTTAAAAACTGAAGTTTTGAAATAAGTGAATTTCTCCATATAAGAAGGTGCATGTTTGGAGAAGGTGCATGTTTGGAAACACATTCGAAATAAAAAGACGATCTCGTTTGTTCACAGAAACAGCTAATTGCTTTATGAAACATAATCTTTTGATAAAGTTGTAGATTAAATACGAACTTCAATTTATTTAGCTAAGGCACAAAAATTCAATTTATTTGTGTTTTAACATCCCATATTTATTCGACCAAAAGGTTGACAAGTCAACCGAATTTTTTTTGTGGGGTTTTTCTTAAGTAAAATAATGTTATTTTCAAATAAGATATATTGGCCTAAAAATCACAATATTTAGGATTAGTCGCAAGTTACACACGATGCAAATCGACACAATTTCTTTTTATTTTTATTTAACTAATATGTTTTTCAAGATCCTCAAATTTTAATATGAGCAAGACTTCGACAAATATTAGATATTGTGAGTTTTGGCGAAAGTTGGGACATTGCATTCAAGAAAGTCAAAACCAATTGATGTTAACTTTTGCTTTTTAAAATTTACCTTGAATTGGGGAATGTTGAAACAAACAACCAAAATCCACGTACCCTGAAATTGTAATCGTAAAAATTGAAGTTATGTTGAAAAAAAAATGACCAAAATAGTCCATATTGAAATTTTGGGATGTTGAAACATATTTCAATTACGAAGGACGATGCATTTACAGTCCACTAAAACGTAGTGCAAGAATAAAATTTGAAAAACTTAATTTGTTCCTCGCCAAACTGGACTTTTGCAATAAGAGGTTTCTCCAAAATTGAATTTAAAAAATCAAGAGAAATGTATTTAAAAAGAAATACAAAAACATCTAGTATATATTCCCAAATCGACTTTAATTGCTAGAAGTCAATTTGAAAGGTTAACAAACAACGTGGAAATATCTTTACAATTGGACTTGGACTTTTATGGTTACATTACATTTTAGATGGATTGCCAAATAAGTTGGTAAATATAAACCGTTTAGTGTGCCTGTATTGGCCTAGTGATCGAGTGATTAACGTTCGAGGTTAAAAATCTCGGATTCCAGTCTACCGTGACGTGACCTTTAAATTTCTGTATTTAATTGACCAACAAAAAATAGACCGTTTACATATAGATATTAAAATAGAAAGGGACGAAGGGTAAACTAATCGTCATAAAGAAACCAATATACTAGAAATTTTATTTTTTCACGATATTTTAGATGTTGTAAATATAACAATATCTTTTAATAAAATATAATTATTTAATAGTAAAACAATGTGGTTTTAATGTTAAACAAAGTTTGATGGAAAAACTGGAGACATTGTAATTCCAAAAAATTTAAAAGATGACATTATAATTGCATTTTTTTTAAATTAATCCGAAAATTGTAAATTCGAATAAGCATTGTCCTATTGCAAGCAATTAATCCAAAAATAAATGTTTATCACATGTTTAAATCTCAATCAAAACTTTCCACTAAAATCACTTTTAGAACATAAAACTTGAACGTAAGGTCCACTCCTCGTCAAATGTTATTTTCTAGTTTATTATATCTATTCCACCGAAACTATGTGAATTTAAATATTAAATAGATTATCTTTGGAATAAATTTCTGATAAATTTAATAAATTATTTAGTTTTGTATTTTAATCATTTTAATCGAGAACACAAGGCTTCGAAAGGGTCGTAACTAGTAAGTGCTTAATCAAGAACACCTAAGCTACTCTTGCTGCTGAGCATTCTATATGCACGCGCGACCCTCCCAGGCTCATGTCGAATGTGATACGGGGGCGGATGCCATTGAAGAAATTTTTGTAGTTATCAATGTGAAGTTTGTATGTTGTTGTACCACTGAGTGCAATCTAGTAGGCATTCTGCTTCTGCAGGAAGCCGGAACCTAGATGCGGTTCCCTTGATTAAGGGTGACTAAAACCAGATCAAAACAGAAAAATCGAACTGTAATACCCCAAAGTTTTAAAGCTTAATTACGATTATAAAAATCGTAAATTAGGGTTTCGTCTCGATAATTGAAATAGTAAATTATCGAAGATTGATTTCGATCATTTATAATACGAAGATTCTTATGTAATATTCACTAATGATTAGTGAATTAAGGAATGTAATTTATATTATTCCTTTGATAGTATAATTCTAACGTCGATAGAATATCGATAGTTAATTACGTTATTATTTTTCTAAGTGACGAAGCTTAGAATTAAATTTCCTTATGAATGAAATGAATTAATAAAGTGATTACGACTTTATTATCAACGATTTAGAGATGATTCAATTATCAACGTTTTGAGATGTTTCGAACGTCAACGTTTAGAGACGATTCGAAAATTAAGTCTAATGATCAAGGAATTATAATATTTAAATTCCTAGGATTATTTTATGTAATAAGAGCATTATTTATCATTAAAATAATGCTAGAGAATTAAGGAATAATTATTAAATAAGCTAGCAATTTTCGAAAACCCTAATTTCGAAAATTAGGGTTTTGACACATGAAATCATTTTAATGATTTTTCCTATGATTTAATTCATCATCTAAGACATATATTATGTTATATAGCTATTAATTGCAAGAAAATAAAATGTTTGGCACCTAAATCACAAAAGTGCCGTGGGTATTGAGGAAATAGGAAGGATTGAATAAAGTTTGCTAATCTTTATGCCATGTGATATTATAATTTTTATAGTAGGATTTTACTACATTTAAAACAAGATCATTAATGGAGGAATCAAGTGGAATGTGTGATGGCATTGAGGTAGCCGTGTAATATGATCACAAATGAGGTGAGAAGAAATTTTAATACTCTTTGGTGATAAAAGTCTTGCATATGGTAGTGTCTATGATATTTTGTATGTTAGTATAAGACAAGAAATAAAAATCCTCCTTCGTGCAATGGTCATAGCCGTGTATGATCAAATTGAGGAAAGAAGAATTTTTGGAACTCTTGTTTGAATTTGCTTGCATGAAGTTAATGTGTAAGATATTTATGGGGTATTGATAAGCCTCATTTTTACATGATTTATAAGGCTATATTCGTTTTGTTTCTAAGTGATAAGTGATCTTTTGAGTTGTCTTTCGACATATTTATGTTTACCTTGGAAGATATTATGCCGTGTGTGTTTCATGTCAATTTAGTACGGTTTTGATGTCAAAAGGTGGATCATGATAAAGAGGAATTAGCTAAGGCGTTGAATTCTCGCGAAGGAAATCACGTCTCGCGAGGAAGAAAAGCTCATGAGAAAAAGCGAGGTGGACACGCGAAGAAGAGGCAGACTTGCCTCGCGACCCGCTATCGCGACCATTGGTCGCGAGGCATTTGGTCGCGAGGAATACACAGTGCGCGCTATATGGAGAGCTCGCGATCCGCTATCGCGACCGAAGGTCACGATGAACGTTCGCGAGGCGACACGGAAAGCGCGTCGCGACTTGCTATCGCAACCGAAGCTCGCGAGGTAGAAGAGGAGTGCGGCTCGCGAGGCGAGAGTTAGAGTCCGCGTATATGTTCGCGTCAGAGTCCGAGATGGAGAAGGCTTGCACAATTCATGGAAAAGCGGAGCTTAGGTTTTATTATAAATAGGGAGATAGAGCACTAGTTTAAAAGACCATTCCAGAGCAGAACACAAATTCTTCTTTATTTTCTTTTGCAAGTTCTTTTCCCGTTTAATTTAGTTTAGCTTTTTCTTTAAGTATTTTCATTCCAATTTCATAGTTTAGTATTAGAATTGAATTTTTCGGATTCAAGTCGCTACAATTGTTCTTCGTGGATTCTTACGGTTTTATCTATCTATCTTAATTTATGCTTTCTTTATATATTTATTGTTTTGTTAATTTAATTATGCGTAGCTAAAGTTCGTATTGATCATAGGGTTTGTATGTCTAACTAGATTTGTATAATTGATCTGTTGATACTGTTTTGCCGTCCCATTCATGATTTATGATTCTTGGCTTTAATTCTCATGTGTTGGTATCTGGCCAATATTGATGCATGCTAGTTATGTGATTGATGTCCTTGCGGAATTAATTGCATAATCGATTTCTTGAATTCATAATACAGTTTTTGCCTTGAGACCCGACGGAGATAGGTGAGATGTAGGAGGTTAAATCTTTGTGTGCTTTTGGTAATTAGCTTACTTCTCTTGAGACCCGACGGAGATAGAGTTTAGGCTAACCTACTACTATAGGTGTCTGGCGGAAACTATAGTTACATTAGTGATCCTTCATCCGAATGCGGATTAAATTGGTAAGCGAGTTAATAGGTTAATTGTGTGAATCGATTAGGTTAAGTACATCCCTAGGATCGATCTTTATATCTGGTTTTATTCCTCTTTATTTTCAAGTCTAGTTTTATAATATTCTCTCCGATATTTTGTTGCACGAATAATAATCAAGATTACGTGTGAATTATTTCTTTGTGTTCTCAGTCATGATCCACGTGGATACGATATATATACTACTTGCTGTTTTACTATCATTTATTTGGTAGGAATATTAGCGATCGGTATAAGACAAAATTTTTAAACACTCATCCCTTGGAGAATCAAGGTGACCGATGCATATGTGATCTAAAGTTGAGGATTTTTGGTTCCATTCAATTCATTGTGTAAGATGTATTTATTAGGGAATATTATGAGTCATTATAATGATGAGTCACCAATTAAATGTCTTGTAATATTGTGGGAGTGACCGAGAGGTATAGAGATTGAGTACTAAGTGTTATTATTTCTTTTGTTTTGGTAATAAGATATGGGTTTTAAAAAAAATCAAAACATCATTCTCATTCCCAAAACCACCTTAGTACCGTGAGTATTTTGAGAGAGAAGAAAGAGTGTTCTTCCTTTAATATCCCAAACCTTGATACAAAAATCCTTTGCACTAAAAATCGATGCCGATTAAAAGGTTAGGAATCGAACAAGCTTTATATATACGTTAAAATTTTCGATTTCCAACCGTTTGATTTTAATATATATGTTTATGTTCTTAATGCTACAAATATGAGAAATTATATTATCATGATTAGTTGTTTACTAATTATGTTTAGTATGTTAAGTATAATCATATGTGTTGTTTTAAATTACAAGCTAAGCATGTTGTGAAAATTTAGTAGTGACCGAAATTTTTTAAGGTTTAAGTATTGATGGATTAATGATATATGTTGATAATAGAACTCATTGTGAATTATTAGAAATTTTTGGAAATCATATGTTAAAAATATGATATTACCGAAAATTTATTGAAGATCATATGTTAATGTACAAATTATGTTTAAGTGATATTATAGCATATTATTGATGTAGAGCCTTTATTAAATGCTATATAAATTTGTTAGATTTTTAGAAAATGTATGTTCATATGTTTGAAATTTTCGAAAGGCTTAAGAGTTGGGATGTTGAAGTATGAATTGTAAATGTTGGATATTATGATATATTGGTAATACATGATAATGATTAGGTGTTATGAGGAATTATAAGAATTTTTGAAAAATGTTTGCTATATTAAAGTGAAATGGCCGAAAGCTATAGGGTAGGAAAAATGATGTCCAATTTTCCTATAGCTAATGCTAATACATATTAATGATCCTATGATAATATAGAGTGATATGTGATTTTATAAGAATTTTTGGAAGAGTTTTGATAATTATATCAAAAAGGGCCGAAAGCTTAAGTATGAGGATTAAGAGTATTAAATTCATTTTATCAAGAAAAATCATATATTATGTGTCAAGAATATATTTTTGACCTACTATGAATTTATAGGATTTTAGAAACATAGTATACTATGTTTACGGTGAAACGTTATGTTAAATGACGTTAGTTGTGAAAAATAATATGTAAGGTACAAGTTAGATCATAATTGAGTAAAGTATTGATCATGTTTATTGATTAACGTGAAAATCGAGATTTATGATTATATGATAAGAAATCGATTGAAATTCGATTTAGATGAAAGTTTGATAACATATATGTGAATAATTTGGAAAATATGTTAAGAAAAGTCAAAACCATTGACTTAAGACTAAACGTATGAAATACGTTAGTATGTGATCAATGTTGTAGTATACATTGAATAAATACACTAATACGTGTGAAACGTATTAAATTTATAAGAATATCTCTTTTATGAGAAACGATTTCAAAATTGAAATCATTTTATTGAAAGACGTTACTATAAGTTCGACGTTTAATCTAAATGATTAATATGAGGCCGTATTAGATCGTATTACGTCTCTATCGAAGGACGAGAAATTATTAGGTAAGATATACGATGAAACGGCGTACTAATTTAGTTAAAAGATGCGAAGTATTATTATAAAAAGTTATCAAAGTTTGTTAGACTTTGACGTTCTCGAAAAACATGACTGACGTACTAAATTAGCTTCTTACGTAAAGGTGGGACGCGGACGTGATCGTTGGCATAGAAAGAAATTGTTTAGAGAAAGTCTACAGTCCAGGTGGGCTTCTTTTCTTATCCTCAAGGATAAAATGCTTTATTTATGATGCTTTCTTCGAAATGAAAAGTATTTATTTATGATGCTCTCTTTTGAGAAATGATGATGAAATTACCTGCCCAAAATGTTTATGTTTTATGTATGTATCCTATCCATGAATGTTGATGAATGTGTTGGTTCGCTACCAACTTATGAGATGAGTGAATTCGTATCCTTGTGAGAACTCGCAAGGATGATTGAGAATTCGTATCTGTCTTGGGAGTGGCAAGGATTTTGGTGCAAGAGGTATTTGTGTCTTGAAAGAGTTCTCGGCCGGTTACATCGTCCGTGGAAGGAGGCCTCCTTCTACGGCGCGAGATGAGTTAATGATGATGTTATATGAGAAATGAAATGAAAGGGATATGGATCATACATACAAGGAAAATGCTTGTGGCGATATTTTGAGAAAATAATGAAAATGTTTAGTAAGCCTGAGGCCTTTTAAATAAAACCCTTGTGCTTACCATGATAAGCGATGTAATTGAAAAATGATAAAATATTTTGGCATGAGTCCCGAGTGCATTCTTGTACTCGACCACATATTGTTTTTAAATGTGCGATTGAGTGATGATGCGATGGAGCGGTGTTGAGCAATAGGAATGTTATCGCTGAAAGTTATACCTTGAGTGTACATCGTCATATGTACATATCACATGTTTTCCGCTGCAAGAACCCTAAATTATATATTGAACTCTAGAAATATTATTGATATATGTAGTACAGTTAAATGTTCAATGGTCTTTTCCATTTATAAATTCATGTAAAAGTAATAATCCCTGTTAATCCGTACTTAGGATTAAGGGGCTGTTACAAAGTGGTATCAGAGCGGTTCGCTCTTTGAATCCAAAACCTCATTTCAAAGTTAAGTCTAGATTGAGTCACTAGACTTTTAGAGATCAGCTGACAATGCTCAACACTCCATCACATCACGCTCAACCAGAATGAGGTAAATGACTTTTTCTCAAAAGTTTGAAATGAAAGTTATGAAAAAGGTTGAGAATGAAAGTTATGAAAGTTGATTGATATGATGTTTCAAGTTATGAAAAGAAAGAAGTTATGAGAAAAAGTTGACAAGTGATATGAGAAGTATTGACAAAGATGTGTCAATAGTGAATGGATTGAATTCTTGTAATTCAATGAAGATTTATTGTTACAAATGAGTTATGTTATTAATGTTTGAAAATGCTCAAAAATGGACATTGATATGTCAAATATGATATGTTGAATTATTGAAATTCAAAGAAGTACATGAGTACAAATGAGCTATGTTGTGAATATTTGAAATTTTATTTCAAATCTCAAAGTTGTTTATGATGATGGGTATGTTGTCCCAAAAGAACATAGACTGTTTAAGACGCATGATCCCATTTGCGAAAGAACATAGAAAGATGAATTATTAGAATTTTATTCCATCCTAAGAACAAAAGCGAAGATGGAAATAAGAACAAAAGCGAGATCGAAATGAGAATCTCGAATTGAAAGACGAGAAGAAAATTTAAGCTCAGAAATGGAAAAGATGTCAAGATGATGAATGTTAGTATGCGATAAGTGACATGAGTATAGTCTTTTTATTTGGATGTTCACGCGCGACGGAACTCCAAGTCGACTATGACTTTTTCGTTAAAAACGAAATAGAAATGTGATCAAAGAATGAATTGATGCAAGTATTGTGAATTTTTACAAAAGAAGAGACCACGATGTGGTAGAAAATTGTTGAAGAGATAAATCGAAAAGTTAGTTCAATGATATGAGTAAAGTTTGGAATGTAGGGTAGTATGTTGATAAACCTTACAACTTACGATGACCTAATACGAGCATATAAGGTTTCAAATTCTATTCATTACCCAATTTTTGTCATTGAGTTTAACTCTATGACCTAGTTCAAATTGAGAAATTACTTGAGTTTCTCACTGTTTCTGAAAGAAATTATAACCCAAAGATTTATAAAGGGTCCTTTTGAAACCAAGTCCTTGTGTGACTGAGAAAATATTTGTGACGGGTCTGGCCAGCCCATATGACCAAAGAAATCTTAGTAGTCGTCATTATGGTCTTCGGACCCTAGATCCCAATCATTCACTCCAAAGAGCATATTGATTCAATCATTAAAAGATGTTATTTTGATTTGTGAGACCGTACCTCTTGTAAATTGTCATGATGAATTTTCTTCAACCCTTGAAATCGATAAGTATGATGAAGGTTGACTTACCTTGTCACCTAAGTGCGAATTAGTAAAGTGATAAACATCAGGTATGATGTAGGTTGACTTATTTAGTCACCAAAAAGTTTCAGATCAGTAAAGTGATAGACATCAAGAAGTTATGTTGTGAACAAGATCTCGATGAGACGAGATATATTGTCCCCTATGATGCACATTGATGCAATGACCCTTGAGGGGCTTACCAGATACAGATAATAGTAAAGTTATATCTCCAAGTGACCATTATGATAATAAAGTTATAAATGAGATACTCTTGGGCATTGAATGCAAGAGTAAAAGTAAAGAAAAGTATATGATATCCATGGGATATAATCTTCCCTTATTACGTCATAATAAGAGAGATTACAACTTATCCTAAAGATAGTTGTTTGTCCTTAAAACCTCGTTAGTAGGTTGGACATGTTTAAAGAATGGAGATGCACAATATTCTTTTCAAAGAATACATATATGAAGAATTGATAGCATCTCATATCACAAATCTCTCGCTTTATACCTCAATCAATGAGATTATGCTTGAGTATAATCAATTCCAAGTAATTGAGACTTGGTTAAACCAATGATAATGAGATTGAGGAATCATAATCATTGAGATGTGTGAACAGCTAGGATAGACCTAGCATTTGAATCAAGTATGGAGAAGATATCTCCAAAGTCGAGACATGGTAAAAAGGCAATTGTGCCTGGGACTTAAGTTATGGTGTACAAATGTACTACCTTACTAAGCTATATGACAATAATAACGGTTCTAGTCCTGAAAGTGAGAACCAAAGTATAATGAAAGTAATATTACTTTCAGATATCATGCTCAAGAAAAAGGGGACAAAAGTCAAGAATAGCAGAAGAAATTATAAGCTATACAATTATGAGATAGCCCACGATATGATATAAGCTTCAGAGACATTATGACTACGATAAGTAAGGTAATTCCCTTGAAGTAAAGAAACGGATTAAGAAATAGATTCATTATTTGAAATGAATCTTAGTACTCTAAGTTATATTGACACAAAACACTTGTCTTGAGTGTCTTAGAAATTAACAAGCAAGATAGCTTCTTTAGACTTTGAAAAGGGAATATATCCAAGAGAACAAATGAAAAGATTCACATGGAAGGATCTTAAGGTGAATCCAATTGGAAAGTTGACCCCTCATATTTTTGTGACGATCAATAAAATGAGATATTAAGTATCTCTGACATTGAAATGAAGTAAGTATAGAATGTCGGGAAAATGGTAAAGATATTTGACGTCAAGGCAAAAGTATAATGCACCCCAATGGACAAAGGATTTTATCCTATGCGAAATTGCATGATGAATCAATAAAGAATGTTAACAACTGACGTATATCCTAAAAGGATATTACAAATGATGGCACTAAATGCCGGTATAAGGATTTATATTGAAAAAAATATAAAGTAAGGATATATGAGAGATATGTTCCTAAGATCGATAAAGTGAAAAAGAAAACTGAATCATTCATATTGGATTAGGAATGAATGATAGTGTCAGATACATCACGACCTCTACAATAAGATTAAATTATCGAGATATCAATATCAAAGATAGGTTGATGTAGATCTAACCACAAAATGCTATTGATAAAAGCATAACTGTACTGATACCCGAGAAGGTTATGGTGAACGAGGTAACAGAAGGCCATAGCAAGGGAACATAATGTCCCAAGAGAAAGGACAATAATTTATGAAATAAATGTTTACTTGAATAGACGAGAGCACCGTAGACCAGAGCCTATACTTCGCACCGAAAACAGAACGAACAAAAACCAAGAAGGCATGATAGGTATGAGAAAATTTCTCAGAATACCTATAATATTTTGTTCGATATAGGTGCTTCACATTCTAACATTGCACAAGTATGTGTAGAAACGATAGATCCCAATTCAGGATAAACGAATCAAGAAATAAAAATCTCTTTACCTATATGAGAATTATGGCCGTCGAAGGTGTTGCTCAAACTTAGAATTGGACCTAGGATCGCCTAAGGTTCTAACAAATGATTTGGATCATAACACCTATGTGGAACGTAGATATAATTCAAGAAACAGAAGTTTCGAAAATGGATGTCACTCACGTGATTAGAGACATGGACATAGTCTCTCCATTTGAAATTCTACGCGACAGGATATTAGTATCCACTATTGCTTACGCGACTTAATTTAGAGCGATATAGGAATGAAGATGTAAAATGTTAAATGAGGAATAAGATAAATGTTTATGGGTTTTGTTGTAAGTTGTTTACAAGTTTATGGCTTAACGTGTTTAGTTCTTAAATAAATCCTTCTTGTTTAAATTTCCTCTATTGCTTTAGTTTAAGTCTGGCTTATCTAGAACTATCTGTTTACAGATGGCAGGAAAAGGAAGTATTACAGGTAAAAGGTTAACCACAAGGCTTACAAGTCTAGAGCTCACACAGGAGTATCGGCTCTTTTATTGAAAACTAGGCACGGATTTAGGACAGTTTTTGGTGGAATTTTTGCACCTTTGGAAGGATGCTCATAACCATGGAGAGACGGATGAGGATAGTATCCAACGACTTATCCGTCGTTTGCCAACAGACTGGCAGGATTTTGCAAAAGAAGTATCAAGAGAATATATTCTCCATGTAGAAAATTCCAAGGTTTGGGAAGATTTACCAGGATTTGTCAACCGGCTCAAGTATACATATAATGCGTATGGAACGGCACCTATGAGCACTTGTCCTGGTCCCCGACAAGTTACACAGCATGATATAAATGAATGGTTGTACCCTGATATTCCAGACGCCGGCCCACGTCCTGTGCCGTTAATTATACCTGAAAGAGATGAGAATGGCCAAAGGACATGATCTTACCGCCCTCGAGGATTAGGGGAATTACCGCTACCAACTAAACCTTACCTTGTGATAAAAGCAACACAAACTTCTAGTACTGAAGAAGAAACAGGGAGCAATGTGACCTCTGGCTCTTTGAAAGAGATAGATCGTCGGAGATATGAAGAGAAAACGTACCTGGAGAAAGGCAAATTTCCAAATGAGGAGTACGATTTCGACGAAGGCCACTCAGAGACATAGAATACTTTGTTAATATGAGACTTATATGTTGGTAATGGGTCATGTTGAAAATGGTATGGTTAGAATGTATAAAATGAACGTAGTTTGGAATATTTTGTGAATATGTGGAAGTGGTGTCAAAATTTTGGGTGTAAATAGAACTAGACGCCATGTAATCAGTTGGCTTGATAGACCGATCCTCGTAATTAATGAATGGAAAGTCCTCATTGAGGCATTTTGATGGTATATGTTACATGAATTTTATAGAATGGTATCTGGTATACGAAAACGAATTGTTCCGAATAAGATATGGTTACTATGAGATTATAGTTATGCCATTCGGACTAACTAATGTACCATCCCTATTCATGAACCTCAAAATCGAGTGTTCCGCACGTACTTAGACAATTTTGTCTTGATCTTTATGAATGATGTTCTTATCCATAAAAAGAACGAGAAAGAACATCGAAGGACTATATTACGGACTTTTAGAACCGAACAAATTTTGCTAAGTTTAGTATTGTGAATTTCAGCTTAAAGAATAAATATTCCTCAGGCACATTGTGTCTTCAGTAGGAATCAAAGTGGTTATGGTAAAAGTTGAAGCAATGTAAGAATGGAAGTCTTCAATGACCTAAAAGGAGATCAGGAATTTCTTAGGTTAATTGACTATTATCGTAGATTCGTTGAGAATTCTCTAAGATAGCAAGGCCGATAATACAGCTACCCCCAAAAAAGGCATCGAATTTACATGGACCAATAAATGTAGGGCCATGTATTAATGTAAGAAGAATAATAGTGTACGCATCACAATGACTTAGACCACATAAATAGAATTACCCAACTCACGACTTGAAATAGCAGCAATAGTATAAGTACCAAAGTCTTGGAGACATCACCCATATGAAATAAGCTGAGAATTCTTCACAAATTACAAAAGTTTGAAATAATTCTTCGAGCAAAGAGACTTAAATATGAGATAGAAAAGATGGCTCGAATCAGTAAAAGATTCCAATTGTGATATAAATTATCACCTACGGAAGGTTAATGTAGAATCTAATGCCCTAAATTGTAAATTCAGTCTAAGTTATGGTATATCCTTATAGAAAGGAAAACTCATCGGAGAGTTTAAGAAAATGAATATAGAAATAGTTGAGCAACCAGAGACGATCATGAGCCGTATTGCCACACTCACGAATACGTCAGCTATGAGAAAAAGGGAAAATAAAATAATAAAGGAAATATGAAAGAAATGAAAGAATACGAGCTAAGAAGAGGAATGAAAGCGTCGGACAATGTCATATTGTCTAAGGAAATGTTATATATATTTCAAGCAATAATAAGCTTAGAAATGAAATCATGAATGAAGCTCATGATTGATAAGCCTCATTTTTACATGTTTTATTGGGTTATATTTGTCCTATTTCTAATTGATAAATGATTGGTTGAGCTGCATTTGTGATATATTTTGATTACCTTGAAAGATATGATGCCGTGTGCAGTTTGTGTTATTTTAGCACAGGTTTTGATCTAAAAAAAGGGAGATCACACACGAACGCACACTAATGCATAGCAGCGAAGTTCGCGACCTTCCTCGCGCATGATCGAGCATAACACGCGAGGGTGTTTCGCGAGGGAAGGCTGAAGCACGTGTCATTTAGGCCTCGCGACTCGGCATCACGACCAACTATCGCGACGGAAGATCGCGAGGTCATGAGGAGGAGCATCGCGACCCGGAATCACGACAGAAGATCGCGAAGCAAGGCGGAAGGAGAGTCGCGACTTATCATCGCGATCATAGTTCGCGATAGCGGCTCGCGATCCGAACTAAGATTAGGGTTTGAGTATATTCGGGAGGCGGACATCAGAAGACAGACTACACAATTCACGAGAGAGAATAGCTTGGTTTATTATTCTAGAGCATAACACTTTTTGATATTGAGTTTTTGTGCACGTTTTTCATTAGAGTAATTTAGTTTGTTTTCATTCCAGTTTCATAGTTTAGTATTAGAGCTCTGATTTACGTCCGGATTCAAGTGTTACTTTGTTCATCGTGGAATCATACGGTTTTATCTATTTATTTCAATTCATATCATCTTTAATTATTTATTGCTTTGATAATTTAATTATGAGTAGCTAAATTCCGTATTGATCACGGAGTTTGTATGTCGACTAGATTCAGTATAATTTATCTGTTGATACTGTTTTGCCATCCCTTCATGATTTATAAATCTTGGCTTTAATTCTCATGTGTTGGTATCTGATCAATATCTATACATGCTAGTTATGTGATTAATGTCTTGGCGGAATTAATTGCATAATCGATATCTCGAATTTATAATACTGATTTTACCTTGAGTCCCGATTTTGAGATAGGTGAACCTGTAGGAGGTTATATCTTTGTGTGCTTTTGGTAATTAGCTTACTTTCTTGAGATCCGACGGAGATAGAGTTTAGGCTAACCTACTACTATAGGCGTCTGGCGGAAACTATAGTTACATTAGTGATCCTTCGTCTGAATGTGGATTAAATTGGTGAACATATTAATAGGTTAATTGTGTGAATCTGGTTAGGTTAAATACATCCCTAGGATCAATCTTTTATATTTGGTTTTATTCCCTCTTTATTTTCAATTCTAGTTTATAATCTTCTCTCTTGATTTTTGTTGCTTGGATAATAACGAAGGTTCTGTGTTAATTACTTGCTGTGTTCTCGAGTTGCAGTCTCTGTGGATACGATATATATACTTGCTGTTTTACTATCATTTATTTAGTAGGAATATTAGCGATCAAATTTTGGCGCCGTTGCCGGGGACTGTTTAGATTTCACAGTGATAATTTTCTGAATTGTAGTTATTAATTTTGGCGTTTAGAAAATAGAAAAAATAAAAAAAAAATATATTATATTATTTACGTGTTGTCAGAGATCGATTTGATTTTATCTCTCTCAGGGTGCATGATTACAAGATCTCAAAGGAGAAATTATTCCTTCGATCTTGAGATTGAAAGATCCCATAGAGAGAAAGCGAGAAAGAAGACAAGCAATGGCGATAAGCAACCTCAAGATAGAATGGCGAGATGGAACAGATGTGGCAAAGAATGCAAAGTTAATTGGCGTTGAATAATCGATAGGCAGTTAGGCGCTTAGCACTACCCATACCCCTAAATCACATGTACCGACCACCGACGGATCTGTTCCAAGGTGGAGGATGGGGGCCGAACGTGAATGCTAATAATTTCGAGCTAAAGCCTGCCATCATTAGTATGATACAAGCGGAACAGTTTGGGGGAGGGGTTACTGAAGACCCCAATGCACATCTAGAGGCGTTCTTGGATATCTGTGATACTATCAAGCAGAACGGAGTGCCAGCTGATGCCATCCGGATGCGGATGTTTGTGTTTTCGCTGAGGAACCAAGCTAAAGAATGGTGTAAGGAATTAGACAGATCAGGAATTAGTACATGGGAGCAGCTTTGCTAGAAATTTCTGTCTAAATACTTTCCACCTGCCAAGGCTCAGAAGATTATCGCTGAGATTTCTCATTTCTCACAATTGGAAGATGAGTCATTGTTTGAAGCCCGGGAAAGATTCAGAAGTCTCATGCGAAAATGTCCACAACATGGTTATTCCCTCAGCAGCGGTGACACGCTTTACTGATGGTCCATTGTCAACACCCGAAGTATTGTGGATGCTTCAGCCGGAGGATGCCTTCTCAACCGATGTATTGATGAAGCATTGAGAATAATTGAGGAGATGGCATCTAATAGCTATCAGTGGTCGATGGAGAGGCAGCCACTAAGAAGAGTCGCTGCTACCGAGGTGGATAGTAAGTACGATGATCTCTTAGAAAAGTTCACAGCATTGCAAAAGGAATGTGAAGAAGAAATGAAGGGAAAGATGATTGTTTTAATGGCACAGTATACTGAAGAGGCCAATTTTGTGAATCAGAGGAGTAATTTTCAGAGTCGAGGCTTCCAAGGAAATCAAAGTGCAAATCCGATTTTATCATCCGAATAATAGGAATCACCCTAATTTGTCTATGCAATGCTCGAATGCACAAGAACCACCACCGGTTTCACTGTAAATAATGGAGTCATTGTGGAGCCAAAGAAGACCATTGTCGAAGAGATGATGCAGAACTCTTGATGAGTAATCGCAGATTGCGTGAGCCATCAACAAATTGTGGCTCAACAGTAATACTCGAGATACTGAGACGGGCACGAATAAATGCTTTGGAAAGCATCACAATTCCATCAATAATACCGCTACTTCAATTGGAAAACAACTCAAGATGGTGGAAAATCAAGTAGGGAAGATGGCAAATGAGAGAGCCGGGGTTCACAGGCATGGTCAATTTCCAAGTAATACGGAGTAGAACCCGAAAAATAAGATACCTCAGAATCATGTGAATGCCATTCAGACGAGAAGTGGAAGGTCCTACATAAATCATCCAGAGTACGAAAGGGAGTAAGAGGATCAAACCACGGAGGAGCCATATTCTCGCCTCGCGAGTGAGTATCGCGAGAAAGAGACGCGAATCCAGAGAGAGTTGATCGCGAGGAAAGCATCGCCTGAAGGGAAGGAAGACCTCACGACAAACCATCGCGAGGAATGGTCGCGATCGCGAAACGCGAGCTCCGATGGAGAAGACCTCGCGACATTTCATCGTGATGAACCATCACGACCGAAGGTCGCGAATAAAGAAAATGAGCGCCTCGCGAGTGAGTCCAGAGAGAAAGACTCGCGAGGGAAGGCTAGAGAAGAATGATCGCGAAGATGTGCTGAAGACGTGATGGACCAAACATGCATTAATCCTACAACCCCCTTTCCTCAGCGTTTAGGGAAGCAAAAATACGATGCGAAGCTCACCCGTTTTATAGAGATGTTTCAGAAAGTGAATATCAATATACCTCTCCTTGATGCACTTCGAGATATGCCTGGATATATTAAATTCCTCAAGGATGCAGTGGCAAGCAAAAAGAAGCTGGGCAAATTTGAGACAATCAACCTCTCTGAAGAATGCATTGCTATAATTGAGAGGAAGCTACCACTCAAACAAAAGATCCAGGAGCTTTACTTTGTGTGCGTGATTGAGAGCATACTTTCCCGACGTGTTGTGCGATTTGGGAGCAAGCATTAACTTGATGCCACTATCAATTTTCAACCGCTTGGAGATCGGCGAGATGAAACCAACCACAATCTCCTTATTGATGGTCGACATGTCTGCATTTCTTACCCTAAGGAATTGTTGAAGATGTTACGTAAGAATTCAAGACTTTGTCTTTCCGCCGATTTTGTAATTTTGGATATGCTCAAGATAAAAATCAACCATTAATCTTGGGTCGACCTTTTCTAGCCTCTTGGTCGAGCTTTAATTGATGTCTTGAGGATGGTGATCTAACTTTAGATTGAACAAGGAGGAGCTCAAAATCTCGATTTATGATGCCATCAAGAGACATGATAGCTCAGATTCGAGGATTGTTGCTCAATCACCATTCTCACACCTTTTCAGCCAGTCAAAGATGATAAGCTAGAGCGATGCATCGAAATTCATTTTCTCTTATAATGATTTAGATGAAGCTTGTGATGAAATTTTAGAATATTTATCTGTGCTTGATACCACTCCCGTGTCTAAACAGGTCTCGTACTTGGATATTCACCGATCAGTTGATGGGGGTGCATAGAGAAAAGTTCATCAACAGAGAAGAAATCAGCAGTTGAAACCACAGATACACCCAAACTCGAACTGAAACCACTGCCAGATCATCTCAGGTATTCCTTTTTGGGAGATAATGATACTTACCCTGTTATTGTTTCTGCTCTGCTTAATCCTACAGAATTGGAAAAACTTCTGCGAGTTTTGAGAAAATACAAGCTATAGGATGGACCATTGCGGATATCGAGGAATCGGCCGTCTTTGTGCATGCACCGAATTTTATTGGAATCCGAGAATAGACCAAGGGTGCAACCTCAGCGCAGACTGAACCTAGCTATGCAAGAAGTGGTAAGAAAAGAGGTTTTGAAACTTTTAGACGTCGGGATGATATATGCCATATCCGACAGTGAGTGGGTAAGTCCCACGCAAGTGGTGTCCAAGAAGGAATGACGGTGATCAGGATGAGAACAATGAGTGATAGCAACACGTTTGGTCCTTTGGATGGAGGTGTGCATCGACATCGAGCATTAAATGCAGCCACGCCGTAGGATCACTTCCTTTACCTTTATTGATCAAATGTTAGATAGGTTAGCAGGTCATGAATTCCATTGCTTCTTGGACGGATACTCGGGATACAATCAGATCCTCATCGCTCCGGAAGATCACCATAAGATAGCATTTACCTATCCCTACGGTGTCTTCGCTTACAGACGAATGCCATTTGGACTATGTAATGCACCCGCCACGTTTCAGCGGTGTATGATGGCAATTTTTCATGGATTAATAGAAAATATCATGGAGGTATTTATGGATGATTTTTCTTTATTTGGATCCTCTTTTGATGTTTGTCTTGATAATCTTAGCTAGGTGTTGCAACGATGTGAGGATACATGCCTTGTGTTGAACTGGGACAAATGTCATTTTATGGTAAATGAAGGTATTGTATTAGGACATAGAGTCTCAACAGAGGGCTTGGAAGTTGATAGAGCTAAGGTGGTAGCCATTGAAAAATTACCTCCACCAACAAATGTGAAGTCAGTCCGAAGATTTCTAGGACATGCTGGATTCTACCGTCGCTTCATTCAGAATTTTTCTAAGATCACCAAACTTTTGTGTGGACTGTTAGAAAAAGATGTTAAATTTATTTTCACCAAAGACTGTTTAGAAGCTTTTGAGATTTTAAAAACTGCTATGACTACTACACCTGTTCTTATTTCCCCATATTGGAATGCACCATTCGAGTTGATGTGTGATGCCAGTGATTGGGCAATTGGAACTGTTTTGGGCCAAAAGAGAGATAAAATTTTCAAAGTCATATACTACGCCAAGAAGACATCGACTCGTCCGGATGAATTATACCACAACCGAAAAAGAGTTATTGGCGGTAGTATATGATTTTGATAAATTAAATCCATATTTAGTGGGTTCCCACACCATTGTGCACACTGACCATGCAGCTATACGTTTCCTCTTCAACAAGAAGGATTCGAAGCCACGTCTAGTTCGTTGGATTTTACTGTTGCAGGAATTCGATATGGAAATCCGGGATCGGAAAGGGTGCGAGAACGTAGTCGCTGATCACTTATCTCGATTAGAGCAACCGATGGAAGGCGATCACCCATATGTGCACATCAAAGAGCATTTTCCAGATGAGCATGTATTTGCAATTACTGATCATACGCCATGGTATGCTGATTTTGTAAATTATTTGGTGATCAGGAAAACCCCGGAAGGTCTACAATACCACCAAAGGAAGAAGTTTTTGCATGATGCAAAATTCTATTATTGGGAAGATCCACACCTGTATAGACGATGTGCTGATGGCTTCATCCGTACCTGTGTTTATCAATCCCAATGGAATAAGATCATTGCCGAGTGTCACAGCACCCCCACAGGAGGCCACTTTGGAGCTAATAGAACAACCATGAAGATCAATCAAAGTGGATTTTACTGGCCATCTATCTATAAGGATTGTCACGCCTTTGTCAAAGAATGTGATAGATGCTAAAGGATGGGTAATATTTCAAAAAGGGATGAGATGCCACAAATACATCATGATTGAGGTTGAATTGTTTGATGTATGGGGTATTGATTTTATGGGACCTTTCCCAAATTCTTGTGGTTTTGCTTGCAGTGGAATACGTCTCTAGGTGGGTGGAAGCTGTGCCTACAACCACCAATGATTCTAAAGTGGTGATTAAGTTCTTGCATAAGAATATTATGTCTCGGTATGGAACTCCGAGAGCTTTGCTCAGTGATGGGGGGAGCCACTTCAATAATAGGTGGTTGTCAGCAATGCTAGCCAAATACGGAGTCAAACACAAGATCACCACACCATACCACCCACAAGCTAATGGTCAAGCAGAGTTGGCAAATCGAGAGATCAAGCAAGTTCTAGAAAAGTCCATTGTCAACAAGAAGGATTGGGCGAAACATTTAGATGATGCACTATGGGCTTATAGGACGGTATACAAAACACCCATTGGTATGTCCCCGTATCAACTTGTGTTTGGGAAATCATGTCATTTACCTATGGAGATTGAACACAAGGCCTATTGGGCATTACGTAGGATAAATCAAGATTTTTAGTCACTGGACATACCAGAGAGAAGGATTTTTGAGTTAGATGAGTGGAGAAATCAAGCATTTGAGAACTCCAAAATCTACAAAGAGAGGGCCAAAGCATTTCACAACTTGAACATCAAGAAGAAAGACTTTGCTCCTGGGGATGAGGTACTTGTTTACAATTCTCGATTCGTCTCATTCCCGTGCAAGCTACAACAAAATGGTCGGCAGTAATCGTTGAAAAGAGCAATCATAATGGCACATTTGAACTTTTCAAATTGGATGGTAGTACGTTTACAATCAATGGGCATCGATTGAAATTTTATTTTAGACCTCATGGGAAGGAAGTGAGTGAATTGGCGTTATTTGAGGATCCCAAGTGATTGAGGTAATAGTCTAGCTAAAGACGTTAAATTAAGCACTGGTTGGGAGGTAAACCAATTATTTTATTTTTTTGTCTTGTTTTGTTTTGTTTTTGTTTCTGTTGGGTTTGTTCTGTTTTGATCTGTTTTTAAGTAGCTTGATTTTGAGTTGAGCGAACGGTGGAGTAGAGTTGAGCAAAAATTTCCGAAGAAATTTCATTCACGCCTCGCGAGACGCCAATTTGAATTAAGTTACGAGCAAAGTTCGTGAGGCCTACAAGCGAGCCCAGCCCGAGAGCAGAAAATAAATCCACCTCGCGACCCATAATCGTGACTTTTTATCGCGAAGTCGTGTCGCAAGCTCACGCGAGATCTGAGGTAACGCTTACTTCGCGACCCACTATCGCGACCCTTTGTCGCGAGGCCATGTCGCGAGTTCAGGTAAGGGTTTAATTCATGTTCTGAATGCGCCGCCCCTCTCGCGAACTCTCATCTCAAATTATCTATTTCCTCTCTCGCGAATTCTGTCCAAATTCCAGCACGCGAGGTAAGATTTCGATTTTGGTTTATATTCAGTATTTCAAATGCGTTCGCGAAATCCTTTCCCCTTGCACGCGAGGACAGCTCGCGAGTCGTGAATTTTTTTTACGAGAGTTAGGACGAAAGAATTGCTAGATTTGTTGAACTTTGCGTAGAATTTTTGTAGCTTCCCTTTATTGTTCTAGATGTTATTCCCTGCTCATAGATGTTATAAATTGGTAATGGAAGCATGGATTTACTTGATTTTCCCGTTGATTTCTATGAATTTTTGTGGAAATTTATTGGAGGAATTATTGGAGATATATTGTTTGAATTGTTGAATAATTTGTGGATTTAGCATTGTGTGTCTTTTCTTGAAATATTCATATGATATGATGCTAGATTTCAATATTTTGCTTAGTGTAAGGTTAAAATATTGAGCCATTGAGAAATATATCAGTTTGGGGGAGTTGAGAAAGTTCATGGGTCTAGATAAAGTATTGTTGCTTAGGCCAAACTGATGATTTTCTCTGCGTTATTTTTATGCATTAGGTCGAGGGTTATATTTGTGGAGTATATCTGATTTAATTAAATTTATTGCAGGTATCACTATGCCGTTTCGCAGAAAGGCTTCAGCCGCAGAAAAAGGGAAATGAACTATGTCGTCCACATCAGCTCAGACCGAGATCGTTCATGAGTCTCATCCTATGCTACAGGATATTACATTGCACACATCAGAATCATATGAACGAGTGGAAAGATTATCTAGATTAGAGACGCGTCGACTAGATTCATGCATCAAATGATCCGCATGATATGGGGATTTTGGATGATGTGATGATGCTCACCCGGGAGTGGGATTCCTTGGAGCATTCACAGAAATCGGTTCACTCACGGATCTCTAGCTTTGGAATTCCTATCCACATACCACCTTCACGTAAACGAGAATGGATCTTTTCTCGCATATGAGTTTCCACCGGGCAATCAAGAACGGAATTATCTTTAAAGATCCGCAGGAGATTGTCACGAGGACCCCACGAGCCATGTATCTAGGAGAAAGTGGGGTGAACATCGAGCCTTTTGGGCACGGTTAGCGTGAATGGAAGTTGAAAAATTTAAAGGATACAGCCCACAGACATCCTCAGCTGCATCAATCAGAAACCCAACAATGAGATACTTCCACAGGATGATCACCTCGAGCGTCCTAGCCCGGGACAATGCCGGGAAAGTTCAGAGTGCAGATATGCATATTTTAGCGGCAACCCTGGAAGGACGACCGATGAGTGTAGCGTATCTCCTGGCAGAGCATTTTGAGGCCCAAGCCCAAGTTGAGGGAGCTAGCATCTGTTGTGGGGGAATGATAACCCCAATCGCCACGTATTTCAACGTAGTCCCCACTGACGAGCCGATCACTCGAGAGATCTATCTTGATCGACGAGCCCTCAATTATATGCATTTCTTCAAGCCAAGAAAGGATAGGCTGTTGTGGAAGATCACGCAGACAGGTGGAAACATGGTACTTGAGCTGCCGAATGTAGCTCTCACTCGATTGAGCCACGGGGGTGTCCCAACGATACATAATATCATGATGAGGACTCCCGAGCATCTAGCAGCCCTTCAGCCTGATGTGCCACGCGACGATCCGGAGGCGGCAGAGCAACATAGAGCTCGGCGAGAGGAGGAAGTTCGCCACGAGCGAGGAGATGAGCTAGCCAGCAGAGCACGCAGTAGGGTCATCACTGCTCCATATGAGAGCACCGGACTTCGATCTATATGCTATGGAGGAATGGATTTATGACCGCATTGACAAGCGACATCAAGAGCTGCATGAGTACATAGATGACAGCCGAGTAGAGGAGCACCTCTATATTGATGAACGGGTTGATAGCTTGCGAGGATATATGGGCCAATATGAGCAGTGACGTCAACAAGAGAAAAACAAGCAGAGATGGGCAAAGCAGGCGCGATACAACGAGCAATATCTCAAGCTCCTGCAGGACATGCATAGCTCGTGGCCATATCATCCACCACCACCTCCGCAGTGAGCTTTGTTTTCTTTATCTTCTTGCTGCTCTTTGCTTTTTCTTTTTATGTTTGTTTCTTGTTTGTGTTTGTTTTTGTTTTGTTTTGTTTTGTTTTTCCTGTTTTGGTCTAGTGTCTATTTTGGATTGAGTTAAATGACGAGCAGCCGATGATGAGAATTGTTTTTATTAGAAAATCTATTGCAACTGATTTTGTGAGACGAAGCATGTTATGATTATTGTGAGTATTGAGCCTTTGAGAACTTGTTCAAACTTTTGAAACCTGTGAGACTTGAGCTGATCGTCATATCTTTTCGATCTTGTTTCTTTCGTGTGAATAGTTTGAAATAGCATGTGTTTCTCTAGAACTTGTTCTGGTTCTTTTTCGAGGTAGCATTGATGTGCTTAAGAATTATGAGATGATATTAGGCATTCTTTTCTTAGCCTAAACACTATCCAAACACTAACCTGTTATTTTATTATCTTTTGATGAGCCCGTTTGAGCCTACCTTATTCTTTCATATAGCCGTGGGTTGGGTTATGTTGTTAGTGAGATTTTTGGGTTGCTTGAAATTGAGGGTTGAGAAAAAGAAAGGAAAGAAAATTTATGTTGAGAAAGTGATAATAAAAGAAATAGTTGCTTACCCATATAAGTTCAAAATAAACTAAATGAAAAAGTTAGCACAAGTGTGCAAAGAGAACATAAATGGGTAAGTAACTAGTGTTGTGAGATGTTTATATTATTTATATACTAAAGTATGGAGTTCTTAAAAGAAAAATGACTCTTTGGTGTGGAGGATTGAAATGAATTGTGAAAATTTGGGAATTATGTCTTGTGATACTTGAGATGTTTTTCATTATGAGATTATGAGTCACTTAGCCTAAATATACTCTACCTTACCAAAGAGCCTACATTATAACCTTTTATCAGACCTTCTTGATCTTAGTTCTTGAGCAAATATTTGAGCAATGGAGAATTAGACGATTTGCAAGCTTATGGTAGATTCCATGTATTTTTAAACTTTGAGAGTATACACATCCTCCTTGATACACTTGAGTGTTTGAGTTTTCTTATATATATATCCATGTCGTGAGGATTCAAATTTAAGAAGGCTTGTGCTTATGATTTTTATGATATGTTGAGTTTAACGAAAGAGGTTGTGATTTGATTCATTTGCTTGAATCTTTTATTGCTCATTGCTCTGAGGCTTATTGCTTTTGTCATTCGACTCTTTGTCTATCGTTGGTCTTCTCTCTCTTGTTCTAATTTGTTTGAGGACAAACAAAAGGGTAAGTTTGGGGGAGTTGATAAACCTCATTTTTACCTGTTTTATTGGGTTATATTTGTCCTATTTCTAATTGATAAATGATTGGTTGAGCTGCATTTGTGATATATTTCGATTACCTTGAAAGATATGATGCCGTGTGCAGTTTGTGTTAATTTAGCACAGGTTTTGATCTAAAAAAATGGAGATCACACACGAACGCACACTAATGCATAGCAGCGAAGTTCGCGACCTTCCTCGCGCATGATCGAGCGCAACACGCGAGAGTGTTTCACGAGGGAAGGTGAAGCACGCGTCATTTAGGCCTCGCGACCCGGCATCGCGACCAACTATCGCGACGGAAGATCGCGAGGTCATGAGGAGGAGCATCGCGACCGAATCATGACGAAGATCGCGAAGCAAGGCGGAAGGAGAGTCGCGACTTATCATCGCGATCATAGTTCGCGATAGAGGCTCGCGATCCGAACTAAGATTAGGGTTTGAGTATATTCGGGAGGCGGACGTCAGAAGACAGACTACACAATTCACGAGAGAGAATAGCTTAGTTTATTATTCGAGCGTAACACTTTTGATATTGAGTTTTGTGCACGTTTTCATTAGAGTAATTTAGTTTGTTTTCATTCCGGTTTCATAGTTTAGTATTAGAGCTCGATTTACGCCCTCGGATTCAAGTGTTACTTTGTTCATCGTGGAATCATACGGTTTTATCTATTTATTTCAATTCATGTCATCTTTAATTATTTATTGCTTTGATAATTTAATTATGAGTAGCTAAATTCGTATTGATCACGGGGTTTGTATGTCCGACTAGATTCGTATAATTTATCTCGTTGATACTATTTTGCCGTCCTTCATGATTTATAAATCTTGCCTTTAATTCTCATGTGTTGGTATCGATCAATATCTATGCATGCTAGTTATGTGATTAATGTCTTGGAGGAATTAATTGCATAATCGATATCTGAAATTTATAATACAGTTTTTACCTTGAGTCCCGACGGAGATAGATGAACTGTAGGAGGTTATATCTTTGTGTGCTTTTGGTAATTAGCTTACTTCCCTTGAGACCCGACGGAGATAGAGTTTAGGCTAACCTACTACTATAGGCTGTCATGGCGGAAACTATAGTTACATTAGTGATCCTTCATCTGAATGTGGATTAAATTGGTGAACAGATTAATAGGTTAATTGTGTGAATCTGGTTAGGTTAAATACATCCCTAGGATCAGTCTTTTATATTTTGTTTTATTCCCTCTTTATTTTCAAGTCTAGTTTATAATCTTCTCTCTTGATTTTTGTTGCTTGGATAATAACGAAGGTTCTGTGTTAATGATATTCCTCATACCGCCCACCCAGGCAGCATTAAAGTTTATTATGATTTACTGAGAAAAGTTAGATAGTAAGGAATGAAATGAGATATAACCACGTTGTCGAGCATTGTCTCGGTTATCAACAAGTGAAGGCATTGTATCAATGGCCTTATAAGGAGTTATAATCTCTAGAGATACACAAATGAAAATGGAATGACCTAGCAATGGATTTTATGACGGGTTTTGTCACGCCCAATTCCCGAGGAAGGCACGGATGGGGGTGTGATTAGGGGTGGGGTTAAGAAGCGGGGAAGAAGGGATACATATAACATACACCATAAGAAGATGTGACCATGAAATCGGCAAAGATCTCCTCTATAACTAGGACATATCACGAAGGGAGGGTGCACAAACAATCCACCAATGTAATAATATCGATATCATAACCTCGTAAAAACATGATCTTGGTTTATTATAAGGAATGCAAGAAAGCAAAATAGCATTACGTCCCGTCAACTAGACTCATCAACCACGTAGCATGCTCATATCGAGACTCACGTGAGAATAACATAACAAATCTTGTTCCCAATCGAGAAAGCAAATAAGGGACAAGAATACATAATTATCGTAGCACGATATAACACAACATCGGAAGCATAGCATGAAGAACCCGCAGCTCCACCTCGGCGCCGCCGTCCGCCCT
The DNA here is from genome assembly GCA_036937905.1 of Salvia rosmarinus. Classification (NCBI taxonomy): domain Eukaryota; kingdom Viridiplantae; phylum Streptophyta; class Magnoliopsida; order Lamiales; family Lamiaceae; genus Salvia; species Salvia rosmarinus. The sequence continues at coordinate 58,408,575 of CM072822.1, read as the reverse complement.
CCTCCATCTGTGAAAAGATTTGAAAAAGAGTTTGGGGTGAGTACTAGCGCACTCAGCTGGGGTTTTATCGTAAATCAAAAGAGTCATGAGGCCGTGTTTAGAGCACTTACCTTAGAAGGTTTTAAAACGTAAATCCACTTCTAAGTAAGCAAAATAGATTTTTCATTTTTCGATACCTGATCCGTTATTCTTGTTATTCCCATCATAGAACCATGAACCACGGCTCGAACGTATCCCGCCACCCATCACATGACATTCATTCGCCCGAACATATCCAATCGACCCACGCCCGAACGTATCCGGTAGGCTAACTCGGTGTGGACTTGAGGGGTCAAATCGCCGTAACCATAACCACCTCATTACCATTTCCGTGTGGACTTCCGGTTCATCCCTTCGTAACCATAACCACGTGTTCGGGTCTATCCCCTTATGATCAATACTCAAGATGGTGATCAACCCACCGAATAGAGATCCGTGCACAACCATGATAGAACCATATCTTGGATCGAGAACAAGAATAATTTCACAAAAACATTTTACTGGCGTACATGTTTTATTTTGAAATATCGAGTAAATAACTCAAAATAAGCATATATAACCCAACTCGAGCATCGAAAACGTCAACGGGAGATATCTACGGATCCGATGACTTCATCGATCGACCGGTAGGTACAGTAACAAGACGGAACAACTTTTGGGGTCACTTCCCACAAAGCAAAGCAACAACGTGATCCAAACGACGATCGTAGCAAAATTAGGGTTTTCGACTTTTCAACCCACATTTGGCACTCTCCGGTTTTCAAATCAACTCGATCACGAGAAGGGAAATATATTCAGGCATCAAGACCTATAATAGGGTACCTTCAAAATATGCATGCATGCAAGTTGACTCAAATCTTAGCAACAAGAAGCTTCAAAAATCGATGCTATCCTCGGATCTAGGATAAACCATCCAAAATCGATGCATGAAAATGGAAACATAAGCAATATGCATAACCATCGAACATGGAATGACAAACGATGTTGAAAATGGATAACCCGGGCATGTACTTCCTTTAGAAAACTCAAGCAACGGAAAACATCCCGACATGCGTAACGCCAAAAATGTAAAAACGGAATCGGCATTTTAGTAGAATGCATAGGCGGAACTCAAAACCTAAAGGACCCGTGAGCTGAAAGGTGGCTCGTCGGCCACCAATCGTGGCCAACAAGGCACGGCGGCGTGGCGATTCGGTGCCCTTTGCCGGCCAATTGGTCGGCCTCACTGTTTTTCCGCCTCGTCGCTTTAGAATCCCGAGTTCTATGCTATACGATCTACTAAAAGGCGGAATCAAAACAAGAAATGACAAAAAGAAAACGGGCTGCGGGGGTGGTTGATCGGCGGTGGTGGCTCGGAAGAACAAGAATGGCGCGCCACGAGCCTCCCGGCTCGATCCCCACTCCTCCAGCTTCGCGCAGCACAGAGCTGCTCGGCTCTTCCGTAAACACGAGAGACGAAGGAAATGAGCGTTGAAAATGAAGGCCCTAGCCTCCTATTTATAGGAAAAGAGGGCTACGCTGTGCCACACATGGCGGCCTTTTCGAAAATGCAAAACCGACGCAACTTTTGCAAACGGACTCAAATTTAGCAAACTTGGTACCCATGGACACGAAATAAAATACCGGACACAATGACTATAAACAAGATATGCTTTTAAAAGACCAATGAAAAGTTCGGTTTTCGATAACTTCCCGAGTGCCAAACCTTCATGGGTGGTCGAAAACTGCATACTTAGTGTCTATGAATTATCATAAGACACTCTTCCTAACGCCTCGAGGTTTCGTGATGGTCGCATCACCGAAACAAAAGTCAACCTTTGACCTTTCTCAAAAACGTGCCATGCAAAATGAGCTTAAAAAGATGGGGTATTACGGTGTTTGCCAAAGTCATAAAGAAGACATTGCTATATGGGTAGTAGTGGATCGACTCACCAAATATGTTCATCTCTGCTATTCGGATGACTCATGGATCCGAAAAGTTAGCTCATCGACGTAAAGGAAATCGATATATATTCTGGGGTACCAAAACCTATCACTTGAGATAGAGACTCCAAGTTTACCCTAGAGTTGAACTAGCTCACCAAAAGGAGTTAGACACTAGATTGAACCTTAGCATAATTTTCACTCACGAGATAGATGGACAGTCAGAAAGGATAACCCAAACGCTTAAAGATATGATGAGGACATTAATGTTAAATCATAGGTGTAAGTTGATAAACGCGTATTTTACACGCTTATTGTTGATATTTAAAGATGAGTTTAGATTATTTAATGCGTTTACGATCGATTCTTAATGTTTTATCTATTTCTAGAAGATCTCGCTCTTGGGTGTTCTTTTGGTGTTGTGTAGGTCCATATGTTGAAAATCGAAGCAAGGAACGAAGCACAAGCCAAAATACACAATCGCTTGCTTTAGCGACCGCCTAGCGCCGCTAGGCTGGCCGCTAAGCAACCCGCTGAGAACCAAGCGAGACCGCGACCGCGACCGCACGCGAGAGCCCCAGCACGAGAACTCATCAGACGATTTTCGCGGTCATGGCTAGCGACCGCTAGCTGTGTCATGAGCCAACCATCGAAGAAGAGGCGATCGCGGCGAAGATTTGCGCGTGAGACATACTTAGCGGTCGACCTAGCGACCGCGAGGAAGGGTCGCGAGACCAATAGCGAAGGAAAAATTAGGGTTTGGGGTGTGCCTATATATATGGCAACACCCTCGCGCCCCCAACCGCACACACGTTCCTGCACCTCTTTTTCGAGTTTTCATCAGTTTTACAATTTTTAGCCTTAGCTTCCATCTAATTTCATTCTAGAGTTTAGTTGAGCATTGTTCTTCGTTAGTTTTATGTTTTGTTCACGATCCGAACGTTTTCGTCAGGACAATCTTCTGAAATTTCCGTTTTCACCGAGGTTGATTCAAGTCCAACGATTGTTCATCGACGCAACAACACGGGTTTCATTTATATAATTTCTATTTTATGGTTAAATCGTATTTTATTCCGTTTATTATGTCTCGCTAGATTGCTCTAATCTAGGGTTTGCATGATTCGATCCTATATGTTGTGATTCTCGTTATCGCTATTTACCTTCAGGCATTGATTCATTATTCTTGGTGCCGATTTATATGTGTTAATTTCGATCAATCTTGATGCATATCTAGTTGTCGGTTAATTACGTAATTGTATTAATTGTCAATCGATCTTGAATGCATGATACGAATAAGCCTTGAGTCGTAGTCGAGATAGGATATTCGTAGGAAGCATATTCTTTGTGATCTGTTTGGAGTTACTTGTTTTCACCTAGAGGCGAATAAAGAATAGGAAAACTAGTAATCTCTGACCGCAATTGTCGTAATGAAGTTGTCGGTTATATATGTGATCTTCCATCTTGTCGGATTAAAATTGGCTAATAGGAGCAGGATAAACATACGTTGTGGATAGGATTAATGCATCCCTAGGGTTAGTCTCTCTTATCTGTTTTTACCATTCGAGTGTTTGTTTGCGTTATTTTATTTCCTACATGGTTACATCTGCTTTGGATTAAATTCCGAAGCCCTAAAATCTTACCAAACCAAATCTGTTGCTTGGATAATGATGAATTCTTGTTGAGTTAGCTTCTGTGTTTTCGCATTACAATCCCTGTGGATACGATACTCTGCTTACCTTATACTTGCGCGTTTTTGTGTTAGAAAAGTGAGCGATCAAATTTTGGCGCCGTTGCCGGGGATTGTTAAGATCATATAGGAATAACTTGACAATTTGGAATTATTAATTCAAGTTGTATTTTATTTTTATTTTTATTTCTTGCCAATCTGATTTCCTTCTTTTTCTCCAGGTAGTTTATGTTCACAAGGTCCCGGGGACCTCCTGAACTACACTTTGATCCGGAAATCGAAAATTCACAAAGGAAGGAGGAGGCAAGAAGAAAGGAAGCAATGGCAGCAAATCGAACAATCGTAACAACGGGCGTTCCTCCCAAGTAGCCGCACGCATAGCGATTTTACTGTAAATGCGGCGTAATTGGCAACCATGGGACTCGTTGTCCCCGCCCGGAGGCAAGCACCGCTGAACTATATGTACGGACCTCCCATCGAGCAATTTCAAGGAGGCGGATGGGGCCCAAGTAAACGCTTAATAACTTTGAGTGAAGCCGCCTTATCGGCATGGTTGAGGGAACAGTTCGGAGGAGTAGTCACAGAGGATCCGAATGCCCATCTCGAGACATATCTCGACATTTGTGACACCATCAAACAGAATGGGGTGCCACAAGACACAATCCGGATGCGCATGTTCGGATTTTCTTTGCGTAATCAAGCAAAAGCGGTTCAAGACCTTAGATCGCCTTTGGTATCAACAGTTGGGAAACTCGTGTGAAAAATTTCTCTCAAGTACTTTCCACCGCCAAGCACGTAAGATCATAGCCGAGATTTCCCACTTCTCCCGATTAGGAGATGAATCTTTATTCGAGTCGTGGGAAAGATTCGGGGCCTATTGAGAAGGTGCACAAAGATGGATTTTCGAGGAGAGCAGTTACACGCTTTTATAGCGGTGACACCTCACACAAGGAGTATTGTTGACGATCGTCAGGGGCTGCCTATTCAGCAGACGTGTAGACGAGGCCACCGCATCCTAGAAGAGATGGCGGCCAGCAGCTATCGATGGCGATGGAGAGGACACCGGTGGTGAAGGTCACTCTTGTTGAAAGCGATTGGCACGATAATATTATGGAGCAGTTCACCCTGTTGAGAAGCCAATTTGAGAAAGAAAGGAAAGGAAAGGGCGTGGCTCAGATAAATGCTGCAGAGTCAGATATAAATGAGGTTGAGGACGTGAATTACATCAATCAGAGGAACAACCGTCCTGGGGGGAATCCGCGTATAATCCAAGCAAAGTAAATCACCCAAATTTCGACGCCAACCCTAATAATTTTCAACACCTCCGCTTGTGTTTCTCGATTCGAATGGAGTAATTCAAGAGACGAAGAAGCCGAGCATGGAAGATCGATACAACAAATGGCGATACAATGAATTCGCTTATCGGCAAAGACCGCGTAAGATGAATTATTTGGAGTCCACAAGGCGGCAATGGGGAAGCATATGAAGATAATGGAAAATCAAATAAGTCGATAGCCGCTTGCCAGAATGGGCGAGCCAAGTCGGGCCAATTTCCGAGTAATACGGAGGTAAACCCTAAAAATCACCGTAATGCCATTCAATTGAGGTGGACGAGCCTATCAAAATCACGAAGAAGAACGGTGAAAACGGGCAAAGAAAGAGGATTCGCGATCGAAGCTCGCGATCGCGAGCCCGTCCGCGAGGAATCTACAAGATGGAAAAGATCTCGCGAAGGTTCGGTGGGCACGACAAGTCAAGACGCGCACCAGAAGTCGGTCCGAGGGCTCCATGAGCGACCCAGCGGTCGCTAGTGATCTTAGGCGGCCACGAAACAAGGCGTAAGCTTTAGACGCAAACCCAGCGCCCGAGAAAGCGCCGCGCACGCCCGCGAATACTGGCGACGATGGCGTCTAGTTGCTAGCGATCGCGACACGCGTCGCGAGGCTGATCGCTGGCGGCCAACAAGAAAGAAATTTCCAACATACGTGCCTCCAATTCCGCTTCCAAGCCGTTTAGCCAAGCCCAAATACGATGAGAAGTTGACCAGTTCATGGAGATGTTTCAAAAGGCACATCAATATTCCTTTACTTGATGCACTCGAGACATGCCGGGTTACGTGAAGTTTTAAAAGATGTCGCCAATAAAAAGAAGCTTGGGAAATTCGAGACGAAAAATCTGTCTCAAGAGTGCGATCTTTGTCATCGAAGAAGTTGCCGCTCAGCGAAGGATCTGTGCACCACCATAAGATGTGTCATCGGAGGATAGACATTCTCCAAGGGTTCGTGTGATTTGGGGCAAGCATCAACTGATGTCGTTGTCCATTTTAATAGATTGAGATTGAGAGATCAAGCCGACCACCATAGCTCTTTAGATGGCGACACTTGGTGACTTATCCGAAAGGGATAGTGGATGACGTGCTCGTGAAAGTTCGAGATTTCATCTTCCCGGTGATTTCGTTGTTCTCGATATGCGGAGGATGGAATACACCTCTTATTCTCGGGCGACCGTTCTAGCTACCGCAGCAGCGATCGGCGTGTAAGATGGAGATCTCACCTTCGAGTCAACGACGAGGAGATGAAAATCTATATATGATGCTATGAAGCAGCGACTCGACGAGCGACCATGGAAGACTGTCGGGTTATAGAGCACTGTCGCCCACTCAATTTCAGCCATCCGACTCGGTGGAGTTTTGTATACAGAACTCGATCTTCTCACCCGCAGACCTTGATGAGGCGTGTGATGAGATTTTAGAGTACCTTGAGTCCATCGAAGAAGTCAAGGCCTCCCCGGAGTCGGTGCCTTATTTAGACGTGAGGAAGCCGATTGGAGGAGAGGATGACGTGGCAACCAAGAAGGATGACACGCCCAAGTTAGAGTTAAAGGAGCTGCCGGACCACCTTCAGTATGCCTTCTTAGGTGACGATGAGACGTGCCCGGTGATAATATCTTCGGCTTTGACAGATGAGGAGGCACAGAAACTGATGGTTGTGCTGAAGCAGTACAAGTCTGCGATTGGGTGAACTATTTCGATATCAAGGGGTCACCGATTTGCATGCACCGGATCCCGTTAGAGAATGAATACAAGCGAAGGTGCAACCTCAACGCCGATCGAATCCGGCAATGCAAGAGGTCGCCGAAAAGAAGTGTTGAAGTCTTAGACGCAGTATGATCTATGCCATATCCGATAGCGAGTGGGTTAGCCCAACTCAAGTGGTATCCAAGAAAGGGGGTATCACGGTGATCAGAGATGAGACAAACGAGCTTGTGGCAACAAGACTCGCGATAGGATGGTGAGTTTGCATCGACTATCGTGTTTTAACACGCCCACGAGGAAGGACCATTTTCCCTACCCTTTATTGATCGATGTTGGACGGACTAGCGGGTATGAGTTCTATTGTTTTCTCGATGGATATTCGGGTACAATCGATTGCCATCGCCTCAAGATCGAGACAAGACGGCGCTACATGCCAGTATGAAGTTTTCGCCTATAGGCGAATGCCGCTTGATTGTGCAATGCTCCACCACGCTCCAAAGGTGCATGATGTCCATCTTCCATGGGTTAATTGAGAATATTATGGAAGTCTTTATGGACGACTTTTCCGTATTGGCTCTTCGTTAGACCATTGTCTCCACAACCTATCACAAGTGCCGCAAAGATGCGTGGAGACAAATCTTGTTCTAAATTGGGAGAAGGCCATTTCATGGTAAAGGAAGGTATCGTGCTTGGTCACAAAGTCTCGCCAAAGGTTTGGAAGTGGACCGAGCAAAGATAGTAGCTATCGAGAAACTACCTCCGCCCACAAATGTCAAATCGGTGAGGAGTTTTCTCGGTCATGCGGCTTCTATAGAAGGTTTATCAAGGATTTCGGCAATCACGAAGCCACTATGGATCGCCGAGAAAGATACAAAGTTTATGTTCACAAGTGAGTGTTTGGAGACGTCGAGAAATTGAAATTAGCCCCGATCTCAACCCCGCTTTGGTATCACCGATTGAGTCAACCGCTCGAGTGATGTGTGATGCGAGTGATTGGGCGATGGGAGTCGTGTTAGCGTAAACGAGACAAACTTTTCCGAGTCATCTATTATGCAAGTAAGACTCTCGACTCTGCTCAAATGAACTACACCACCACCGAGAAGGAATTACTTGCTGTGGTCTACGCTTTTGATAAGTTTAGACCTTATTTGGTGGGCACCCACACTATTGTCCACACTAACCATGCCGCCATTCGTCATCTGTTCGCCAAGAAAGATTCAAAGCCCAGATTGGTGAGATGGATACTCCTTCTTCAAGAGTTCGACATGGAAATTAAAGATAGAAAGGGCTGCAAAAATGTGGTTGCCGACCACTTGTCGCGATTGGAGAAACCAGTCGAAGGAGAGGATAAGAAGATTGGGATCAAGGAGAACTTCCTGCACGAGCACATCTTGAGCATCATTGATCGCACACCATGGTATGCAGATTTTGTCAATTATTTGGTGATTGAGTTTTACCTCCATCGTGCAAAGGTCATTTGAAAAGAAATTTCTCCACGATGTCAAGTTCTATTATTGGGACGATCCTCATCTCTACCACCGATGTGCCGATGGTCCGATACATCATCGTGTTCCCCAAGGAGAATGGGAGAACATAATCCATGAGTGCCATAGTTCGTTGAATGGAGGCCATTTTGCGTGACAAGACAGTGCAAAGATTTACCACAATGGATTCTATCGCCTTCGATCTTCAAGGATTGCGGTCTTTTATCAAGAGTTGTGATCGTTGTCAAAGAATGGGAACGCCACTAAGAAAGACGAGATGCCACGAGAAAACCATCATGGAGGTGAAACTATTTCACGATGGGGATCGACTTCATGGGTCCGCTCCCATGTCTTGTGGTTACACGTACATTCTTCTTCTTTGTGGAGTATGTTTCCGTTGGGTAGGCGATTCCCATCGTCACGAACGACTCCAAAGTAGTGATCAAGTTCCTCCACAAGAACATTTCGACTCGATTTGGAGTCCCGAGGGCGCTGATCGGCGATGGGGGTCGCGTTTTAATAATAAGTGGCTAGGCAACGTTCTAGCCAAATATGGTGTAAACGTAGAGTCACCTCCTTACCATCCACAAGCAAGCGGGCAAGTCGAGCTGCCAACCGAGAGATCAAGCGATTTAGAGAAATCGGTTGTTCATCGCAAGGATTGGGCAAAGCGGTTGATGATGCTCTTTGAGCCACCGGATGCTACAAAGCCCCATCGGCTATCTCCATATCAAATGGTATTTGGTAAATCTTGCCATTTACGGTTGAATTGGAGCACAAAGCATATTGGGCCCGAGAAGAATCAACATGGATTTCAAGGAGGCGGTTTGATGAAAGTGACCAATTGTTGGAGCTTGATGAGTGGAGGAATGAAGCTTTTGAAAATTCCGGTTTGAGGAAAGAGCACGAAATTCCACGATCTCCACATTCGCTCCAAAGGATTCTCACGGGTAATGAAGTTTTGCTTTACAATGCTCGACCAGTCTCTTCCCGGAAAGCTCAAATCAAGATGGTCGGGGCCAGATCGGTTTACGTGCACATGCCAATGGGAGTTACGACTGCTAGACTCGGGTGGCAACATTTTAAGGTGAGCGGACAATACCTCAAATCATACTTCAAGTCACACTTCAATCGAGAAGTCAAGGTGACCAAGCTCAACGAACCATGATAAGAGGTACCGCCGAGCTAGCGACGATAATTCTAGCTTGGTTGGGAGGTAACCCAACAGCTTTACATGCTTTTGTTTTGTTGTTTTTTTTGTTTTGGTTGTTTTCTTTGTTTGTGTCGTGTCTCGTTGTTTTGTTAGGTCCCAAAGTTTTAATAGTTTTTTAAAAAAAAAAAAACAAGTACTAGCGACCACCCGCGACCGCGAGGTGTGGTCGCAAAAGCGGGCGTAACGTTTTTGGGCGGCGAGCGGATCTCGCGGCCAGCTCGCGATCGCGAGCTCGACCGCGAGATCCATCATGACCTGCCCGACCCGCCGCCCGTGACCCGCGTTTAACACTTTTTCCCATTTTGTAACCTACACGCACACACACCTTTTCTCGAAAAATAGCACCTCCTTCCCTCTCAAGCACCCAAGGCACTTCTCTCCCTTTTTCTTGTGTTTCTCCATCAAATCCACTCAAGGTATGCTACTTTTGCTTCATTCTTCATGGGTTTACATTTCTTGAGCATGATTTGGAAGAATTTTGTCCATTTATCCTATTGATGTGGGTTATTTAAATTTGAGAAACTAGGGCTTATTTTGTTAGATTTGTTTGGTGTTTGAGCATGGTTTGTCCAATGTTAGGTTTATTAATGTTTATACACGTATATTGTTAGTTTAATTTGCCCACATTGTTGATTTGGGTTCAAAAATCTGAGAAATAACCATTGAAATCACCACACATCAGGTTTCGCCGACCGCTTTCATGACATGGCGGTCAGGCGAGGTCTGGCGCCGCTGTATGGCTATGGCCGCCCGCTTGTGACCGCTAAACCTTGCCTCATGACCACCCTCGCGACCACAAGGCGTGGTCGCGAGAATGTGACCGTAACGCCCAATTATGAATTTTTTTTGTCAGTGTGTGTTTTCCCACCCCTTTTGTCTTGCTAGATTATATGAAAATATGGGAAAATAATTTGACTAAGTTGAAGTTTGGGGATCTATATTGAGCATTTTGGGTTGACGTTGTTTTGATAGTTGATACATACATGCTACCGACTTTGAAATTTTTTTGAGGTACAATATGCGCCGTACTCACGGTCACAAGCGCAAGTGGCAAGAGCATTGTCTCCACTTCCCACGACGAGCTACAAGATGAGCTCCACGACGAGCTACGATGAGCCTCACGATGAACCCACGACGAGCCACGCAACGCGCCTTCAAGATGAATTCGATCCAAATAATTTTGGAGTCGATCGCCGAACGACTCGCCCAGAAGCCGTTGAATCGATTGGTGAGATTACGCGCGAGCATTCACGGTTCATGTGCATCAACACTTGTCAAGAGATGGGTATAAGCAATGACGTGACGTGGTTGGCCGAGAGATCCGGCCGTACTCGCTATCACGCCAACTATCTAACATACCGGATCCCGACGTTGGAATTCCTGTCGACTATCCATGTCCACAAGACAAACGGAATGCCGGATTACATCACGCCCAACTTGACAATGAGCCCCATCAACTATCCGTGGACGAACTAAATGGAATAATCAACGAAAATCGGAGGAAACTACATAGGGACGCCGAGTACACGGTCCAAAGTGTATGGCCAAAGTTCATGGACTCGGGACTCGAGCACACCGCACTATGATGCCTCGAGATCGAAGGCTAGCTCGACACGGAATCCGGTGGTCCGTTACTTCCACCGCTCATCACGCTCACCATACATGGCCGTCAACGCCATCGTTCGACCAAATTGTTCCTTCGATCGCCGCAATAGCACGAGGTCCTTATAGAATGGTAAGGTCGACCCAGTCGAATCTCTCGAGGAAGGCTTAATGTGGCTACGGTTCTATGTCAAACACGAAAATGTAAAAGGAAAACTAACGCCCTAACATAAGGGATCCATCATGGAAAGGACGGCGAGGAAATAAAATAAAGCAGGGAAAACGGATGCACTTGGACAGCAATAGGAATTGACGATACACGAAATTGGAGACGGTGTTCTAGGATTCAAATCTATCCTCACAATTAATGGATCAATAATCGATACACAATGCATAAAATACCCACACTTCTCACCAAACGGCCAACACTAACTAATCTCTCGATTACGTCAACATTAGACTCGAACTTAATGACAGGGGATCTCTCGACCAACCCACCATCAACTACGAAAGATATTTCACTACAAAAGTACACAATAGCAAAACCCTATCCACATATATCAATTATCCAACAACAAACCAATCTCTCGATCACTTTCGTTGTCAAACTCATATTTAATATAAATCTGCTCTCGCATATCTTCATAATCAAATATAAGCACACAATCAACCTACACTATTCTTTCGAACACCATGTATGAAGATCATGAAATAACCAATTTATACAAATAGGAAAATCACAAATCATCAATTCACTAATCGCAATTCAAGACAAGAACGATTAAACATATATTTCTCAACAAATCATAATTTATCTCATAGCAGAAATGATTCTAATCCCAATTACATAGACATAATTAAAATCAGAAAAACTTGCAACCTTTCATAGACAAATTCGTCTTCCAAATATCCGGAATCGTACAATCCAATTGTTAATCCAAGTACGAAATAATTAAAGGGAAAAGAAAAGGAAAAGAAAGAAAATGGAGAAAAATATGAGAGGAGGCGCAAATAATCTGAACGTGTTTTTGCCTAGGGTTCCGTGCGTTTTAATTTATATAAATAGCAGAAGAAAAATCACGCGCAGCGTCGGACGTCTCGCGTCGCCGGACGCGACGCGGGAAAGAATTGGTCGCCTTGTGCCGGACGCGTCGCTTGGCCGGACGATGAAGTCTCTCGAAGAGCGGTGAACACACCCAACGCCGGACGATCGCGTGTCGGACGCAAGGTGTCTCGAATGGACAGCCAAAACTCCCAGCCGGACGCACTTGCCAACGCCGGACGGAGGATGAAGCGTCGGTTGGAGATGAAACGTGCGCTGGGGCTGAAGGAAGAGGTGAAACGTGCGCTGGGGTTGGCCAAACGTGCGCTGGGCTGAAGGAAGAGGCCAAACGTGCGCTGGGGCTGTGTGGGCGCGCGCTTGGGCGTGGGCAGCGTCGGACGGCGCGCAGCGCCGGACGCGCTCGCGCGTGCGCGTGCGCGACTTCGCGGTTTCGCTCCGTTCTCTCTCGTCCGAACTCCGAATTGAGATCCGTTTGCGCCCACGGACTCCTATCGCGATGCTCTTCAATATAGGATAATTATTGGTAGATAAATTTCATCCTATTTAATGTCATTTTTCTGCAAAACATCGAAACAAACCAAATAAGTTCAATTCGATCAATACTAATCAAACCAACGACATAAATAGGACAAACCATTGAAAATGATATGCAAAACAATACCAAGAATACGCACAAATTAATACTAAACACCGGCACTGTTCTATCACAAGACATGTGCATCCCGATTGAGCCATGTTCAACTGGAAGATGATGCCAAGATGTTCCTAGCTCAAGACTTCCACATGCGGTCCACGGTTTGGGTAATTCAAAGATATGCATAGGGATTCATCACCCCATTGCCGATTTTTGGGATAACGATTCGAGAGAGTCCGATCTCTCACGACATCTTCTGGACAAGCCGTGCCTATACGCCCGTGACGTTCTCAAGAGGCACCCCGGATGTTACCGTGGGTCGTTATATGATCAAACGCCAATCGCTTTTCCGCCTACCCAATCCGAGCTCACCAAGATAAGCCGCTACTTTCACGCTGGATGCCAATTGAATTTGAGCTCCCCAAGACTATGCATGGACGCAGCGCGTGAACGCAAGGCGAGGTCGGGGCTAACAACCGCATGAGGAGCAAGCCGAGGTGAAGTGGCTCCCGAGATAGGCGGCATATTGCACCCGCCACCCGCTCGAGGCGATCCCGGATTTATGATCGATTAGATCAAATAGATGGTCGTCTAAACCACATCGACGGAGCGACCTCGATGATGGAACAAAGAAGCCCTCTTCACCCAACATCGTGCACATCTCGAGCAACAACGTAAGATGATGGAGATGATGCGTGATGGGATCGATGGCGCGATTCTATCCGCCACCGAGTATGTGCGGCATTCAAGGTAAGTTTTCTCCCAACTACTTTTTTCGCAAACCTTATTGCCCACATGTTCACAATAAGTTTGGGAGTAGACGAGTTTGGTTGGTTGAGAACTCATTTATGTTTCGTGTTTTTTTTGTTAAGTTGTTATGCTTTGGGGTCTTTTGTCGTGTTGTTGTTTTGCTGTTTGTTTTTGTGTCTGTCGATCAACGAGTTAAGTGAAGTGTGTTAATTCATGTGGCCAATGACGATAGAAATTTTTGGTGAAATTTAATGATAGTGCACATGATATGTTAGAAAATGACGCATGAACGACTTGAGATGGCTTAGGCTTGTTGTTTTTCACCATTTGCTTATCCTGTGAGACTTGAGCTTCACTGTATACATATTTTGATACAGTTGCTTTTAAATTGTGTGATATCGTGCATGTGATTATTTTCTAGAACTTGCCGCTTTTACGTGTCGAGACCGCAATATGTGTTTCAATTTGAAAGGATAAAGGCCATCTTTGTTAACCACATATTCACCCAAACACTAACCGATGATATATACCATTTGTCGCTTCTTCGAGCCTTTATTAGACTTTTTCTTTCGATTAACGGATGATAGGAGGTGAGGATGGATATGGGAATCAAAGGGTTGAAATTTTGATGTAGTTATGACAAGAAAATTACTTTTAGAGAAATACATCGTGGTGAAGAATAGTACCTTTATTGTGAATGATAAACCCTATAAGCTCTAGAAAAGAAAAAAAAAAAGCAATGATAAGTTCACTATGTATGTTGAGCATAAAGGGTCTTTAATCAAAGTATAGGTACTTTCTGTGGCATAAAACGTTGATTTAGCACATTGGGAAAGAAGAGGAAAATGGACAAAGTCCATATGTGTCGAAAAGTATAAATGGGGGTGCTTGGAATATTCTTGAGTCACTTAGCCATATATTATCTTACCTTAACCAATGTGCCTACATTACAACTTATGAAAAGACCTCTTTGATCCTAATTTGAACACAATGACGCGGTGGAGATATTAGAGAAACGGCAAGCCTATGGTAAGATGTTGCATTGCATTGATCGTTGAGTGTATACACGTTCTACATTTCTTTATGAGTTGAGTATATCCTATATTTTACACACATGCCATTGTGAGGGTTGAATTAAATGAGTTTTTGCCGTCAATTGTTGTTTGTGTTGAGTTGACTAACGTCGTCATGTGCACTAATATTTTTGAGCGTTAATATGTTTCTGAGGCTTAGAATGGTTATCATCTTTGCTACGCTCGTTGATCTTTTCGTTGTGTCTTTCTGTTTTGGTTTGGTTTGAGGACAAACAAAGATTTAAGTTTGGGGGTTTGATAAAGGCTAATTTTTCACGCTTATTGTTGATATTTAAAGATGAGTTTAGATCATTTAATGTGCCACGTATCGATTCTTAATGTTTTATCTATTTCTAGAAGATACTACTCTTGGGTGTTCTTTTGGTGTTGTGTAGGTCCATATGTTGAAAATCGAAGCAAGCAACGAAGACGAGCCAAATGCACAACCGCCTGCTTTTAGCGACCGCCTAGCGGTCACCATTTGGGCCGCCAGCAACCCGTGCGAGAACCAAGCGAGACCGCGACCGCGACTGCACGCCGAGAGAGCCCCAAGATCGAGAACTCATCAGACGATTTCGCGGTCATGGCTAGCGACCGCTAGCCAGGCCGCGAGCCAACCATGCGAGCGCAAGAGGCGACCGCGAGCGAAGATTGCGCGCCCGAGACATACTTAGCGGTCGACCTAGCGACCGCGAGAGCGGTCGCGAGACCCCAATGCGAATGAAAATTAGGGTTTGGGGTGTGCCTATATACGGCAACACCCTCGCGCGCCAACTTCGCATACACACGTTCCCGCACCTCTTTTCTCGAAGTTTTCATCGTTTTACAATTTTAGCCTTAGCTTCCATCTAATTTCATTCTAGAGTTTAGTTGAGCATTGTTCTTCGTTAGTTTTACGTTTTGTCTCACGATCCGAACGTTTTCGTCCGGACAATCTTTGCAAATTTCCGTTTTTCGTTGAGGTTGGGATTCAAGCCCAACGATTGTTCATCAGACGCTTCAATACGGGTTTCATTTATATAATTTCTATTTTTATGGTTAAATCGTATTTTATTCCGTTTATTATGTCTGGCTAGATTTCTGTTATAATCCTAGGGTTTGCATGATTCGATCCTATATGTTGTGATTCCTGTTATCGCTATTTACCTTCCAGGCATTGATTCATGATTCTTGGTGCTTATTTATATGTGTTAATTTCTGATCAATCTTGATGCATATCTAGTTGTCGGTTAATTACGTAATTGTATTAATTGTCAATCGATCTTGAATGCATGATACGAATAAGCCTTGAGTCGTAGCTGAGATAGGATATTTGTAGGAAACATATTCTTTGTGATCTGTTTGGAGTTGCTTGTTTTTCACCTAGAGACGTAACATTAATAGGAAAAACTAGTAATCTACAGCCGCAATTGTCGTAACAGAAGTTGTCGGTTATATATGTGATCTTCCATCTTGTCTGGATTAAAATTGGCTAATAGGAACATGATAAACATACGTTGTGGATAGGATTAATGCATCCCTAGGGTTAGTCTCTCTTATCTGTTTTTACCATTCGAGTGTTTGTTTGCGTTATTTTATTTCTGCATGGTTACATCCTTTGGATTAAATTCAAGCCCTAAAATCTTACCAAACCAAATCATTGCTTGGATAATAATGAATTCTTGTTGAGTTAGCTACGTGAGCCAGACATAATCCATGTGGATACGATACCGCTTACCTTAAACTTGCGGCGTTTTCGTGTTAGAAAAGTGAGCGATCACAAGTGGGAACATGTTATACCACTTGTTAAGTTCACATACGACCATAGTTGTCAAACAACGATCAATATAGCCATATGAGGCATTATGTGGAAAGAAGTATCGACTACCACTTTATTGTAATAAAGTAGGTGAGAGAAAGTAAAAGGTCCTGACAACGTAAATGAAATGATTAAGATATCTGGCAAATGAGGCAAAGAATAAAAGGAGCTCAAGATAGACAAAAGTCTCACCGACACGGCGTAGATCCGAAATGCATTTGAATGCGAAATAAAGTTTCTTAAGATTTCTCCATCGAGGAAATTATAAGGTTCAAAGTACAAAGGAAGTTGAGATCACGCTTTATAGGAACTCACGAGATCCTAGAAATGATAAGCTCGAGAGCTTATAGATCGCTTTCCACCAAATTTGGGAATACGTAATGTTTTCCACGTGTCACAGTTAAGAAAGTATGAATATGATCCAAAACACGTGATCCACCATGATGATGTATTCTTAACCCAAATATGAATTATGAGGAAAAATCTACGACTATTTTGATCGTAAGATTCAGCGGTTAAGAAACAAGTTTATACCGTTAATGAAAGTCCAATAGAGAAACCATGGACAAAAGGAAATCACGTGGAAAATTGAAGATGTTATGATGCAAAGATACCCCATACTTTTTGAGGTATGCAAATTTCGGGACGAAATTTCTTTTAAGGGGGGTGGAATGTAATACCCCGAAGTTTTAAGAGCTTAATTACGATAATAAAAATTGTAAATTAGGGTTTCGTCTCGATAATTGAAATAGTAAATTATCGAAGATTGATTTCGATCATTTATGATACGAAGATTCTTATGTAATATTAACTAATGATTAGTGAATTAAGGAATGTAATTTATGTTATTCCTTTGATAGCATAATTCTAACGTCGATAGAATATCGATAGTTAATTACGTTATTATTTTTCTAAGTGGCGAAGCTTAGAATTAAATTTCCTTATGAATGAAATGAATTAATAAAGTGATTACGACTTTATTATCAACGATTTAGAGATGATTCAATTATCAACGTTTTGAGATGTTTCGAACGTCAACGTTTAGAGATGATTCGAAAATTAAATCTAATGATCAAGGAATTATAATATTTAAATTCCTAGGATTATTTTATGTAATAAGAGCATTATTTATCATTAAAATAATGCTAGAGAATTAAGGAATATTTGTTGAATAAGCTAGCAATTTTCGAAACCCCGATTTGAAAATTAGGGTTTTTAACACATGAAATCATTTTAATGATTTTTTCTATGATTTAATTCATCATCTAAGACATATATTATGTTATATAGCTATTAATTACAAGAAAATAAAATGTTTGGCACCTAAATCACAAAAGTGCGTGGGTATTGATAAATAAGAAGGATTGAATAAAGTTTGCTAATCTTTATGCCATGTGATATTATAATTGTTATAGTAGGATTTTACTACACATAAAACAAGATCATTAATGGAGGAATCAAGTGGAATGTGTGATGGCATTGAGATAGCCGTGTAATATGATCACAAATGAGGTCAGAAGAAATTTTAAAACTCTTTGGTGATAAAAGTCTTGCATATGGTAGTGTGTAGGATATTTTGTATGTTAGTATAAGACAAGAAATAAAAATCCTCCTTTGTGCAATGGTCATAGCTGTGTATGATCAAATTGAGGAAAGAAGAATTTTTGGAACTCTTGTTTGAATTTGCTTGCATGAAGTTAATGCGTAAGATATTTATGGGTTATAAGACAAAATTTTTAAACACTCATCCCTTGGAGAATCAAGGTGACCGATGCATATGTGATCTAAAGTTGAGGATTTTTGGTTCCATTCAATTCATTGTGTAAGATGTATTTACTAGGGACTATTATGAGTCATTATAGTGATGAGTCACCAATTAAATGTCTTGTAATATTGTGGGAGTGACCGAGAGGTATAGGAATTGAGTACTAAGTGTTATTATTTCTTTTGTTTTGGTAATAAGTGATGGGTTTTAAAAAAAATCAAAACATCATTCTCATTCCCAAAACCACCTTAGTACCGTGAGTATTTTGAGAGAGAAGAAAGAGTGTTCTTCCTTTAATATCCCAAACCTTGATACAAAAATCATTTGCACTAAAAATCGACGCCGATTAAAAGGTTAGGAATCGAACAAGCTTTATATATACGTTAAATTTTTTTATTTCCAACCGTTTGATTTTAATATATATGCTTATGTTCTTAATGCTACAAATATGAGAAATTATATTATCATGATTAGTTGTTTACTAATTATGTTTAGTATGTTAAGTATAATCATATGTGTTGTTTTAAATTACAAGCTAAGCATGTTGTGAAAATTTAGTAGTGATCGAAAATTTTAAGGTTTAAGTATTGATGGATTAATGATATATGTTGATAATAGAACTCATTGTGAATTATTAGAAATTTTGGAAATCATATGTTAAAAATATGATATTGCCGAAAATTTATTCAAGATCATATGTTAATGTACAAATTATGTTTAAGTGATATTATAGCATATTATTGATGTAGAGCCTTGATTAAGTGCTATATAAATTTGTTAGATTTTTAGAAAATGTATGTTCATATGTTTGAAATTTTGAAAGGCTTAAGAATTGGGATGTTGAAGTATGAATTGTAAATGTTGGATATTATGATATATTGGTGTCTGACATAATGATTAGGTGTTATGAGGAATTATAAGAATTTTTGAAAATGTTTGCTATATTAAAGTGAAATGGCCGAAAGCTATAGGGTAGGAAAAATGATGTCCAATTTTCCTATAGCTAATGCTAATACATATTAATGATCCTATGATAATATAGAGTGATATGTGATTTTATAAGAATTTTTGGAAGAGTTTCGATAATTATATCAAAAAGGGCCGAAAGCTTAAGTATGAGGATTAAGAGTATTAAATTCATTTTATCAAGAAAAATCACATATTATGTGTCAAGAATATATTTTTGACCTACTATGAATTTATAGGATTTTAGAAACATAGTATACTATGTTTACGGCGAAACGTTATGTTAAATGACGTTAGTTGTGAAAACTAATATGTAAGGTACAAGTTAGATCATACTTGAGTAAAGTATTGATCATGTTTATTGATTAACGTGAAAAATCGAGATTTATGATTATATGATAAGAAATCGATTGAAATTCGATTTAGATGAAAGTTTGATAACATATATGTGAATAATTTGGAAAATATGTTAAGAAAAGTCAAAACCATTGACTTAAGACTTAACGTATGAAATACGTTAGTATGTGATCAATGTTGTAGCATACGTTGAATAAATACACTAATACGTGTGAAACGTATTAAATTTAAAAGAATATCTCTTTTATGAGAAACGATTTCAAAATAGAAATCATTTTATTGGAAGACGTTACTATAAGTTCGACGTTTAATCTAAATGATTAATATGAGGTAGTAGAGATCGACACGTCTCTATCGAAGGACGAGAAATTATTAGTTAAGATATGTGATGAAGCAGTACTAATTTAGTTAAAAGATGCTAAGTATTATTATAAAAGTTATCAAAGTTTGTTAGACTTTGACGTTCTCGAAAAACATGACCGACGTACTAAATTAGCTTTTACATAAAGGTGGACGGACGTGATCGTGATGAGTTGGCGTGAAATTGTTTAGAAAGTCTACAATCAGGAGGCTTCTTTTCTTATCCTAAGGATAAAATGCTTTATTTATGAAGCTTTCTTCGAAATGAAAAGTATTTATTTATGATGCTCTCTTTTGAGAAATGATGATGAAATTACCTGCCCAAAATGTTTATGTTTTATGTATGTATCCTATCCATGAATGTTGATGAATGTGTTGGTTCGCTACCAACTTATGAGATGAGTGAATTCGTATCCTTGTTAGAACTCGCAAGGATGATTGAGAATTGTATCTGTCTTAGGAGTGGCAAGGATTTTGGTGCACAAGAGGTGATTTGTGTCTTTGAAAGAGTTCTCGGCGATTACAAAGATCCGTGGAAGGAGGCCTCCTTCTACGGCGCGAGATGAGTTTATGAGATGAGTTAATGATGATGTTATATGAGAAATGAAAGGAAAGGGATATGGATCATATATACAAGGAAAATGTTTGGCCAAGCGATATTTTGAGAAAATAATGAAAATGTTTAGTAAGCACAAGGACTTTTAAATAAAACTCTTGTGTCTTACCATGATGGGGCAGTGTAATTGAAAGATGATAAAATGTTTTGGCATTAGTCCACTGAGTGCATTCTTGTACTCAGCCCTGCATATTTGTTTTTAAATGTGCAGATTGAGCTGGTGATGCGATGGAGCAGTGTTGAGCAATAGAAATGTTGTCGCTGAAAGTTATACCTTGATTGTACATCGTCATATGTACATATCACATGTTTTCCGCTGCAAGAACCCTAAGTTATGTATTGAAGTCTAGAAATATTATTGATATATGTAGTACAGTTAAATGTTCAATGGTCTTTTCCATTTATAAATTCATGTAAAAGTAATAATCCCTGTTAATCCGTACTTAGGATTAAGGGGCTGTTACACGAACCGAACCGAAATTTGCGGTTTGGTTCAGTTTTTTCTGCAAAACGGTGCGATTTGAGTTCAAAATTCGAAATCGAATTTTTATTCGGTTCGGTTTCGGGTCGACCAAAAAATTTTTGTTTTAAACCCGAACCACCCGAATTATATTATATCTATTATATATTATATTTATAAGTGCTAATGTATATAAGTAACCAAAAAAATAGGAGTAAAAGTTTTATAGCCTACTCCATAAAAACATGAGTTTTATAGCCATTTTCACTACAAGAAATTCACTCGAACAACGACGGACACACGACGGAAAATTTTCCACCGTTGATCAATGACGGACCAACGGCGGTTTTAAGGCAGAAGCTCGCTTTTTATATATGTAAATTATTCCGTCGGGCGTCCGTCGTTGATCAACGACGGCCGTCATTCTGTCGTTGATCAACGACGGAGTTACAGCCGATCAACGACAAAATGTCAACGACGGAGTTATGATGGAGAGTATCAACGACGGACATTCCATCGTTGATTTACTCCGTCGTCATTCCGTCGTTGATCAACGACGGAATAAAGGCCATCGTTGATCAACGACGGAATGTCGACGCCCTATTTTCTGTCGTTGATCCGTCGTTGAATTTTTAAACAAAGACGGGATGTCACCTCTTTATTTTGATTCAGCAATTTGAAACGAACCCTAACTTTACCGCGTCGCATTCTCTCGCCGTCGCCGCATTCTCCCTGAGCTCCCACCTCGCCGCCTTCAGCGCCATCGCCTTCAGCGTCGTCGTCGGCTCTCGTCGGTATCATCCCCGCCCTCGTCTCGGCTCATCGTCGTCTTCTCCGTCTGCTCGCCGCGTCTCGCCTGACTCCTCCGTCGTTGCCTCGCCCCATCCCACTCGCCTGCCCCACCCCACTCGACTGTCTCTCTCTCTCTGCCTCCTCCGCCTGTCTCGCATCGCCTCGGCTCGCCCATCCGTCCGGCTGAACCGCCCGCCTCGTCTGCCCGGCCCGTCCAGCCTCGCCCATCCCGCATGCCCGTCTCGCCCATCCCGACCCACCCCATCTCTCGCCGCCTCACCCCGCCCGGCTCAGCCCGCCTCTGCCCGCCCATTGCCAGCCCTGTCTCGCTCGCCTTGCCTACCTCGTCCCGTCCGTCCGTCCCTTCCTCGTCTCGCCCGCCCCGCCTCGCCCTGTCTCTCGCAAACCGTTTATTGTAAGTTCGACTCATCTCAATTACTCTTGCAATTTTATTGCCTCTGTAAATTCATAAATGTGGTTTGCTTGGAATATGCCAATATGTGATGAGATTGAGCAATATGTGATGAGATTGAGTAATATGTGATTATATTTCGACACATATGTTTAAAATGTTTTGATTGTTAACTTGTTGGGATGATAAATTTATCGTGGTCAATTGATACTTGGAATGATGTTTTGATGGAGATGATTGTGAATGGTTGAGAGTGCAGTATAGGTGTTTTCCATGCTTTGATTTAGTTAGGTAACCAATTTAGTCCTAGCCTTTGTTTTAGTTCTTTCTCATCCGGTTGTTAGGTCCGTTTTTCTTGTGGTGACTTGGGTAGAATCTTGTATAAAATCGAGTCGAATTGAGTTAAGTTGATTTGAGTCCAGCCTAGGTTAGGATAATTTTCACTAGATTTGATGGGGCACGACTGTGCTCCAACGCTTTTTCGATGCCGAAATCCCTACTAGCTGCCCGTACATTCTTGGAGATCTTTTTACACTATCTTTAATATTTTATACATACTCTAAATCATTCAAATGCACATGGATGTATGAATTGCATATACATAATAAGTAAAACATATCGGACAATTATAATATGACAAAATTCGGATAGATATATGTAAAAACATGACATTGATAATTGTACAATTGAATTGATTCGAGTTAAGAATTCCATTCGAGAATTCAAAGCTAGAGCTCGACGCGGCCCAACTGAGCTTTGATTTGTGAGTCGACTCAGTAGCAAATATGAGAAGCTCCTCGTGCTCCATATTGCATATTATATTAAATATATTACAAAACCTAATTTATGTATTGCAGCACATATTACAATGAATATTTATTGAATACGATGTGTGAGATAACTTTTGTCAAGAAAATTTTTATACATTAAATAAAATATTATAATATAGCATAGAAGGGGATCTTACTTAGTATACATCGAAAACAACAATTACTGATTTCCATAAAAAAATTTAAGAAGAAGAAGACAACGATGATGATTTTTTAACACACTACATACTAGATAAACTGAAGCCAAGTAACTTGTTCCACTAAAATGATATTAAGATATATCGTTATTTAATTAGTCATGCACACCATCATCATATTCCCAATATATTTGCAACTTTCTTTTGCATACTGCCAAATTTGATTCACAACTTGAAATTTTCAGAAGGTGTCACAGTCTCACTAACTAGTTATCACCAAATAACTTCACTGATATAAAACTCAGCATCAAAGCATCGAAAAGTGAACTCAATTCCTGTCTTTTTGGTTGAAGAGTGATGCAAAAATCCGAACAAATTGAAGCTTGGCGCTCACACATCATATCATATACTATTAAAATACGAACTCATTCTATTTATATAAACACTCATTTTTTATACAATACTGATTATATAAATACTTATATCGCTCCCATTTTACTAGATCTACTAGGAAAACTAATTATACGCATAATAATTTGGAGACTTTATTTTGTTTAACTATAAGTTTTTGAGTTGCGAGGGCTTTAATGTCAAACAAAATTACTTTTGTAGTTTAATTAATTTTGGGGTTATAAGGAGAAAATAGATTATAAGGAGAAAATAGATTCTTGTTGATAGAATTGCCCTTATGGGTTCTTTGAGACCATTAGAAACGTAGCCTCAGAAGCCCGTTAAAAGATAATGGGCTGACAAAAATATTTGTGTATTATCTTTAAGAAATGGAAATGTCACATTCCATCGCCCCCATGTCACCACTCTTGGTTACACCTCTAAACTAGTAAGTATGCCATGATTTTATATGGATAAAATGAGTTTTTTATGGCCAAGAGTCACATGTTCGCTTATATAAGTTTTTTATATACGATTTTCAAGTGTAATTTACATGTCTTGTGTAATTTGCAGGCTATTACACAAAACCATTGATTTTACCCGGTGATTGTTAGTTTCCCATGAAAATAAGATAAAAAACTGATAGACATGGCATGAGGAATCGATTGTTGAATACTGTGAAAGCTAAAAAAAAATCAATTTAAAGAAACCAGTGATTGAAAAGTTCAATGCCAATTGCCAATTTATAATAGGATAATTTTCACTAGATTACGTTGTTAAGAAAAAACAGACTATTGAAAATGTGCAAAGATGATTAATTAATAATCTGAAAGTAAAAGAATCAAAATAACACACCCTATATGAATCTAAATATAACCAAATATAACCACCCCTTATTAATATATTCATGTTTAGGGGTGATTCAATATTGCACCTTGACTAATTTATAGAATTTCCAAGTCAAATACTTACACGTAACTTGCACTTTCTAAAATAATAGCTTCTTCAAGAAATGAGTACAAATCGTGCTTGCATGTATAGGTGGTTTCAACCTGATGGAACTTTCGATCACGAATTTCTTAGCGGACTTAATGAATTCATAGATTTTGCAATGACCCAGACAATGTTATTGGATGGGGACAAAGTCAAGTGTCCGTGCAGAAGATGTGATAATATGTATTATCATGTAAAAGATATTGTTCAATATCACATTGCAAAAAATGGATTCGTGCGAGGTTACGAGCTTTGCAGGTTTCATGGAAAAATTGAAATACCAACGGAAAATTATCATATACGTATTGATCCTTCCTTTTACTAGTCTTCTAGGCTGGAATCAGGAAGAGGAATTCCTAATTCTTACACGGATAATGAAATTAAACCGGCTACACCAACTCCTCATGAATCGCTAATCGCTTGTTCTTTGTTTCCATCTGTAACTCTCAAGCAACGAATCGCATGTGTTACGCATAGTACTACGGTTTTTAAAAATAGCGTCATGTCCATCGAAAAAAGGGCGTAAATAGATCAAAAATGCAAAAGTGAGCGTACCCCAAGGCTCTCCTCTCTCCCCCCTTTTTAGCTAACCACCATCAACCCCATTTTTCACCTTGAATGGGTCGTCAAAGAGAAGATGTTTAGTACGAACAAAGTAGCTACCATACTATGGTGGCGGACGTAGCTGCCTCTCAGAGAAATTTCCAAGACTTTGAAGAGTTGCCTAATCCGGAAGCACAACAACTGTATGATATGTTGGATGCTGCGGATAAGAAGTTGTGGCCAGGTTGCAAGTCTCATTCACAGTTGTCTCTTGTGGCTCGTCTATTGTCCTTGAAGACTGAGGGTAACATGTATTAGAGAAATTTTGATCAATGGACTAAATTGATCAAGGAAATTGTACCAGAAAATAACTTGGTTCCTAGTAACTTCTACAATACGAAAAAGTTATTACGTAGCATGGGGCTTCCCGTAGACAAGATTGATTGTTACCCTAATAATTGCATGATTTATTGGCGCGAGGATTGTGAATTGGTTTAATGTAAATTCTGTAGTACTCTTCGTTACAAAGAAAATAATCGAGGATCGAGGATCAGTAGAAAAACACTAGTAGCAGCAAAGAAGATGTACTATTTTCCTCTTACTCCTCGACTACAAAGATTGTATGCATCCAAAGCTACATCAGCAGACATGCATTGGCATGCTTCATTAGTAGATGATGGAGTTATGCTTCATCCTGCAGACTCACCTGCATGGAAACACTTGAATGAATTTTTTCCTAATTTTGCTGAAGAGGTTCGAAATGTTAGATTAGGGTTATCAACGGATGGTTTTAAACCTTTTGGTCAGTCGGGGCAACAATATTCTTCGTGGCCGATCATCGTTACACCATACAATCTACCACCTTGGATGTGTATGAATGAACAATACATGTTCCTTACAATCCTAGTCCCCGGTCCACGGAATCCAAAGGAGAAATTAGATGTATTTTCTGACTAATATCCGAACTCGAGAGTTGTGGAATATAGGTGTTCTTACATACGACGTGTCGGTGAAGCAAAATTTTCAAATGCGAGCAGCGTTGATGTGGACAATTAGCGATTTTCCTGTCTACTCCATGTTGTCTGGGTGGAGTACCGTCGGAAGACTTGCATGTCCGCATTGCATGAATGAAACTGAAGCTTTCACCTTGCACATAGTGGAAAACAATCATGGTTTGATAACCATCGAAAGTTTTTACCTGAGGACCATCCATTTCGAAGAGATAGAAATTTTTTCTCAAAAATAAGATTATTACAGTAGAACCTCCACTGGCAAGATCAGGCAAAGATGTATTGGCTGAAATAGAGATAATGAGATTATAAAAAGCTACTGAAGAGAATAGTGATACAATTAATAAGGTTGTTGCTCGTCGTTTTGACACTGGGTGGAAGAAACGTAGTATATTTTGGGATTTGTCTTACTGGTCACACCTTTTAATTCGTCACAGCTTGGATGTCATGCACGTTGAGAAGAATGTATTTGATAATGTGTTCAATACAGTGTTGAACGTACCAGGGAAGACAAAAGATACAACCAAATCTAAGGTGGAGCTAAACATGTACTGCTCCAAGCCATCTTTGAAAAAGAATGATGTGACAAACAAGTATCCAAAAGCTTGTTACACACTTGACACGAACGAGAAGAAAGTCTTGTTTGAATGGGTGAAAACCCCACGATTTCCAGATGGTTATGTATCAAATATGGGAAGATGTGTCGACATGAGTAAACTTAAGATGTTTGGGATGAAAAGTCACGACTGTCATGTGTTCATGCAACGAATTCTACCTGTTGTTTTCTTGAATTACTCCAAAAAAATGTGTGGAAAGCAGTCACAGAGCTGAGTTTATTTTTCAAAGACTTAACCTCTCGGAATATACAAAGTGAGGACATGTGCAGACTCAATGATAATATCCCTATCACTTTATGCAAACTTGAGCGTATCTTTCCACCTAACTTTTTTGATTCAATGGAGCATCTTTCAGTTCATTTAGCTGACGAAACTCGCCTTGCAGGACCTGTTCAATATCGATGGATGTACCCATTTGAAAGGTAACTAAAGATAACAAAGTTTCCCTATATCTTATAAAATTGGTATGTAAACTAACTCCATTCTTGAATAGGTACCTACGAAAGTTGAAAAACAATGTAAGGAACAAAGCTAGAATGGAAGGTTCTATTTGTAATGCTTACTTAGTGGAAGAAGCATCTACTTTTTGCTCATATTACTTTGAGGAACATGTGAGCACAATACATACGAATGTGCCTCGTAACTTTGATGGTGTAGATGCTGTTAGATTTGACGAACATCCAAATAGACTATCAATATTCAAACAAAAAGGACATTATTTTGGAAAAATGTCGAAGAGATACTTGGATGAAAAGAGTATCATGTACCACACATATGTTCTACTCAACTGTAGAAGTTAGAGACATATCTCAAGTATGTACTATTACTAAATTTTACCATTTATTTGTATATAGATTATTATATGTAACATTATATCTTGTGTTTAAGGCTATTTTGGATCGATTGCATACGTACTCTATCTCGAGCAAGAAATTAACGATCAGATGGAAGCACAATTTGCGTCATGGTTCCGTTCACTAGTGAGATTATCTAGTCTTTATATAGTAATATTACAATAATGGTTTAAAAATGAAGTCTTATTTCCGCATTATTTTACTATTACATGTCTTAAATCTAACAATCAATGTTGAGAATTTGATTAGTCTTGCAAAAGGTCCATTAACATTAGTCATGACATACCCAAGATACTATGTGAATGGACATAAATTTCATACGATGTCTCATGGGTCATCTCGATCCACTATGAACAGTGGTGTCTGCATAAAAGATGATTGTTATGGTTCAGATGATAATGGTGAACTCGATTATTATGGACGTTTGTTGGAGGTGTGTGAGCTAGAGTATCACGGTCTACCTAAAAAGACGACTACATTATTCAAGTGTCAATGGTTTGATCCATCTACGTCTGGGACTTCAGTGCATCCTCAATTCAAATTGGTTTCTATAAATGTAATAGCCCAATATTCCTAAGGACGGATTAGCAAGGACTATTACTAGGAACGAGAATTAAGAAGCGTAGAAAGAAAATGGGATATATATCGAATTGTGAGACATATATCAAGAATACTTCTAGAACTTCAAAGCATTGGAGATTAAGCAAACCTAATTTACATACGAGAGACTAGACTATCAGATCCTTAACAAAAAGGTTCAACTCATGATATGAAAGAATCTAGTTCTCTGATCAAAATATAACTTATTGTTCTTGCAGCGGAAAACATGTGAAGTACACATATGAAGATGTGCACTCAAGGTTCTAACTTTCAGCGACAAAAGATTCCTACTGCTCAACACTGCTCAATCACATCACCAGCTCAACCTGCACATTTAAAAACAAACATGCAAGGCTGAGTACAAAGACTCAATGGACTTATGCCAAAACATTTATCATAACTTTGAATTACATCGCCCATCAAGAATACACGATGTTTTATTTGAAATGCTCGTGCTTACTAAACATTTTTCGTCATTTTCCATAAACTTTGTCTGGTCAGACATATTTTCTGTCTGTATGATCCATATCTCATCTCATATAACTCATCTTGCGCTATAGAAGGAGACCTCCTTCCACGAACGTCGTGACCGGCCGAGCAAACCTTTCAGCACACAATCACCGTAACTGGCTGAGCAAACCTTTCAGCAAGTACAGTTACATTAGTGTACACGTTAATCCTTGCTAGGAATTCTCCCTCTAGCATAGGATCTAGGGGTGATTATTTGGGTATCGAGTAATCGGATATCCGATACCCGACCCGAAATTTCTCGGGTATCAATTACCCGATTACCCAAAAATCTGGTGTCGGGGTCGGGTAGGATATTTAGGTGAGATCGGGTAGTCGGGTATACCCGATACCCGATTTTTTATAAATATTTATTTTTTATATATTTAAATGTATAATTAATATATTCAAATTAATATATTGTAAATATAGTTTTATTATTCTTAATTTTAATATGTGAACTTTATAAATGATAACTTAATATTAAAAATAGCATATATATTTAAATACGTGATATGCTATCATAACTTGCAAATGAGAGTATATGGCTAACATTATATATCTAAAATTATGTACAAAATAAAAGAAAATAAATAAACACAAAGAAAAAATGTTATCATAACACCAATATCCAAATATATAACTAACATAGTTATTAGTAGTAATACAATATATATAGATTTATATACAAATATAAAATAAAATAAATAAATACAAAAAATAAAATAAAAGTACATATAGGAAGAATTTCTATTATTATTTAATATTATTAATTCTAACAAACTAATACTTACAATAAATATATAGATTATATATATATATGTATATATATATATATATAAAATTGAAAATTAAAAAAAAAAAAAAAACTAAGTCGGTATTAGAATACCGAAGTCGGTATTCGAATACCGAGTCGGGATTCGGCACCGATTTACAAAATCGGCCTGGTCGGGTAGCTTTTTTATGCAAAATCGGGTCGGTGCAGATTTTTCCGGTAGCGATCTGACCCGCATCGAATAAGCGACCTTGATAAGATCCGAATTCGATTAAACTTACGTTGACGAACCAACACTGATAGGATCCATACATAAAACATAAACATTTTGGGCAGGTAATTAAATAATAGCATTTCATCATCATTTCTCAAAAGAAAGCATAATAAATAAAACAGTTATTATTTCATTTTATCATTGAGGAGAAAAAGCCCACCTGGTATGTTCTCATTCTCAAAACGAGTTTCTTTCCTTTACTTTCGTTGCTCACCTCCGTGCTCCACCTTTACGTAAGAAACTAATTTAGAACGTTGGTCGTATTTTTGAAAATCGTCAAAATCTAATGGAACTCGATAACTTTTAAATCTTATTGAGATTTATTAACTAAATATAAACCTTCTAAAGCCTTCGTATCTTTAACCAATTTGGTTCGTCTTTTCATCGAAAGTTCTAACTTATAACTTCTCGTTTTTAAACTGAGACGAAACCTTGCTTCGGAGCACATACTCATAATTTAGATCAATCATTGAACTCATATTAACATCTTTCGATAAAATGATTTCAATTATGAAATCGATTCTTATAAAAGAGATATTCTTATATCTCTAATGCGTCTCACACGTCTTAGTATATCTATTCAGATAAACCCATATTTATACTAGGCGTAAAACATAACTATGTGCGTTAAACATAACTCTACTCCCGCACTAACATATTTTATACATTCCTATTTTAACCAAGTCATTTTCAACTTCAAAACATGCATTTCTCAACAATCTTATTTAGAACTATTAACTTACATATATATATATATATATATATATATATATATATATATATATATATATTCAAATTCTAATGTATTACTAATCACATTTCCATGTCTCGATTTTTCACTTTACAATCAATCATGTCCAAATGCACACATATAAAGGAATTAACTTAAGCATAACACTTTATATTTCAAAATCTTCGTCACTTAACAAAACGTTTCAACGTAAAAATATTATACATTGTTTTAAAAATCACATAAATTCATAGTATATCTTAAACATATTTTTGGGACTAAATATGTTATCACATTTGATAAAATAAATTTGAAACTCTAACTTTCATTTCTTAATGTTTTCGGCCCTTATGAAAACATTTTCAAAACTTATCCATTAATTCCTATAAATTCACATAACACACTATATTAACATAGGATCAATAATATCAAATAACATTAGACAAAGAAAAATTTGACGTCAAAACCCTACACCTATAGTTCTTGAATATGTTTTGTAAAATCAAATAAACAATTTTAAAAAATTCTAATTAATTCACACAACACATTATTATCATTATACATCAACAATATGACATAATATCCATCATACACAAATCACACATCAATATATCATACCTTATGATTTTCAAAATTTTTATTAAATAATATCCAATATTTTTCAAAAATTATGAATTAATTCATACATGCTTAAACAATACTAACTATTATTATTTCATGCTCAAAACAACAATCAAAATTCATTATCATCAACATATAATTCTCATATATTTCGACTTTAATAAGAAAAATTCTAACATGCTCAACTTTGTACCAAATTCATAATATATGCTTACAAACATCATATAAGCATATTTAATTAACAACTTAAACATTTAACAAAATTTCTCAAATTTCTTATAAAATAACAAAAGCATATAACTTAAATTTTCATGGATGAATTTCTAATATTTTTGCATATATAAGAAGCTTGTACAATTTCTAACCTTTTAATCGGAATTGATTGGCGAAGAAAACGTTTTTCTAACACAAGATTGAAGAGAAAATTTTGAAGAACTCTCCCCTTTTTTTTCCTCAAGGTTTCGGTCACTATGAGATGAGAATGGAGTGATTTTTATTTTTTTGATGATAATATACATTAATCAACCTTTAGTGAAAATATCTAAATAAAAGTCAACAATTTACACTTTCTTATCTTTTAAAATCCTACACTCTCACTACCAAAAAAATACACCTTATCACTTTATAAAAAAATCATCTTATCTTATACATGAATTAAATACCTCTCACTTTCAACATAATTAACCATCACTTTCAAACAATTTGAATTTTCTTCTTTTCACACTTTGTCAAAGTTTTCGGCCACTACAAAAAAATACAACACATATCACTTCTTTTATTAATAAATATCTTATCTCTACATTAATAAAATCTCAATATCATAATAATTATACATCACTATCATAAGAGATGAAAAATTTCTATCTTTCACACTATACACTAGATTTTCGGTCACTATGAGAAAATAATGCTACATATCTTATTTTTTTTCCATTTAATAGTAAAATGATATAATATAGGTCTAAGATGATGAAATAAATCATAAGAAAAATAAATAAGAACAATTCTATGTCTTAAGATGAAATTTTCGAACCATAGCTAGAAAATAGGAATAAATTATCCAATCTTCATTCCTTTAATACTAAAATTATTTTAATGAAGGATTATATAAAAAAAATGCTCTTGTTTCATAAAATAATCATAGGACTTTAAATATTGCAATTCTTTAAACGTTATAATAAATTTTAGAATCGTCTAAAAAATATTGATAATAAAGTCGTAATCACCTTATTAGTTCTTCGTTAATAAGGGAATAGATTCTAAGCTTTGTTGTTTAAAAAATAACATAAGACTAACTATCGAAGTTTAATCGACGTTGGAAAAAAATGCTCTCGAAGGAATAACATATATATTCCTTAATTTACTAATTGTTTATGGATATAATATGACAATTCTCGTATTGTGGATAATCGAAATTTAGCTTCGATAAATTACTATTTCGATTATCGAATCAAAACTCTAATTAACGACTTGTATTATCGTAACTTAGTTTTAAAACTTTGGGATATTACAATAAATCATATGCGTCGGTATAATAAGTACGAACCATTCGTACTAGCTGACCAAGCCATACAAGTATATTATTGTACTTATCCGAGTATGAATCAGTCTAAGAATGATTGGTGGAAAGTTTATAAGATAAAAGCTAGATCCAAAATTGAAGTCCCATTTCAAACATTAACATCTGAAATAATATCAGACCAACCATATCAGGAAGATGACTTAATCATCTCAACTAATCCAGATATAGACGATGACAAAACAATAATACATCATGGTGGTGGCTTGATAGACATAGATGAAAACAATAGTGAAGAAGAGGAAGATACATACTTGACGAGTGAGGAAGATAACAATGATGATGGCTATGCCGACGATAATGATTAATATAAGGTTTATATGAATCAATTTGATAGAAAAATATTTTGATAGTATGTTTTAATATGATATATGAATTGTTTTCTTATTCAATTGATCTATTTTGCTAGATGCCTAGGGGTCAGAGTAGAGGACGTGGGTTCTCATCGCCTTTGTCATCGGCATCAGAGGCGAGTATAAATACCTCTATGGACTGCATGCGATTGGAGGAGAATCATATCCCTGATTCGACTCCGAACTGCACGGGGTCGTTCATCGCGGCAACCACGGGGACGGACTAGCTTGCGATCGATAATATGGGGTATTTGTTATACTTTCAATTACAATATGTATTTTTATTTTGTTGAACTAATGATATTTATGTTTTATGTAGTAACTTAGTTCCATATAATGTGGTTCTTAGCGCCTGGACTCGTATATTCAAGCAGGTCTGAAACCCAATGGATTTTAGTTGGAGACTGACGCCACAGTCCATGAAGAATGATTATTTCAATGAGTTCAAGGTAACAAAAAGAATGTTTATAAGCTTGTTTACAATCTTAAACACCTTTATTTGCTATTTAATAATAATAATAATAATAATAATAATATATAATGAAAACACGTTATGTATATACAGTTTCTCAGTTTTCTAAGTTAACTTTATATCTTCGATTAGTTTCGCTAGTTAACCTTTTCCATGTATAAAAACCCTCAACTTCTTTCGACTTAATCCATGATCCATTTAAATAATTTTCAATCTGAATAGATAGTAAACACATATTTCAAAATATGTTTTAATATTTGTAATGTGAATACCTTTATTTGTGATTGTTAATTAGTTGTTCTAATATTTGTGGTGATTGTTAATTCATCTATGATCTAGAATTATATTTGTAGTTTTTTTTGTTAGCTAATTGATGCTTATTCGGTTATTAATTATCAATAAACATATAGTCATAATTTGTTATTGATTTTTTTTGCTTTTCACTTAAAACAGAAATGTTTCTGTTGGGATGAGGCAATCGCAGATGAGGTCATATATGACCTTTGGCACCCTATTGCCGCATGTCGATATAGAGACTTTGTTTGTGACATCAAGGCCACAAGGTATGACGAGAACAGGGCGAGACCTCCTTCTATCCACGAGAGTGAATGGCCAACTTGGCTTGTTTATTGGGAGATTGAAGAAGTCAAGGGGAAGTCAGAGATTGCGAAGAAGTGTCGTATGTCAGAGCCTGCAGGACCAGGAACAGGGCAGGTGAAGCACAAGGGAGGCTCCAAACATATTCTTCAGTATGCTGCAGAGTTGGTAATGTTTATATAGATCATATAGTTTCTTTTATTACTAATGTTATATAGATTGTATGATTATATTTTTTGTCTGGTTGCAAAAGGTTGTACAGAGAGGAGTTCATCCTAGCAGTTGTTTCTATGATGCTTATAACATCCTTCACGTCAACAAGGATGGATCTTATACTGACGAGACATCCAGATCTATTGGGGTATGTGTTAGTTTAAATGCAATTCACATACTTTATATGAACGTATATCAACTATATAAGCTGATCATATACAAATATAGATGAGAATCCAAGAGCTAGTCACCCAGCGAAGTCAGCCTGTAGAAGGTTCGAGTTACTCGCCAGATTTTGATATGAGCCAAATCTATGTGGATGCCGTGGGTGGGCTAGACAAGAAGAAATGGATGTTCGGTGTTGGTGCACTTGCAAGGAGTTTGAGAAGCGAGTCTTCAATTGTCACATCTCAATTCGTGTCCCTAGTATATGACCAGCGCTTAGTAGATATGGAGAGCAGCTGAAGGAGGAACGGGAGGCATGAATACAGATGGAGGAGCTTCAAGCGGAAGGACGATGAGCATGAGGCATTGAAGGCACGCTTAGAAGCTCAAGAACAGATATCTTGGATCGACTTCTAGCACACTCGGACTTGCACCACCACCACCTCCTCCTCTTGATTATACCGTTATCTTGATACATTATTACTAATTTTTATGTATTGTACGGATCATATTTTGTGTTTCTTTCATCAGATGGATTATATTTATGTGCTTTCTGTATGGATAAAACAAATACGATTTAGTAATTTTGATGTACTTGAATTGAATGATGAATTGAGATTTCATGTTTGTTAAGGAATTATTGAATTAGTGCATAGTGTTCAACATGCGACTGTCGATAACTAGGTACGATAAATGTAAAAAAAAGAGTTTATTTTTTAAACTTTAACGACGGACATACGACGGACAGTGATCACTCGTCGATCAATGATGGACAGTCCGTCGTACGTCCGTCGTTGATCGACGATGGTTAGCACGTACCACCGACGATGCCTATATCCGTCGCGAGTCCGTCAGTGATTCAACGACGGACTATGAGTCCGTCGTTGATCGGAATAGCGACTATGTTTTAATCGACGGTCATCAACAGTCGGTGTTTCATCGTTATTTACGATCACCGACGGACATATTCAGTATAACGACGGAACATTCTGTCGTTAATCGTGTAAATTCTTGTAGTGTTTGGCTTAAAAAGATAAAATTATCCCTGGAAAAAAATTCAAAAAAGAGAGAATATCTCTCTCTCTCTCACGAGTCTGCACTACTCTCTCTATCTCTCTCAGCAAACCCAATTCAAAAAAGATAGAATATATCTCTCTCTCTCTCACGACTTTCCCTTCTCTCTCTCTCTCTCTCTCTCTCTCAGTAAACCCACTCTCTCTCTCTCTCAGCAAACCCACACTCTCTCTCTCTCAGCAAAAATACAGCAAACTCGTGCTCTCTCTCTCACGACGCAAATTTCTTTTTGAAATTCAGTCACACATTAGCACAACATGAATGATACTGATACAGATCCACGGTACTCCCGGACGCGGCCGAGCAAACAACGGTTGAAGGAGAGAGCTCCTCGGTGGAAGAAGCTTCCTCGCTGGAGCAGTCACCGTCGCGCACGCAAGCACGCCATCGACCTTCTACTTCGGGTCGACGAGCTTCAATTTCAGGCACTGATTTACGAGTGCCACTGCATCCGGTGAGTAATGTGGCATTTAAAATTAATTTTTCATATGATACACGATAGTTTTCATGTATTACACGATAGTTTTCATGGGGTGCACAACTGTGTAGTGATGAAATTTCGATAGTTTGTGAGTTTAGCAACTTAGAAAGTTAGTGTTAGCTTCTTCTATTTTTGGTTGGGATAGCAAAGGTTGCATGCGTAAAGATGAACTATGTGTCATCTACCACATGCGTAAAGAGTTTTGGTCCAACATAACGGGAGAGAAATTTTATAGGGCCACCGGCTCCAAAGCCTCACGGATCAAAAATCTCGTGTTCCGCTATGTGAAAGTAGTGTTAGCTTCTTCTATTTTTGGTTGGGATAGCAAAGGTTGCATGCGTAAAGATGAACTATGTGTCCTCTACCACATGGCCACTGGGAGGAATATGGATTTGAGCCATTATTTGATAAAGCATTTGAAGATGCGAAAGGATCTCAAAACCCAGCCGAGCAACATCAACGTGGGAAGCATCATCGTGGCTCTCGCTGACCAATTTGAAGTATGTTATGCTCATTGTCAGCCCATCTCAGGGAGCATGACCATCGACATCACTCAATTACGAGCAATGTGTATAATTGTGGGTAATGACCCGATGATGCTACTCCACCATACTCTCAAGTTCAACCTCTCTTTGTCAAATCCATCTCTCACTACCATTGGAAACCACGACAATTGGATGATGAATACTCCAACACATCGGGCGACTCAATCTATATTGTTCCCACATACTTACACTTCTATCGGGATACCAAACATGGATTGTCAAATCATCTAGGATTGGAGAAAGGAGAAGAAGGACTCGAGATGATGTCAACGAGGACCAACATGCATATAGTTGATAATCAACTTGCCACGATCATTGCAAATCAAGAGCTACTTTGGCCTAATCACGAGGAAGCAAGAACTGAATTCCAAGCCTTCCCTGACGTCATCACCCATGACTTTGCAACTATGCGATGCGATCTCATCTACCTTATAAGCATGGCGAATGACATGTTTACCGATAACACCCATTTTCATCGCCCCTAAAATAATATGAGCTCAAGCTAAGTAAACCACTTTCTTTCAAACTTATTTAACCTTTGTGTCAAATAAGTTTGGGAAAGGAAGAATTGCGGTTTACTTATATTTCCTTTTTCTCATTCTCTTTAACTATTTCGCTTTATTTTCTTGTTTGTTGGGAGCATGGTTTGAAACTTTGGTCCTATTATATTTTTGAAACCTTGTTTTGCTTGTTGTTAGGTATGATATGAAACATGAGTTGGACAAATTGGTTGATGTGCTTATGATGAAAATGAAGGGAAATCTTATTTTACCTTCTTCTTGGATCTATCTTGGATGTTTAATTCACCATATATTGATTATAAACCTAGCATGCACCTATATAATTAATTGCAACACATATGTGTTTACTCGTGTTTACCTGCGAATTTCTGGGATATCTAATCAATTGCGGACTCTAGCTTTGATCTTCTGGACTGTATCTCGGATGCCTATTCTACAATACTGAGTGAGAGCAATCTATAGAGAATACTGTAAAATTTCACCTCCTATGTTGTTCTTGCAATTTTCGAAAATCACACACAAGCTTAGGATTAATATGATTTTCTCTCACTTTGTATTTATAATGCATTCTTAGAATCCTATTTAGATAGGATCCTTGCATATCTAATAAATACAATTATTATCTTCAATCCTTGAAGATAAATCATATCTAGAATAATTATCTTTTGATATATAATAATATAAGATAATATTTATCTAGATATAGGAGATGTATTAAAATAATACATAAATCAGAACAGAGTCCCAATGGGACTCTTCATAGGAGTGGGCGAAAATTCTAGCAGCAACAGGCTTTGATGGGTCAGTCCAGGGATCAAATACAAGGAACAAAGATGGGCGTAAAATAAATTAATTATCTTATGTTCAGCCAAGAACGTAAATTTATTCATAAACATTAATTCATTCCACTAGAGAATAAATGCTGACTTTAACCTTCATACTAACTTCGAGTTGGTTTCTATTCTACCATGCCAAAGGATCATCGTTGTAACACCGAACGATTTTCCTCTTGATATCCTCTAGGGTAACATGTACTCCTCTCCACTATTTTGGCTAGATATTAGAGATGCTTTGAGGTTTTGGATTTTCTCATCATCAAGATCTTCGGATAATTCTGAAATTCTGCAACTCAGCAGTGCTTCGTTGAACCGCCTTTGATCCTTCATTTTTGGGTGTCGAAGTTTTTCTTTATCACCATGCTTGCTGCGAAATCTTATTGGTATTTGTCAGTTAAATGCCCATTGCAGTCGCTGAACAATGATTTTGCGATCACAATTAGTTGTGAACACCAATCGCCTCATTTCATTGTCCTGCATGAATTTCTTGAACATTTGAAGGAAATTGTTTCCCAACATAATATCAGCTCCGTTACCATGGAAATAGATTGATGGAGTCTGGACCTTGTACCAAGGTGTTTGACATGCTCTGCCTATCAAGATTTTCGTCTGCCTTACTTATTTGGATAAGAGCAATATTTTCTTTGAGAAATCTCTTCCAGCAATTTGAGGTAGACTTTCTTCCACTTCTGTAGGAAAAACCCCCTTCTTTGTTGTGTAGATTCTTGCACCTGAATCGATATAGGCAGCAAAATACTCTGCCTTGTACTTCTCGTATAACATCTCAATTGAGATGTATATTAAGAACAGACTTGCCATTCAATTAGCAATTTTCTTCCGCGAATTGTCACATTCATTTCTTCAGTTGATATTCCCCATGGTTTGCACATATCGAGGAATTTGCATCATAGGATTAGAACTTCCAGTTCTCGGCCGGCTTTCCCTGTGACGATCATTTGAAAGCCTCCAAAATCCAGGGTTCCTTCATAAACATTGGCCCCCCCGAATTATTTAGATCACATAACAACGTGCAAGGAAAGTATATTTCTTTTCATGTCGTGTCAAATATTATGGCAATTTCTCTCCATCCTTGTGGACATCTAATCTTGATTGTAACTTTAATTCATGTGGTTGAACGTCTCTAATAGATCTTCTTTCATACGATTGAGAAAAACTCATTTCTTATGGTTGAGAGATAACTCTATCTCCTTGGAATGATAATCTTGGAGCTTCAAATCTTTTACTATCACCGTACTGAAGTATCGGTTTGTTGCTGATCTGGATATTTGTCTCTCTTCGAGATGGAAGTTCCACACGATTTGTACAGCCAGCTTTAGCTACATTCTGCTACCTTCTTGAAAATATCTGGTATCTCGATAAACTCCTTCCCTAAATATAACTATGTATGATGGGAGTTTGAAAGAGCACAAGATACCTGATAAGTGATGGAATAAAGTATGTTCTTTTTATCCATAAATTCTTGCTTCTTGAAGTCCTAATATAGCGCCAGGGCTCTGCTGAATCAAAATCTTTGATATATACGAAATCTTCGGATAGAAGACTGCTATAATCTTTTTTGCATATAGATTCCCTGAGATGGTTACCATTACCGAATCGGCATGATTCAATATCCTTTTATTGTATATTGCGATATCAATTGGTGAATCTGTACCCAAATAGAGCGCTGATTTGATCACCAACTTGATTGCTTCAATATGAATCCATTCCATCGTATTAGTGATTTCTGGCTTCATACTTTGAAAATCTTCCCTGATATCACTGGCTGATATCAGTTGCTTCTCCACTTGATTCCCAGTAAACTGGGATGGAAGTGACATCTCTCGCATAGTAACTACGTAGATGACGTTGTGCCTCCTCTTGACTAGACTCGGGTTCCTTAGAACATGCTCTATTTTTCCGTCTGTTGAAAACCCTTGATACTTTTGAAGACTCAGGGTTTTGTTCATTGTCCTGATCACCATTTTCTGTGATAGGATAGTTCGGCTAGTATGACCTAGCTCATCTTGACGTTCTTGATGGTGCGCCTCTCCTTCATTCAGATCCTGATTATGAGGAATCATCTGATTCTTATTCTGCGTTGAAAATCTCTTCTTATTCATATATATTCTCTTATGAGGGTATATCTTCGAACTGATATACTTGTACTAATTCTTGGTAGTATACGACATCCTCGATATCTGGTGTGGACTAGAATCTTCGCATTCCCCTTTGCTCGTTCTGTGGGCAATTTGTTGAGATATGCCCATTTGCACCGCACATCCAGCAGTTACAATCCTTGAAATTTTCATTAGCTCTAGTGTGAGCTCTTCTGAAAGTCTTCTTCGCATGTGTTTGCTCGCGAGAACTGGATCACTAAGTTTGATACCGTCTTTTTGTTGGACCTTTTTTTGTCCAGATTTATAATATCTGGCTTTCTGTTGCGACCACATCATTATTGGCCTCTAAGAACTCATATTTTCTCTCATTCCCTTATTGTAAGGTTGGAACCTGTTTTTCTTCCTCCTGGATTGATATAAATTTCACAGATCAAGGGGACTGCTCTGTTGATCTTTCTCAATTTCTTGAGATTCCTCTGAGTGGTTTCAATTTGACACCACTCGGACAACTTCTTATGGACATATGACATCATTCTGGAAACATTGTCGACATGTACTCATGTCTGGTAATCCCCAATGAACATCCCCATCCATAAATTGGGCAACTTCAGGAAAAACAGCTCTTTTGTAACATCTTCGTTGACTGTACTTAGATGTTGGTACCTTGTAAAGAGTTAGAGAAATTTGTTGAGAGCTATTTGCTCCAAGACCACCAGTCTTAGATTTTATACAAATATTTATTTCTCTTCTCCTCGTTGTAGCCGCCAAAATATCCATCTCCGAGAAAATGAACTTTGAATGTATTGACCATGCCCTTTACCACATCTTCATGAAGTCGAACGTCAGTATAGCTTGTTTTCTTTCAACTAGGCACTATTCCCAATATTTTTTAACAACATCTGCTAAACTTCATTCGAGGACCTTGACCATATTAAGATTGTCAAGTTCCAGTGTTGCTGTTGCAACAACCATTGATGTTGCCCATTCATCTATGATGTTTTCTCGATCATTGAAGTTAACTTCGTGGATGTCGAGTGTCAATCCATAGGGATGGATAGGCTCCAAGGTGGCTTTTCCGACATGGGTTTCCTGTACTATTTACCTCATTCGTCTGTCTCGTGTTCTGATTCTAGCTTGCTCTGCTGCATATTTTGCATCATGTCCTTGGCTAGACTTATATTGACCTCTTGATCCCATAGGATCAACTCCTGGTATCCCTTGTGGTGGGATTGGTGGTTCGCCTTTCGGGATATTCTGGTTCATCTTCAGATCCACTATATTAAAGTTAGCAAATGATTCTGCTAACTCCTGCAACTCGTTCAATCCTATTCTCTCAAGATTATTCATTTTCTAGAGAGTTAGGATTATTCTTTCGGTTCGAGCTTTATCCTTGACCATCCCGATGGGTTTGAATTTGAGTTCACCAGGGATTTCTTGACCAATTCCTGGCCTGCTTCTCGTTTAATGCCTTCGATCTTCTTTTGGATATCCCGCAGTAGAGTAAGAATCTCCTCCTGCTGCATGGATATACTGCTTAACTCTTGTGGAACGCCATACAGACAATTTTCGTGGTATTGCACTGTCTTCTAGATCTCCCCTAATTCCATCGAATTTAAGGAATCCGGTTAAATTTCTTTGTAACTAGGAATAGATATTGCTCATTTGTTTCTTGTCTCCATCAACTGTGTGGTGGATGGGTTCTCCTCTGGACAATTCTCAATGCCTCCTGCAGATAAGCATTGAGGACAAACCTCTCTTCCGTCATTAGCATATCCTCGTGGAATGCCTGACTGACTTCTAGTGCTAAATGGTTTTGAAAACTTTGTTAAAAACTTCTTTCAAAAAACCCAAGCATTCTGCTTATGTCTCCCTGTGTACTTTTCAATTTTTCGAAAGCATGAATGCATTGCATCTCAGACAAGTGTCCGGATCCATAATTTTCTTGGAGTCTCATCCGTTAGGATAACATATTCTATTTTAAATATTAAATAATTCCTTAATAAAACCTAGGCTCTGATACCATTTTAGAAGCGTATGATCATGATAAAAATCTCCAAATAATATACTTGTATGTGGCTTTGTTACACCTTTCAGACCCCTAACAAAGTTATCATTGACACGAGAAAGGTTTCTAGCCGATATACAACGTATACCATCCATGAGAATTTAAATGCTTAAGAAAAGTACTACACAAAGAAATACCAATACATAGTTAAACTACTTCCTTGGAATAACAAACTTTGGAGTGAAAATAGCTTAATCATGTATAAAAGTCAAAATTATGGGGTTTTGATAGAGAATGGATTATAATACTATATTTAAATAGTGAATGAGTATAAAGTGTAGATATTTTTTAGAAATTGATATACCATTTCAGAAGTGTAGGATCAGCAATAAAAAATCTCCAAATTATATAATTGTACATGACGTTGTTATATCTCTCAGACCCCTAACAAAGTTAGCATTGACACGAGAGAGATTTTCATCTGATATACAACGTATACCATCCATGAGAATTTAAATACTTAAGCAAAGTACTATACAAAGAAATATCAATACATAGTTAAACGACTTTATTGGAATAACAAACTTTAGAGTGGAAATAGCTTAATCATGTATAAAAATCAAAATTATGGGACTTTGATAGAGAATGATTATAATGTTATATTTTAAATAGTGAATTGGTATAGAATATAGATATTTTGTAAAAATGAATATAAAGTATAGAGAAGATAGGAAAATGGGGTATTATCAGGTAATACCTCTTAAAGAGTTTTTACCTCCAAAAGACATCCGCGAGTTACAGCTTCCATAGTTCAACGGCGTCGTTTTAATTGTTTTGAACGCCTAGTCCACGTGGTAATAAAAGGAACCCCATCGTACTTCCAG
Source organism: Salvia rosmarinus (assembly GCA_036937905.1). Lineage (NCBI taxonomy): Eukaryota > Viridiplantae > Streptophyta > Magnoliopsida > Lamiales > Lamiaceae > Salvia > Salvia rosmarinus. The sequence goes on along the minus strand of CM072822.1, from coordinate 58,365,824 downwards.
TCACCGAATTAATTGAAGGATCGGATCTGTCACAAAACAAAAGCTTGGTTTTAATTATTATCTTTAAAAAAATAAATTTAATTTGTAATATATATATATATATTAATGTTCGTCATGTCAAAAGTAATTAAGACAAGTCCCCAGCGTCTAACTACTTCTCTACTATCTTCGAGAAGGCCATGAATGAAGCGTCCAATTCCGCGTTTAAACGTCAGCATCCAATAAAATATCACAATTTAATTTTGCAGAAGAGTTAGCTCATCCAACTTTTCTTCTTTCTTAAGTAACCCTTTGAAGTTTCCATGTATTTGTAGTTTTGATCCCACCGTTGAGATTTCATTTGAGAGTTTCATGTGCAAAGAGAAACACATTTTTTCTCCATTGCTCCACAAACAGTTGCATATTTTCTGCCTTTGAATTTGTTATTGTTATTTCAAATTTGGGTTTGGATTTAGATATTCATCTTACTTTGAACCGAATATATATGGGGCAGAAGCAATCAAAAGATGAATTATTATATCAGCAAGCGAATTCTGGAAATATTGAAGGCATCAAAGCGCTCCATAGAGATGGAGCCAGCCTTGAGGTAATTTATTATTGATTTCCCCCCTTTTTCAGGAAGTTATCTCAGTTTGTCAGTGCGTTGTGCGCATAAACTTTTATGTATTCGCGTGAGTCTTTGCAGTAACAGATACATTCGAATTGTTGTATGTGTGAATTGGTTTTAATGTGTATTTGCATGCAATTATTGTTGTCAAAAGTTTTAATTTTAGGTAATGTGCATCTGTTCTAGTAAGTGAATGGTTAAGAAAATGGATACTGTAGGCTTGTGTATGTGGTGACATTCACAAATTTTGCCTATTAGAGAGGCTTCTTGTTTTATTTTTATGATTTTCTTTCGGAAAAGTAAATTGTGTTCTGATTGAGTGGATGATATTTCAAAAATTACGAGGCTGTCATTTTTGTACGATTTTACTCGATCATTTTGAACCAGAAACATTTATGCTGGGGATGTATCCGACCGTTGATATCATATAGTTAATATTTATTTTAGTGGGCCAAGTTTATTATGCTGTAATATGTTCATTGTACTATAAAAAGAGCACTAGATTTCTATAAAACACGTATTAGATATTGTAGTTACATGATATTGTGGCAAACCATGTAAAATGGCTATTTATCACACGACAAAAGGTGAAGGCTGCGTGAGTTACAGCTTTAATCCACATGGACTTGTTTTGCCCCTGATTATATGGTGATTTTGGTGGCAGTGGATTGATAAAGAGGGCAAGACTCCACTCATTGCAGCTTGTATGAATCCACAGCTTTCTAATGTAGCCAAAACTTTAATTGAATTGGGTGCTAACGTCAATGCCTACCGTCCAGGTATATTCGGTACACCTGCAAATATCTATCACATTATCTCAATGTTTGAAGCATATCTAGATTTTCTGTACGTGATTTCTCATACTTCTCCTAAAGTAAATTTTACATAAATCGCAGGGTAAAGAGAGAAAGAATGTGAACATTTGGGGTCAGTTTTAAAATTAAGTTATATACCCTTCGTACCTAGTTACCAAAGATTAATGATTATGTACTTATCTTATGCATGGTCTTGATTGAGAGAAAGAAGTGAAGAATTCTGTTTAGACTCTGACTCTCCCACTATAGTGGAATATGTACAAGTCTATGCTAATTGCTAATCGACTCAATGGGAGTGAATGTCTCAAGTTGTTTTTAAGATTACAGTTGGGTACTAGTTGATTGATGGTGATAATGTGCATGCATAAAAGAATAATAATATAATTATGATCATATGTGACTTTCTATTTCACCCATTGCGTTTAGCTTTTATTACCTCTGGAAATGGTCAGGTTATTGGGAACTTCTTGATATTATGCTAATTTCATTTACCTATTTTTCTCCTCCAATATCTTGTCATCCCTGCTCTTCCCTCTAATCTGATAAAGTGCATGTCATGAATGTATTGATTAACATTGCTTCTTTTATGTTAGCTTCATTATCTTTATTACACGTGTGTATATTTATTTCATTGTACCTGGCTGTATTGTGTTTTTCCCCTCTTAAGGTCAACACAATGGAACCCCCCTACATCATGCTGCAAGAAGAGGCCTTGAGCATACTGTGAAGTTACTTCTTTCACATGGAGGTGTGTACACTGCTGTGGTCTACAACATGATTTAAGTTGCTAGAGTATTGTGCTTCTCTTTCTGCTTCCTTTCTTCAATCAATTTATGCTATTCGAAATTTCAGCGAATGCACTACAAATGAATGATTATGGTCAAACCCCTCTTGATGTTGCTAGAGCCAAGGGGCATACTAGTGTTGTCAGAGCAATAGAGGTACACTCTATCTGCTTATTACCATTTCTGCAGAGTTGTTCACTCAAATACACTCACATTGCCTTCTTTAGCAGCATGCAAATAATCCCCTATAAATGCAAATAATCCCCTTTACCTTTTTATAATGCTCAGGAGCATGTGTGTTTATTCTCTGGTTGGCTGCGGGAACTTTATGGACCAGGCTTTCTGGAACTTCTGGCTCCACAGTTGCTTTCGAGAAAAGTGTAGGTGCAATGCTTGTAGTAATCTAATGTGATCTTTATTGGAAAGTCACTTTGTAGATTGCTTGTTTCACTATTTAAAAAAAATGTAATGAAAGATTTCTGCATCATGATTCATGAAGCAGTATGATTCTTTATTTCTTTTGGATTGATGGGAAGATTCATATATTTTGCATCAGGCAGAAAAAACTTACGGAAACTAGTTATGTGGAGGGTCCCTTTTTTTCAGAATGATGCACCAGTCTTTACTTTAGCTATGCAGATCAGTTACTTATCATGGCAATCACATTGTTATTTATTAATATACTTACAGATGGGTGGTTATTTTGCCTATTGGTTCCGCAAACTGCAGAAACCTTTCAAGTTGGAGCTCGTGATATACTCTGGTCCACAGGTTCAATACTTTCTGGCATTTACCAATATCATAACCTTTTCCATGTTCATTAAAATTCTCACAAAATGTTCCTGATGTATGCATACATATGCTTTAGATCATTATAAAGTTGTTCTTTCCTCTTGTACACTCTCAATCCAGCGAGATAGACCAATTAAAAGCACACTAGTCTGTCTAACGAAATAATTAAGGAAGATTTTCAATGTTGCGTCAATGATAAAACTGTATCTTAGATTTACAGATCTTCAGTTCCTCATGTTCTTCCACCTGTTTCATCAGGACGGTCAACCGCGTACAATTATTCCACTCTGGAAGGCCAATTTAGAGGAACCTAATTTTAACCATCCTGATCCTGTGGCTATCATATCTAATATTTCAAGAAGTAAGTTTGTAACTACATTAAATGTCTTAGTATCTTACTATCAACTGAGCTATACTAGATCAGTAATCAGCTTCTATCTTTATACATAGTCCCAAAACGCTGGAGGAGAAAGCGAGCAATTAAGTCCTGCCAAGTGCCTATATGTAAGTACACTGAATTGTGTATTCATTGTAACTGATGAACCTGGAGCTTTTTAGTGTCTTCAATGATTTTGGTAATTTGATTAAATTGAATTGATAATTTAATCTCTACTTTGGAGAAATGATATCCAAGTTGCTTATTATCTGGTGCTTCTCCATGTGAGGAACATTGATACCCACCTGCAGGAGAGGAAATGATTATGTATGTAGTTGCTCCCATAATAGTTTTTTAGGATAAGGTGCAAATATGCCCTTAACGTTGATAGTGGGGAATAAAAACATTTCCAAAGTAAGTTTAGGTATAAAAGTGTTCTTGATGTTAAATAAGCGGTGCAAAAATACCTTAACGTTAAATACACAGTGCAAAATGCCCTTCACGTTAAATAAATGATGCAAATAGTTAAAAAGATTAAATTTTCTTTATTTTTTTTTTCAAATTTGAAATTAACACTCGCATATATACACATATATTTACGAAATAATTAAATATAAGTTAATTTGCTTCATGTAATATTATGAAATGACAAATTCCTTCCGATATATAAAATTTTAAATTGACAAATATTAGAAAATAATTGTAGTTTTATATTATAACATAATATGCATAAATTGAATTATAGAATAAATGTAAGCATGTGAAAATATAGTTTAGAATGAAAATTTATAAAGTTGAAAACTAACGGTTATAAATTAAAGAAGCATGTATGAAAGAAAGATTACTATAATTAGACCATTATAATTTCCTAGGATATAAATTTCATATTTGTTATCATTTAACAAAGTTTAGGGTGATTTTGCACTATTTATTTAACATCAAAGGTATTTTTGCACTTAAACTTACTTTAGAGGTATTTTTGTTCTCCACTATAAACATTAAGGGCATATTTGCACCTTATCACTAATTTTTTCCTGATATGAATTTTTTTTTGAAAAATCTTAAAAAGAAGTGGACAACAGAACTATATCGACAGCTGAAATAACTAGTGATAAGTTATTACCTCAGCTAGCACCTAATCATAGACAATACATTTTTTTCTTTTTAGCAAAATACTTAATATTCGTGATCTCAATTAATTCATAAAGTATGATTTGAAGTAACTGCAAATATTTCCTGCTTATATAGGTTAGAGACGATTAGGAGTGAAAAAGAGCAGAGCTGAGCCGAACAATTACATGATTGAACTCTTCTTGTTAAGAAATTATTGGGCTCGAGCTCGATTCGAGCTTTTGTCCTTAGGTAGAGCTCGGCTCATTGAGAAATTATTGAGCTCAAGTTCAGCTGTAACAATTCGTTTAGTATGTTAAATGAGACGAGCTAACTAGTCGAACTCCATCAGGCTTGAGTTCTGCTCAAAAATTTTATCCAGAAACTCGAGTTTGACTCTTATTAGATGATAGTTTTGAATCAGAGTTTTACGAGCTGCGATCAGAGTAGCTTGAGAGTAATTAGGTTCATTTACAGCCCTAGAGACGACAATTCTTTATTTTAGTGGTCAGATGGGAGTAGATGTATTTAATAGTGCATTACTTTTACATCAGCCTCTCTTGAATGAAACTCAATCTTGCTTCCTCGCTTTGCAGATAATCGGATCAAACTTGCACCTTTACATGAAAGTGAAAAACAGCACCTGCAGAGCTTTTGCAATGCTTGCAAAGGAATTCCACAGGTAGAATTTTTTTTTTTGGCCAATTATGCCTTCACTAATGCATGTTTTAATAGAAACTTGATAATTTATGTGGGAAATGAGTTGGATAAAACATTTTGAAAAGCTAAGTGCATTTGAATTTACATTTTCGCTGTCTTTAATAGTATCCACAATTTTCTGCATCTTTGGAGTGACTCTTGGCGTTTGTAGTTCTGTATAGGAATGCGTTGATCTAAGCAGCTGAATTTTAGGGTTTGCATCTCTGCATATTGTACTTTCTCACACCTTGTCAGGAGAAAAAACAATGTACTTCTAGTACTATTTTGTATTTTTACGTGGATGGAGGGGTTGTCTTTGAATTCTGAGAAAGTAGACCGATTGCTGCTATTTATATTCTTTTCTTAATAATTCAATTCATTGGATTTGAAGAAACAGGTAATGCGTCCATTTTTTCCTTTCAAGAACCAAGTCCCGTCTGCTCCAACTGTTTCGCTACCGACTTATGAAGACGAAGAATTAGCAAGGGCAATAAACGACTCCCTTCAGTCTGCCTCACATGAAAGCCCACCAAATATGGATATGTATGTTGGATCTGTTACATATCCATCTGCAAGTCCAACCATTGTTGTAAATAGTTCCAATCATGAAAAGAGTCATGCTAGGGAGGCTTCTGCTAGCCACACGGCATATACAAACAAATTTGAACTTCAGGAAGCTGCTCCATCTGTCAATCCTGCAGCTCCGAAAATTTATTCTCCTGTCTCTATTCCATCTGCTCCCATTGGAAATGCAGCAGCTACAGATGACGGCCCAATACAGTATCCATCACTTGATATGAGTCCCATTGATGCATCTTCTCCCACTGTGGCAGTTACATCTAGTAGCAGACAAGAAAATAGCGATGATGCTTCATCTTCATGTTGTACAATATGCTTGGATGCTCCAGTAGAGGGAGCTTGCATTCCATGTGGGCACATGGCAGGATGCCTGTCGTGTTTGAATGAAATTAAGGGTAAGAAGTGGGGTTGCCCTGTTTGCCGTGCTAACATTGACCAGGTAGTGCGGATATACGCTGTCTAGTGCTACTGAACATCCCGTGCTGGTGAGTTTCACATGAACTTATGTACTGTGTCCTTTCGCTTAATCTGATTCTTTCTGGCTGTAACTGGGTGAATCCGAAGTCATGATAGTTCTATCTGTTGTTTGCTTGCTGTAAAGTTAGATTCTTGTTTTCTGATTACCTAGTGCTACTGAGTTAGACAGGGCTCGACAGTTCTCTTTCTTTACTGGTAGTGTATCTGAGCTTTACTAATATAAAACGATCTTTCTAATTTCTTAAATTTAGTGTGTTTTGCTTTAGTATCCTGGTTGATGACTTGTATTCCATTTCTTTTCCTAACTCAACTTCAGTATTACGTGCTGCAGTCAATCACAAAAAGAAAACTAACGAAGAAATCTAATCATTTTTCAGCAGAAAACTTGGTTCCTTTCTTCAGCATGAAGCGATGAGACCAACGGAACTTTGGAAACGATGTTCGTGTAAGGATCATTCGTCAGTTTTCCCATAATGGTATGACATGTGTGATTACTATTTGTGTTGGTTGATATATAGAATAAACACAGTTTTGTACATAGTCATCCCTGTGTGTTAGTGTCGGTGGCAGTGCGAAGCTCAGTGACTACATGCGAATATGGAAAGAATTTTTTGCTAAGATTTATAAATTATAATACGATTTGGAGTTGGTAAATTTTTTATCAATTATTAGTAGGTCGTGATTGGCATAAGTATGTTGTAATTATGCATAGTAATGCTCTTTCCGGCATACCTTGTCCGTTGTCACGGTACATTGCTCCTTCATGATAGCTTTCAAGTGGTTTTCACAAACACTTGTTAAATCTACACGTCCACAGCTTGTTTTCATGTTATTCTTTGCATAAGTCCTTCCAATTTCTAAAAACTCTCCTAACACACACCCTACTTTTTGGCTGTAGACCAAAATCCTATGAATGTGTTTGGTTTCATTGATAAAATAATCATATTCTATGATATATTTCATTTGCATGATTAAACATGTGATGAATAATTTAACCTGTGCTCCAATCATTCATTTATATGATCACTTTAAAGTTGTGATGGTTATTTAATCTTCTCTCACTCTACAATTTAGAATTTCAAAAATCTTCATACCAAAATCATTTTTGGCATTTTTGCTATATCACAAGAGCAATCTCAGTATTATATTCATAATTCTTAAATTTATCTTATATCATAATCCAAACACAAAATTAAATAATTCGAATAATCTTGTCTTATTTTATCCTATTAATTTTATTTATCTCATCTATCAAGTCAAACGCCCTCTAGATGTATTTCACCACTTAGAAGAAGCATTGTCAACACTACAGATAGGCTTATAGTAGTAATTTGTCTTCAAGGTAACTCGTTTTCACCTTCTATTTTCCTCTGGGATCAAAGATCGATATCTTATGTCAATGTTTGCCCTATTTGTCAAGTCATATTTGCATGATTTCTTCCACTTCGACATATTTTTTTCAAGTTTTCCTGTATCTCATATCACATCCCATGCCACGCATCATAAAATACATGCACCTAGGATCCATCTCCACTTTGCCACCTTAATCCTTCTGCCAACAACTATCATCTCATCCCCATATCAATGATCTTAAAGGGTCAATTGCTCAACCTCTTAGCCTCCGTAATATCTTGATCATAGAACTACATAGATTTGAAGATTGCAAATTTTGATCAACCTCAAATAGGGGTGAACATTTGAGTGGTTGGGTCCCAAATCGAACCGAATTCGAAAAATCGAACCCGAACTAAAGGAAATAATACAAACCGAATTGCTACTCAAATCAAACTAAATCAAATCAAAAAAATTCAGTTCGATTCGGTTCGATTTGATTTGGTTAAAATAAAAAAATGTAATAAACTGCAAAATTAAATCCATAATTCTAAACTAAACTAAATTACAATGATACTAATAACAAAATCACAATAAGAAAAAATTAATCTCATTAATATTTTCGATTAATGACTTATTTAGTTATGGTAATGATTGCACTATTTTCTTCTGCTAAAAATAGTTATTTTAGAAAGAAAAAAAAAGGAACAAAAATATGTCTAGTGTGTCACTAGTACTCTTTGTACTCAATATTTTATTTAATCGTTACATAACTTATATTTTAAATAAAACTTAGAAAGAAAAAAGACAAAAGTGCTCGTCTTAAGGATGTCAAACTCTGGTGGTTTTAAATTTACATTTTAATATTCAATTTTTTGTAATCAAAACATTGATTGTATTGTATTTTCAGTAAAATGATCCTATCTTCGACAAACTTAGTTTGTTTGTTTTTTTTTTTTAAAAATTATTCAGTCGGTCCGGTTTATAACCAAAGTAATTTGGTTAAAATCGAATCCAAATCGAATTTAATTCGATTTCTATTATGCCAAATTGAACCGAATCGATTTAATCATAAATCGAATCAAACCGCTAATTTCGGTTTAATTCGATTTAGATTTGCTCACCCCTAACCTCAAAACTTGTTTGGCCAATAAAGCTTTTTTAAGAGCGAATAATCTCGGATCCCGTAACTCTTGCGCTTTGCAAAGGTCCTTCCACATAGGCAAATGGAAGCTGACACCCAAAATCACGACATGGTGTGAGTAGGGATTGCTTCAAGAACTGACTTGATTAGCACTTCTCTTTGATCGGTCGATGAAATCTTATTCATCACTCCTCTAACTTTCTCGTTGTCCTTTCCTTGAGATAATCAAACTCCATGCATCTATTTTTCATCATAAAAGTTGGCTATCCGTGGTAAATGAACATCTGAACTCAGTAATATGCTTCACTGTCAGTATATTAAAGCCAACTTTTCATCTGAAAAGAACAAATGAGATTAGATAGGTGCAGTCGAATACCATGAAGAAACTGTCGGTCCACATAATCCGTTAGGATTGAAAAAGCCTTTGATGCTGACATGACAAGTTGGGAAGGAGACGAGTTCTCGTTGCCTTATTCCTCTAGTCGGTTCGATCTTCCCATTTATAATGGCAGAATAGTGGACTAAAGTAACACATCTTATAATCAAACTCGTAAAATCTTAGGGAAACCCATTGATCGCAACATAATCTTCAAATAAGGCCAATCCATCATATCATAAGTCTTACTATAATAAAGTCCCCCCACCCCCCCACCCACCCACCACTTCTGTTGTGAAACTGAAGGACATTTGATCTTGCCGTGCTTTATTTCCATGTTCTTTTTATATTTCCACCACTTCTATTCACCATAATATCTTATGTGGGTATAGCCTCTTCAAACTTTCAACCTTAGGTTTTGAAGTTGAATATCAACAAGGAATTTTCCTTGTAGAGATATTTGCCTTGTCTTTGTAGATCTTCATGTCTTGTATGGTAATTCATATATAAGCTCAATCTACACAAGGATATGATAGTATACATTATAGATCTCTTTCCTTGTGATCGCATTTTGCCTTCTTCAAGTCATCTTCACCGAAAAGGAAACTGCCATAACATGACCTCCGTAGAACATGCAGTGTTTGGGAGTGATTGCTGTTGTGAATCCGGACAGCCTCGTCGTCGTCAACACGCTCCCGGACAGCACCTCCGTCGATCCCGGCAGCAACTCAAGGTCTCGTTCCGACAGCTTTCTATGACCTGCACACAATAAAGAAAGAAGAAAGAAAGTAGAGATAGGATTCGGCTCAGGTGCGGTCTCTCCGTCGTTGCAACACGCCTTCACGGTGTCCAATAGGAGAAAATCACACTCGTTGACACGCAACGACCACTACCCAAGATAACCCCCTAAACCCGGCAGCTCTCCACCGAATGGTTGCTGCCCACTCTACTCTTTCACGGCGCACAAAGCACCAATTCACACCAAACCCATTGCACTCTTCTCTAGGGTTTTCTCTTGCTTGCTGACTCTTTCTTTAGCTAAGGGTGGCGTGTGTTATTTTCAATCTAAATAGAGGGAGTGAAAGATTAGGTATAAGAAGGGTTAGGGGGAGGTTTTGGGCTTGGGTCTGTTATTTGGGCCAATAATTAATAACAATCTCCACCTTTGGTCCAACCGTGTTGCTGTGTGCATCGGAGAACAAACCGCACAATCATCATCGCCGAATGTCCCCTGCAAAATCACACAGACAGAGCAAGGAACAAGACGTATAGACACATAGTCCATACATGATCACAAAGATCAACCAATGGTAAATTAACCGTGTTCATACTTGCAAAAAAGGCACATAGAAAAAAATACTCACAAAGCACAAAGATATCTAACACACAATTAGAAGCTCACAAAGAAACATCACAAAGCTAACTAACACAAAGCTAGTTGACCAAAAAGCAATCACAAAGATAACTAGCACAAAGCTACAGAAGATCGCAAAGATCATCACAACCATCACGCAGACGGTATATCACAGATATTGCCATCACTAAGCTAGCATAGATCACACAGATCATAAAACACAAAGCATATCACAAAGTCACTAAGCCAACACAAAGACACGAAGTTGGCACAAAGCCACCAAACCACAAAGCCACATAGAAAGAACCACAAAGGTATGTTCACAAAGAACAAGAAAAAAACGAGCATAAAGCAAGGGACGAAGCTCCACCTCAAAGAGAGCAACAATAGAGACACATAAGGAAACAAACTCCTAAGCTCATGCACCCTAAACTTAAAGCTAAACTACATAGCTCCACCTTAGAGAAAATCACTAAGCATGCTCGAAAAACAAAGATGGATCACTTAGATCCCTACACATAGAGTCACAAAGCAACAAAAAACAAGCAAGTTCATAGGCATGAGATACACATGAAACACATTCATACATAATATCTCAATTTATCACATAGCTACCTAGAACTAGCAACACATAGCTGCTCCAATTGGTAATTCTATATGTCAAAAAACCAAAGTCCGTCTTACCATCAAAAGGTGCCAAACCATAATTCGCCAAAGAAGACATAATGCCACATAATAAATCAATAAAAAATTTATCAACCTTAATGCAGCGGAATACAAATCAGAAAGCAAAAAATATTCTCAAGGCAAATAAGATTTTCGATTTAATCACACAGTTAACAAACAAGAGACATGTTGGTAAACAGAAACAAAACCCAATCCTATACTGCGCCAATCGGCAGTTTTCTAGAATTTTAAAACTGAGAGGTTTTAGCCGCTTTACCATAGCGTGATCCTAAGACCAGCATCCCGACTTACCAACTACGATGAGGAAGAACCGTGGCTCTAATACCACTGTTGTGAATCCGGACAGCCTCATCGTCGTCAACGCGCTCCCAGACAGCACTTCCATCGACCCCGGCAGCAACTCAACATCTCGTTCTGGCAGCCTTCTACGACCTGCATACAATAAAGAAAGTAGAGATAGGATTCGCTCGAGTTCGGTCTCTCCGTCATTGCAACACGCCTTCACGGTGTCCAATAGGAAAAATCACACTCGTTGACACGCAACGACCAAGACTCAAGATAACCCCTAAACCCGATGCTCTCCACCAAATGGTTGTGCCCACTCTACTCTTTCACGGCGCACAAAGCACCAATGCACACCAAACCCGTTACACTCTTCTCTAGGTTTTTCTTGCTTGCGACTCTTTCTTTAGCTAAGGGTGGCGTGTGTTATTTTCAATCTAAATAGAGGGAGTGAAAGATTAGGTATAAGAAGGGTTAGGAGAGGTTTTGGGCTTGGAGTGCATTATTTGGGCCAATAATTAATAACAATTGCGAAATGTACAAATGTAGGCATCAAAGGAGAATCCAAATTACAATGTGAGCGTGTGTTGATCACAAGTGGTTTAAGGAAGAAAATCATTGCCTTATTGGCATGTGGATACCATAGAAGTGTAAAAGAAGGCATAATCACCGAATACTCATGGTGAAGAGGATCAAATGTGAGAGCAATCATAGTGTTATTCTTGGACCAAGATGTCCTCGGTTTTGTATGATTAGAGACAAAGGAACAAGTGAAGTTATGTGTTAGATAGTTTCGATAAAGATAATTTAAAGTTAGGATCGGTTCGAGCTTTAAGGATCTTGATAGCTATGTTGGGAAAAGTGGTGAATAAATATATCAAAGCGTGTCAAAAATTGACACTTGCACAACCCAACTAGGATAATCCTTTCTCTTCATTGGATTAAAATGGGACCAAACCAAGAAAACAAATTTGATGTAGAATGTAAAATGTGAGACAAGAATTTTTCGTGGAAAACCCAGATTGAAAAAATCACGAGACCGTAGTCTAGAAATCTTCCACTATGTATATAATAGTTTACAAAATTCTCCCTAGACAAAATAAGGGAAAGTCAAATCTCAAGTTCAAGAACTTGGAATATACAAGATGACTGAGCAACTTTTAAGAGAGAGAAAAAATCCTGCAATTTTTCCTCACCACTCTTCTCTCAAAGTGCACTCACCAAACTTTCTCTTGTTTTGCCTCACTTGTTTGTGCTGCTTTTGCACAAATCTTGCATACTTTCATTCGATATAATTCAGCTCAATTCATAGAAGAGTTTAGTTGTAAATGTCTTCCCCTATAGCTATCCTATAACCGCAATTGCAGAATGAATCTCATAGGAGGTAGCTGCAAATATTGCATTTGTCATCCAATGCCGAGAATTTAATTAGGCTATAGTAATATTGTCACAGCCCGGTTTGGCTAAACCTTATCGGACCGTGACTTGGGGTTTGGTTTAAGTGAATATGTAAGAATAAGGGTTTCAACTCATTTCATCTACGAAGAACTATAGATGTTCCAAACAGAAACGAGAATCATGACGGATCAAAATAGTTTATATATAAATAAGATAGTTCCAAGGTTTCAACAAAACAACAGTTCCTACAAAGCTGATCATAGTAACAAAAGATAACAGAGTCTCAAGAGTTTGGCAGCGGAATAAAACGTGTGAGATATGCATGTGAATATGCATTCTCAAGGTGAACCAAAAATACTTCATACTTCTTGACAAAAGATTCCGCTCAACTCTTGCTCTGTTCCATCACCCGCTCAACCTGCACATTTAAAAACAAACATGCAGGGCTGAGTACAAATAATGCACTCAGTGGACACATGCCGAAAACATTTGTACTTTACGAAATATTGTGCTGCCTACATCACAGTAAGACACAAGGGTTTTGTTTGAAAAGGCCTTGTGCTTACTAAATACATTTTCATTACTTTCACAAAACATCGCCTGGCCAGGCATTTTCTCATCACAACGTATATTCCAAGTCGGCTATGGATTAACGCGGGAGGGAGGCCTCCCTTCACCCGGACGCACGACTGACCGTGAACGGTTCAGAGGCTGAAACAACTGACCGTAACTCGGTTCAGAAGCTGAAGTGTACACAACCCAGCTAGGATTCTCCTTCACCTCTAGCTTAGGATCCGAATTGTAATACTTTTCTGTTGCCCTGTGCAACCCGAATGGACATATACAAAACATAAAACATTTTTGGCAGACAATATCGTATCTCATCATTTGTAAAATAAGAAAAACAGTAAAGTAAACTTTTGTAAAAATCATTTTTCCAAGAAAGCTTGTTTTAAATAAATAAGCCCACATTTTGTTGAGATAAGAAAGCTCACCTCGAGAACTTAAAGTTCTTACGTCACTAGTACTTAATTGTCGTCTTCTTTCTCCTCTGAGCAGAACCCTTTTCAACGTGAGAAACGAGGTTTAGTACATCGCTATACTTTTCCGATAATCATCGATCCGAAATAGCGGACTTACTACATCAATCCTTTTAACGTCAAGGATCCTATTTTCATACCTTCACTACTATTATACCTATTGCGTCTTGAAAAGATATAATATCCTATCTTTTCATTTCTTCCTTAGTTCAAACCATTCGGCGTGACATATGAATCTTAATTTCATACCTAACGTCGTTACGTACTGACTTTAATTTTCAGTTTACATATATGCTTAAATTTTACGTATTTCACGATCACATACTTACAAGTCTCTCGTTTCACGTATCATATCATATGATTCACATATCATGAGACATCAAATTCTTTTTGTCAAAATTTTGAAAAATTTTAATTTCTTTTCGAGAATTTTTAAGCGATTTCATAATATATTATTATTATTATTATCATATATCAATAATATGACATAATATTCATCATACATAACTTGTACATCAATATTTTCATTCTTTTAATTATTTTCGAAAATTTCATATATTAATCCATATTTTTCCAAAAATTTCCACATAAAATCATACAACCTTAAACATGAATAACTATCATTATTTCATGTTCAAAACAACAATTAAAATTCATGTACATCAACATACACCTCATGCTTAATTTCGGTCATATCATAGTATTTTTAATACATGCTTAACTTTGTATTAAAATCATAATACATGCTTATAAACATCACATACACATATTTAATTCATAACTTTCGACATATAGCATAACTTTCGTGTATTTCACATAATTTTCGAAAGCATGTAACTAAACATATCACATATGATTTTCTAATGTTCTTGCATAAAATAATAGGAATAGTAAGTTTCTAACCTTCTATTTGTTTTCGGTCGACGTCGGCGACGTTTTTCCTACTTACGATCGAAAAGTACTTTGGATGACACTCTCTATTTTTTTTTCTATTCTTTTCTCTATTTCTCTCTTATTTTCGGTTGGTATGGTATAATGGGGGTCTCTATTTATAGATGTTATAAAGTGTATTTAATCATTACTTTATAAAATATCTTAATATAAAGTCAAAAATTACAACTCATTCTTATCTCATAAATTTTCGAACCATATGAGTTGTTCATGACTCATTTTTGTTCTTATCTTATACTTTAATTATTTATCATATCCTATCTTTTGAAATTATAACATCTAGGTGTAAAATCAAAATTACAACTCATACCCTACCTTGATGATGTTTTCGCCATCTCACTTATACATAAGATAATTATTTTATTTTATTCTATAGTTTATTATGTTATTTAATTATTTAATTAATGTATCTTATAATTATCATAGAATAAATAAATTACCACTTTATACAATATATATATTTTTATTACCCTTCTTTTCTTAGGATATATTTTTATTTTTTTCTATATCATATACTTTAATATTATCATGTAATAATATCACATTTGAAAAGTCAAAGTTTTCAACTTAGGATAAGATTTCATTTTCAAAGAGTTTTAAAAATATTTCTAACCTTATTCTAAAGTCAAAAATTTCGGCTATCATCATTTAAAACCATAGGTTACTTGTTTAATTTGATAACCATCTCTACTTTACACCTAATATATCTTATCTTTATAATTATAGCATCTCATTAATTAAAGCATGATATTTATATTCATTTCACACCTAATATTCAATATTTTCGGCACTTATAATAATAATATGCCAAATATTTTATTTTTCTCCAATTAATAGCTATATGACACAATAATAATCTTAGATGATAAAATAAATCATAGGAAAATTAATTAAGATCATGTCTATGTACTAATGTAAAGTTATCGGCAAATAATTCGAAACTAAGGATAAATTATCAAAATTTTATTCTTTTCATAGCTAATATTATTTTCATGATTAATTACATAAATATAATGATATTATATCATAAAATAAATTTTTGGAGCATTTCTAAACAATTTCCCCAATTTGTTCGAAAACTAGGATTTCTAGAGATTAATTTTTATAAAATCCCATTCTTTTCCTATTTTATTAATTTCAAAATTTTTATAATTTCTAGGAGATAAGATTGATCTAGAAATCATGATATTTATCAAGCATATGTTTAAATAAATTATTTGATACAATTATCACATAAGAATCAAAGTTTTCGAAATTCACATAAAATAATACATCTTTTTCGAAAACTATGCAAGTTATTATCCAAAATATTATCTCCTATGATATTTATCACATTTCTACACATTTCTAAGAGATAAACATTATCTCTTAATTAATTATGACCTTATCTTATTATTTTATAAAAATATCATAACATACTTATCTTAAAAATGTCATTTTCAAACCTTATCATATACACCTCATAAATTTGAAACTCAATGCTTGATTTGTACAAGATTATTATCTTATCATATACTACAAGATAAACATGACAACTCATCACATAAAATCAAGTGATCACATATTAAATCACAATTTTATCACTTATTCCTAAATTTTGAAAATCACTAAGAAATTGGAAAAATATTTCTTTTTCTTCCTTAGTGTAATACTTGACTAAATAATATCCACATATACTTAAAAATATATTTATTCATATTTAAAATTTATTCCATTCGAATTTTTAAGAGAGAATTCGATCTACTCAAAATTGTCAATTACCGACGTTCACTTCCGTACTTATTTCCTTCATAACATTCCTTCTTGTTTTCGAAATTTGTAAGCCCAAAAATTCGGGTTGTTACATTCTATCCCCCTTAAAGAAATTTCATCTTCGAAATTTACGTATTCTCGTAATATTCTTGATCCTTTCTCCACATCACGTGATCATCTTTCCAACGTTGTTTCCTCGTATCCATTTATCGTCGTATATTCTTATATCGACTTATTTCTTTCTTTTAAACCTTTAGATCTAACATTCTCGTGTTCCAAATTTCGTAACATCATACGACTCAAGATTTCTAACTAATCGTTCACGTCAAATATATCGTTTCAAAAAGAGGGTATGTCCTATATTCAAATCTATGTTTAAGCAACTAAATGTTAATGTCGTAACTTCTTTCATGGGAGAAGAAAATTTTTATCCCTTTGTCTCATCTCGTGCTAAGTCCCATAACATTCACGTATGACCTTGTAATAAAGTAGCCTTAAAGTTTCCATATCGACTCATAAAATTGGATGATGTCATTCCTTCTATATCTTGAAATTGCCTCGTGCTTATTTATTTTACTGAGAACTTTTATTCATCATAACTTGATGTATCTCTCTGTAACTGAAGAAACATATCATTCTACTGATCTAAGAACTTAGGTGCCAAGATAAGTCAACCTTTTTCATATTTCTTAGCTTCAAGGATTGGAGGAAACGTATCATGACAACTTATAAGTGGGTAAGGGTTCACAGTTCAATAGGACAACTTTTGAAATTTGAATCAATATGTTCTTTGAAATGAATAATTGGGATATAGGGTCCGAAGACCAGAATGACGACTACTGAGAGCTCTTTGATCATATGGGCTGATCAGACCCGTCACAAATACTTCTCAGTCACGTGAAGGCTTTGTTTTCAAAAGGACATTTTATAAACTTTTGGTTGTAAACTTCTTTCAGAAAAAGTGAGAAAATCAAGTGATATCTCAATTGAAACTAGGTCATAGAGTTAAACTCAATGACAGAACTTGGGTAATGAATAAAATTCGAAACATCATATAACTCTTAATGGGTTATCATAAATTGTAAGGATTCTCAAAATATGATGCATCTCAAAACTTAAATCCACATTACTAACTACAACTCTTAACTTAAATATTTTATATTCTACCGTACCGAAATCCTTTTATTATGGATATTATTCTGCGAGAACCAACTAATAATTCGATCACGTCTCTATTAAGTTCTAATAGTCAACTCGGAGTTCCGTTGCGTGTGAACATCTAAAGGGAAAGACTATACTCATGTTACTATCGCATAATGACATTCATCATTTTGAAATCATCATTCAACTCTTGCCGTCATCATTTCCATTTCAACTTGTTGGTCTTTTCTACTTTTATTTATTCTTATTTCCATCCTTGCTTCTATTATGATGGACTAAAATTCTCATAATTCATATTTCTATGTTCTTTCGCAAAAGGGATCATACATCTTAAGCAGTCTACGTTCTTTTTGGGATAACCTACTCATTGTTACTAACAACTTGTAATTCAAACAGTAATAACATAACTCGTTCATACCAATACATCTCATCAATTCTACGAATTCAAACATTTCACTTTTGACATATCATTGTCAATTCTTTCTCATATTTCTTTCAACTCTTTCTCATCTCTCTTTCCTCTTCACAACTTAAAACATCATTTCAACCATTTTCTACTTCAAACTTTCATTTCCATTCTTGTTTTTTCACTCTGCACCATTCTTATTGTTTTAACAAAACAATTGCTACTTATATAACTTTATAAAACATCTCATAGATACCTATCTTATTCCTTACTTAACATTCTATTCCCCAAATTCGTATATTGTTCTTAGATTAATTCGTGTAAGCAATAGTCGATTCGTCGCGTAGAATCTCAAGTGAGAACTATGTCCACGTCGCAAGTGACATCGTTCATCGAAGCTTTCATTCCTCCACGTAGCATTCCAATTCACATTCGTCAAAGCGAATCTTAAAAACGTTCTAAGTTCATGGTTCATCAAACACTACGTTATACATAGAAGAGAAATTCTTATGTTCTCGTTCAATCTAAGTTCTTCGTGAAACTTAGAGCTCATCTACGTTCTTTTTGAAAAATCAAAACAATTTTCACAATTCAACTTCGTTTCATAAACATACTTTACTGACATATAACTCTATATATGTCTATCATCAATACTCATATACCCCGTGGGTATAAGCTTTAATCTCTTTTCAATTTCATTATAACAAAATGATCACATACCAATCGGGTATGAGCTTAAACTTCTTTAGACAAACCACTTGTTGTCTTATCAATGAATTATCAAAATTCAAAGCTATTCACTTTTCTCTTTCAACGGCATGTCCACTTTTAAAAACATTTTTCACTCTAACTCCCTCAAAACTGTAACATATCTTTTCAAAACTATTAAAACCATACCTTTCTCTTTTTGAAAACATCAGAACTCACTTTTCCTTGCTGGTTGAGCGTGATGAACATGAGCGTTGGCGGTGATGATCGCCATAAAAAGTCTAGTGATTGAGCCGGACTTTGGATAGAAAGAATATTTTGGTTCAAAGCAAACGAATGCGCTCGATACCACTCTGTCACAGCCCGGATTGGCTAAACCTTACCGGACCGTGACTTGGGGTTTGGTTTAAGTGAATATGTAAGAATAAGGGTTTCAACTCATTTCATCTATGAAGAACTATAGATGTTCCAAACAGAAACGAGAATCATGATGGATCAAAATAGTTTATATATAAATAAGATGGTTCCAAGGTTTCAACCAAACAGCAGTTTCTACAAAGCTGATCATAGTAACAAAAGATAACAGAGTCTCAAGAGTTTGGCAGCGGAATAAAACGTATGAGATATGCATGTGAAGATGCATTCTCAAGGTGAACCAAAAATACTTCATACTTCTTGACAAAAGATTCCGCTCAACTCTTGCTCTGTTCCATCACCCGCTCAACCTACAAATTTAAAAACAAACATGCAGGGCTGAGTACAAATAATGCACTCAGTGGACACATGCCGAAAACATTTGTACTTTACGAAATATTGTGCTGCCTACATCACAGTAAGACACAATGGTTTTATTTGAAAAGGTCTTGTGCTTACTAAATACATTTTCATTACTTTCACAAAACATCGCCTGGCCAGGCATTTTCTCATCACAACGTATATTCCAAGTCGGCTATGGATTAACGCGCCGGGAGGGAGGCCTCCTTCACCCGGACATCTGACCGACCGCGAACGGTTCGTAGGTGAAACAACCGACCGTAACTCGGTTCAGAAGCTGAAGTGTACACAACCCTAGCTAGGATTCTCCCTTCACCTCTAGCTTAGGATCCGAATTCGTAATACTTTCCTGTTGCCCCAGGCAACCCGAATGGACATATACAAAACATAAAACATTTTTGGCAGACAATATCATATCTCATCATTTGTAAAATAAGAAAAACAGTAAAGTAAACTTTTGTAAAAATTATTTTTCCAAGAAAGCTTGTTTTAAATAAATAAGCCCACATTTTGTTGAGATAAGAAAGCCCACCTCGAGAACTTAAAGTTCTTACGTCACTAGTACTTAATTGTCGTCTTCTTTCTCTCCTCGGCGAACCCTTTTCAACGTGAGAAGCGAGGTTTAGTACATCGCTATACTTTTCCGATAATCATCGATCCGAAATAGCGGACTTACTACATCAATCCTTTTAACGTCAAGGATCCTATTTTCATACCTTAACTACTATTATACCTATTGCGTCTTGAAAAGATATAATATCCTATCTTTTCATTTCTTCCTCAGTTCAAACCATTCGGCGTGACGTATGAATCTTAATTTCATACCTAACGTCGTTACGTACTGACTTTAATTTTCAGTTTACATATATGCTTAAATTTTACGTATTTCACAGTCACATACTTACAAGTCTCTACGTTTCACGTATCATATCATATGATTCACATATCATGAGACATCAAAATTCTTTTTGTCAAAATTTTCGAAAAATTTTTAATTTCTTTTTCGAAAATTTTTAACTGATTTTCATAATATATTATTATTATTATCATATATCAATAATATGACATAATATTCATCATACATAACTTGTACATAAATATTTTCATTCTTTTAATTATTTTCGAAAATTTCATATATTAATCCATATTTTTCCAAAAATTTCCACATAAAATCATACAACCTTAAACATGAATAACTATCATTATTTCATGTTCAAAACAACAATTAAAACTCATGTACATCGACATATACCTCATGCTTAATTTCGGTCATATCATAGTATTTTTAATACATGCTTAACTTTGTATTAAAATCATAATACATGCTTATAAACATCACATACACATATTTAATTCATAACTTTCGACATATAGCATAAATTTCACGTATTTCACATAATTTTCGAAAGCATGTAACTAACCATATCACATATGATTTTCTAATATTCTTGCATAAAATAATAGGAATAGTAAGGTTTCTAACCTTCTATTTGTTTTCGGTCGACGTCGGCGACGTTTTTCCTACTTACGATCGAAAAGTACTTTGGATGACACTCTCTATTTTTTTCTCATCTTTTCTCTCTATTTCTCTCTTATTTTCGGTTGGTATGGTATAATGGGGGGGGGGTCTCCTATTTATAGATGTTATAAAGTGTATTTAATCATTACTTTATAAAATATCTTAATATAAAGTCAAAATTACAACTCATTTTTATCTCATAAATTTTCGAACCATATGAGTTGTTCATGACTCATTTTTGTTCTTATCTTATACTTTAATTATTTATCATATCCTATCTTTTTGAAATTATAACATCTAGGTGTAAAAATCAAAAATTACAACTCATACCCTACCTTGATGATGTTTTCGGCCATCACACTTATACATAAGATAATTATTTTATTTTATTCTATAGTTTATTATGTTATTTAATTAATGTATCTTATAATTATCATAGAATAAATAAGTTACCACTTTTATACAATATATATATATATTTTCGGCCACCCTTCTTTTCTTAGGATAGATTTTTATTTTTTTCTATATCATATACTTTAATATTATCATGTAATAATATCACATTTGAAAAGTCAAAGTTTTCAACTTAGGATAAGATTTCATTTTCAAAGAGTTTTAAAAATATTTCTAACCTTATTCTAAAGTCAAAAATTTCGGCTATCATCATTTAAAACCATATGTTACTTGTTTAATTTGATAACCATCTCTACTTTACACCTAATATATCTTATCTTTTTAATTATAGCATCTCATTAATTAAAGCATGATATTTATATTCATTTCACACCTAATATTCAATATTTTCGCACTTTTAATAATAATATGCCAAATATTTTATTTTTCTCCAATTAATAGCTATATGACACAATAATAATCTTAGATGATAAAATAAATCATAGAAAAATTAATTAAGATCATTTCTATGTACTAATGTAAAGTTATCGGCAAATAATTCGAAACTAAGGATAAATTATCAAACTTTTATTCTTTTCATAGATAATATTATTTTCATGATTAATTACATAAATATAATGATATTATATCATAAAATAAATTTTTAGAGCATTTCTAAACAATTTCCCCAATTTGTTCGAAAACTAGGATTTCTAGAGATTAATTTTTATAAAATCCCATTCTTATCCTATTTTATTAATTTCGAAATTTTTATAATTTCTAGGAGATAAGATTGATCTAGAAATCATGATATTTATCAAGCATATATTTAAATAAATTATTTGATACAATTATCACATAAGAATCAAAGTTTTCGAAATTCACATAAAATAATACATCTTTTTCGAAAACTATGCAAGTTATTATCCAAAATATTATCTCCTATGATATTTATCACATTTCTACACATTTATGAGAGATAAATATTATCTCTTAATTAATTATGACCTTATCGTATTATTTAATAAAAATATCATAACATACTTATCTTAAAAATGTCATTTTCAAACCTTATCATATACACCTCATAAATTTCGAAAATCAATGCTTGATTTGTACAATATTGTTATCTTATCATATACTACAAGATAAATATGACAACTCATCACATAAAATCAAGTGATCACATATTAAATCACAATTTTATCACTTATTCCCTAAATTTTCGAAAATCACTAAGAAATTGGAAAAATATTTCTTTTTCTTCCTTAGTGTAATACTTGACTAAATAATATCCCACATATACTTAAAAACATATTTATTCATATTTAAAATTTATTCCATTCGAATTTTTAAGAGAGAATTCGATCTACTTAAAATTGTCAATTACCGACGTTCACTTCCGTACTTATTTCCTTCATAACATTCCTTCTTGTTTTCGAAATTTGTAAGCCCAAAAATTCGGGTTGTTACAAATATTGTTACTGCAATAAATTAATGCAACAATTTTATTTCCAAAAGCATTGTCAAAGTTTGTAAGCTCGTGAGACATTACCTCAACAACCTATTAAGTTGGCACACATGGGATGTGAATTGAAGTAAATAACATGTAGTTGCACTTAATTAAATTCTTGATAACTCAAATGATGAGTGTTCACAAAGTCATGAAGCAAAAATAGAAAGATACATTTATGTGATGAGATTTTCCATAGGAAAAGTGCTCGATATACATTCGGCCTTAAGGCTGACTTGTACATCGGAGAATATGCTGATTTAAACAGATCGGATTCCTTCATTCACAAGCTCGTAAGTCCATGAAGTGGTTCTTGAGTGAAAGAAAAGGCGAGAATAAAACAAAACATTGAATGATAAAATCTTGCTTCATTAATTGTTGCTTTACGAATCCATAAACGGCCATGGATGGAATATGACTATTTATAGCAACACTACAATGCTAACCCTAGACGCAAGATACAAAACGGAATATGCTAAACAACGATGAATCCAATAGCTAAACAACACACAATCTTGCATCTAGATGTTTCTTCTTCACGCGTTCGCATCTTCGAGTGGGCGTGAATCATCCAAATGCAATATCACTTAGTCGACAATGCATGCCACGGTATGCATTGTGTTCTTCGGTTCTAACATTCCCCTCAATTCGAGCGAGGTACGAGATAACCAACAATTCATTCTTGAGTCGGTGAAGAATTGAAGACCGAGAGGCTTGGTCATGATATCTGCGATCCGATCGAGATGGAACGTGTTGCACCATAAGAGAGTTTGCGAGACCATATCACGGACAAAGTGAATGTCAAGCTCTATATGTTTTGTGCGGCGTGAAGGATAGGATTCGAGGCAAGAGAAATGGTCTGGAGTTATCAACCCAAATGGTTGGTGTCTTACCAATATCAATAGACAGTTCTTGAAAAGAAGTTAACCAACGTATTTCAAAGAAGATTCGCCAAACTTGTATTCGACGGTGCTAGAACGAGAAACAATATGTTGCTTTTGGAAGCCCAAGAGATTAGATTTCCACCAAAATATATACACATTCGGAAGTAGATCGACGATCATCGATATCCGATGCCCAATCGAATCGAGAATCAACAATGTGTAAATGTCGAAGCGTGACAAATGAAGACCATGATCGAGAGTCCCGGCGACATATCGAAGAATCCTTTTGATAGCACCCCAATGAGGATCGAGAGGGTTTGACATGAATCGCTTACTTTGTTGACAGAGAAGGCAAGATCGGGCGGTGATCGTGAGATATTGCAAACCACCAACAATACTACGATACTCGTGGTTTGGAGAAAGGATCGCCATTATATTTGGACAAAAGATTATGGCCACCATAGGAGTAGGCGAGAGCTTAGCATTGGTCATATTGACTTTGGCAAGAATATCCATAGCATACTTCCGTTGGTAGAGATGCAATCCGGAGAAGTGGGAGAAACTTCAATACCAAGAAAATGTTGAATCGAGCCTAGATTTTGAGAGAGAACGATTGACCGAGACTACCAATGGTGGACTGAATGCCGATGAAGAAGAACCGATTACGAGAATATCATCAACGTAAACCAATAAGTAAACCGTTGTGTTGGCGGTCTTCTTAAAGAAAGAGAGTGGTCACCTTAGATTGCGAAAACCCGACTTGAGAAGAGTGGTGCGAAAAGTAAGGAACCGAGGAGCGGAAGCTGTTTCAATCCATAGATGGCTTTGTTAAGCTTGCAGACTAAAGGAGAAGGGCCACAGATCTCAAAACCCGGTGGTTGTCTCATATAAATGGTTTCATCAAGAGTGTCATTGAGAAAGGCGTTGTCGACATCAAGGTGAGTGACATTCCAATTCTGTTGAACAGCAAGAGAAAGCATGGTTCGTATAGTAGTGGGTTTTACCACAGGGCTGAAAGTTTCACTGAAATCAAAACCAGGCTCTTGAGTGTAGCCTTGAGCTACCAATCGCGCCTTATAGCGAGCAATAGAGCCATCGGCATGTCGTTTGATCTTGAAGACCCACTTGCAACCAATAGAGTTTTTTTCAGATGGTTGGGGAGTAAGAGTCCAAGTATGATTCTTGAAAAGAGCTTTGAGCTCACCAACCATAGTAGCCCGCCGGTGAGGCAAGATAAAGCCTCGAAACCTAAGACGGTTCACGATCAAGTAATGAAACGAAGATCGATTACGGTGGCAAAACCTTGGGTTTGAAAATACCGCTTTACCCCGAGTAACCATAGGATGATCATTCTTGGGCAAGATATCTTGAGTAGGGAATGGGAGTGTCAACATGATGCTCACCGGTAATAGGAGATGAAGAGGAGATGGAGCTGGGAGAGGTGAGACAGGAAGGGAATTAGAGGAAGAAAAACTAGGAGTAATAGAAGGAGATGAAAAAGGAATAGGAGATTTATTTTGTAATATAGGAATAGGAGAGGAATATGGAGGAGGTGTGGGTGAGGGAAGGACAGAAGGTGGAGAAAGAGGTATAGGTGACAACACTGGAATGGTAGGATTAGAATCAGCTGAAACAGTAACGAAAGAGGAGTGAGATGAGAGATATGAAAATATAGACTTTTCGAAGAGGGTATCCCTAGAAACTATGACCTTCCCAGATGATAAGAGGATCTTATACCCTTTATGATGAAGATTATAACCCAAGAAAAACACCGGATGCAGAACGAGGTTCGAGTTTATGGTGAGTGTATGGGCGAAGAA
Source organism: Salvia rosmarinus (assembly GCA_036937905.1). Lineage (NCBI taxonomy): Eukaryota > Viridiplantae > Streptophyta > Magnoliopsida > Lamiales > Lamiaceae > Salvia > Salvia rosmarinus. The sequence goes on along the minus strand of CM072822.1, from coordinate 58,340,090 downwards.
AAGGATAACAAAGCGCGACCAAAACCCGTAGAGAGGAGTAGTCGGGTTTTGAGAGAAAAGCTTTTCAAGGGAGAGAGGTAGTGAATGATTTTAGTGGGAAGACGGTTGATGAGATAGGCGAGGTTGAGAAAGCATCGTCCCAATGCTTCATGGGAAGACCAGATTTGAATAGCGAGATAAACCGCCTCAACTATGTGTCTATGCTTTCTTTCACCAAGCCATTTCTTGAGGGTATATGGACAAGATATTTGATGATGGATGCCGTGTTGGGAGAAAAAGGAAGTTAGACCCCTATATTCACCACCCCAATCGGATTGAATGGACTTTATTTTAGTGTTGAGATGATTTTCGACTAAAGCTTTGAACTGCACGAAGACAGAACGAACCTCACTCTTGGCTTTGATTGACTGGCATGATCGATGAAACTTACATAATATGAGAAACCATTTGTACTGGGGACGGGTGCAGGACCCCATAAGTCACTATGAATGAGTTCAAGAGGGGAAGTATGTGCAGTGGTGGAGACAGAATAAGGCAGACGATGCATTTTAGCGAACACACATGATTGACAAAGAGTAGATGACTTTATTTCATGAAAAGGAAGATTACAAGAGTGTAACGCTTTCTTAACAATGTTAGTAGTACAATGTCCTAGACGACTATGCCAAACATCTAAGTCGAGAATGGAGGAGGTTTGAGAAAAAGCAATGTGTATCGCATAACCGCAAGCCACGGTTGAACTTTTATTGAAGCGGAAGATGAACTTGAAGTTGAGCAGTTGAAGGCGGCGAGAATGTAAGCTTTGATGAGGAAAATGGTAGAGGCCATCTTTAAGAGAACCTTTGAGGAGAGTAGCTTGAGTGGCTTGATCCTTCACCACACGAAAGTAGGATGAAATTCAAAATATACCTTGTTATCTTGAGCAAACCGAGACACTAAGCAAGTTTTTAGTAATGTAGGAACATGTAAAAGATGATTGAGAATGAAGGATTTAGTGGAGAAGGAAGTGGATAGAAATCCTTTACCTATGTGAGCAATATCGACGCCATGACCATTACCCATCCGAAGTTTAGAGTTACCATGATACTCAACGGTAGAATTGAGATTTGAAAGAGCATGACCGACATGATTAGTGGCTCCGAGTCCGGATACCATGAGTTCTCATTGTTGTAATCGAGCGCGTCATCGAGAGACACTAGAATTCGTTGTCCGGATGGGAAGTGTGCGATATGTGCTCTGGATGAAATGAACTCCCGATGAAGGCCACGAACACCGATCAAGACCATGAATAGCATGTTCTGCGGCTGTTGGTTATGCTGTTTGGCATAAAATTTTGGTTGAATCTGTGCGGCATTTATCCGCAGTGTGGCGGATATAAGCGGACTTGACAAGTAGGTTTATTCCCCGGATTTCGCCTCCCACGACCACCAAAAATCCACCACGATTCGAACCATGTCCGCCCTCCTCTAAAATTGTTGAAACCCCTCGCCTCTGTAGTTTTGTGAACCAGTTCTTTGAAATCCAGTTTGAGCAACATAGTTAAGAGAGGTTGTGAGCCATCCGAATTAAGAGGCGATCTTGTCGATTCAACTGCTTTTCAAAACTTAACAACAAAGAGTGCACATCTATAGCCGACCATGATTCAACTTTGGAACTCACGGTAACCATCACAGGTCATATTCACTTCCTAGGCCATTTAAAACATGCATAATCTGATCCTCATTTGAAACATGATGTCCAATGTAATTGAGTAAATCGCAGCAAGTTTTGACTTTAGATAAATACTCCTCATGCTCAAATTTTCCTTTCTGAGAGTTTGCAATTGTAATTTATACTGCATTACCTTTGAACGCGATTGACTGGAAAAATGAGTCTCCAAAGCGTGTCAAATAGAAGTTGAAGAAGAGAGCCCAACCACAAGGATCATCACACTTTCAGTCAAGGAAGACTGAAGCCATGCAGAAAGTATTTGATCTTGCCTTTCCCATATAGTGTATTCAGGATTTATGGATCTGCATATTTCAGCTCCCTCCTGTCCTTCAATCCACATTTGCGGTGGGTGTGTGAATCCAGTGAGATATCCTTCTAGCCCGTAACCTTTCACTGTGGCCAGAACTTGTTGTTTCCAAATCAGAAAATTTGCATCTTTTAATTTTGTGGGTGTGGATATGTTTTGGAGAAAGACGACAGAGCTCATAATGGTTGAGCTCAAAGCTCCCGTTTCATAACTTTCTGGAGTAGAATTCATGATAAAAAAAAATAAAGAAACAAAAGGAGATTAGAGGTAGGCAGCTATTAAAAGCTCCAATACCATGAAAGAAAAGCTGAGAATAAAACAAAACATTGAATGATAAAATCTTGCTTCATTAATTGTTGCTTTCTGAATCCATAAACGGCTACAGATGGAATATGACTATTTATAGCAACACTACAATGCTAACCCTAGACGCAAGATACAAAACGGAATATGCTAAACAACGTACGGATCCAATAGCTAAACAACACACAATCTTGCATCTAGATGTTTCTTCTTCACGTGCCTGCATGCTGAGCTGGACGTGAATCATCCGGCTGCAATATCACTTAGCTGACAATGCATGCCACGGTATGCATTGTGTTCTTGGGTTCTAACATTGAGGAATCTCTTCCCCTCAAACATATATACTCTGAATGTGCCTTCTGTTTAAATTCAGCCATCAGAATCCATTCCAGAGAATGGCAGGGGAACTGTTTTCACTGCTCTATACTTGCCAACATTGTTGAGATGCTCGTTTTCCAATCTATGGAATTAATCATACAGGCCAAGTCATGATTATGAAAATATCACTAATTTTACATCTAAAAGCGAGTGGGGATTTCATTAAGACAAAAACTCATGTGTGCTATACGGCAAACCTATATGGGTTTGCCGTGATATGGGTGTGGTTTTCACACGCACGCGCACGGAGAACAACCCTTTTATTAATTAATTACCTGTAGTAGTTCCAGTGTCCACGGCGGATGACCTCCAACGAAGCAAGCAGAAAGGCGATCAGACGTGACTCCAACATCCCAGTGTTGTATTTCATCACAGCCTCCACCCATGCAACTCTTAGGACACAGTTCAAGGCCTACAAACACATTTTTATTCAGCAAAAAGAATCTCAAAACATGCATGCATGTAAAATTGACCTAACCACAAACTTACAATGGATGCATAGTAGATGCCTCTCTTCTTGAGCAAGAGATCATCTCTGAGCCACGGGTTCTTAGATTTGGCGTTGAGAAGCCCCCAGTCCTTGACGAAATCCCAATAGAGTTGGTAAACCGTGGCCACCACAGAAGTCACCAAAACTACCATCATCCACGCCTGTGAGGGCTGCGTAGCGTATGTCAGCCTTGCTCCGGCCGCCACCATTGCTGATACATACTTCCCAAGGTTAGCAAGGTGGTCCACGTTACACTCATCGAACCATTTCCTCGCGCACTAAACGACGTTGTACATTAATCACAAATCAATGTACCTAATTGCATAGGAAAACAAAGAAGCAAATACATACCTGCATCGCCCGCCAGTAATAGGGAGCAAAAGAGATCACGTACGCGAGCTCTCTGTATAGCTTCCCGGACTTGCAAGTCTCATAGCGATGAGTCTTGAAACTTCCGGCAAGGAAATAGCAGGTTGCAGATTCCATGTGCCTCAACAATGGAATCTATATATATACACATATCCAAATATGGAAGAAATATTATTACTTTCTTGGAAATGGCCTTAAAGAGTACACTTCAATTTTTTGTATCAAGTTTGAAACACTACCTGACTAGTGAGTTGATCAGCCATGAAGAAATCAACCAACAAAACCTACAAATATTTTTCAAAAAATTAACAACAAATATCCCTCATATATATTCGGTGGCAACATGCATTAAACTATATATTTTGTAAGAAAGAAATAGACTACCTTGTAAAACGGCGAGCACACTATGTTGCGTATGACGCGGAGGAAACAGTATCTCGTCGGGCGGTAGAAGATATTCAATGGACAAATCAGAAGCAAAACAAAACTCTGAAACGAGAAATGCAAATTTGAAACTGTTAGTATTTGGCAAATATATATATATAGAGAGAGTGAGGTTCAAATAACAATCATTTCTAACGTGAGAATGAAGAATCACAAAAATTTGCTTGAACAAAATGAATTGTCTATGAAAGTTAATACATCTGCTGAGAAAGTTACTGAATCCAAAAATTTAAAATTTTCACCCAGGTTTGAATCACACAAGGGGCAGAAATTCTATTTTTTTTAAACTTTCCCAACAGATTCATCAACTTTCACAGTGAATTCATCATTTTTTTATTCTCATGTTCTTACGATAAAAATAGTCTCACGTAACCCTCCCTTTTTTTTGTATCATGGGGAACCCGTAGTCACTACCTTAGGTGTGTACTGGGTAAACCCCACGTTTCACGTAACCCTACCTTATATTATATGTGTGTGTGCGTGCGCGCATGTGACTTAAGCCCTAAACACTACCATGCATGAAGGGGGGAGAGAGAGAGAGACCAGCAAGAGGACTCCGGGGACGAAATCGACTTGATGGGCAGAGAAGCCGGCGGAGAGGAGGATGAGGTGGACGACCATGGCGCCCACGATGGCAGTCATCAAGGAGGTGCAGATGAGGAAGGCGTCTCTGTATTTGAGGGCGGAGCTTGGCTGGAATTCGAAGATGAAGTTGTAGTTGATTCTTGTTTTCTTCCACATCAACAAGTTACACCCGTACATGAACAAATGCAAGCTCAGCAGTGCAAACATGCTGCAAACTATTAAACTTTAATTCCCACAAGATTGATTTCAAAATTCAACATGGAGAAAGTTCAAATAGTAGTGTGTACGATTGGGTATTCATATCATAGCTATGCTCCTTGTTTTATTATGGATTGCCCTAGGCTTGAAGGATTTAAAATGTTTTTTCCAGTATTTAGAATTATGCGACGGCATATTTCAAATGAAGGACAAATATATTTCAATCATTGCTCAAGCAGGCTGGTCGTGGGATATTACAAATGAAGGCAATCCTAAATGAATCTGTGAAAGTTAGAATAATTACCCGATATTGTAGGACAAGTTTATACAAGGATTTGTACAATGTTTGGGCTATAACATCAATATTTTAGGCCTAGACAACTACAAATTCTCAATTTTTAATTTGATTAGGCTACCCCCAACTAGTCCTCTTTGGACCTCTCTTTGATGTGTTACCATTATTTCTTTTATTGATCTCTATTTGGGTCTCTAACTTTTTATTTCTATTAAAATTTAAAATTAATTAATAGATTGAATAGAATTGGAATTTAATAAGTTGGAGGTTCTTTTATTTTCTTCTCGAGTGGATAAATTCAAAGTTCTTGATTACTAATAAATCTTGAAAATTTGTCACGCCTTTAAAAGAGTCTAGCACAAATTTTATTAATTCGACGAATTCCACGCCAGATCCCTTTGATGACGAGTCTAGCTAGTTTACATGCACCTTCTTTTAATAAAAGAATAAAATAAAATAAAAAATCTAGGCTAACTTCATGTTATACAGAAGATGGATATAACAGCAATTTATGTGTGTTTATTTGTCAATTGTGACGTTTAAATACAAAAAGAAAAAGTGTTCTAATATCATCTGTAAAAGTTAAATCATTATGAATTGAATAGAAAAATAATATAGAACATTATAATATACTCCCTTCCTCCACGAAATTTGTTTACTTATTTACTCTTTATGCCGTCCACGAAAAATGTCTACTTTCCTCTTACGGACAAATAGACCCTACATAATACTCCTACTCCCCCCTCTCCCCTTATACTACCCACTTATTTATAAAAAAACATGTTATGGTCCACTTTTTTAATTCTACTTAACATTAATTTACTCATTTTTAACCTAATAGTACTTCTTACAATTGAGGGTCATATTCTCCATTAACTCAATATTCATTACAATTTATTAAAATCTGTAAACGAATTTCGTGGATGGAGAAAATAATAAAGTTAGTGGAAAGAGTAGTAAAGAAAAACCTGAAAAGAGGGTAGACGGTCTCAATATATGAGGCTTCTGTAGCAGCCGAGTACATACCACTCAAATGAGCCAATGTTGCGTAAACAGTGAATAATGTCACAAATGTGCCCGTGAACAACCCTGCAACAAAATACACACACAAATTATTTTCCATTGCTCTTTTGAATGAAAAAGGTATTATCTGACTTATTATAAATTTATTGTGGTACACACCACTAAATAAAGTAATTGATTCATTATATTTCCATCGTTCATCTATAAATGCGTCTAAATAATTTGTTGTGTGATTGAAATTCTACTTTGGTTATACAAGGTTGGGGCTGACAATTTTCGACACGATACGAAAACACGACACGAATAGGCATGAAATTAACGGGTTAGTGTTCAGCCTTATCGTGTTCATGTCCTTATCGTGTCGATACGATAAGGACACGATAATTTCGTATCGTGTTCGTGTCGGATCCGTGTCGTGTTCGTGTAACCCAATAATTTTCGTGTTGCATTCGTATTCGTATCGGATCGTGTCGTTTTCATATAATTCGATAATATTTATATATTTTTTTATTTCTTTTATTAATTCATTTTTTAATTTTGATTTAAATTTATCATTTCGTGTCGTATTGTGTCAACACGAAAAAAATCATGTCATATTCGTGTTCGTGTCGTGTCCGTGTCAGTACATTTCGTGTCGTGTTTGTGTCGGACAAATCCTTAACGGGTCGTGTTCGTGTTTGGTCTTATCGTGTCGTGTCGTGTTCTTATCGTGTGACAACACGAATTGTCAGCCCCATACAAGGTGATGGACTATGACATGTAAGTGTGGGCTAATATTATATAAGTACAAGGCAGTTTGAGAAGCCTAAATGAAAAAGTAGCATATTGGTGCATAATGAATGTAATTGTTTTAATTAAAATATTTATAAAAAAATTAATTATGAATTATTAAACTCTATTTGGAAAATTAATAAATTCATATTAAAATTCTAATTAAAGATTCAATTAAATTTTAATGAGAGATTAATAACCACTATTTAACTATTAACTAATAATTAAAATAATAAATATAATTGCGGACGTGGGCACAAGAATATTGGTCTTTTACTTATGTGAGTTGGGGAGGGAAAATAAAATAATTACCATGCCATGAAAAGTTATTTCCAACTCAAAATTAAAATATTGAATGTGGTGGAAATAAACAAGTTGAGAATTAATTAGTAATCTCACCAACGAAAAAGGTAACCATGTGAGAATCTTTTGCTGTTGGGGTCTCAAAACTTCATTGCTTTTTGGTGTCACTGTTGGCAAAGTGCTGCGTGAATAAGGACTCCACTTCATCCATTAGTCTCACCACCTTTCCTTTCCACAATGCAACTCTCCATTAATCACTATTTTATTTGATTAATTGCATACCCGTCACTTATGCCACTAACAAAATTATATAGGTAATATATAACCAACGAGGCGGTCTCCTATGTAGACGTCCGCATATACTGATCAATGATACTTTGTTAAGTACAAAGGATATATTTTTTCAATATAAATGATATTTTCGATTACAGTGTAAAAAACAAACTAATGATACTTTTCTTCGATGTAAATAATACTTTTGTTAAAAACAAATGATATTTTTGTCCGTTCATACCGTATGGATGGATGTACGGTAGTTTTGTGATAACCAATCTATATATCTGTTGAACATTCATTACAACTCCAGCACTCAAATAAGTTGGTGGGATTTAATTTATTGTATAATTCAGTGACGTAATTCTATTTCCAATTTTATAACTCGATTTTTTGAAAGAAGCTCTATGCTATATAAAGCAACATGCCAACATATGTATTCTGGCGATTCATGAAAATTAAAATTAAACTTTCTCGTAATTTAATTTCAAAATCATGGTGGTTGGTCAAACTTTGCATAATTGGAATTCACCTAAATTTGTGATAAACGTACCTTATCAGAGCTAATGAAATGTGATCTTTTAACTAATTTGAGGTAACTTGCTGAAGCTTGCTGATTTGCCACCTGATGAAAATATGCACAATTAAATCACGCGAGACGTGGTAATAAAAAGTTTCATTCAAAACCAATGAGTACTAACAAGAAACAACGAATCACATTAAAATGGCGTTATATGCATGTTCAACTTTTTGTGTGCGTGTGTTGGCCTAGTGATAGAGTGGTTAATGCTCGAGGCCAAAGGTCTCGGGTTCGAGTCCACCGTGACGCGGCCTTTAAATTTCTGTATTAAATTGATCAAAAAAAAAATAGCGTTATATGTGTGTGTTGGCCTAGTGGTAGAGTGGTTAATGCCCGAGGCCAAAGGTCTAGGGTTCGAATCCACCGTGACATAGCCTTTAAAAATTTCTGCATTAAATTGACCAAAAAAATGGCGTTATATGTGTGACGTGTGTTTGCCTAGTGATAGAAGAGTTAATGTCCGAGACCAAATATCTAAGGTTCGAGTTTACTGTGACGTGACCTTTAAATTTATGTATTTATTAATTGACCAAAAGAAACAATGGAGTTATATGAGACACGATATTCTATCTTAAATTCGGTTCTAATCTTCTTTTCTAATATATTTGTGTCCCACTGATAAATTTATTTAATAGTTTTATTATAAGAATATAAATTATTATAATACAAATAACCCTAATTAATGTTATTACCAAAATTGAAGCTTATAAAATCTATATACCGTAATTATGGAATAAATAAATAACCATAATAATCAACTTTTATAGAATTTTAAAAAATAAATGCTGAAAATAATTATATATCATGATTAGGTATAGTCAATCCCGATCAATAATAAAAAAACTAAACTAATTAATTCACAAGAAATTAAAATTGAAGAAGAAATAAAAAGTATAAAACTAAAGAAAAATGAAATTGGTACACACCTTATCAAATTTCTTGAGGATCTTTGTAAAGGCCACCATATTCAACGAACTGCATGGCACAGAGTACTGAACTCATTAGAACAAACTCATGTGGAAAATTTGAAAATTAAATTAAGAGTCTTCTAATTTGTATGCGTGTCTACATTAATAAAACACATTCTTGAAATCTTCATATATATATATATATATATATATATATATATATAGAGGGTTAGTTATGGTGAGAAAGCTCTTAATGTACGAAAGACGAATAGTAGCATATCTTTCATATTGTATAAGACAATCGAATTAATGTATTGCATATGAAAGTTTAGCACATATTTCATCCATTCGTAGCACATATCTAAATATATTAGTTTAGACATCTTTCATTGCGGTAAGCACATAAGGGTTATAGTGTTGCACAATAATCCGTGTAGACACAAAACACAAAATCAGAAGACACACGAAAATTAAATCTCAACCATTGATATAGCAAATCAAAGGCCCGGATTCATTCATATTTCCTACCAAATTATCTATTCTCTACCGATCCATCTCCTATATATATATATATATAGTGACGTTGATTTCTCTAGCTTATCTCTTCAAATTAACATTTATTACACCACTTCATGTTTTCTTCGTTTTTGTTGGCACGAAAGCAAAGCATAAAGACAAAAACTTTGGTGAGCTCCGCCTCACCGTGAGCTCACATATTTTATAAAATAATTATATATTAATTATGGTGAGTAAGAATAATTAGATTTTGTTAATTTATAATTAAATTTATCAATTTTTAATTATAATTTTTAATTCAAAATTAGAATTTATTAATTCATAATTAGGGTTTATCAATTCACAATTAGGATTTATTAATTCAAAGTTAGGGTTTATTAATTCACAATTAGGGTTTATTATTCAAAATTAGGGTTTATTATTTCCAATTAGGGTTTATTAATTCAAATTAGGGTTTATTATTCAAAATTAAGGTTTATTAATTTCAAATATGGTTTATTAATTCAAAATTAGGGTTTATTAATTCTCAATTATGATTTATTAATTCAAAATTATGATTTATTATTCAAATTAGGGTTTATTATTCAAAATTAAGGTTTATTAATTTCAAATATGGTTTATTAATTCAAAATTAGGGTTTATTAATTCTCAATTATGATTTATTAATTCAAAATTATGATTTATTATTCAAAATTAGGATTTATTAATTCACAATTAGAGTTTATTAATTCAAAATTATTAAATTAAGATATATTAATTCAAAATTATTATTTATTAATTTACAATTAAAATTTATTAAACTAATTAATTTTAATTAGAATTAATTTAATTAAATAATTTTAATTAAAAAATTTAATTAATTAATTAATTAATTAGGATTAATTAATTGATTAATTAATTAAGGGTACTCTCCTTTGACGCTACAAGATGAGACCACCCCATACATGAGGTGGTCTTATGTGCGGATATCATCACGCGGACAATGCTACTTTACTATAATATAAATGAGGTTTTTTTCCAATATAAATGATACTTTCAAATTATAGTATAAAAATAAATGATACATTTTCAATATAAATGATATTTTGTTAAGAATAAATGGTACTTTAATTTTTCTATCGTTCGGTGCGTGCGGATCGCAAGAGTTTTTATGTATATACATATATACAATCTTAAACTTTAATGAGTCCTCCATTATACATGCTTTTATTACATGTGCGTTGATACCTCAATAAATTATATACTGTGATTATGGTAATCAACCAAAATATTCAATTATTAATTAAAACTTACAAAATAAATATAAAATATAGATCTAATTGAATTAGTGACCAGTCTAATGAATAATTTAAAATTTAACTAAAAACAAGAGATTGAAATAAAAATAAAAATAAAAATTAAGAACTATATATCAATATATAGTGGAGCTCGAAATGAGACACCAAAAGCAGAATAGAGAATCTGGTGTGCACACATAATGAATAAAATTGTGAATAAGCGTATGTACCGATATGTTTTGAGCAAGCCAAGTCCTCTATAAAGTTCCACAAATGCCCCTCTTATCATCTTCTCTGCACACTGAATCTTCTTTGTATTGATGTATTCCCCTCCTCCTGCAGCTTTGTTAACCATGTCTTCCCATAGCATCGATGTTACGGCGGCGATTGTTTTTGTCGGCGTCGTCGCCGGAATATCGATTCTCATGGCCATCTTTGGCTTCCCTTTCTTCGTCTTTCCTCTTACGGCCGAGTTCACGAAATTAATCCCGTTTTTCTCCAGTGCTGCTACGATTTCATCTGTTTGGGAATCAGTTGGGCTGCCGCAATATTCGCTCTGGCTTTCTGCATGCATACAACACCAATAATAATAATAATAATAATAATAATAATAATAATAATAATAATAATAATAATAATAGTTGCGACGCAATCATCATTATTTACTTCAACTCAATTATTTACAAACTTTCCATTCTACAAGTTTCATTACTTTGTGTTATATGCTCCACATATTTTTTATTATTTTCGTTTTATCTTTGAAGCTTTTCATAACATGAGTTCTTGAACATGATGTCGCACTTGAACACTCGATTTTTATTTAATTTCATGTTGGTCCTTCAAACCTTATATTACGATATTATTTATATTAAAGTAACCTGATTGAAATTATAGATACTCTAAAGTTTAAGGCCTCAACTAAACTAACTAATAAATACTTTTGATCTATGTAAAATTTCTAAAATCTAAGAAACGTAAAAATCAAAGACATATTTGATCGACATATATACCATAATATAAATCTAGAAAGAGAAACTCACCGGACGAATCCGAGTTCCGGCCCATTGACGAACCTGATCGAGAGAAAAATCCCGGTCGGCTGCCGGTTTGGCCAAAGTTTTTCCGCCGGCGGTCGGCGACGAGCCGCTTGAGGTCGAGCAAAATCTGGAGCTGCTTATTCAATATTTCTCCTCTTTCAAGAAACTCAATCTCTTTAGTTTCGTAAAAGTGGTTCACTTTGTTGAGCTCTTCATCTAACATTTCGAAAAACACCCTAATCTGTTCGTACACGGATACAGTCCGAAATTATACGTAGGAAAAAAAATAGTTTTTACTATTATATATACCAGTTTTTACTGTCTAATCTCTCTTTCGACTAAGAGGTTGTTTAGCTAAGCTTATAAGCTCTTCAAAACAGTTTATAAGCTGTTTAGGAGCTTATGAGCTCATGTAAAGTGTTTGACAAAATAAGTTCATAAACAACCTATAAGCTATAAAAATAAACCCCATCAATTTATAAGTTCCCCTAAAAATAAACAATTCATTCCTAACTTATTTTTTCATAAGCTTATAAGTAACCGTGAATTTACCAAAATAACCTTATTATGATTCGTTATTTTCTACATATACAATATCGACTTCACCTATCATCATTTTTCTCTCTCTAACTCACGATTCTTTCTCTAGCTTATAAATTCAATCATCCAAACACTTTGACAACTTATAAGTTCTTTAAAATAAGCTTAACGAAACACCTCTAAGACCATTAGTAGAAATTCTTTAATTATATTCAATTTTGATAAATAATATAAAGGATATCCATTTACTTTCACGAGTTATTAGTATATATACCCACAAACATGATAGCTTACGGGAGATTAGGTTACGAATCTCAATTCTCAAAATCCACAACTCAGAAAAGAACTAAAGCATTAAAAGGTAAAAGGGATAGGAATAATTATAGATACATACCTCATGTTCTTCGGAAAACAGTTGATCAAACTTAGTTTCATAAAACTCAACATCTTCTTCTTCTTCTCCATCATTTCCTATAGAAACTCTACCTTTGACCTAGAGTATTAACGATACTAATTAGAATTCATTTGACATAGTCCGAACCCAATTAGCCTAAATAAAAAATAGCTAGAGTCCTATAGAGACTGATCCAAAACAGAATAGATTGGCTCGATTGACATCCGTACTCATTTCCTCAACCCATTAATTTCATTGGTTCGAGTCCTTTTATGAGGTTGTTATATTTGTTTCTCCTTTTTAACGATTTCTCTCATGATGCATAGCGACAATAAACAAGTTTCCGAAAAATCAAAAGCGCCATTTTGTGATATCATATATAGATATATCTTCAAGTTTTTTGAAACATTAAAGAATTAAAGAATGTACGTGATTCATCAGAAACTTTTTATATAAAGCAAAGCTTGATCACTAGGTTATTACGAGTTATCTTCTATTATTATGGTAGTAAGAAAATTTATGACTACGCAAATATTTTCGTTTCGAACACACGAAACTCCATTGCATTTTATTTTCTGCTTTTTCGAAGGTTTAAAAAATTTACCTGAAACTGTATGATTTCAATGTGTATTTATGTATATATACCTGAATGATTTGATGGTCCTCTACGTTGGTGGTGGCGCCGGCTAGTTTGCCGGCGAGAGCTCGAATGGGATCGAAAATGGATCGGCCGAAATCGTAGTTAGTGTTGGAGACATGCTTGGGTTTTCTTGATAGCTTGATCTTTTTGACATTCTTTTTGAGTTGCCAGTAGTTGACAAATGCATCCCTCCATTCTGGAATGAGCTGCGCTTCCAGCTCCTTCGAGAACTTCACCATGTCGTCGCGGCGGCGGCGGAAGGGGTGAGGAGGAGGAGAGGCAAGAGAATTTAGTTAGGGAATTGTATAAAAAGGCTATCTCCGTTTTCTTTGAGTGCGGGGATGTGTCGCATTCCACGTAATTCTTCTTGTCGCATTCATTGTTTCAAATTAAAATCAAAAGATGTTAGCATTTATTTAAACACTAGATATTTAATTTATTTTCTTATTGGCGATTATTTGTTTTGTAGCGAAGAGTTCATGCATAAAGAAAGTGTATGTTTTACAAGGTAAGATTGTCCATGTGTCCAACAAGAAAAGAGAGTCGTCCATATCAACAAAAAAAAAAATCATACATTGATTCTTGCTAATGTGTTTTCGATTAGGAGTCATGGCATGTTACGTGATATACAACCTTACACTCCAAGGTTTCATGGCATGTTATGTCTCACACATTCTACATGAGTTTTAAAGAGATAAATGTGAGCTATTTGACTGCTTCCATGTTGCTGAGATTTTTCGAACAACATTCCAAACAACATTTTGTATTTTATACATCATTATTCTTAGTTCGGATTTGTTCAGTCGAAGATAGTGTGTTATTGTGTTATTTTTATACTCTCTCCGTCCCCCAAATATAGCGTTATGAATATTCAGAACAAGTTTTAATAAAAGTTGTTAGAATGTAATATGAGTGGAGTAAGGGTCCCACAATAATGTAATATTAAATTAGTTAGTGGTTGGTCATATGTGGTAAAAGGTGTAAATAAATAGGTTGTTGAGGAATAAAAAAAGAGAAATAGTGGTGGGCCATGGGTGATAAAAAGTGTAAATAAATAATATTATTGAGGGTAAAGTTGGAAAGATAATTTTCATAAATAGATAGGAATGAAATTGGGGGACGTCCCAAAATGAAAAACTAGGAAGAAAATTGGGGGGCGGACGGAATATTGTTTACTCTGCTACGTTTAATCATTTAGGGTTCAATTGAGTTGGGATTGATATTTCCCTAAACGAATATTTATATAATTTACAAATATCATAGTGACTTCTTTTACGCATCCACATGTTATAATTTTAACTTTTGCAAATTTATACTTCATGCATGTTCGTAATCTACTTCGTCTGCTCTTTGTTGTGTCGGAACTTTGTTCGTAACAACATTTACAACATTCTATCTTGTGGTATCCATCCACGCAATATAAACATTCAAACAGTAAAAATAAAATAGAATACATTTTAGTAAGTATAAGTAAGTGATGATCCTTCAAGGACACCAACATAGTGAACCTCTCTAAAGTAAGAGGAAAGGTCTGGGGTTTAATTTTGAAAACTCTCATCCTTTTGGGTAGGGATGGTAAATGGTTTGGTTTCAATTAATCGAACCGAATTTCTCGAAAAGTGGAATCAAAACCGAACCTTTTCGGTTAACCAAAAACTAATCGGCCCGACGGTTCGATTTTGGTTAACTAAAAACCGAATTAAAATTATTTAATAATAAAAATAAAATAAAATAATAATAAAAAACTGAAAATTATTAAAATAAATAAAATATTTAAAAATAATTAAAATAATTAATAAAGTAATAACTAAAACTAATTTTAGAATTTTTAATTAATTAATAATTAAAATAATAATAAAAAAATAAAAATGGAGAACCATTCAATTATCGGTTAACCAATAACCGATTTTTTTTCAACTCGAACCAAACCGAACCGATAACGGAATTTATTGGTTTTCGGTTAACCGAAATAGATCGGTTCCGATTTTAACCGAAAATCGTTTGGACACCCCTACTTTTGGGAGCAAGTATATTTCTACTATTCCTGAACCGACTTGATATTAATGCATTATAATTAAATGAAAATAATACACTACTACAAATATCACTTTTCTCTACACCTTATAGACTACACTTTTTCGTAAAAAGCGTAGTCTATAGGTATAGACTACGCTTTTTTATAAAAAACGTAGTCTATGTGCGATTTTTTTTGAAATATAGACTACGCTATACTTAAATGCGTAGTCTATATGAACTATTAACTACGCTTAAAAAGCGTAGTCTATGTGCGTGTTTTTAAAAAAAAAAGCGTAGTCTATATGCATAAATTTAAAAAATAAAAATTCAATCATCGACAATCGAACTCACACTGTGAGTTAGTAAGAAATAACAACCATTCTCATCCTTCACTCCCCACCACGTATTCCCTTTTCATATCTCACTGCAAAGAACACACTCGTAGTCTTCACCTACACCAAAACCGCGTTTCGATTCCGCTACATACACCATACATATATATATATATATATATATATTTAACGATTAATTAGGGCTAAGAAGATGGAGAGAGCGCGGGGTTCTTCTCGGCATTAGAGGGCGTGGCGCGGCTATCTCCGGCGAGGTCTCGGGAAGAGTCACGGTCGGGCAGTCGCCCATGTCGGCCTGCTCGTGAAAATCGACACGAAACTCCGACTCCTTGATTGCGAGATCGGGCAACCCGAGGCCGATGGAGACGCCACGCCGCTAATGGAGGTCCGGATCCGGACGGTGTCGAATCGGCGAGTCAGCGGCTCGACTCGAGGCTAGAGGCGATGGTGCGCGGCCACTCACTCGGAACCCGTCCGTAGCCGTCGGTGAGCGGAGGCGGAGGCGGAGGCAGGAGGTCGATTTGCGGCTGCTGCTCGAGTAATGGGCGGCGCTTGTATGCCGTCCACGTCTGCACCACGGAGCCTTTGCCCATCTCAAGATCAAAGATACTCCCATTATACGTATTCTCCATCATCGGTTTCTCGAATATTATGATTCATGCTTCTTTAGTTGCGGAAGAATTGGTATAAAGTTGAGATTTAGTTTGAAATTTTAGCATTATGCTCAATTTTGTGAGGAAGAAATGGGAATAGTTGTGTCTTACTAGGATTTTGACAATGTGGTAGGAAACTTCATCCAAGAATATATAGTGCAGCAATATCCGCCGCTTCAGAGGGCTGAAAGTCCGTAACGCAGTTAAGAACGCCACGCCATGGGAAGGTAAGGATGGTAGCTTCCGAGTTCAAACAATGACGAAAGTAGTGAAGAACATGAATGTGAGTAGTTGCTGAATCGGGCGGATTCGTCTTTGTGGCGATGAGCCCGACATGTGGTATGTGGAGCTCGCCGTTGGAGGAGCAAAGTCCACGCCGGTGCAACGGCAAGCTAGTTTGGAGGCACTGCCGTGCTCGAGTTGCTGTTTGGTTACTTTTAGTTTTGCTATTTACCCGATTCTTGCCGTTTCCTCTTGGAATTAGCTCACAGGCTGAAAGCGGACATCCGAAACTTATATTATGATTTTTTGTCGGTTGCATGACTTTGATTTATGCATTGCAAAGAATGAGGAGGCTCTTAGTATTGATCAACAATTTCTTCGAGTGCTATGGAAATATGGCTAATGCTTGGAAGGTGCACTTTTGATGTTCAAATCTTCTTATAATCTTGGATGTGGATTAATGGAGATGTTAAACATGTTGCTCTTGCTTTTGCCGTGAAAAGGAAACATTGATGTTGCACCGCTATTACTTGATTGCAATAGAGGTTTGTCTTCCTTTGGATTTCAATCGTAATTGGATTTATTTATTTGCATAATCTTTTCTTCAATAGGAGTGGAAAGTAATTATATGAGCATGAAATACAAGAAATTGATTTTTCTTGGATCTTTTCCTTGTTTATCCAACTTCGTGATCGTCCTAAGATTTTCACCAAGACCGATATTTACAAATTCCATTCGTATCTGATCATTGGGTGTTCTTGTAATCGACTTATTAGTATCTTGGAAGAAGCTTAGTAAGACTTTTGTAGTATTGATTGTCCTTAAATCGTTTGTAGATCCACCATATTCTTGTTTCTTCATTTTCAGAATGTTACCAGTGTCCCTCTACATGATCGCTCCTTTTTCCACACGAAAAGGTGTAAGTATAGGGTAAGCGAAGTATCGTATCCACAGAGATTGTATCACGAAAACATAGAAGCTAGCTCAACGATAATTCAATATTATTCAAGCACAGATAAAGGATGAGATGTTTTGGGGCTTCGGAATTTAATCCAAAGCAAAGGTAACCAAGCAGAAATATAAAATAAAGCAATAAACTCACGAAAGATAACTATGAAGGAAGACTAACCCTAGGGATGCACCAATCCTATCCACAACGATGTTTATCCTGCTTATTATTAACCGTTTTAATCCAGACAAGACGGAAGATCACATATATAACCAACAACTTCAGTTACGACAATTGCGGCAGTTGATTACTAATTTTCCCTATCACAGTTACGTCTCTAGAGTAAAATAAGCAACTCCAAATGGATCACTAAGAATATGCTTCCTACGAATGTCCTATCTAAGTTACGACTCAAGGCTTATTCGTATCATGCATTCAAGATCGATTGACAATTAATACAGTTACGTCATTAACTGGCAACTAGATATGCATCAAGATTGATCAGAAATCAATACATATAAATAAGCACCATGAATCATGAATCAATGCCTGGAAGGTAAATAACAATAGCAGGACTCACAACATATAGGATCGAATCATGCAAACCCTAGGATTATAACGGAAAACTAGCCAGACATAATAAACTGAATAAAATACGATTTAACCATAAAAACGGAAATTAAATATATAAAACCCGTAGGGAAGCGTTGGATGAACAATGGTTGGTCTTGAATCCAATCCCAAGCGAACGAACGGAAAACAACGGAAAACGATCGGACAAAAACGTTCCGATCGATAACGAAACGATAAACTAAACTAGAACAACGGAAAATCAATACTAGAATTAAACTAAATAAAGACTAAAGCTAAAGAATGGAAAAACTGAGGAAAAACTGAAGAAAAACGAGCTCTGGGGCGTATTGGGTCTTTTGGGGGCGCAAGGGCTTTGCCCTATTTATAGAAAAGGGTGGAAACCCTAATTTGCGCCTCTGCCGCCTCTCCTCGCGATCGCTACTCACGGTCGCTAGCTCGACCGCGAGCCATCTCCCGCGCGCGCTCTTCTCGCTCGCGCTCGCCTCCTTGTGCTCGCGTTGGACCTCGCGACCCGGCTAGCGGTCGCTAGCAATTATGAACTGGTCGCGAAATCGTCCAGTGAGTTCTCGGCGCTAGGGCTTGCTCGCGCACGAGGTCGCGGTCGCTACTCCTCCGGGCGCTCATTGGTTTGCCTCATGACCAGCCTAGCGACCGCTAGGCTGGTCGCTAGAAATCGGGCGATTGCTATTTTGGTTCGTGCTTCGTTCCTTGCTTCGATTTTCAACACATAAACCTACAAAACACCAAAATAACACCCAAGAGCGATGATCTTCGAAATAGATAAAACATTGAGAAACGATACGTGGCGCACATTAAACGAGCTAAACTTATCTTCAAATATCAACTATAAACGTGTAAAATACGCGTTTATCAAACCCCAAACTTAAAGCATTGTTTGTCCTCAAACAAAAGCGATGTAAAGACAAATGAAAGATCAACGGCGTAGAAAGAGGATAACCATTATAAGCCTCGGAAACATAATAACGCTCAAAACATTAGCGCACATGACGACGTTAGCCAACTCAACACAAACAACCATCGAGGGCAAAAACTCATTTAATTCAACCCTCACAACGGCATGTGTGTAAAATATAAGATACACTCAACTCATAAAGAAATTAAGGACGTGTATACACTCAACGATCAATGCAATGCAACATCTTACCATAGGCTTGCCATTTTTCTAAAATCTCCACCGCATCAAATGTGTTCAAATTAGGATCAAAGAGGTCTTTTCATAGGTTGTAATGTAGGCACATTGGTTAAGGTAGGATAAAATATGGCTAAGTGACTCAAGAATATTCCAAGCACCACCATTTATACATTTCGACATATATGGACTTTGTCCATTTTCCTCTTCTCTCCCAACGTGCTAAATCAACGTTTAATGCCACAGAAGGTACCTATACTTTGATTAAAGACCCTTTATGCTCAACACTCATAGTGAACTTAACATTTTCTTTTCTTTTCTTTTCTAGAGCTTATAGGGTTTAACTTTCACAACAAAGGTACTATTCTTCACCACGATGTATTTTTCTAAAAGAAACTTTTCTCGTCATAACTACATCAAAATTTCAACCCTTTTGATTCCCATATCCATCCTCACCTCCTATCATCCGGTTAATCGAAAGAAAAGTCTAATAAAGGCTCAAAGAAGCGACAAATGGTATATATCATCGGGTTAGTGTTTGGGTGAATATGTGGTTAACAAAGATGGCCTTTATCCTTTCCAAATTGAAACACATATCATAGTCTCGACACGGAAGAACGGCAAGTTCTAGAAGATAATCACATGCATGATATCACACAATTAAAAGCGTATCAAGATATGTATACGATGAAGCTCAAGTCTCACGGGATAAGCAAATGGTGAAAAAATAACAAGTCTAAACCATCTCAAGTCGTTCATGCGTCATTTTCTAACATATCATGTGCACTATCATTAGATTTCACAAAATTTTCTATCGTCATTGGCCACATGGATTAAAAACTTCACTTAACTCGTTGATCGGCGAGACACAACAACGATAAGAAAAAGCGAAACACGACAAAAGCAACACAAACGAAAGACACGACAAAACACGAAAACAAAATAAAGAAAACGTTGGGTTACCTCCCAACAAGTGCTTAATTTAACGTCTTTAGCTAGACCATCACTAACCTTGTCAACGGCATTTTGGTGGCAACAAATCCTTCTCAACTCGTGGATCCTCCTAAACTTAGTATTCACGGATCTCCACCATCGACTATGGGGTGGCCCTCCCAAACTTGAATGATACACTCGGGTTCCATGCCGAGTCCACTTCTTCCTTCGCAGCCTTCCTCGATCGGTCGAGTACCCTCTAAACGTGAGGCGTGTGCGGCGGCAGTCATGATCGGCGACAATCTTCCGGCTTTCCACCGTCGTGTTGCTTGATGGCGTCGATATGGAAATCTTGAGCTCCTCATCGTTAACACGAAGCGTGAGATTGCCTTCCTGCACATCAATCAACGCACGACCAGTTGCTAGAAAAGGTCTACCTAGGATTAGCGGTTGTTGTTTGAATTCGGGAATATCTAAAATAACAAAGTCGGCAGGAAAAACAAAATCCGAATTCTTACCAACACGTCTTCGACGATACCTTTTGGATATGTGGTGACGGTCACCATCATCGATGAAATCTCCGTCGGCTTCATCTTTCCTAGGTGTAGCGGTTGAAAACGTTCAATGGCATCGTTGATGCTCGCCCAAATCGCACAAAACATTTGGAAAAGTCGCTCGGCGATCTCGCACTCTAACGTGAAACCGCCGGGATCCTTCGCTTGAGAGGAGCTTCCTTTGCAAGACCGCACTGCATTCTTCGATAGGGTAATTTCTCAAATTTCCCGTTTCTTCTTGCTTGCAAGCGTCTTTAAAATTTCATGTATCCGGCATGTTTCATAACGCTCAAAGAGAGGCAAATTTATCTCAACTTTTGAAAACCTCTTTGAAGCGAGCAAACTCCTCGTCATATTCGACTTGACAAGTCGACTCGGAAGCGGGACCGGAGGTGTGCGTGCGAGTTTTTACAGGGTTGCCTCGCGGTCGACCTCGCGACCGCTGGGAAGGTCGTGAGGTGTACGCTCTGCTGGACTTCTTCTTGGCGTGCGAGCTTGCGGCGCGAGCTCACAAGATCGGTGTCTCGGCAGCATGCTCGCACGATTGCTCGCGGGGTGGCATGCGGCTGGGTCGCTTCGCGATCAAATCGCGCAAGATATTCGATGGCTCGCGGTCGGTCTTGCGCGGCGCGCTCGGTCACGAGCTGCGAGGATAACTACGGACTCTCATGGTGCGGCTCGCGATCGCGAGCTCGGTCGCGAGTTTCTGCTTCAGAATGCTTTCTTGCTCTTCTTCCTCGGTAGGGCTCGGGTAAGCTTGTCCACTCCTCGTCTGGATGGCGAAGCATTGATTCTTCGGGTTCACCTCCGTATTACTCGGAAATTGGCCCGTCTTTTGTAGTGCATTCACTTGTACGGCTATTTGGCCAATTTGATTTTCCAACATCTTCATATGCTTCCCCATAGCCGTCACAGTGGACTCCAAATGATTTATCTTTTGCCCGGTGTTACTTAGAAGCGTGCAGTTCGTTGCCAATTGTTGGTTGCTTACAACCAAGCTGCGCATCATGTCTTCGAGACTTTGCTTCTTGGCTCTTGAAGCGAATTTCGAACATTGAAGCTCTTTGGAGGTTGTTGGAAATTTGGATGATTCCTCCGATTGATGTGGTCGACGTTCTCGTCTCAATCGACTCTTCAAAATAGTGAACTTCTTCATGAGATCGTCATATTTTAAATCACTCTCAACAAAGTTTGCTTTGAACAATGGTGTTCTCTCCGTTGGCTATTGATAGCTGTTGGCGACCATCTCCTCAATCGGCTTGCCTCGTCTACTTGTCGGTTCAATAAACAGCCCCACCGACGCATCCACCATGCTCCTCATAAATCCGCCATGTCACCCCCTTTGTAGAACTGTGTGATCTGTTGCTCCTTGGAGAACCCATGTTGTGGACATCGTCTCGATAGACTTACGAATCTCTCCCATGCCTCGAATAATGATTCGTCGTGGTTTTGGCAAAATGAGAGATTTCGGCGATGATCTTCTGCGCTTTCGCCGCGGAAAGTATTTGAAAGAAACTTCTCAAAGTTTCCCCAAGTGTCGATGCCGTTCGGTCCAAACTCTTGAACCAATCTTTCGCTGTCATGCAAATGAGAAACCCAACATATCGCATCCGGATCGTGTCTTGTGGCACCCCATTCATTTGATGGTGTCACAAATATCGAAAAAGTCTCGAGATGCGCATTCGGTCTTCCGTGACTCCTCCCCAAACCGCTCTCCTTGGACCATACCGATCGGGGCGGTTTAACTCAAAATTGTTTGCATCTACGTGCGGGCCCCAACCACCTCCTTGGAACCTGCTCGTGGGATGTCGGTACATGTGATTCAGAGGTCTTTCCTCCGGGCGGGGACAATGATTCCATATTCGCCATCGTATTGCATCTCGCAAAGTCGGCTAGCATGCGTCTGCAACTTGCTCGGGAGGAATGCGCCTGCTTCTGGATTTCTTGCCATTGCAGCCCGTCTCTCTCTCGTTCTCTTCTCCTTTGAGAGCTTTCGATCTCGGGATCTAATAATTCTTCAGGAGGTCCCTGAGATCTTGTACGCATAAACTAGCTAAGAAAAGAGGAATTTAGCACCGACAAAATAAATAAATATAATATAACTTGAATTAATAAATCCAAATCGTCAAATTATTCCTATGTGATCTTAACAATCCCGAATGGCGCCAAAATTTGATCGCTCCTTTTCCACACGAAAAGGTGTAAGTATAGGAGTAAGATATCGTATCCACGAGATTGTATCACGAAAACATAGAAGCTAGCTCAACGATAATTCAATATTATTCAAGCACATATAAAGGATGAGATGTTTTGGGGCTTGAATTTAATCAAAGCAAAGGTAACCAAGCGAAATATAAAATAAAGCAATAAACTCACGAAGATAACTATGAAGGAAGATTAACCCTAGGGATGCACCAATCCTATCCACAACGATGTTTATCCCGCTTATTATTAACCGTTTTAATCCGGACAAGACGGAAGATCACATATATAACCAACAACTTGATTCGACAATTGCGGCGATTGATTACTAATTTTCCCTATCACGATTCGTCTCTAGAGTAAAATAAGCAACCCAAATGGATCACTAAGAATATGCTTCCTCACGAATGTCTATCTCGATTCGACTCAAGCGCTTATTCGTATCATGCATTCAAGATCGATTGACAATTAATACGATTACGTCATTAACCGCAACTAGATATGCATCAAGATTGATCGAAATCAATACATATAAATAAGCACCATGAATCATGAATCAATGCCGGAAGGTAAATAACAATAGCGGGACTCACAACATATAGGATCGAATCATGCAAACCCTAGGATTAGAGCGGAAAACTAGCAGACATAATAAAGCTGAATAAAATACGATTTAACCATAAAAGCGGAAATTAAATATATAAAACCCGTAGGGAAGCGTTGGATGAACAATGGTTGGTCTTGAATCCAATCCCAAGCGAGCGAGCGGAAAACAACGGAAAACGATCGGACAAAAACGTTCCGATCGATAACGAAACGATAAACTAAACTAGAACAACGGAAAATCAATACTAGAATTAAACTAAATAAAGACTAAAGCTAAAGAATGGAAAAACTGAGGAAAAACTGAAGAAAAACGAGCTCTGGGGCGTATTGGGTCTCTTGGGGGCGCAAGGGCTTTGCCCTATTTATAGAAAAGGGTGGAAACCCTAATTTGCGCCTCTGCCGCCTCTCCTCGCGATCGCTGCTCGCGGTCGCTAGCTCGACCGCGAGCCATCTCCATGGCGCTCTTTCGCTTCGCTCGCCTCCTTGTGCTCGCGTTGTACCTCGCGACCCGGCTAGCGGTCGCTAGCAATTATGAACTGGTCGCGAGAAATCGTCCAGTGAGTTCTCGGCGCTAGGGCTTGCTCGCGTGCACGAGGTCATGATCGCTACTCCTCCGGGCGCTCATTGGTTTGCCTCGCGACCAGCTAGCGACCGCTAGGCTGGTCGCTAGAGCCGGGCGATTGCTATTTTGGTTCGTGCTTGTTCCTTGCTTCGATTTTCAACACATAAACCTACAAAACACCAAAATAACACCCAAGAGCGTTATCTTCGAAATAGATAAAACATTGAGAAACGATACGTAAACGCACATTAAACGAGCTAAACTCATCTTCAAATATCAACTATAAACGTGTAAAATGCGCGTTTATCACTACACAATTGAAATCATATAATCATCCTTTCGGGAATCATGATATAATCAGTTGAAAGTATTGACAATAATTGTTATGTTTCAAGTGTGCGAACCTTATGGAAGTGAATCGTTTAAATCTTGCAATTGCACAGAAATTTTATTGAGTTAAACCTCGGTTAATATGCTCCATAATGTTACGATAATCAAGACGGGATCTAGTAGTTTATTCATATTGTTCTTCCCGGATATCTCTGCATCAATTTCATGAACCATAATGTTCACTTCCTTTAGTTGCATCATTGTTCTTGCTACTACTTTTCTTTGTTTTAATCCTATCGTTTCGGGTTTTGTTTCATACCTTGAATTTGTGGCTAGTTAATCAAATTGTCTATTTGAATCTCGTTTCTTGTTTATAGGCTCTATTTGCTCATTCTAAATATGTGAAATGATATGTGAAGGTTATAAGGACGAGGTAGATGACATATATTGGACTTGCATAAATAAGCGTATTTGTGAACAATTTACTTGCGACTCCGCCTAATTTTGCTGATGCATGGTCAAATTTAGCTAGTGCTTACATGCGTAAGGAAGGTTCAATGAGGTGCACAATGTTGTCGTCAACACTTGCTCTAAATCCACGTTTGGTAACTTTCATAGACTTGTCTAGTATTATTTCCTACATTTTGTTTCTTCTCATATTTATATCAATTTTAATTTCCTTAGGTTGATGCCCATAGTGTCTGGGAATCGATGAAAGCTCAAGGTTTGGTTCAAGAGGTAAGATAGGAGATGGTACATGTTTTCCATCAAACATGTTTCCTTCATCTACTTGTTTTGTTTGTCTTAGTAGACTTATGATATTATGGGTTATGGTTTTGATTGAACTTCTAGGTCCTTTAATTGAGCTGTCTAGTCTTCCGGATGTTATATTTGTATAGGGTCCGAAACATTGTCTTTGGTGGAGATACATGGTATAATAAAATGTCATTGACAATTGAGTTGCCTTTAGCAAACCTGTTACAGTTTGCGAGTTTATATATTTCTTCTAAATTAATTTGTAGTATATTATTATTTGTTGGACCCCCTCTTTGAAATTCTGTACTTTTACCTTTAGTGACATTTTAAATTCATATATCTATATTGGTGCTCACAAATGATGTACGGTGTATTGGTCCTCAATATACTTTTACCTTGTGTGACCTTCGTATTTCATTTTGTTGATACGTTGCAGCTTATGACGAACATAATTCCAGTTAATGCAGGAATTGTTAATTGTGTGCTCACAGGAAGATAAGAAGCTATTGTGCGAAAACTTCTCACGACAGTTAATGCAGCCAGTCAACCACTTATAAGGCTAGTTCCAATACCTGCTCTTTCTTCATTTTTTGCAAATCAGCTTTGTAGGATCTTAAACTTTCAGCACCGGTTTTACATACTTGGGGGAAAATGTGATAGCATATAGTCTGTGCTTCACCAATGACATGGGAAACAGGACAACTTTCTATAAACGGGAAAACCGTTGTAGACCTTGATGACTAAATATATATATTGTTAAGAAAACCCAAAAAGAACATTTGACGGATCGTATTTCATGCTTCCACACATTTAAATTGCTTGTTGCTTAATCTTACGCATTGAAGAATTTGCAAAACTACTACACATTTTCTAAGTAGATAGCATACTCTCCAAAACTCTAGCTTATGTAATCATCAAGAGTAAGGTGATCGGTTCTTTGTCTACAAAGAATTAGAAAATAGTCAACCACCATGTACACAGTCTAGAATAGCCTTCCGCAAACATGAACATGCTACAGATCCAAGACACACACCATTATCTCCTTACAGCCATACAAGTGTAATAAATAGCACCATTTGATCACTCCTTATGAAACAGTTTAGCCGTTTAGGCTCTCGAGCACATTTAACACTAATATCCCATCTATGACATCTCATTCCGGAAAGTTTGTTTCTTTCTTTTAAAGTTCTACACTATGTCTCGTAATAACCCAAATTTTAAAGTTCTACACTACATAAGAAAATGGTTACTGTTTTGTGGTCGGTGATGAGTGGGTGGTTGGTTACGGATAAGGCGAAATGATGCTAATTTCGGGTAGCTTAATGTGTGGCTTTTCTATCAAGCATGGAAGTTTCTGGAGTAATTTGAATTGGCATTCTAGCAAAGTTGAAAGAGCAAAACTTTGTACTACACTGTGACATCTTAACACTAATATCCCATCTATGACATCTCATTCCAGGAAAGTTTGTTTTCTTTCTTTTTAAAGTTCTACATTGTGTCCGTAATATTTCGTGGGTCTTCCTCAAGAAGATCTGATGGGTAATGAATATTTTGTATGTTCTATTGCAATATTCTGTGTGTGGGCTGATTCCATACATATGTACATAGTTTGAATACTAAATTCCAAAAAGATACAGTATGTTCTGTTGCAAATTCTATGTATAAACTATACTTGGAATTGTGATGTTATTCTTTGCATTGTCATGAACATAATGTTTGAGCATTTGATCGACATTTGCTTATACTTTGAAATGTGTGTATTTGTGGTAGTATCTAATTACTATTAATTTCTTGAAGGGCAATTTTTATGTTTAATGCAAAATTGGATAAAAGAGGGAAGAAGCAACCAACTTGGGAAATTGTAAAGGTATTTTCATTTATCAAATCACATTTGTTTTATGTTGGATTTCATATACATCTACATGTTGCTAATATTTGATATTTTAAAAAATGTCCAAGACAACCCGATTTCAAGCAATGCGGGTTCTTTGTACTACGCTTCATGAAAGATATAATTGAAGAAGTTATGAAGAGTGGTTCCATTTCTTTACGTTCACATGTAAGATAAACATTTCCTTTCTTTAATATAATCATTTTTTTCATACAAGAGTGCTAATATTCTATTTTTGAATTGTTAATAGTTTCAAAATCGGTCTTACTCTCAAGAGGACATTGATGAAGTTCGCCTTGAATGGTCAAATTTCATGCTTCTTCACATATAGTTTTGTGATGTTTTAGTTGTAAGTTACTGATCTTTTGAATTATTTTGTACTCTGATATGGGGGATACGGTCTTATTGTTTTGTTATGTGATATGCATAGTATTTTTGTATAGTGATTTTGTAGCTGTAATGAAAACAGATTATATATTATTGTATAGTGATTTTGTAGCTGTAATGAAAACATATTGTATATTTTTGAATAGTGATTTTGAACGTAGTCGCAAGTATATTTTAATCTCATTTGCTTGTGCGTTATTAATTGTACAGGTTTAAATAAAGAAATTAACTACGGTTGAAATTGAAAAACCGTAGTTGTTATTAAATTAACTACGGTTGTAATAGAAAAGCGTAGTAAATTTGGCATTAAACCGTAGTAAATAAACTCAAAAACCGTAGTTAATACATATAGACTACGCTCAGAAAGCATAGTGTATGTGCGAAATTTTGTGTAGTCTATGTGCGAAAAGCGTAGTCTATGTGCGAAAAGTGTAGTCTATAGTGGGTATAGACTACGACAAAAAGCGTAGTGTATGTGAGAAATTTTGTGTGAGTGCATGGGGTATAGACTACGGCGAAAAGCGTAGTCTGTGTGCGGCGTGGTCTATAGTGGGTAAAGACTACGCGTAAAAGCGTGGTGTATGTGCGAATTTTTGTGTGATGCATGGGGTATAGACTACGGCGTGGCGTAGTCTATGTGCGGCGTGGTCTATGGTGGGTATAGACTACGCAAAAAGCGTGGTGTATGTGCGAAATTTTGTGTGATGCATGGGTGTATAGACTACGGTAAAAGCATAGTCTATGTGCGGCGTAGTCTATGGTGGGTATAGACTACGATAAAAAGCGTGGTGTATCGGCGCTATTTTTCTCTACACCACTTTTCTCTACACTCTGAAGCGCATAGACTACACATATAGCAGCGTAGTCTATACCGATTTTTGTTGTAGTGATAGTTTCTTGAAAGGTTGATTGTCGCTTAATAAATGACCTGCATTTGGGGTGTTGTATCTAGGGAGAGGGCTGCTTCAGGGTAACCTGGTATCGCCTAGGCTCTTCTTATGCTGCATGGAGTACCTTTCGAGATTGTTGAAAAAACGAAAAAGGGAGTTAGAGATTTTTAATTTCATCCCGAGTGTAGTGCATCTTCTTTATCATACCTTGCCTTCACTGATGATATCTTACTTTTTGGAAGGGGTGATGTATCTTCCACGGAGGTGTTGGCTGATGCTTTGGGAGACTTCGCACGAGCATCGAGGCTTAAGATTAACAACCACAAGTCCTTGATCTTTATGGCGGGTATTTGGCCATTTGAGAAGCAAGCGATCCTTGATTTGTTTGACTTCCCGTTGGGCGAACTCCTTACGAGATACCTTGGCATTTCTCTGGCTTCGAGGAAGCTAGGCGTGACTCAATATAGTGATCTTGTGGAAGATAGCTTCATGCGTGTCGTTGGTCTAACTTGAACTTATCGGTGCTCGAGGTTGAATGCTTACGGTTGTAGGTTCCGCCACTTCCAACCACCATTATTGATCATATCAATACGATGGCTCCACCGTTTTTGTGGGGGTCGATGCATTGTCCTGTTGCTTGGAAGGTTGTTTGTTTGCCAAGGATGAAGGAGGGCTTGGGCTTTGTGACCTCTCGACTTGGAACAAAGCTTTACTTACCAAGAATTTGTGGAATATACATACCAAGAAAGACTCTTTAAGGATTCAACGGACACATTCAGAGTATCTCGGACGGCACCATATGGAGTTTCATTCTCATGTTCGTTTATCCCTATCTAAAGAATCTCACTCTTCATGATCGTATTTTACAGGATTGCTCGAGAGATTATCACAATGCAGCTGAGTTATTAGGAAAATGGTTTAGTACCAAAGGGAAGGGTGTTGCTTATCACTATCTTCGTGAGAAGGGTGAGAGACATAAGACTATCTGGAAGCATTACATTCCATCCAAGTTTTCCATCACTATGTGGCTTGTTATGAGGGGGAGGCTTAAGACTGTGGACCGCCTTCGACACATGGGTGTCTCTCAGGTTTGGACTATATGTAATACCTATTTGGAGTCTCACGATCATCTATTCTTTGAGTGCAAGGCTACAGAGTCTATTTGGACGAGTATCAAATAGTGGCTTCGCCTACCACGGAGGTAGGGATGTCAACGGGCGGTCTTTACCGGGACCGATCCGGAACCGTTCAAAGCCCATTAAATTTTAAAGCAGCAGTTACGGTTCGGTTCGGTTCAGAACCGCTTAGACCCGGACCGTTCAAGACCCGACCCGTTTTGTCCGGTTCCGGTCCGACCCGGGCAATTTTTTTTATTTATTTATTTTTTTTTTAAAAATTTGAGCATTACATAACCAATCTTTTTGTAAGAGCATTTTACATTTGAGTGTAATTCGAAATATTAATTATTTTACTAAAACCATCATTTATCAAAATGTGTAAATTAAAACCGACAAATTGTTTCTATGAGTTAGACTATATCAACGAAGACATAATCATATTGAATATATTCAACGGTAGCATATTGAATACATTCAACATGCAATAGAGTGTTTATAATTCAATATAAGGCGAAGCATAGTATATTATGTCATGAAAGTATTTTGGCATAAAATACGACAACAATTAAATCTAAATTATATATATATCAACCATAAAACAAAAACATATTCAATAGGTCGAAAAGCATTTATATTTAACTTGAGAAAGCATTCAAAATGTGATAGAATTGTACATAAAATTACATGTATATAACAAATTAAGCATATCTCTTTAAATAGCGAAAGTATTCCTACATATAATACCAAAGCATTTTGTATATAAATTTAAACAAAGTGAACAATAAACAAAAGCATAAAAAATAAAAATAATACCAACAAAATGCGTGCCCACTTTATAATGAATGCTTTTAACGCATAATATAAATTCTTTGGTGATGAACAAACAAACACAAAAAAATTACAAACCCGTCGTTTAACTGTAGCCATGAAATATATCCACGACATAAATAATTTTAATTGTACAAATGTTAAAAATTAATCGTGTAACTCATAGAAACAATTTAAAATGATTAAATATGTAAATAAGATAAAAATTGTCATATATTTTCCTTAAAGTGAGCGGCGGGTTAAAATTATTGGAAGAGAAAGAAAGTGTAACTATGGCCCAATGGGTACCGGTTAGAAATGGATAATACCGGTCCGGATCCATAATTTAATGGTGGGATCCGGTCCGGATCTAGTATTCTTTGGACGGTTCTAGAACCGAACCAATACTAATTCATTGGTTCGGTCCGGTAAAGAACCGTCCGTTGACATCCCTACACGGAGGATGACCACCATTACTAGAACTATCGGCACATCAAGCGGAGAGAAAGCATATTAGGCTATCATTCTTAAAGCTAAGCATATCGGTCTTGCCGCCACGGTCGACCACATCGATATCGTGCAACAAACTTATCTTTGAGCATATTCCTTCAATGCAAGAGTATTGTTAAGGTCATTCAGAGCATGTTTTTCTATCGTTATTCCTTGTATCCTATTGATCCGGTTGTTTCATACTTTGTGATTGCTTCGTAGTCCGTCGAGGGTGTCTCGATCTTGTTATCGGGTCTACTTTTGTGATGTCGTTCTTTATATCATGTTGATAGTATGGTTTGTATGTGTGAGTTAAGGGGCTATCCTAGGCCCAACCGAAGCAGTGCACCTCGTGGGTCCCTTTTACATGTGATCATCTTCCCCTTCCCATGTGCCCCACGTATGCACTGCACTAGGGTAGTCTGTTCCCCGCTAGTCACAGGGTTTTTAATGAGGCTTGTCCCTCTTCATCACTAAGGGGTTTCTGCATGTGGCAAAGATAGGAGCCCTGGTCCTACCCATCTTTACCGCTTTCTTAAATTGAGCGAGTCGTTCTTTGGCCTATCTGTTTTGGCTTTTAGGTTTTTGTTCCCTCCCCCTCGCCCTATGCTTCAGCCGTGGTTGTATTCCCCTTGGGTATGCCCAGATTCGGTTTGTAATATGTTCTTCATTTTTTATGTTATGTTTTACGTTTGAGTTGTGATTCGTTAAAAAAATCATCTTTTAACCATGACATATCTGATGTTGTGGTTTCGTTTGGGAAACCTTGTAGCACCGTAGTATAATTTTGTTAGAGAACTCAAAATTTCACCAATCTATCTATAAATGGAGATAATTGCTCACGAATATATAATATAGAAACACCACATGTGAAGAAAACTGATAAATTATAAATAAAATGAAATCCCAATGATATGACAATATATATATATATGAAACTGAGACGACGAGTGGGCTGATCATAATTCCCCTAATTTGCTTTGTGGCCTTTAAGAACTTTAATGGCCTAGTTTTGTTAAATTGACTCGTAAGAGATGAGTACTAATTGGGGTGACAATTTTCGACACGACATAAGAACATGACACGACACGCACGAAATTAACGGGTTAGTGTTCAACCTTATCGTGTTCGTGTCTTTATCGTGTCGACACGATAAGGACACGATAATTTAAATGTCGTGTTCATATCGGATCGTGTCGTGTTAGTGTAACCCGATAATTTTAGTGTTGCATTCGTGTTCGTGTTGGATCGTGTCGTTTTTCGTATAATTCGATAATATTTATATATATTTAATATTAATTTAATCATATTTTATATATTTTATTTATTTATTTATTTTCTAATTTTGAATTAAATTTATTATTTTGTGTAGGTGGTAGGTAATAGGGTCGTGTCATTATCGTGTCGTGTCAACACGAAAAAATCGTGTCATATTCGTGTTAGGTGTCGTGTCCGTGTCGATATATTTCGTATTGTGTTCGTGTTAGGTGTCGGATGATCCTTAACGGTCGTGTTCAGATTTGTATCGAGTCGTATCGTTATCGTGTCGACACGATAACGACCCGACGTCTGCAGTAATGCCAGCCCTAGTACTAATATAATGCGCCACGCATAATATTCAAAATTATAAGATTAATCAATTAGTTGGATTTGGACTTGCGTCATCCAACTCTAATCTTTCTCATGATTGGTTTATTTGATATTAAAATAGTTCATAAAAGTAAAATTCGCAATTCTATTTGCTATCTCGAAATAAAGCTAGTTGGCAATATATTAATTAGTAGGCAAATCTTCTGGTGCGATGTAAAACGTGTATGCATTCGTTGCCACAAATATGTCATTTAAAACTGTAATATTTGAGTAATATTAATAAAACTATTTCCGAGAAAAAATTCTAAAAGGTTCATAGAATAAAATCATATGGCTACTTTATTATATAATTTAACCTTAGAAATGATGGTGGATCCATATATACTTTTTATTCTAGTACATCTAACTTGTCATAGATTTTATAAATCTATAAAAAATTAAAATTAATATTATAAATAAATAACAATTTTAATACAATTATAATATCGTTTAAATTATTTTAATGTTATAAAAGTAAAACTTAACACAACCATCTTTTATGACATTTCTATTGTATCCGTCGAAGTTGGATAATGGTAGATCCATTGACTGATGAACATGGATATCCACAATAGAATATACTTTCTTATAAAATGTTTTATCTGTTTAAATAATAATAAAATGTTCGAAGTTATTCTTAATTTTCAATCTTCTAAATTGGGAGGAAAGAACCGTGAATAGAGTTTTGTTCAGTTTAACTTTTTGTTCCTCAATGTGTCGATAATATAAAAACCAAAACATCTTTTATTGGATATCAAGTTTTTATTGGAGAATTAAAATTAAATCATTTGCATATTATTAAAAGTCATATTACCCATACTTGAAAATATAAACGAGAATAAGCTACAAATACATTCTCATTGATGTACTAGATTATTTTGCTAGCAAACTTACAGGGTGTTTGGCTAAGCTTATTTTAGAAAGTTTATAAGCTCCAACAACTTATAAGTTGTTTTAAGAACTTATAAGATATGATGTATTAAGAGCTTATAAGATGCTAAAATGTTTGGATAATAAGGGTAAACATGGAAATAAAAAAATGTATCAGGGTTATTTTTGTAATTTTGTTGTAACTTATAAGATCATTAAAAAATAAGTTGGGTTTTGGAGCATTTTTTTAGTAGAGCTTATAAGCTCTTAGAGTTTATTTGAAAACTTATAAGCTCTCTGACAATTTAATTTATCAAACACATTGATTGAGTTTATAAGCTGTTTTAAAGAGCTTATAAGGTCAGCCAAACACCCCCTTAATCCTTACGACGACAAAAGGGAAATTGACTTAATTTATCTTTCAAACATCATAAGATAAAAATGCTCACCAATTGTTAAAGGAACCATGAGAGCTTCTTATAAATTTTTATTCAAATCATATTTGTACATGGCTTGGACAATCACTTTTTTTTTTTTCAATGGGCGGTCACACTTCTGGCTTACCCTCATGTCGGGCATGCTATAGATTACAAAAGATAAATCTACTTGAGAACGTCCTCACATGAGAACATATAGGGATTACATCCATTTATGATTTATTAATTCTCAATTATAATATTCTCAATTATATTTTATTAATCTTAATTGGGCACGATCCCACGATATCCATTGAAATTTAAATATTTGTGGAGAATATCCATTTGTAGAGAAGATACCCACCATATCCATTGAAATTATAATATTTTTCCATTACAGAGTGTAATAATATTTGTAGAGAAGATCCATTGAAATTAAAATATACAGCACAACATCCTCCTAGTTGGATTTTCACAAAAACTATTGTATCTTTGTCCCCACTATGCATACGGATAAAAATATCATTTGTTGTTAAAAAATATCATTTAAATTGAAGAATAGTATCAAATATCATTTACACAGAAAAATGTATCAAAGTTCGCGTATGCGGATGAATGTATCGAAAACCACCTTTTGGATTTTATAGAAGGTTGAGGCCACTATCAAATTAAAGATATTTCAAATTCATGTATGATATTGCTGAAATTAAAGAATATATACAATTAAACTACAAAAAAGGTAGCCCTATCTTAATAGTGGACACTTATGAAATCATTAATTTAGAACAGGTGACATAATTTAATTACGTGACAGACGCTATTTAAGGGTTCTTTTGTGCAGTGCTGGGTGGCAAAGAGATTGAAAATGGTGGAGTCTATAGACATATTATATATATATATATATATATATATATATATATATATATATATATATATATATATATATATATATATCTGGGATATAATTGGCTTTTCAATAGTTTATTTAATTAATGTGTTTTAAGTATTAAAATTGTGCTTTCTCTTCGAAAATGGGTGACGTTAGAATACTGTTCCCACTTTTGTGTACCTCCACTAACTTTATAATATAATATAATTATAATAAAGTCCTAGTATATTAATTACAAATCGATTTCAACAGTTTAATCTTACTAAATATCTGAATATATAGGATCTCCAGTTCCAATTTTTCTAGTTGATGCTTAGACGACTAAGGAGTAATGTAATTACAAAACGATTGTTATTGTACTTGTAACATTTTTAAAAGCCATATGGAAATTGTAAATTTTGATAAATAATAGGTAGTTTTCAGTTATTAATTCATATTTTTTAAACAAGTTGAATGGTACTTGCGAGTTGCGAAGAGTTACATTTTAATCATTTAATTATACACACACACATATATATACTGAGTAGTTTTTTTTAGATGTATATTAAGTCTTATATCAAAATAAATAAAGCCTATATATAAATATATTAAGGTACTAAACTATCATTAAAATATCAAATAAGTGAAGTAATTTTAGGGATATTAACATTTGCATGTAAGAGAACACACTCTTGTGGTAGTATATACATATAGATATGTATACATAGAGCATAGTTATAATATAATTATTTTTTCCGTAAAATCTACGAGCCATGCTTCTCTGTATAAATATGCATAGTAATACTTCATTATACACATAATAATATTTCTTTTATATTAATGTTTTTAAATATTTCATTAATACTTTATTTATGATATCTTAATTAGATGATAAAATTTCAATAATCCAAATTAAACTTTATTTGATCTAGAAGTTCTTTTAACGATATATCCCTATATATACATAATATATAATATATATATATATATATATATATATATATATATATATATATGCACACATCATCATATTTGGTTCCAGTGGACTTGAACCTTTCATTTATTATGATTGATTGCCCATGCATTGACAGCCTTATTACACTATATTAGGACCTCACTAGTATATTTTTAATTTTCATTTCTTTAATTTTTTTATTTGTGAGGGAATATGACCTCACTATTTGTTTAACGTATACTCCT
Source organism: Salvia rosmarinus (assembly GCA_036937905.1). NCBI lineage: Eukaryota > Viridiplantae > Streptophyta > Magnoliopsida > Lamiales > Lamiaceae > Salvia > Salvia rosmarinus. The sequence continues at coordinate 58,304,307 of CM072822.1, read as the reverse complement.
ATTAAGTTCTTGTAGGTAAGATTTGAGTCGGCAGCCATCACATATGAAAATAATAATCAAAAGAAATGTAGTGCAGGATGGACTATATACATCAACGGGCAATATTCGGAATGTTAATGATCGATCTTAATTTCGTAAGGGAAATAAATGCACGCAAGAACACCAGAGATTTACGTGGTTCGATCTATGAATAAGATCTACGTCCACGGGGAGAGATGGTATTTGTGTATTGAAAATATGAGGAGTGATTACAAGAAGTGTAGATCATCTTTTCCGTCTAATCTATCCTCTATTTATACACGATTATGATAACCTAGATCTCGAATCCGAGATCTATTCTAAGATAGGATTTGAATCATATCTCCTCTCTAATTAGGATTCTCGTAGATATGACCGAATCTTCTGCGTTCCTACTGGTTCCGAAGCTCTCTTGGGTCGGACTCGTATGGGCTTATTTATGTTGGGCCTGATGCTTGGGCCGTATCCTATCATATCCCCACCCAAAAAGACGCAGAAGCGAGGTCGCGATGGGTTTGGGGGATATTTGCCAGAGATGTGTCCGTGACGGAGTGGAGCATGGTCGATCTAGTAGTTATCCTTGTATCTTGACTTCGTGTATTGTCGGCTTGACTTGATTAGTCTTTGCGCTGATGTCTTTGGATGGGCTTCACTTGACGAGGCTTTATGCCGAGGTCTCTGATTGACTTCGCCTGACGAAACGTTATGCCGAGGTGTTTGGGTCGGCTTCGCCTGACGAGGCTTTATGCCGAGGTCTCGATCGGCTTAACCGCTGACGGGCGTTATGCCGAGATGTTTGGTCGGTCACCGCTGGCGAGGCTTTATGCCGAGGTCTTTGGTAACCGACTGGCGCTATGCCGAGATGTTTGTGTCGGCTTTGCCTAACGAGGCATTTTGCCGAGGTGTTTGGGTCGGCTTCGCCTTTATGAGGTGTGAAGCCGAGACTGAACGCAGGATGCCTCATAGCATTTAATGCGCATTTAATGTAGCGGTTGGATTCCCAATAAAGCGCATATTGGAGAATAACTTCCGTGATCGCTCTTCGCCTATCACTTGTACATTTCAATATTCAAAAATTCAAACTTTTGTGTTCCAAAGTTTCTCTGTCGCCATTATCGCCTCGAGAGTATCGATGCTAGCTATCTTCCTCGAATCTTCAAACCGAAGAAGTTATGGCTTCCTCATCTTCGCCACACTTCGATCGATTCTCACGGCCCCGAGCCAGATTGTGTCAAGGTCACCACCGGATTCTCCGTTGGATTTTGAAATTTATCATCTTGGTTCCCCAACCTACCTTGTGTAGATTAGAATATCCTCCTTATTATGATTTAGGAAAAGTTTCTTCGTTTTCTTCTATTTTGACAATCGCCCGATATTAGAGCTTGCCTCTAAATTTTTGTTCGGAATCCGTTGGGTTAATTGCCCTCGTCCGGGATAGGGCTAGCCTCCTCCGCATGGTTTTGTAACAAGATATCGAGGACAAATTTAAGTGCGGTCTTCGCCTTCCTTATCCTTCCGTGTTTGTTGAGTTACAATGTTTTTGCTATCCTTCGCCCAAATAACACCGAACTCTTTTCGTCACCGACGGGCCTGGTATATATGCATAGGCATAAGCGCCCGTTGAGTCTGGGCTCATCCTTAGATTTTTTCGCCTTAAATTTAGTGCGGGTGGTATTACTTAGCACCCCGTCGTAATTTAAAATAAAGACAAGTCGAAGATATCAACCGGAAGAAGTACTTCTTACGCGGTTTAACTGATTCTACTGGTCGCTTGAAGCGTGAGAGGTTGGCCGATGTGGCCGTTGGGGATTGCTTGCGATGTGGAGACGATATCTGGACGGGTTGGCACGGTTGACGAAGTCTTCTCCGAGGCGAACTAGCGGTGCGCGGGTGAGCCCCTATGACCTATTTTGTGCAGGCAGGCGGCGGTGAGGCCCCGCACTTAGCTTTAGTGTCGAATATTTTGTGTTGCTCTGTATTGACTTGACATGTGTTATTTACGTAGTGGAATTCGTATCCTCAAGGAAGAGAAGGGTGGAGTCCGAGGCGCGCAATCAAGAAGGCGACGAAGACTCGCCCGAGGTCACCCCAAGAGGCTCGAAAAGACCGCGACCACTCTCCGGCGTTCGTCGCCTCACCAAGACTTCGCCGCCTGCCGAAGCATCCATCGCCTCCGCACACCTCCCGCCTCCGGAAGAGAAGCGCCATCCTCCGCCGACGGCGATGGCGATTGACGATCCTTGGTACCGAGGTCGCACGTCCGTCTTTTCCCGGGTAATGCAATTTGTCGTTTTTTTTTTCAAGTCGTGTTGAGGCTTTGCTTGACGTTGTTAGCTTTATTACAGGGACCGAGGACGAAGGTCCAATCGCGGTGTCCGAGCTTGTTGTCGGGCATCCGAATGATGATGTGGCTCATTTTGAGCATTTGGCTCGTTCGCCCACAGTGGAGAGGAAGACCCTTCTTGTGGCGGAGGCGATCGAGGAGGAGAAGGCTCGGTTGCGCCGAGAGGAGGCCAGGCTTTGGCCGTGGTGGAGAAGGTCGGTGGGGTTGAGGTCGCAGGGCGAGGCGTTGCCGAGATAACTTTTTGAAGGCCGAGCGGCATCGGTAGGCGAGAAAGGCCGAATTGAAAGCAGTGGGCGGCCAGGTGAGGGAAGCCGAGGCGGCAAGCCACAGGGAGCTTCTCGCCACACGGAGAAACTTTTTGTCTCGAAGTTTTCGGTGGCGAACAAGATGGCCGGCTGCTGAATAAGAGAGGCGATGTCAGACACATTGGATAGCGTCGCCGATGACTATCGACTTAGATAAAAATAAGTATGGATACGAGGTGGTGGAGACCGACGCTGCCGTGCGGTCTTATGTTGGTCTCCTCATTTGGCGGTGCGAAGAGCCGCCCGTCGTTCGAGTCGGCCTCGTCTCGACTCTGCGACTACCGAGTCCGTCGTGCTTGCTCTCGGTGGATCGAGATCCTCTCGAAGCTATCATGGCGGTGAGTAAGGAGGGCGAAGGCCGGTGGCGCCAGTGAAGCTTATAAGGAGGCCGAGGTGTCGTGACGAAGTTCGTGGCGAGGAGGCAGGTGTCGGCGCCGAAGTTCGAAGGAGGCCGAGTGGCGATCGCCGAGGCCGCGGCGCGGGTTGGCAACGAGGAGATGCAGCTCGGAGCTGATGGCGGGGTCAGTTGATCCTTGTAATTTTTTTTTGTGTACTCGAGCACAATATTCTGCCCTTGAGGCCTTAATAAAATTTGCTTTTCACTGAAGAGACTTGCCTTTCTTGTTTTCTCTTTGTCCAGTCTTCTCCTGAAATGCCTGATGCTTCCCCTTGGTTAAATCACATCGAAGCTTTGATGCGGGCTCTTGAATTAAAGCAGGTCGAACTCTCCGTTTGAGGGAACAACTAGACCATGCGCAGTGAGTCCGATCTGAGCTTAGGTGCCTTGGGAGAGGTGTGACGAGCTTGTGCTCGCCTCTTGGAGTTGGAGGAGAAGTTCGAGATTGCCGAAGGAGGCTAGAACAAGATGGGCGAGCACTGAGTAGTATAAGTCATCCACCGAAGTGGTGGGATGACCATACAGTCGAAGCTAAGGTTGTTGAGGCTTTTCATCAGCGCAGGACAGCGTGAGTACGGCAAGAAATCACGGAAGTTCACGAGGCGGTTCGAATTGAAAAGACTCGGAGGCATATACAAGACTATCATTGCTCGACAACCACAGCTCAAGAACTGCTTGACCGGATCTGATGCTCTTCTTCGCAGGGGCTTCTCTGCTGCCGGACCACAATAAATGTTCCAATTTTGACGATCCGAGTGGCGAGCTCGAGAGAGACGCGCTATGGCCCAAGAGCGTGGATCCTCAAGGAGGCGAGCGGGCGTCATCGAGCGGCGAGGTCGATCTAGCGTGCTGCATCGTCAAGTGGCCGAGGTCGAGTTGGCGGGGCTCATAGCGTAGATCGAGGGGCGAGGTAGAGGTAGGATTAGTATAGATGCTCTGTGAATCCCGATTTTGCTGAGGGATTGGCTCGACTTTTCAGGCCTCTGGACCCTCTTCGTCCTCGTGATGTACAAGCTGTATACTTTGAAATAAAAATTATTTTTGCTTTGTGTTGACTCTTGAGAACACTTATCTTTAATTACCGTAACCAATGAGAAGGTAGGTCGTCCTGTTTGGCGAAGATAACTCGTCCTTGCCGTCGACAAAGGTAGTTTATCTTCGCATGCGAAGGTATCCGTCCTCGAAATAAAGCGAAGGTATCCGTCCTCGCACGATGCTTCTCGAAATAAGCGAGGGTGGTTCATCCTCGTATGAAGGTATCCGTCCTCGAAATAAGCGAAGGTATCCGTCCTCATACGAAGATTCCTCGAAATAAGCGAGGGTAGTTAGATCCTCGTCTGAAGGTATCCGTCCTCGAAATAAGCGAAGGTATCCTTCCTCCTCTGAAGGTATGGGTTCTGTTTTGCTAAGTTTTATCGGGAGGGTGGTCCCTGCACGCGTTTGAAGTTCGTCTTTGTATTAAGCGAAGGTAGTCATGTCTCCGTCGAGGTATTGTTCGTCGTCCGAAGAGGGTATAGTAATTTTATAAGAGTTATGTGCATAAGTGACAAATAAAACATGCAAGACAATAAAATAGATAGAAAAGAAAAGATTTTATTGATAAGAGGTAATGGAACAAGGCGAACAAGACTCGGACTCGACCTAACGGGACTCAAAGGCTAACAAGACTCAACTTTTGACACTTATGCAAAATATCTCTTCAAATGAATGATGTGCCATGTGTTGGTATTTGCTCACTTAGGACAAATGGGCGAGCTTATAGGCTCCTTTTCCGAGGACTTCTTGACCGATAAGGTCCTTCCCATGGCTTCGGTTTGCGAGCTTTGCGGCTTTCTCGACTTCGTTATTTGAACACGAGGTCCCCACTCGGGCCTATCGGGACTTGACACGCTGGTTATAATACCGAGCCACTTGTTGTTTGTACCGAGCTTCCTTGATGTGGCGAGGTCTCTCTTTGTTTGAGCGGATCGAGATTAGTTCGTAGATTTTCCCCATTTGCTTGGCGGAAGAAGTGAATGGTCGAGAACTCAGTATTCCGATTTCTGCGGGGATCCTTGCTTGGTTCCATACGCCTGATTGTAGGGTGTTTCTCAGATTCGCCATCCGAGGTGTTGTTCGGTATGACCATAAGACTTGTGGTAAATTCTCCACCAGACCCTTAGCTCGGTCAAGGCGGGTTTGAGACCGCCGCAATTGTCTGTTGGTGACTTGGTTTGACCATTTGCTTGAGGATGGGCGGCCGAAGTGAACTTTTGTTGGATCGAAGCTCTTGACACGGTCTTTGAATATCTTATACGTGAGCTGCGTCCCATTATCCGAAAGAAGGATATGAGGGATGCCGAATCGACATATCGATGTTCTTCCGCACGGTTGAGGCGTTTTGCTTGTGATCTTTGCGAGGGCTCGACCTCTACCCACTTCGTGAAGTAGTCAATTCTGACAATCGGGGAATTGGAGTTGCCGGTGCTTTGCGGAAAGGGCCTCGATGTCGATCCCCATTGCATAAATGGCGAGGGCTTTGTCACGGAGGCGAGGTCGGTGCGGTAGCCTTGCACGTTCCGTGAATTTGACACGCCGGACACCTTTTCACAAGGTTGAGTGAGTCTTGGTTTCTTGTCGGCAATAGTATCCCCATCGCACGACCTTCTTTGACAAGGCTCGGGGTTCGATGTGACTTCGCATGATCGCCGTGTACTTCCCGTAGTGCGTAATCAGCTCGGTTCGGACCCAAGCATCTTAGGAGAGGCTGGAGGTATGATTTCTGTAGAGAACTCCTGCTCAAGACATATCGCAAAGATTTGTTCGGGATCCTCGACCTCGAGCTTATCATGGGGCGATTCGCCTTTCTCCGGTATTCTTGAATAGGAGTCATCCAATTAGGCTCTTGTACGAGACTACGTTGACTTCGCTCCTTCATTAGGATCATCTATGCTTGGTTTTGAACTTCCTCTCTTGGCGGGCTTGTTGACGACGAGGCAATTTGCTTAAGATGTCACTCGCCGCTTTGCTCCCTGGGATCGAATTATCTGAAGTGGGAGAAAGTTTGTTGTAGGCTTTAGCTTTCTCGAGGTATTTCTTCATCCCATCGCCTTTGCCTCGTGCTTCCCCAACATGTGGCTTACGACGACTTGAGAGTCACTATGAACTTTTTTGCGTCGTGATCTCAAGACTTTGAGGCAGAAGTCCCACGATCAAGGCCTCGTACTCTACTTCGTTGTTCGTATTTTGAGCGAGAACGAAGTGCGTATGTGATCTCTTGGCTATCGGTCATGAGTAAGATGCCACTCCGCTACCCGTTTTTCCCAAAGCCGATCGGCGTAGACTTGCCGGCAATCCTCCGGTGTTTTCTCCACTTGGTTCGGCTTCGCTTTGTCTCGATACGGATTCGGGGCTTGGTTTCTTGGCGAAGTGGGCCTCGACAAGAAAGTCCGCTAAAAGGCTCGACCTTTGATGGCTCGACGAGGCGAAAGATATATCATGTTCGCCCGATTCAATTATCCGCTTCAATTCTCCCCGAGCTTCCGGCCGTCAACACTTCTGCAAGTGGATGGTCGATGAGGACTGTATGGGATGTGCATGGAAGTATGGACGTAGTCTCCTTGCAGATTTACTAATGCTAGGCGACTTCTCAAAGGTTGATACCTTGTTCTCGCCTTTAATGCTCGGGTGATGAAGTATACCGGGTCGACGTCCTTCCTCTCGTGCAAGATGCGACTTATTGTTTCGTCCAAGCGGCGAGGTATAGGAACGGACCTCCTTCTTTCGGAGCGGATGAGTAGGAAGTTTGGCGAGGTAGTTTTGAGATCTTCAAAAGCGGACTTATGTGTATCATTCCGTGAGAACTCCGGATCCTTTTGAGTACCTTGAAGAAGGGTAGCTGCTTGTCCATGACCTTGAAAGAAAGCGGCTTAGTCGGCTATCTGACCGGTCGGTTTGTGCACGTCGTGAATGGTCTTGGCATCTTCATTTCTAGAATGGTTTGAACCTTGGATGGGTTGGCTTTTAACCCTTCTTGTGAAACCCAAACATCCTAAGAATTTTCGGACCGAACCGCAAACGTGCACTCCGGGGTTCGATTTGAGGTTGACTTTCGTAGTGTCGAGGACGATCCTGAGGTCGGTGACACGCGGCTTCCTCCATGCTTTTTACTACGATGTCGCCGACGTACACCTCTACATTCCGACCTATGTAGGGTGAAATATTTTGTCTACCATTCTTTGATAGATAGCTCCCGTGATTCTTAAGTCCGAATGGCATCTTCTGTGTGCGAAGACTCGAAGTCTGTAATGAAGGCTGTCTTGGCCGCATCTTCGTCATCCATCAAGACTTGATGATACCCTTTATATAGGTCCAAGAAACTGAAGACTTCGAACCCTACCAATGCGTCGACCTTCTTATCGATATTGGGAAGGGGATAGCAATCATTTGGGCAATGTTTATTGAGGTCAGTGTAGTCAATGCACATTCGCCATCCCCCTCCTCCTTTCTTCACCATCACCGGGTTGGCTATCCATGTCGGATATTTAACTCCGAACAATATAAGAGCTTTTAATAATTGATTTACCTCGTCATGGATGACTTGGTTCCGTTCGGCTGCAAAAATTCGTTTTACGCCGAAGCGGTTTTGTCTTCGAGTCGATGTTAAGCTTATGGGTGATGATACCGGGAGACCCGGTCATGTCGAGGCGACCAAGCAAACACGTCTCGGAATTCCCTTAGAGTTGGATAACTGTTCTCTCAATTAGAGATGCATCGGTAAAGCCAATCTGAGCGACCTTGAGTGGCTCGTCTTTGTATAGCGTGACCTCTTCCACCGGGCTGCCGAGATAGGCGTTGCTCTCTTACTTCCAACCTCGAGGTTTATTTAGTTGCTATGCACATGGGTGCTGGGTTGGAGCCCTGCACCTCGTAGGGCGACTTGTAAGCATTCCTGGCCGCCCGATCCCCGGATCACGGCTACACCCCTTTGTGGGATCTTCATCGTCGGTGGTATGTTGAGCATACCGCCTTACAAATGATCACCAATCTCGCCCCAAGATAATGTTATACGGTGAGTAACGAAGTGTACCACCTTGGTGGAGCTTGTCGGAGCTTTCCCTACCGTGACGGGTGGCTCGATTATCCTTCCGGGCGTGTTTCCTCTGAGCGAAGCTTCGGAGTGGTGGCGGTGCTGCCGAGGCGCCGCCTCTACTCCTAACTTATCGAAGCATTCCTTAAAATGATGCTTACCGATCGCGCCATCGCCGATGTATCGCTTTCACCAACTTGTTTGCGACCATCGCTCGGATTACCGGTAGCATCACGGTGGGGCACTACTCGCAGTACGGGTCGTCTTCGGAGAAGGTGATCGCTTCGTCCCTTCGAGCCTCTTATTGATCGGTTCGCGGTATGTGGACTTGAACTTCGGCTTTCGAGGAGGACTTCGTGACTCATGTGAGGCCCGTAATAGTGGAGATGACTCCTTCATATTGCGGTTCGTCATTATCCTTCTTCGTCTTGTGCGCTCGTCTTCTTGTTAGAGCACAATTCCCCTTCTTACTTGTTTCCTCTTTTTGGCTTCGATGAGGGGCCTCGTCTTTGTCAGACTCGTCGGTCATGCCCTTTGTATTTTCTCAGGGCCCCGTCCTATACTAACATCTCGATATCCTCCATGAGGTCTCGGCATTCCTCCGTGTCGTGCCGTAATCTTCATGGAAGGAGCAAGATCTTGTCCTTTGTTCGGCGTTTTGACCTCTGTCATTGGTCGAGGTTTCGAACTTATCCATGTGGAGTTAGTAGATTTACGCCCTTGGCTTCGTCGAAGGAGTGTACCGAGGTCGTTACGGTGTTGCGCGGTCAGAGCACGACTCTATGGGCGACGATCCTTTCAGGCGCCGTCGGCCTTGGCTACGATCTCTCGTCCTTTTCTCTTCTTCCTTTTCGGAGGATCCGTCTTTTTACGCCTCGCGCTTCATTCTATCACTCGTCGCCTTGGCGAACCGATCGACTATGCGCCATAGCTCCGTGGCGATGACGGGTTCGTCTTGACGATCTCTTTATATAGAGCCCGGCCGGATGCCGATTCGGAATGTTGAGATGATGAGGAGGTCGTTCACGTCTGCGACCTTGAGCTTTCTTTATTGAACACGGTCATAAAGTCGTGATGGACTGTTTGATCTTGCCTCAAAGTGAGGAGATGTGCAAGTCATTTTGATTCGGCCTTACGGAAGAATCTTTGATGGAAGGCCTTCATTAGATCATGGTAGGAACCAATGCTCCCGGAGGTAGGCAACCAACCACGGGCGGGTGTTGTCGACTAGTAATTCGGGAAGAGCTTGCACATATGAATTGTGCCGAGGCGTTGGTTGATCATATTATCTGGGCTGCGAGAGAAAGTTGCGGGTCCCTCGATCCATCATAGGGGTGATGCTCGGCACCGATATTTGTCGGGAGCGGGGTGTCGAGTATTTCGTTTGAGAACGGGTGACTATCCTTCCGTACTCGCCGAAACCGCCCTCTGGAGAGTGAGGCGGAGTTCGTCGACCGAACTCATTTTGGTAGTGAGGGCTGACCTCGTGGCGGTCCCGACATCCTTTCCCACGCTGTTCGCCCCTCCTGCGGTCGGTTTGGGCCCCGACTTGTGCGGAGGTGTGAGCGCTCATGATTTGGATGCTAGGGGATCCACCTCGTCGCGGTGCCTCGTGTTTAGACGAGGCTTTGGCGTTCCTTTCTTCGGGATGTAGCCGACCTTGTGCTTGGCCGAGGTATTGGAGGAAGCTCTCCTTGTTTTCTCAAGAAACCCCTCGACGGCGTCGTCAAGGTTTATCCGGAGGATGGAGGTTCTCCTTGGTCGTCTGCCGCGATCTCCTTCGCTTTGGTATCCTGCCTTCATGCGGGATGAGATTCCCTGTTCGTCGAGGCTTTGGATATGCCCTTGAGGGTTGATTCCAGACCGGGCTTTTCCAAGCCGAGCTCGGCGTGTCCGACCGCCGTTGTTGTTGTTGTTGCGGTGACTCGGGATGCGTGACTTGGTATACATCGTCGTGATTGATTCCACAGAAATGAAAGTTGATCGAAAACACAAAATTTTCGTTCCCTACAGTGGCGCCGATGATCGATCTTAATTTCGTAAGGAAATAAATGCACGCAAGAACACCAGAGATTTCGTGGTTCGATCTATGAATAAGATCTACGCCCACGGGAGAGATAGTATTTGTGTATTGAAAATATGAGGGTGATTACAAGAAGTGTAGATCCTCTTTTCCGTCTAATCTATCCTCTATTTATACACGATTATGATAACCTAGATCTCGAATCCGAGATCTATTCTAAGATAGGATTTGAATCCTATCTCCTCTCTAATTAGGATTCTCGTAGATATGATCGAATCTTCTGCGTTCCTACTTGTTCCGAAGCTCTCTTGGGCCGGACTCGTATGGGCCGAGCCTCATATCAGGCTTATTTATGTTGGGCCTGATGCTTGGGCCGTATCCTATCAGTTAACTTCTAATTATTGGACATATTTTCATATTCACATAAACACCACGCACCAAAACTTGTGCAAAAACTAATATTTTTGACCTACCATATAAATTCTATTCACATAAGAGGTCTGCATCACTATAAATTATATTTCATATTGTATGACGTAATAATATTGATTTTGGGAATTTGGAATCGAAATATTATTTTGTTTAGATAGATCCATGAATCTTAAGCGAAAAAATATATGAAAATACATCTCACGATAATAAGCTAAGCGATGCAAAGGTCTCTGCAGGTCGATTTCCTTGTTGAAGTTATACTTAGATTGAAAGACTCTTTGTTTAAAGAGGAATTAAAACTAAAGATGTCGGTGAGAAACAATCTAAGACAAGGAGTTAGTTAACGGTGGAAAAGCAGCAGACATCGAGCTTAAAGCTACATCACCGAGAGCCCAATGAGGAAAGATCTATCATCGAGAAAGTCTAAGTTCTTGAAAAGATTAAAAGCCCGATATATAGGTAAGTTGATGATCGAGATAACCCGGATAGTCTTATCTATGTATATACATGAAGTTCGAGAGAGCTTGTACACTTAGCTAAAAGCTCATCCATATCTAAAGTTAGTCGAGATCGATTACGAAGATGAAGTCATTAGAAGTCAGCGGGATCAACATGAGATCGATGTGGACTCAATTGATGAAGAAGACTCGGATACATTGATAGCGTCAAAAGCTTTTATCACTCACAAAGAGACAAAGTACAAGGCGACAAGTCCAATGTTCGATTTACGGACTAAATTTGAATTTCAAACGAGCTTTTTCAGCGGCTAATTTGTCTCTAAAATGGGATTTCATGGAATAAAGAGAGCGAGACGAGATAAAAGATAAGAAATCTCTATGGCAATAATGAGAGCTAGCACTTATGTGCTCTCATCATAGAGCTTTGGAAGTTGGATTTCTTAGAAAGAAGACACAACTATAACTCCATCTCTCATTCCAACTACGAGAGAATAGGACAACACTCGGTTCTTCAATGTTTAAGGCTCTCGTCCACTTCGTCTATGGTGGAACTACATAGGTCCAGGTCTTTCATCATATCTAGGTTGTTCTTACATTGTAACATTTGTAATAGAGTTTAGATGAATCGTCTTTCTTTAGATTTGTTCTTCATTGTAAAGGCACACTTGAGAAGTTGGAAATGTAGTTCTAAGCAGTTTAAGATGAGGATGGGAGTTAGGATAAAGGCGTGAGTAGCAAAGCGGTGAGGTGTAGTTGCTAAAAGCAATGGTGGCGAGTAGTCCGAAGGTGAACAGGGTGAAAGCGAGAAAGAGTTAGGTCATGACCTGGTAACCTATAGACAGAAAATTTCAAGTTTGTGGGATCTGAAGTCACTTCCATTGGAAGTATAAAACAATGAATTCCTAAGATAAGGAAATTACATTTTCGGCGTGTTCATGGATGTAGGAAGAGTTTCTTTGAATCACGTTAAATTTTGTATCGCTTCCTCCTTTAATGCTTGTTGTCGCATCTTACAAAGTATTTTGTATCGTATTTATCTCTCGCTTCATTAGATAACAATTATCATCGATTATGTTTGAGAAGTCTCACGAGAGGATATAACTCGCTCTTTCTATTCTATCACCTTACGCACACACATTGAGACTCAACTAAAATTGTGTTGTTTGATAACATGTATCACTCAACTAGACTATCGGTGACTCAATCACTCTTTGTTAAAATAGATGAAAACTCGCAAAAGTTTTCAATAATTGTATTCTCTCATATACCTGACACTAACTATGCTCTTGGATCCAACAATTGAAGTTCATTTATTATTTTGGGTCTTTCGAATTATATAGTTGGAAAAAAAGAAGATGAAGAAAAGAGTTAGAAACACAATATTACATGTGGACCCTTACCTTTCAAGTGGGAGCATTAATTGATATTAACTGGAGTATTTTAAGGCTACATATAAGTGAGCATAGCTTATAAAAGCTACATTCCTCTCTATTATTGTTCTAAAACTTAAACTTTTAGCGAACCCTTTATTCAAATATTGTTAGAGACATTACACTATATTATAACTAAAGGCAAATGGAAACAAAAAAGATAATAATAATATAACATATAAAATCTTTAATTGGGGTTTTAATTTGAATGGAGATATATTGGCATGTACCTACATATACACATTCCTTTCAAAACAGTTTGAAATCAGAACTTTGATATGGTGAGAGAGTTTTAAATATCAAAAGATATAACTAGTTGAAACCTAACAACCCACAAATTTTCGGATATGAAACTACTTATGCACTATTTATATAGCTAAAGATTTTAGTAGGATAAAATAATATTACACTATGCAATGAGGTTTCGATAGTAGATATAATGCCTTAATTGGCCAATTACATTGTGGGTAGATGGAATTACTTGAACCATATAAAAAACCACCGCACAAAGTCATAATCATACAATTTTCAACACCGCCACGTAAATTTAGTGTGTAACAACATAGATTCAACCATTATGATGATAAAAATAAAAAAGGGTCACAGTGCAAAGCACTTAATTCAGTTGGATGATGCGTAAACAATGAAGATTGAAATTATTTATGGCCCAAAGGAATTAATAAATGCCAAGTTATTGTCATTGGATAACTGTATCAAGAATAAAGAGTCAGCAAAACGCACAAACACACTCTCAACTAATAAATGGTACGTACTGGGGTGTAATCGAACCGAACCGAACATCATTGTGCTCAAGCTTGATTTGTTTAGTATCGAATCGAGTCTCAAGTTTTATTTATCGAATATTTCGAGCTCACGAGCTTATTCGAGCTTTAATCGAACCGAAACAAACTTTCTAAATTTAGATATGTGTTTAGAATATTAATTATTTTATTTTAGAAATAAATTATTTTATCTATAGTAACATAATATATTTATTGATTTCTTATAACAAATAAAAGTAGTTAGAGATTTAACAAAACAATTACTAATTATAGAAAGAAAATAATTATATCTAGTTAATAATTTTATATTTTCAAGCTAAATCAGTTAACGAACTTGTTCACGAGCTAACGAGCCGAATACAATTATGCTCAAGCTTGGTTTGTTTAGCTAACGAGCTTCACTAAACAAACTTGAACGAACTTTTATCGAGCCAAGCTCCAAATAGCTCACGAATAGTTTGACTCACGTTCTGACCTACGTCATCTAATTTCTACAAATAAATATAACTCGATATCATTAATTAGGGATATCAATTGGGCCAATTCACTAGGGTTGGATCACCTATTCGGGTTGCGGGTTATTGATTCGATTAATTCGGGTTGATATAATTTTTGGGTTAGAAATTTTCAATCTTAATCCTAAACTCTCGAATTCGGGCTAACACGTCAGCTAATCGAGCGAGCTCAAGGAAAAATATCTTAAATAAATTTTCTCTTGATAATCATACATTTATAACAAATATTTTATATTAAACGTCAAAGTAAAAAGATAAATAAGTCAAATGATAACTTTTAAATATCAACTAAAACACATTTCAAAAATATTTGAAAAAATCTTATAATGCTAACTTTCAAAAGCAAGTAATGAAGCTTGAAAACGATATAGTGAGGAAAATTTGATTAAGGGTCAACGAAATCGATTTTGAACCAATCCATTCTGGTTCGGACAAACCCAATCGGGTTATCGGGCTATTCGTCCGGTTTTATTTTCTTGGATTATAAATTTTCAACCATAATCCTATCGAATTATCGGTCTATTCAGCCAACCCATGAGTCTTGAGTTAGATCGACATCCCTATCGATGTTCCTATTAGAATTATGATAATTTTGTTAGACATTGAATGAAATATATGTCATGCAACCGTATTACGCTGGGGATGTGTGCATTAAATTTTTTTTGTCTTGGGCATTGTGTGTTTGGTAGAATCGATGCTAACTCGAGAATCATAATTATGATATTACATTCAAACGTAGTCTTGATAAGTTACAATAGTATCATCTATAAGTTATGGGTAACAATAGGCTAAACACTTAAATATATTCTAAATTACAATCACTCTTTTCATTCTATCCTAAATTATTGACATTGCCTAATTAATAAATATAGGAAAAAATGTAAATCTATCATCGAATGTGAAAGTGTTGCTTCACCTAAACACAGAACTGTTGTGTAGACTGATATCCACACACAGAGTAAAACAGCGGAATTAAAAATCTGAAGAACACTGAAGTAACTTTTCTACATATTAAAATTATAGTCCGTAGATGCCAAGTATGGCGAAATTATTCACTATAAAATGTACAGTAAACTTTACAAAAACTCACTACTTTATCACAAGATAAAGTCGGACATGTTGAGTCGAAATCTAACTATGAAAATATATAAAAATACTAAAGATTTCCTCACACTACTGTACTAAAAGGACAAACTTCTAAAACAAATGTGTTATCGAAAATGATATGAAGCAGACTCGATGACATAAATGATCTTCAGATAAATCTTCAAGGATTGCACCTCTTTTGTTGTCGATTTGCCTCTCCTTTTATAGGAGTTGAGAGGCATTCGACTGCACTTCTTGGACCACGTTTTGGCCCACTAGGATGTAAGTTAGTCGTGGCAGTTAATCGCTCAACTTGCTCCTGAAAAATAGGAACCGAATAGCTGACTTCTTCCGACCTTATCTCTTTTGCTCTGTTTTTCGTATTCTTATGTGTGTTACCATCGCATCCAGCAAAACATCAGTAACATGCACACATCAAAGAGAAGAAAATACAAAACCATAAAATAACTAACTCCTTATAACGAGGAGACTTGGTCGAGTTAAACCGACTCTAATAAACTTTCCATTTTGTCTTTCTTCACAAAACACGCATATACAAAGTAATTTTCTGATATATATACAAGACTCCCTCGAATCCCAAACATATAATTAACTACAAAAACAATATACTCTCCCACTTGCCATAATAACATCACAACAGTTCCTGCAACATAGTAAGCAGCAACCATCTAGCAACGCAACAAACAAACATAATAGCGACACCTCATAAAAACCATGCAATTGAAAATCATAAAACATCAAAACGAAAACAAACAAGCGATGTCCAAGATCGAGAACCACCATGAGACCTGTTTTAAACATGTTAAAAATAAAAAGTTCAGCAAATAGAGATTCCAACTTTCTTTCAATCAAGTCTATCTTCGTCCATCTTGCCGCTTGATGCTCCCGCTCCGCGCATATTATCCCCTTTTTGAGAAGAAAGATGACCCATCATATCACTCCTCAAGCCGGTGAGTTCGAGGCGAGCAGAACAAAACTTTGCATCAATATCATTCTAATTTCAAGACGTTCTAACATTGTACAAACAGAGGCATAGACATCATTTCTTGGATCACCTCCAAACTTTGCTCATCTATTTTCTTCGAGGATTATTCCAAGATAGGTTCGGGAGCTTGTCGTTTGAAAACAACTTGTTGCTGATTGTGAAATGTTGAAAGTCCTCGAACCGGCATCTCTCGCTCCGTCGGGTAAACCATGTTTTTGAGCGGTTGGTATAGCGTTGATGGGAATGGAAGCAAACCGGATTTTAGCGACCGACAATAGCACCTAATTGTTCTACCACAAGCTTGTCGAAGTTAAAAGGTATTCCTTTTCCGCTTAAATGAAGAACACCATGAGGCATAGTTACGACTGTACTATTTGAGGATACAATCATATTTGTAGTCATAAGTTTGAGCGAGCAGTGGAGATAAGTGAGGCATCCTTTGGACATATGGTTTTTCCATTTCTTGATTATGCCCCATGTTATCTCTTGTGCTACCATTTCATGATCCTCAATAGCCACATCGTTGATCAATTTGTCTATCCCATAAAATGCGTTTATTTCACATGCGAAATATTGAAAATCTTTTGCCTAAAGTACACTTGCAAAATTTGTTTGATGTATAGTCAAAAAGGATTTTTCTAGTTTGCATAGACATGCCAAATAACATTTTGGGGTAGGGATTGATGGTCGTAACAATCTGTAAAGTCATCTTTCTTTCGTAAAATCAATGAGATTGTGTTGTGAGAAAGTTACCTCGTCTATTTTTCTTTCATTTAAGCACTTCAAGTGCTTAAATTGTTCCCATCGTTTTTGAGCTTCTTTTGAATAGAATTTAAAGAAGAGGGCTCTCTCCACTTCGATGTCTCAATCTGCAAACATGGATGCATTCTCAAAACTAGAATCCCAATTATCTTCTTCGAATATGGGATTGGTGGTGCTGGTGGAACATTAGCTTGCATCGCTACTGAGATCAGCACTGTGGGCGTGTCGGACATGATTCTGGAGCAGTTGGTTTAGCCGTGGATTCATCGTGCTTTCCTTTTATTTTTCCTTTTTGATTGTTGTTCTTTTCATCCAGTCGGAGAATTTCTCCCAATGAAATGTCCTCTTCACTCACCCTTGAAAAGGGTGACCATACTCCTCTTTTGTGGATCATAGGAATCACTCTTGGATGCGAAGATTTTCCCTTTGAGTCAAAAGATGATTCAGATCAGTTTATCCATCTCAAGTAGCCAACCTCGGAGCAGTCTTTCCGGTAGATAGAGTCGATTTCTCTTTAGGAATTTTTGATGGTGGATATCGTTACGGTGAATCACCGGTGATGTCGATATGCACTTGGTGACCCAGTCCTCCTCGTCGTGGTTGTCGTGGGATGCGTTCTAACCCGTGTGGGTTTGGACATCATTTTCGCTTTTTCATGTTTCTTTCTATTAAGCCCTAGGTTGTGAGGGCTCAATTCCTTCCGGATAAATGATCCGTAAAGGGGTCGGCTTGAGGTGCTATCACCAAGGCTAACGTCTTTTACGGCGTTGTCGTCAATGTCGTCTTGGTGGTAGGCTCGGTGGTTGGCTTCGAGCCGACGCCAATGCTTCCGGAGTTGTGGTGAATTCTCAAGAAATTTTGCAAGTCCTGCAAGAAGAGCGGTTGTGGAATGGATCCATTTCGTAAAAGAAAGGGTTAAACGCACCAAATTAATCGAGAAAGATAAAGCGAATCTTTTTACGGACTTTGCTATGAGTAAATAGGGTGTAGATTACTCGGTGATGTGATAGTGTGTCGAGTATCGACTTTACAGCGGTCGTCGAGCAAGTGGATAAATATAAAGCATATTCAAATTTCGAAAAAAACGAAATATAATATGTACAGCTACTAAAATAGGAGATAAGTGATAGTTAGTTGAGATATAATCTTATTAAGATAAATGTGTCAACAACTCAACCAATTATCGCTGAAATCTCCACAAAAATAGGGAATTAAAAACAAATATACCGAAAGATCTGGGATTCATCACGGATTTTTAGGTGTATCTTTCCGAATGTTATCGTAAAATCTCCATAAACATAGGCTCATCTTATCAGAATAACACATATAAATACAGTCTCATGTAAAATTCGATTGCCACTATTGACATGGGAGCACCGTCGAGGTGAACATTATGTCCCGAATCTAGGCTTTCGAAAGAAATCATGGCTGCACCGTTTTGTAAGGTAGCATCATCGCTGCGACGTCGTGCCCGAAACTACTTTGGTGTTTTACGTATTACTAAATATTCTTCATCATATTGAGATGTCTGTTAGAAGAGCATGTTAGATAACAATTCGGACACGATAAGTGTTATCAAATATGGCGATTATATCACCTTCAGATTTTGTAATATTTGTGATACAAACAAACATGTTCAAGCTTATTGGCGAGCAAAGACCAAGAGATCTACAAAGACTAGTAAATCTCTCGTGATCTAGGGCTTTGTAAAATATCGGCGATTTGATTTTCGGTTTCACATAATCTAACTTGATTATCTCATCCTCTACCAAATCTCTTATAAAGTGATGTCGTATATCAATGTGTTTCATCCTAGAGTGTTGAATATGATTTTTAGAGATGTTGATTGCACTTATGTTATCACAGTATACTAAAAGCTCAGTGCTCACAACACCATAGTCCTAGAGTATAATGTTTGGATTTGTTGAGACAAATAATCAATTACTATAACAACTTATTTTATAAATCCAAATAGGTTTGGGAAGTCAATGGGTGTTATTATACGAGCTTGAGATGAGAATGGATAATTAGCGAGTATTTATACTATGGATTATTAATATATAAAATATTTAATGTTCTAGTTTTATTGAGACAAATAATTGATTATTGTAACAACTTATATTTAATTATTTAGATATATAAAATGAGTTTGGATAATTAATTGGTATCATTATATAAGTTTTATACTAATAATTTAGAGAACATAAGTAAATTAGAATCCTTCTTTAGTTTTATAATATTTATTATTAACATTTACTTTACAATGTTTGGGTTTATTGAGATAGATAATCAATTACTATAACAAGTTAACGAGTATTATTATACGGGCTTGAGACGAGAACAAATAGTAAATCACTTTTAAATTAGGTTTGTGACGGATACGGTATATATATTCCAAGCGGTTTGGATAGATGAATCGTAGCCTCATTAATTTGATTCACTAATTGATTTTTAGTAAAATTAACAATTTAGAGATCATAAATAAATTGAAATCCTTCTTTGGTTTTATAACATTTATTATTAACATTTACTTTATAATGGTTGAATTTTATTAAGATATATAATCAATTATATAACTTATTTTATAAATCCAAATAGGTTCATGAAGTCATTGAGTTTTACTATACGAGTTTGAGAAGAGAATGAGTACTTAGAGAGTATTTATACTATGTATTATTAATACATATACTACTTAATGTTCGAGATTTGCTAAGACATATAATCAATTAATATAACAACTTATATTTAATTATTTAGATATTTTATAAATTTTAAATGAGTTTGAATAATTAACTGGTATCGTTATAACTAGAATATGTAGTAAAATCAATTGTTAAAATCCATTTTGGCATATGTATGAATATATAAAATCTAAACAAGTTTGAATAGTAACCGACATGCCTACTTGAAATTTTTTGATCTTTTGTTATTTACTCTTTTTATTATTAAAGTTGACATTGTAATATTCAAGTTGATACTACAACGAATAACCAATTATTATAACAAGTAATATTTATAAGTTCAAACATATTCTGATGATTATCAAATATTATTATATATATTAACATAAGGTGATTTTCTGTTGAAATTCAATAGGTTATACGTTAATATAATATAAAAGAGGACCCTTTCAAAAAAATTATGATGGTACATCACACGGTCAAGGTTCAAATTTTGATTATTGTCGTACCCTGCATGAACATCATATTAATTTCCAGGAAAATTAATACAAATTATTAAATTCATCCATTCAATTCGATTTTTAATTTACTAGACCGACCGAATACTCGGCCTTGGAAATTAGTGTGTTTAATAAGACTCGACTACGATGACTTTCTTCATTCCATGTGGTCATGAAGAGCATCATTAATTTATCTGGGTCTATTTTAAATGAACATGTGAGCGGCTGCAATCCATAAACGAGATCCATCAACAAGGATCAGCACCTATTCCTATTAGGCGGACAATTCGTGCATATCAACATCGTTATCGTGTCGATATAATAACAATCCAGTACGATAAGACTAATATAAATACAATCCATTAAAAATATGTGTGATATAAAATATATAGATACAAACAAGACACAAAGATGAATATGAAACGATTTTAATTGTATTGACACGACACAAAATAACAAATTAATTCACACAAAATTAATAAATCAATAATAGTACAATAAATATATAAAATAATAACAAAATTAATATTAAATATATCTAAATAATATCTGGTCATACAAAAACGATACGAACATGGATGTAACATGGACAACATCGATTACACAAACACGACACAGATTTAACATGAACTGTAATACCCTGTACTTTTTGGAATTTTTATTTTTATCGATTTTTGTACCCGAAAAAGTTTATAAAGGTTTTATTTTATTTTATTTTATTTTATCCTATTTTGATTTTAATACATAAATAGGGTCTAATACATATAAATTCCTTATCAAAGAAAAATTTTTGCTTCTCTAATTGAAACAATGAAATGGGCCTCATAGGGCCTTATAATAATCAGAGCCCAGTTTAATTTCTTTACTCATGCAAAGGGAATCTCCAGAATTTAGGATACATATATATATATATATATATGTGTGTGTTTTTTTTGTAAATTATTTTAATATTTGACCTTGTGGATTTAGCTACTTCCACGACACCCTGCACCCTCTTTTTCAGCCTTTATAAACCCACTCTCACTTTTACAACCCTTTTTACCCTGCTTTGATTTCTCTCCCGGTAAAGAATCCAACCTCCATCTTTAAATTCCTTTTTAGTCTATACCCTAATCATTTTTATCTGCTTATTTTGTAGAAGCCCAGCTCACCCACTTTTAAAAAAAAGAAAGGCTCGTTCCAGATACAGAAAGGTTCATTCTTTACATCCTTTTGACATTTATCAACTTTCAAATTTTCTGATGAACGAAGACTGAAATCTTTACATTTCTCCAGAAAATACACATACAAGCACTTATTTAATTTGCTTGACTAAACGACTCTCACCAACACATAACCATACATGATTCTCTATAGCAAACTATAAGCATAATAGTAACTTATCAAGAACAATATACGTTTCATTTAACCACTTCAAAATAAATAAAAAGATTAAAGATGCATCTACACTTTTGCTCAAAGTATTTACTGATTTTTTTGTGTTGAACAATTTCTACAAATTTTTGTACATTCCTCACTGGCATAACTTATTAACAAGAGTAATAAAATAAAAGAAAGAGAGGGGGGAGCCGAGAAAGGGGCAGAGGAGGGGAAGAAAGAAGTGGGTGTGGATGAGTTTTTCCAGTGTGTGTGTGCGAGTGTTTCCAGCGTGTGTGGGTGTGTTTCCCAGCATGTGTGTGTGTGAGTTGGAGAAGGAGAGAGGGATGAAGACAAGGGGGTTTTCCCGGCAAGACGGTGGCGGTGGTTGACGGTGGCGGTGGGTTGACGGCGGCGGTGGTGAAGGTAGAAAGAGGGAGGTCGGCGGCGGCGGCTGGGGAGGCGAGAGAGGGAGGTCGGCGGCGACTGGAGGGCAGGAGAGAGGTCGGCGGCGTAGGAGAAAGGGAGATCGTCGGCGGCGGAAGGCAGTGAAGGAGAGGGCGGTGGCGGCGGTGAAACCAAGAGGGGGGGAGGCACACCGAGAATGAGAGAGAGAGAGGGAGATTTTATTTATTATTCTTTTTCTTTTCATTTTCTTTTTGTTTTATCTTGCTTTGATTTTTCTTACTAATGGTTTGGGCCTAAAGATAATTGTTGAGCTTACCTTTACAAAGGTTTACCTAAAAGATATAGTTGAAATTAAATAGACTTTCACTTGGGCCCAAATCAAACTTATAATTAAGGGTGGTCTAATAATTGAATCTTAACTTTGTTTAAACTTATCAAAATATTTAAATTATGATAACTAGATGTTTAGGATTGGAAGAAATTTTATTAAGTGATGTTTAGTTTATAGAATTTTAATTAGTAATAATTAATTAATTATGTTACTATATAAAATATATATATATATATATATATATATATCAAATATTAATAAGTTTTAATGGATAATTTGATTTTCCAAAATCAAATTTTAAATTGAAGAAAAGTCGAGCGAAGGTATCTTTGACACCCTTAGTTAAGTTTTGATCCCTATATCTTTACTAAAGTTTGAAAATCCGGACTTAGGAATTTAGGAATAGTAGTCTTACTTTATTTGTAGATTTAAGGTTAGTATTGCTAAACCTTTAAGATTAGTCTATCTTGTAGGTTTCGTTGACCAAGGAATTAACCGCCGCTCGGCGAGTTTAACGTTCTTCTTGAGGTGGGTTTACTTTACAAAAGTATTTTGAGTTATATGCTCGATATTTCTACAATGTGAATGTTTATCCAATATAAATGTTTTTGTTACGCCTCGCTTCATTTAATGCTCTTATGTAACAATTGTGGCTCTTAGTCGGTCTAACACACTTACTAAGGGTTGTGCTTGACGGCTCGAATCGCGGTGGCTCGATCTCCACTTGCTAAGCGGCCAAATGAATGGTTTCACTGAATGAATGATTTCACCCAGGATCCGATGGTGGCTATGTTCTCGGGATCGAGATTCGTTAAGGGCGCTGCCCTGGATCGAAAAGGAATGTATAATGATAAGAGTAACAGCAGAGAGCGTGATACTGGCGCCAAAAGAAAAATTGAATTGTTTTTACATAACTGGGGAAGTGGCTTTTAGTTTTGAAACCTTCTTCGTTATGTGGAGATATTCGATAAACTGTTTTGATCTTGTGAAATGTGTTAAAAGTTGCATGCCCACTGAGTACATTAGTACTCACCCAAAATCTTTCAAATGTTTTCAGGTTGACTGGATGGTGTTGACGGCTGAGGCGCTGAGGCTAGGGTTCCACTTCAAAATCGATTTACTGTTGAATGACTAGCTATTATCTAGCTTTCTAATCCTTGAATATAAGACAACATTACATTTCCTAATGTTTTTCTATGTTGAGCTTGAACTCAAACTTCCTCTTTCTATTTTATCTAATGTCCTTTGTGGTTATTATCAGTCGAAACTAAACTTTGATCTTGGGGACTAGCTATATATTGTTATTTGAAATAACATCGATATTTTCCTCGAAAATTTAGCTTCGTCAAATTGGAAAGAATCATTTTTCACTCCTCTTTCAGTTTAAGCAAGATTTCGAGTCATTTCCCCGTTAGCTATTCATTTGAGTTTTGGGGTGTGACATGAACACAACACAAAATTATTGTATCTCTATGATATCGACACGACAAAGATAAGTAAACAATAAAATTGAACACTAACTCATTAGTTCTTATTGTGTTTCGTATCATGTCAAAATTATCATCATGTCTGAGTCTATGATTTGATTGGGCCGACCCGCTTTGACCCGGTTGGGATTTGCAACGAGGGACACATCTTCATCTGCTGGCGTATGTGTCAAATAAAATGGCATGCACTTTGATAGGATATGGCCAACCGCTGGCCCAAGCATCGAGGCCCAATCAAGTAAAGTCGACATCAAGCTCGGCCCGACAAGTTCGGCCCGAAGACCCCTAAAACCGGTGGAAGCGCAGAAGGCTCGGCCGTATCTAAAAGAATCCTAATTCGAGAAGGGATAAGATTAAGATCCTATCCAAGATCTCGAATCCTAGTTAGAGAAGACCTCGGATTAAGATCTAGGTCAAAATAATTGTGTATAAATAGAGGTGATTGTGAAATAGATCATCCACACTCTTTGTAATCGCTTACACATTCAATACACGAATACTATCTCTTGCCCGTGGACGAGATCTAATTCAAAGATCGAACCACGTAAATCCTTGTGTTCTTCTCGCATTTATTTCCTACTTGAAATTAAGATCGATCATTGGCGTAATGCGTGGGAGCGAAAATTTTGTGTTTTCGATCAACTTTCATTTCTGAGGGAATCAATCTCGACGATGTATACCGAAGTTATGCATCCGAGTCGCCGCCGGCAACAAACAACAACGGTGGTCGGACACGCCGAGTTCACTTGGAAAAAGCCGGTCACGGAATCGACCCGAAGCGGCGTGTCCTGACCTCGGCGAACAAGGGAATCTCATCCGCATGAAAGCGGGATACCAAAGCGAAGGAGATCGCGGCTGAGAACCAAGGAGAACCTCCGCCTCCTCGGATAAAACTTGACGACGGCCGTCGAGGGTTTCTCGAGAAAAACAAGGAGAGCTTCCTCCAATACCTAGGCGAGCACAAGGTCGGCCGCATCCGAAGAAAGGAGCGCGAGCCTCGTCTAAACACGGGCACCTTGACGAGTGGATCCCAAAGATCCAAATCATGGCGCTAAAACCTCCGCTGACAAGTCGGGGCCCAAACCGACCGGGAGGGACGAACAGCGGGAAAGGGCGTCGCGACGGCTGCGAGGCCGCCCTTACTACAAAAAGGAGTTCGATCGGCGAACCCCGCCTCACTCTCCAGGCGGTTTGGACGGTGCACGGAGGATAGTTACCCGTTCTCAAGCGAAATACTCGACACCCGCTCCCGACAAATATTGGGTGCCGAGCATCACCCCTATGACGGACCGAGGACCCTTGAGAACTTTCTCTCGCAGTTCAGTACAATATGATCAACCAGCGCGCCGGCACGGTTCATATGTGCAAGCTCTTCCGGAATTACTAGTCGACAACGCCACCGGTGGTTCGGACGATCTTCCTCACAGGAGCATTGGTTCTACAGCGATCGATGAAGGCCTTCCATCGAAGGTTCTTCCGGAAGGCCGAGTCAAAATGACTTGGCACGTCTCCTTACCTTGAGGCAAGATCGAACGAGGTCCATCGGCGACTTTATGATCGTGTTCGATAAAGAAAGCACGAAGGTCGCGAGATGTGAGCGACCTCCTCATCATCTCGGCCTTTCGAGCGGCATCGGCCGGGGCCTTATATAAAGAGATCGTTAAGTACGAACCCGTCTTGCCACGGTATGGCGCATAACCGATCGGTTCGCCAAGGCGGACGGGCGATAGAATGAGCGAGGCGAAAAAGGCGGATCCTCCGAAAAAGGAAGAGAGAAGAAGGACGAGGAGATCGAGACAAGGCCGACGAGCGCCTTGGAAAGAATACGCCGCCTACGAGTCCGAGCTCGGGATCGCAACACCTCTGAACGACCTCGGTACACTCCTTTGGCGAAGCGAGGCGTAAATCTGAACTCCACATGGATAAGTTCGAGAAACCTCGACCAATGACGGGTGGGTGGCGCCGAACAAAGGACAAATCTTGCTCCTTCCATAAAGATTACAGACGACACGGAGGAGTGCGAGACCTCATGGAGGATATCGAGGTGTTAGTGGGGCGGGGTCTGAGAAAATACAAAGGTCATGACCGGCAATTTAGCCGATCTGAGGCCCCTCAAGCGAAGCAAAAAGGAGGAAGCAAGCGAAGGGGTGTGCCCTAACAAGAAGGCGACGCGGTGAAGGCGAAGAAGGTGACGACGAACCGCAATATGACGGAGTCATCTCCACCATTACGGGCTCCCCATGAGTCACGAAGTCCACCAGCCAAGCCGGGCCCAAGTCCACATACCGTGAACCGGTCGATAAGAGGCTCGGAAGGACGAAGCGATCACCTTCTCCAAAGACGACCCGTACTGCGATAGTGCCCACCGGGGCTACGGTAATCCAGGCAGTGGTCGCAAACAAGTTGGTGAAGCGTGTATACATCGACAGTGGCGCATCGGTAAGCATCCTTTTTAAGGAATGCTTCGATAAGTTAGGAGTAGAGGCGGCGCCTCGCGCGAGCACCGCTGCCACTCAGAAGCTTCGTTCGGGAGAAACACAGGAAGGGATAATCGAGCTACACATCACGGTGAGGAAAGCTCAGACAAGCTCCACCAAGGTGATACATTTCTTCGTAGTGAAGGCCTACTCGCACGTATAACATCATCTTGAGGCGAGATTGGGCGACCGTAATGTAAAGCGGTATGCTCGACATACCACCGACGATGAAGATCCCCACAAAAAGGGTGTAGCCGTGATCAGGGGATCGAGGCGGGCGAGAATGCTTACAAGTCGCCTAGCAGTGCGGGGCTCCGACCCGGCACCCAGGCATAGCAATTAAAGAAACCCGAGGAGTTGGAAGTAAAGAGACAACGCCTATCTCGGCGCCCGGTGGAAGAGGTCACGCTATCTGAGCGAGCCACCAAGGTCGTCCAAGATTGGCTTTACCGAGGCATCGAATTGAGAGAGCAGGGTTATCCAACTCCTAAGGGAATTAGGGGCGTGTTTGCTTGGTGGCCTCGACATGGCCAGGGGTCTCCGGGTATCATCACCCGTAAGCTTAACATCGACCCGAGCACAAAACCGGTTCGGCGTATAAGCAATTTTTGACCCGAGCGGAACCAAGTCATCCATGACGAGGTAAATCAATTATTAAAAGCTCGCATATTGTTCGAAGTTAAATATCCGACATGGATAGCATACCGGTGATGGTGAAGAAAGGAGGAGGGATGGCGAATGTGCATTGACTACTGCGACCTCAATAAACATTGCCCAAAGGATTGCTATCCCTTCCCAACATCGATAAGAAGGTCGACGCATTGGTCGGGTTGAAAGTCTTGATTTCTTGGACCTATATAAAGGGTATCATCAAGTCTTGATGGATGAAGAAGATGCGGACAAGACAGCCTTCATTCTGAGACTTGAGTCTTCGCATACTGAGAAGATGCCATTCGGACTTAAGAATGCGGAGCTACCTATCAAAGAATGGTAGACAAAATATTCCGACCCTACATGGGTCGGAATGTGAGGGTGTCGTCGGCGACATCGTGGTAAAAGCATGGAGGAAGCCGCGTGTCGCCGACCTCCGGATGGTCCTCGCTTACTACGAAAGTCAACCTCAAGCTGAACCCCGAAGTGCACGTTTGCGGTTCGATCAGGAAAATTCTTAGGATCTTGGGTTTCTGAAGGGTTAAAAGCCAACCCGTCCAAGGTTGAAACCATTCTAGAAATGAAGATGCGAAGACCATTCACGACGTGCTGTAAACTAGCTGCATAGCCGCACTAAGCCGCTTTCTTTCCAAGGCCGCGGACGGAGCGGCTACCCTTCTAAGGTACTCAAAAGGCTCAGGAGTTCTCACGGAATGATACACATAAGTCCGCTTTGAAGATCTCAAAACTACCTCGCCAAACCTCCTACTCATGGCTTCGAAAGAAGGAGAGGTCCTTTCCCTATACCTCGCCGCTCGGACGAAACAATAAGTGCGATCTTGAGTGCGAGAGGAAGGGCGTCGGCCCGGTATACTTCATCG
Source organism: Salvia rosmarinus (assembly GCA_036937905.1). Taxonomy (NCBI): domain Eukaryota; kingdom Viridiplantae; phylum Streptophyta; class Magnoliopsida; order Lamiales; family Lamiaceae; genus Salvia; species Salvia rosmarinus. The sequence continues at coordinate 58,276,909 of CM072822.1, read as the reverse complement.
ATCGAGCATTGAAGGCCTAGAAACAAGGTATCAACCTTTAGAAGCTCGCCTAGCATTAGTAAATCTTTGCAAGGAGACTACGTCCATACTTCCATGCACATCCCATACAAGTCCTCATGACCATCCACTTGACGAAGTGTTGACGAAGCCAAGCTTTCGGAGAATTGCGAAGTGGGCAATGAGCTCGGGCGAACATGATATATCTTTACGCCTGTCGAGCCATTAAAGGTCAAACCTAGCGAGACTTCCTTGCCGGCAGCTCACTTAGCCGAGAAACCGAAGCCTCCGAGTCCGTGTCGAGACAAAGCGAAAACCGAACCGGTGGAGAAAACACACGAGATTGTTGGCAAGTCTCGTTGACGGCTTGGAAAAATAGGTATGAGGCGACATCTTGCTCCTTGGACGGATGGCGAGATCACTATCCGCCTTGGTTCTCGTTAATACGAACAACAGTAAGAGATGAGGCCTTGATCGCGAGGACTTCGCTAGCTCAAAGTCTTGAATCTGACGCAAGAAAGTTCATAGTGACTCTCAAGTCGTCGTAAGCCACATGTTGGGGAAATGCGAGGCAAAAGCGATGGGATGAAGAAATACCGAGAAAGCCAGCCTACAACAAACTTTCTCCCACTTCGGATAATTCGCATCGAGGGAGCAAAAGCAGGCGGTGACATCTTAAGCAAATTGGCCTCGTCGTCAACAAGCCTTGATGAGGAAGTTCAAACCAAGCATAGATGATGCTAATGAAGGGCAAGTCGCGTAGTCTCGGACGAAGAAACTGGTGGATGACTCCTATTCAAGAATACCGAGAAAGGCAAGCGCCCCATGATAAGCTCGATGCAGGAGGATCACGAACAAATCTTTGCGATATGTCTTTGGGCGAGAGTTCTCTATATGGAATCATACCTCCGGCCTCTCCTAAGATGCTTGGGTCCGAACCGAGGCGATTACGTACTACGGGAAGTGCACGGCGATCATGCGGAGTCACATCGGACCCCGAGCCTTGTCAAAGAAAGTCGTGCGATGGGGATACTATTGGTCGACAATGTTCGAAAACTCACTCAACCTTGTGAAAGGTGTCCAAGTGTCAAATTCACGGGGCGTGCCAGGCTACCACAGACCGATCTCGCCTCCGTACAAAGCCGCGGCCATTTATGCGATGGGGATCGACGCCGTAGGCCGCTTCGCGAAAGCGGGCGACTCAATTCACGATTGTCGCGATTGACTACTTCACGAAGTGGGTAGAAGTGAACCCTTGGCAAAGATCACAAGCAAAATGCCCTCAACCGTGCGGAAGAACATAGTATGTCGATTCGGCATCCTCATATCCTTCTTTCTCGGATAATGGGACACAATTCATCGATAAGATATTCAAAGATTGGTCAAGAGCTTGGATCCACAAAAGTTCACCTCGGTCGCCCATCCTCAAGCAAATGGTGGGATGAAGTCACCAATGGGACGATTGTGAAGGGTCTCAAACCGAGCTAAGGGTGCTGGGTGGAAAATTTACCACAAGTCTTATGGTCATGTCTTGAACAACACCTCGGACGTCGAACGGAGAAACGCCCTACGACCTGGCGTATGGAACCGAAGCAATGATCCTACAATCGGAATATGAGGCCCCGCACCATTCACTTCTCCTTGAAGCAAATGGGAAAATCTGCGTCGATCTAGATGCGCTCGAAGAAGAGAGACCTCGCCTACATCGAGGCTCGGTAAAAACAACAAGTAGCTCGATATTACAACCAGCGTGTCGGTCCAAGCAGGTTCGAGTAGGCGACCTCGTGCTCGAAATAATGAAGTCGAGAAGCCGCAAAGCTCGGACAAGCTGGAAGCCACATGGGAAGGACCTTATCGGTCGAAGAAGTCCTCGGAGGACTATAAGCTCGCCCATTTGTCCGGTGAGCAAATACCCAACACATGGCACATCATTCATTTGAAGAGATATTTTGCATAAGTGTCGAAAGTTGAGTCTTTTTCGTCTTTGAGTCTGATGTTAGGTCAGTCTTGTCGTCTTGTTCCATTACTCTTATCAATAAAAATCTTTTCTTTTCTATCTTTTTTTTTTGCATGTTTTCATTTGTCACTTATGCACATAACTCTTATAAAATACCCTCTTCGAGGACGAACAATACCCTCGACGGAGACGGACCACCTTCGTTTAACACGAAGGCGAACTTCAAACGCAGCAGAAGGGACCACCGCGATGAAACTTAGCAAAAGGAACCCATACCTTCGTGCATGGGAAGGATACCCTCGTTTATTTCGGGACGAGATACCTTCGTGCAGAGGCGAACTATCCTCGTTTATTTAGAGGAAGCTTCGTATGAGGATGGATACCCGTTTATTTCGGAGGAGGATACCTTCATACGAGGACCGAACTACCCTCGTTTATTTCGAGGAAGCTTCGTGACGAGGGACGGATACCTTCGCTATTTCGAGGACGGATACCTTCGTGCGAAGACAAACTACCTCGGGTTTACTGGCGAGAACGAGCTATCTTCGCCTAAACAAGGACGACCTACCTTCTATCGTTACTGTGAATGTGTAGACAAGTGCTGCTCAAGAGTTAACGCAAAAGCAAAAATAATTTTATTTCAAATTATGGTTTGTACATCACGAGGCCGAAGAGGGTCCAGAGGCGGGAAAAGCTTAGCCAATCCCTAGCAAAATCGGGATTAAGCAGGCATCTATACTAATCCTACCTCTACCTCGTCCTCGATCTACGCTATGAGCCACCCCACCGACCTCGGTCACTTGACGATGCAGCCCTGCTAGATCGACCTCGGCCGCTCAATGACGCCCGGCCGGCTCCTTGAGGATCCACGTCGCTCTTGGGCCATAGCTGTCTCTCTTGAGCTCGCCACTCCGGATCGTCAAAATTGAACATTTATTGTAGTCCGGCAGTGAGAAACCCGGAGAAGAAGAGGCCTCTGTGTCCGGTCGAGCGCTTATTCGAGCCGCGGTTGTCGAGCAACGACGATGCTTGTATATACCTCCGTGTCTTTTCAATTCGCGAACCGGTCCGTGAACCGCGGGATTTCTTGCCGTGCTCACGCGTATTTCGCATGACAGCAATGCCTCAACAACCTTAGCTCGACCTCGTGTATGGTCATCCGAGCCACTTTGGAGGATGACTTCCCTCATTGAGCAGTGCTCCTCCACTCTGTTCTAGCCTCCTCCTCGGCGATCTCGAACTTCTCCTCCAACTCCAAAAGCGAGCACGGAGCTCGTCACAACTCTCTGGGCACTCTATGCTTAATATCGGCCTCCACCGCACATGGCCCAATTTGTCCCTTTATATGGATGAGTTCGACCTCTTTCAATTCAAGAGCCGTGACAAGTCTTCAATTTGGTTCAACCAACGGGAAGCATCAAGCATTTCGGAAAGTGAACAAAAGATAAGTTTCGCACATAAACTTGTGATTTTATTATGCCTTCAGCGAAACCAATGTACATGTACATTGAAAAAAAAAAAGAGGGGGATCAATGACCCTCCGGAAGCTGGCCTATCTACCTCGGCCGCCTCCCGAGCTTGGGAAGCCTCGACCTCATCCGCCCTAACCCGGCTTCTTTGGCCCGGCTCTCGGGAACTCCGGGGTCTCGGCGCCTTAAAAGCTTCATGCCTTCTTCGACCCACCCCTTAGCTAGATCGGCAATCAAAGCGTCGGTCGTGGGATCTCGGTCCAGTGAGGCAGACGCGGACCGACTCCGCCGTCAGCCAGTCGAGGGCGAGGTCGCTCGCAAAGACGGGCAGGCTCTTCGCATCATGACAAGGACCTCCAATAGGCCGCCAGATAGCATCTTCCTCCGTCTCCTCATACCCATACTGGACTTATCCATTCGGGTAATCCTCGGCGACTTCTTCGATGGCATCTCAAGCGGCGCGACTTATTCGGGACCTCGCCACGTCGAGACCATCCTCGAGAAGCCAGCGTAAGCGGCCTCTGCAAAAGCACAAGCATTTCCTGCGAGCTCGCCACGCCGGTCTCTGACGGTGAACTTCTCCACCGGCCTTCATGAGCAACCTCGGCCTCCGCCGCCCTCGTCCTCGCCGCCTCACGGCTACCTCGGCCGCCTCAAGCGGCCAGGCTCGCGCCTGCTTTGACTAGGTCCGGATCTTTGCCTCGGCATCGCAAATATCTTGGGCGAGGAGATTCTTCTCCTCCATCTCATGAAAGATACCGCAACCCCGGTCAACTGCGGTGAACGGCGCCTTTCAAGTAACCCGTTATAAGATCGGACACTTTGGCCATCTCGCAGACACGCCTCCCCGACATCTTGGCCATCTCGGCAGACATGCATGCCGCCACCTTCGCCACTCGGCCGAAACATCCTCAAATTTCATACAAAAACCCATCGTGTCGGAAGAACATATTCTTTATATTACTTCACAAAGTATAAGAATAAATACGCTACCTCGGAAAGATACGAGGCGGTCGGCGGGAACCGACGATCACACAACTGGTCGGCATCAACCGAGGCCTCGGGGATTGCATGCTTCAGCCTTCTTGCGCTTAAGTGGCTGCGGTGAAGTGGACTTGAAATCTCTCCGCTCATTTCGAGGCATGTCCTGGACATCCTTCAAATTCGTAGACGGAAGCTCGACATCGAGCTCGGCTCCTTCTTCTTCTTCTTTCCCCAACAAGTTCACTACAAATACAACAAGTCGAGGCATAGACACAAAAAAAAAACAAAAAAGGGAGGGCCTCACCCTTCACCCAGACTCACCTCGGTGGTAGGATCATAAGGGCTAAGCCCGCACGCAAGCTCGGCCTCGAGAAAGCCTCTTCCACGAGACCAACTTTGTCCGGTGCCTCCTCCGTGCCACCGTCGATCTCGTCAACAATCACATCACGATCTTCTCCGATCGCCATATTTAACTCAATGTTCGCCGGACCGATGTAAGAAAAACTTCTTACGCGGTTCGAGATCTTCGATTTATCTTCGCTGAATTTGCGACGGGGTGATAAATAATACCACCCCGAGCCACCCTTCGCTTGCAAAAATCGGAGAACAAGCCCCAAGGAGAAAGGAAAATTATGCCGACGGGCATAGACACTTCAGGCCCGCCGATCGGAAAGAATTTGGCGAAAGTTATAAGAGATATGCCGAACATCCGCTGAAGTTCGACATATACAGGGATGGGGAAGACGAAGACCGGCTCGTAGGCCGCCTTCGTGACACGGTGACAAACCCTTCCGGAGGGCACGAAGCCCTATTTCTCCGAATCTGGGCAACATACACAATATCGTAGGAAATAAAGTATCGGGAGACAATCTCCTTATATCGAGATTTTTAAGACGGAAGAAAACGAAGAAACTTTACCAAAATCCCCGAGGGGAATATGTAACATCACGCGAATCCGACCATGCACGCATACAATACGACGCTCGAGAGGATCTACTAGAAGAAGAAGGTTATAGCTTACTTTTGTTTTATCGAAGATGATGGTGATGAATTAGAGACAATGCGACGGTTATATCACTTTTTTTCGTAATATCAAAGTTTGAAAGTCGAAATTTTGGAAATAGCAAAAGTGATATGAAATCGGCGTATCAAGGAAGATATTCCCCTATTATGCGCTTTTATCGGGAATCCGACCGCTGCCACATTAAATGCGATTAAATGCGTATCCTGTGTCCCGTACTCGGCGGCGGCGAAAAATCCGTGTTCGCCTCGCTTAACGCCTCTCGGTGAAGCTGTCGAAGACCTCCGCTAACGCCCGTCGGTGAAGTCGGCGGAGACCTCGACTTAACGCCCGTCGGGTGAAGTTAATCGAAATCCTCGACTTAGCGCCTCGGCGAGATACTAACAAAGCACGCGACCTCGGCAGACGCCTGCGCAAACGCGCATTCGATATATGACTTCGGAAGCATTGACACACGCCAAGTCGATCCCGAGAAAATGCCAACAGATCGTTTCGCGCCCAGCCTCGACATAAACAACCCCAAACCAACACGACCCCGCTCTGCGTCTTTTTGGTGGTTGTGATAGGATATAACCCGCTGGGCCCAAGCATCGAGGCCCAATCTGAGTAAAGTCGACATCAAGCTCGGCACAGACAAGTTCGCCAGAAGAAGACCCAAAACCGAATGGGAGCCTTGAAGGCTCGGCCGTATATAAAAGAATCCTAATTCGAGAATGGATAAGATTAAGATCCTATCCGAGATCTCGAATCTAGTTAGAGAAGACCTCGGATTTAAGATCTGGAGTCGAAATAATTGTGTATAAATAGAGGTTAGATTAGGCGAAATAGATCGTCCACGCTCTTTGTAATCGCTTCACACATTCAATACACGTAATACTCTCTTGCCCCATGGGCGTAGATCTAATTCAAAGATCGAACCACGTAAATCCTTGTGTTCTTCTCGTATTTATTTCCCTAACGAAATTAAGATCGATCACACTTGTACCGCCACCGCTCTGCATTTTCGACACGCCGCTCTTTCTTCTACAATTGCGCCATATATATTTTATATATCCTCTTTCTCTATATGGTCTTATAGTAGAAGCTCAGATTCGTAATTAGTGTGTGATGGCGAAATCTTACTATATACGAAGGTGGGACCGATGTAATGCTACATTGTTAAGCTGAGTTCCCGCTGCTCCGGTGACTATGGAGCGGCCGGTCAATGGACCGACATGGAAAGTTCCATTCCCAAACCATGTGAGTTAATTACTTCTTCCAGTCCTTTTTTTCTATATTTTCTTCTTCTTTTTTTGTTTTTGTTTTTGTTTTTTTTTTTTTGTAAATGAGAAGATTCATCTTGTGTAACATTAGACTTGGAAAATAAAATGTTGAATATAAGCTCATTGAAAATTGTAAAACTAGACGATCATAATAGGAATGATCATTTATGGACCGGTGATCGCTTTCAAACAACACAACGGCTTAATGCGCGATCGCTTCATGGCTAAATTTTTAGATAAAGTGTCCTTATTTTTAGATAAAAGTCTCCTATTAGAATGATCTCCTTACATGATGATACGCTAGAACCATACTCTAATTAGGATTTAGGTAATATGGATTAATTATTTTTGTTATTGCTTTTTCATATGTTTAAAGACGGAAGAAGCCTCAACTCCACCCAAATTAAGTGTGTTCGCTAAGCTTATTTTAGAGAGCTTATAAGCTCCAAGAGCTTATAAGATGCTTCAAGAGCTTATAAGAGGTAATATCTCAAGTGCTTATGAGTTGTTAAAATGTTTGGATAATTGATATTATAAGCTAGAGAAATTCGTGAGTTACAAGAGTGAAAATTATAGTTAGAGAGATAAATTGACCTAAATGCGAAGTTGATAGTGTATGTGTAGGAAATAACGAACCATAATAAGGTTATTTTGATAAATTCATGATTGCTTATAAGTTTAAGAAAAATAAGTCATGGTTGACCAACTTATTTTTAGGGAGCTTATAAGTCGTTGGAGCTTATTTTCGCAATTATGTCGCTTAGGAGCTTATTTTTCCAAACACTTTGCAACAACTTATAAGCTCCTAAATAGCTTATAAGATGTTTTTAAGAGCTATAAGCTCAGCCAAACACCCCAAATTCATTGTTATGTTCATGTAATCGTAGTTCTTGTGCATACTATATTTCCAATTCATTGTTATGTTCATGTAATTTATAGTGTTGTGCATATAATCATATTAATTGTGCATCGAAAATAATTACTTAAAATCAATATATAAAATCTATTGATTTTAGGGTTAAACGGTTATCATTAAAATATGAGAATAATAAACTGTTTATAATTAATCTTTACTGTTAGATTATAAAAATAAATGGACTATATTAGTTCTTAGTTCCAAAAAAAGTTAGAGTTGTCATTGATCAACTCCATATATATATATATATATATATAGAGTTTGGTTCAAATGAGAACCATTCTTATCCTAAAACTAAGAACCAAATGAATTCATTATGAAAGTTGATGAATCCTGAAAATTTAATGAATTCAACAATTCGTAATTTTTACCCGTTCGAATCCCATGAGGGACTAAAATTTTATTTTTTGGATTCAAGAACTTTTCCAAAGCAGATTCATCAACTTTCACCGTGAATTCATCATTTTTGGTTCTCACGCTCTGCACAATAAAAATGGTTCTCACGTTAACCCTTCCCCTATATATATATATATATATATATATATATATATATATATATATATATGGACGGTTCACGTTAGAATGTAAATATTGGTGAGAAATAAGAATGCAAAGATTTAACGTATAAAGTTGTTGCACTAAATATATAAATTTATTGTACCAAATTATGTGCAACAACTTTATATTAAGTATACAGTAGTTTACATCCATTTATCGCCTTTAACATCTTATGTATAGTTCACGTAGTTCTCAAAACGATATAATTCTCATTCGATTCACTCCCTATATACATTCTTATATATTCACCATCTTCCCGAGTCTCCCCAACCTGTTTTATGCAGGGCTTCGCCAACTCGCCGCCAACTCGGGTTCAACATGATCGCCTCCTTCATAATGGCGATTGTCATTAATGTTGCAATGAGTTACGTGACCCTTCCAGTAAGCGCTTCGATCTATTTCTCCTACGAATGTCTCGAAAAATTGTACAGTTAATGTGTTGTATTTTGTGGCGGGAACAGGGGTGGATTCCATCTCCTTTCTTCCCAATATACCTTTATAACATACACAAGGCGAAGCATGGAAGCAGTTCAAGAACCTATGATAGAGAAGGAAGGTAGGTATCTGCTATCTACAAACTTTTACTAATCATGTATAGTGTAGAATTGTGAAAGTGTATTATTATCCTGAAATTTCAGGTATTGCCCACCGGAGTTTGAGAGTATCTTAGTGATAAATCTAGTTAAGTGAGTGTGCGAGATTTATGTAAAGCAATAAAGAACACCAAGGCTTTTACGTGGTTCGATCGTTAATGAGATCTACGTCCACGGAGGAGTGTTTCCTCAATACTTTCACTATAATACAGTGAGTGTAGTTACAAGCTCTTAGTATTCGATAAGTTGCCAACCCTTCTATCGTCTGTTTTCCTTCTATTTATACAACCCCGAGCCCGCAATCAAGGCGTGCTCAACCTCTCCATTGGTCGTGATGTGACTCTTCCTCTCCGGGCGTGCCTCCATCGTCGGGAAAGCAGGACACTGCGCACACGCGCCACGTGGAGGTGGCGCGACCTGGTTCTGGGGCGGTCCTCCATCGCCGAGGTGACCTGGTTCGGGGCGGTCCTCCATCGCCGAGGTGGCGCCTCTTTGCCTCTGGGTGTGTCCTCCATCGCCGAGGGTGCGCGGTTACGGGGCTAGGGTTTGGAGCCGATTAGGGCTCGCCTCAACCAGGCGCCCGCTATCAACGTTAGGCCCGGCTCGCTTGGGCTGCAGTGGGCCTAATCGGTTGGGCCATATCCATTATAGCCCCCGAATAGCCGAAAGGGCGTGATGCCGGTGGAGTGAAGAAGCCGTCGCACGAGGCCGAGGTACGGCCCTACCGGGTTGTTTGTCAAGGTGTTGTCTTTTTGATGTAAGGGTTTATTTGGCGATCCGCGCCGAATCGAGTTGGGTGGTCGCTGTCCGCCGCTTGGAAAAGGATGTGGTACCGGGAAGTCATCAGTCCGACCGATATCGACGCACCGCGTAGGTTACGCCGAGGTCCGATCCGGAGCGTTGTTTCGTGGTGGGCGCCGATGTCCGACCGAGACCGCCCTTTTTCGGATGTCGAGGCGCGCCACGGGCGGCACCGAACTGGGGGCTGGTTTGCCGAGATCCGATCGGATGTAGACTTTCCCGTGAGGAAGCCCGCTGATGGACGCCGAGGTCCGATCTGATCCCTTGTTATTTGTGGGGCGACGTGCGACACTGGTGCCGCCATCCGGAGGACGCCGGGTCCATATGATGATTGCTAGGTCGATCGCGGTCTATTACACTAGCGCACGCCATCTACGCCGCCAGCAAGAGTTGGGCACTCGAACTGCGTGCCGTGCGTGGACTCCACATCCAATCACGCAGGTACGTGTCAAGTTGAAACGGCAATTTTAGGCGCTCTTTGTCTTATAAATAGGCCCAAACGAGGCAACTGCTCACTTTCCCTTCGACGCTTTGTTTGAGAGAAAAATTCGAAATTTTCCGAAGTTGATCCCGATCTCACTGAAGCGAGCCATATACTCGCGTGAAAAGTAAGTATGTTTTCTTCATCTTCTTCTCGCCCGAAAGTTCCATTTCGCCTGGTTACGCCGTGAGTTCCCCGACGAAAAGACTATATGTGCTATAATGGCCCAGGTAGGTCCATGGTGACCGAGTTCTAGGGTTCCGCCGGTATCCCGGTATGGGATGGATCGAGGGCGGGCGTGGAGGTCGGGCTCGATAATCGAGGAACTTTTGAAGTGGTGAGGAATACGGATCCGGAGGATGCGTGGTGGTGCCTCGCCGATCCGGATGATAGTGCCGCTTATGTAGATAGTTTGAGGCGGGTCTCAGGTACCCTCCGCCCCGCTTATCTTAGCCTTCAAGAGTATTTCCATCCTTATTTGTCAATCGACCTCGAATTCCATTAGGTCGCTATGAAATTTGGGGCTCTTTGTTATGGCATTGCCAAGAGTTGTCCTCGAGGTAATTGATGTGCTTTTTTAGCGTGAAGACTATAGGAGGGTGTACTATTTGTCTCCCTACCGAAATTTAAAGTAGTCGTCCCTCCAAGGTGTCCCATTGGCGTAATATGTATTTCTTTCTGGGTGAGGGGCAGCCGAGGTATGAGTGGGGTATCGATGCGGTGGCAAACCCGAAAATCAAGCCCCTGGGCCATATGGAGGAGGTCTTGTGCGCACCTTGGTGAGATTTTATCCATAAGTTACACCGAGGACGACTCAAGAAGGCCGGCTGAGTGTTTACAGGTCGGAAGCGCGGGATCGGGTCTGGACGGGGCGAGGCATCCCATCTTCTTAGTCCTTATACGTCCGATTTTGTCAGGCTAATGTGTCTTTCTTACGTGATGCGGTGAAGTTGACCGGACAAGAGCATGGCTCCACGATCGCCGAGCAAGCGAGAAGGCCAAGTTGTCAAGCTGGCTGGACCTACCGGGGTCCGAAGAAGGTCGATAGTATGGGCCAACTAATGAGTGGGCCTCAAGCGGGTCCAGCCCGGCATCGGAGTCTCGGCCTCGTGGGCGCTGTGAGTCTGGTACCGCCCTCGTTTACGCACCCTCCCCGAGGTACAAAGGTTCTTTCATATTTAGATTTATGACGCCCGCGATCTCGTTATTAACTTGTCCGCTTTTTTGGGTGGGAGCTCTATGACGGGCCCGCAGCGTGGTTGCCGGGAGGCTGAGTCGCCACGGGCTTGCCACCGAGAGCTCGGCCCGTGTATGGCGCCGGAGCGGAGCTTGCCTGTGCGCGGGCGGATGCCGAGACCGCCGTGGCGGCCGCGGGCGGAAGATGAGACGCCTTGAGTGGCTGAGGCGGAGGGTTGCTGCTGAGGCCGCCTGAAGAAGGCATTGGGCACCTGGAGGCCGGGGAGGTCAAGAGGTTAAGGAGGAGTTGGTCGGGGCGAGAATGAGCTCATGGACGAGAGGAGTGCGAGATCGGCCGACTGTGGACCTTGCTAAGGCCTTTGCCAGCGAGCTCATCGAGTCGGAGAGCTTTCGGCTTTTATTGCCGATCTTACCGCCTGTCTTGGCCGAAGGTGGTGTCGATCACCGGGAAGGTGGCGGTCGCCATGCCCGACTTCGATAAGGTCAAGTGGGTGGACCGAGGTCGACTCGCAGAGCTGGACAAAGCTTACGCCCGGTGATCTCCGGGTTGGCTCCTTCCGATGTTGGAGGCTCGGCGCCCACCTATACCCTCCCGACTTTGAGGTCGTCGCCCGGTGCAAGGAGGACGAAGATCGCGAGCCAGGAGCTCCCGCCGAGGCGGGCAGGCGAGGGCGGCGGGAGGTGGAGGCGGGAGGCGGTCTTGGAGCTCCTATTTGGAGGCGGCCAGCCCAGAGCATCAGAGGTCGGGCGAGTCCGGCCATAGCTCGAGGTCGGTGGACCGATGTAATAGTTTGAACCTTGGGGTCGATAGACCACCGGTCCTTGTAATAATTTCCCATTTTTGAGTAATAACGCAACATTTTAAAATTTGTGTTGCCTTGTTTATTTACAAGACTCCACACCGAATGGCTCGGACTTGATCATGAATTGTCGACCTGTTAAAAGAGGTCCGAGGGCCTGGGCCGAGAAGGACGGGAGGTGCTTTTCCGAGGAGCGGTCCGCCGAAATGACCCAAGTTTTGGTCACCATGGATGTCGGCCGGCGTCGTCTGCCGACCGAAGAAGAAGTTGACGAGGCGATCGGGAAGTGGGCCCGCCTCCGGCCGAGAACGAGGCCCTAAAGTTGAGGATCGCACAGACGGAGTCCGAGGCGGACTTATCTACCGACGCTATCCAAGGCGCTTGATACAAGCAGCGAGTGAGGAGCGACTTAACCGACCGCGAGAGGCTAGCTCGGGTGTCGGAGGAGCATGCGGAGTACAAGAAGGCAATCCGCCGAGCTGGTGGAACTACCATATCCCAAGCCGACGACCGAAGTTCGGAGCTTGTTTGGCAGAGGTATGGTCTTTGAGGATGAGGAGGGGCCCACAACAAAAGTTCAAAGAGCGTGTCAACTCCGTCGTGAAGTATATGGAGATGTATGAGATCGTCCGTAAACGACGCATGCCCCGGCCCCGCAGTGAGGCCACAGCGGGCTCCGCTAGCCCGATCATAGAAGAACCCACGGAGGAGGGCGGCTACTCCGATCATGCCAAAGTGCTCCGGTTGATGGGTCCGGCTGAGAGCGGATCCTTCAGAGGGCGATCCTCTGGGAGCGGACGACGACCGAGGACCTCAGGTCGGCGGGGAAGAGCGGCGGGTAGGGGGCTAGGTCGTACTCCCGGCCCGGTGTCCGGTCAGGGGGGCCGGGGTGTGACCTCGGGTGCATCCCCATTCCCCGGAATGCCCGTATTGGCGCTGCGCCGGCTTGAATGTCCCAGTGGGTGAAGGTGACCACAGTCGAAACACGTCAGGGTTGCCCCGAGCCCGCTGCGAGCGCCGGGAGTAGGCCGTGGTGATTCCGCCTTATCGACCGGGTTGAAGGCACCGAGTTCGCTCTGTGAATACATCGTCGGCACGGAGATTTTGTGCAAAATTAGTGCGGCTTGGCGAGGTCTGGCGGGCTTGGAGCCCGAAGTCTGAATGAGGTTGTGTATAGTGTAGGACTTTGATGTAGATATAAATGTATTTAGACTTGTTTCAAGTGTATATTTTCCTCCTCGAGAGGTACAAACATAGCTAGACTTACGTTTTGGTCGTAAATGTATTTATACTGTGTCTGTATGTATATTTTCCCAAATAAAGGGGTATAAACGAGCTCGGAAGCCGGTTGACTTGAGATATGGCTTGGTACTCGGTTTATAGTCGTTAATGCATTTAGACTTTGTACCGAGTGCATATCTTCCCAAATAAAGGGGTATAAGTCATAGATCGATCCGGATGTCGCGCATGTAGGCGATCCAACTTAATGAGTAATCAGATGCTTTGCGTATGTAGACGCCCAACTTAATGGGTAATCAGATGCTTTGCATGTAGACGCCCAACTTAATGGGTAATCTGTGTCGTACCCTACTTGGTGGGATTTTCATCTTCGTAAGGATCCCGCATGAAGGTTTAAATGTGGTGTATCCAAACGGATGTTCACATATGTATAAGGCAGTGAAATATTCATTAGAAAGCAGATGTTTTATTCAATATATAATCAACATCGCATTTGGCAAAACAATTAAGGGATTAACATGATGTCGACCTTAAATCAAGCTATGTAAAATACCTCCTTAAATGAGTAATGTGCAAGTTCGGGGATAAGTGCACCGGATAGGTGAGCCACATAAGCCCTTTGCCGAGGTCCTCGTGAACGCTGTATGGGCCTTCCCATGTCGGATCCGACATTGTTAAGACGCCGGCTCTCACGGCTTCATTATTTCATAGGGCGAGGTCGCCTACTTGAGGGCGGAGGCTTTGACACTTTGTTGTAAGACCGTGCGACTGGCCTCAGATTGCCCGTTTATGAAAGCGAGCTCGCGCTTCTCCTCGAGGCGTCGAGGTTAGCCCGCAGGTCTTCCTCGCTCCCGGCCCGGTGAAGTGAAGAGTCGCTGGGCTTGGCACGATCTCGGCAGATGACGGCCTCGGCACCGTAGACCAGGTGAAAGGGGTTTCTCCGTCTGAGGTCCAGGTGTTGTCTGTGGGACCGTGAGGACTTGAGGAGATTTTCACCAATCGCTTTAGCTCGGTCCACCTCTTCTTCAACTTGTACGATCGTGCGGTTCGTCACCTCGGTGCGACCATTATTCGCGCGGTGTGCGGCGAGGTGAGCGTTGATCGATCTGAAGCTCTTCGCACCACTCCTTGAAGTTTTGTCGGCGAATTGGGCGCCGTTGTCGAGAGACCAGAATGTGCGGTATGTCGCGCGGTACTATATTTATCCACACGAAGGTCTCGAATCCTCTTGCTCGTGAGGCTCGGCGGTGGCTCGGCCTCGACCCATTTTGTGAAATAGTCTATACGGCTACGACTAAGTATCGAAGTCGACCGGTGCTCGGTCGAGCGGACCAACGATGTCGATCCCCCATCGCATGAAAGGCCACGGGCTCTGCGGTCGCTCGAATCGATTTGCGGTAGCTGACCGCCGTGGAGTGGGCGCGCCGGACACTTTGACGAGCTCGGCGAATCTTGAACAAGGGTGGGCCAAGAATATCCCGACCTCGCCTCTTCGAGAGAGCTCGTGAGTGATGTGACTTCCACAAGACCCTGCGGATCTCATTGAGCACGTAGTCGGCCTCTTCGGCCGAGGCACCTCGGGAGGGGTCAAGGTAAGACTTCGATAGGCGGGCCCTCGTGTATGAGGTACTTCCGGGATTTCGCCATCATCTTTTGGCTTCGAGCCGATCTCGAGGTAGTGCGCCATGTTCCGGGTAGGCCTTTATGGGAGACATCGGTTGGCTCCATCTCGGTGATGATGCCGATGTGAGACTCTATGCTTACGAATGAACCTCCATCCACAAGAGGACTTGTTGATGATGCAACTAGCTTCTTCGAGAACGCCGCAATTGCCGCCAAGTGGGATCCGATGAATGCCGGAGTACACGAGATGAGGCAAGCATCTCCTTCCTCTCGAGGTAATCGCTCATTCGGTCCTCGCTGCTTCGATCCGCCAGACCGGTTTACCACGACTTGGGAATCCCAAAGATGCGGACATGGTCCACCTCATTCCTTTGCGAGGCGGAGTCCCGAGATCGGGCCATACTCCACCTCGTTATTGGTGGTTGGGAAGGTAAACCGGGCGTAGGTCACTTCTTGATTGTCGGCCGAGGAGGAGAATGCATGCTCCGCCTGCGTTTGTATGAAGCTCCGCCCACGTACATCTGCCAACAGCGGTTATCAGGCGGTGCAGGCGAGTCCTCCGCGGTGGGGGCGGGTGTTGGGGCGACCTTCTGCCGGTAGAACCGATCGCTGTGAATTTGCTTCACCCGGGAAGTCGGTGAGAGCTGCCTTTTATGGTCGACCTCGGGGAATACGAGATGTCGTGCTCGGCCGAGCTCAGTGCCCACTGACTATGCGTCCGGATGACTACGGCTTGGACAAGACTTGTCTCAAAGGTAGGCCGCTTAATACCGGATGAATGAGCCTGTAAAAGGGTCGAGGCGTCGCTTGGCGCGAGGGCAGTGCTACCTTTTCGAGGTGGTGTACCTCGCCTACGGTCCCTTGAGCTCGGCTAATAAAGTAGATGGGGAGTTATCGTCCTCCCCATCTCGCACTAATATCAAGACTCGATGGCCTCGTCCCGAGGCGGCCAAGTATAGAGGAGTTCACCTTGCTTCGGGCGGACGGGGTTGGCGGTCGGCGGATACTCCTTGTTGTCTTGAAGGCGACAGTGTTCTTCCGCCGCGAAGTCAGGAGCTCTCCTCGGGATCTTGAAGAAGGAAGGCTGCTTCTGCGGCTCGAGATGTAAATCTGCTGAGGCGGCCAGCACCCGTGAGTTTGTGAATCTCACGGATGGTCCTTGGCACTGCATGTCGAGCAATCGCCTTCACCTTGGTGGGATTGGCCTTGAGCCCTCTTGAAACCCAAGATCCCAAGAACTTGCGGTCTTCACCATAAATGTACATTTACGGGGTTGAGCTTGAGGTTGGCCGACACGAGGAGTTGGAGGATAGTCCGAGGTCATCGGGCGCAGACTCTCCGTTTTCGACTTTGACTACGATGTCGCCGACGTAGACCTCGACGATCTCCCGATGTGGTCTTTGAATGTTGCATCCACCATCCTCCGGTAAGTAGCCAGGCATTCTTCAGCCGAAGGCATCTTTCGATACGCAGCACGCTCAAGTCGGTGATGAATGCGGTCTTCGGGCGCCCTCAAGGGCTCATCAGATTTGGTGGTACCCTGTATAGATCTAGGAAATTTGAACATCTCGTGGCCCACCAATGCCTCACCTCTTGTCGATGTCGGGAGGGTAGCAATATTTTAGGCGGTGCTTGTTGAGGTCGGTATAATCGATGCACATGCGCCACCCTCCCTCGGCTTTGGACCACGATCGATTAGCCATCCGTGCCGGTATTCGACATCGAACAAGATTTTGGCCTTGAAGTTGAATCACCGTCCCTTACGACCTGCGTTACGCCACGAAAATCCTTTTCTTCTCACGGACCGCTTTGGTAGCCGGGTAGATGTTGAGACAGTGAGTTATGAGCTCGGCGACACTCCGGTCATATCGGCGGGGACCACGCAAACACGCCCCTATATTCCTCGAAGTTGTATGACACGCCGTCGGATGTCGGTTGGGCCACAGGTGCCGACACGGATGACCTTGAGGATCGTCGTCGCATAGTCGAAGGCTCTCGGCCGGTCGTCCGGGCGTCGGTCTCCGAGGTTTCGTAATTGCTATGCCCGGGCGAGGCCGCGTCTTGGGTGGAGACTCGTAGCATTCTTTTCTCCGCCGCTTGGTCGCCTACGGATGCTAAGCACTCCTTGGGGTGGGAATCTTGACGGTGGTGGTAGACCCAGGGCGGCTTTGGTGGCGTAGCCAATCTCTCCCCATGATGATGTTGTGCGGAGAGGGGCTGGACCAGAAAAATTTCATGGCCTTGGTGATCGACACAGGAGCTCGCCCCACCAGAACTTAGGAAGGGTAATGACGCTCTCGGGTTGGACCGCCTCCTAGGTGAAGCTCCATAGTTGGGACGGCGGGAAGTACTGAATACCTCCGACCGAGCTTATCCGAGCTGCTCCCAAGATGATCTTGTGGAGGCCCGATGTCGACATAGACCCGATGGGCGTTCTTGTTGCCCACCACGGCTGTATGGTGATGGCGTCCCAGTGCGGCATGATTTTGGGTACCGGATCTCCTTGGAGAACACTATGTCCTCGCCGCCCGGAGTCGCTGTTCTTTGGCTCTCCTGGCCGGCCTCAGAGCTTCGTTCTTTAACGGCGACCTCGTCGCTCCGATGGGCAGTCCGGTTATAACGTGACCGCTTCCATAACATTAGGACCTTCGTCCTCGTCGTCTTCGGTCGGGTCGTCGTCAAGGTCGGTCTGCAGTTGTTGCCCTGTTATTCTTCCCCCGCGCCTCGCTTCCGACCCGGCCCGACCGAGGTATTTCTTGAGGGCTCCACCACGAGCTCGTTTATCCTGTGAGCCGGGTTTACGCAATCCTCGGTATCATGACCATACCCATGATAGTCACGATACTCCTGTGGACCTCTTCTTGGATCCTCGCTTTCATAGGGAGGCGGGCTTGGGAAGAGCTCGCGTGGAGCTCGAATATTTCGCCCTCGATTTGAGCAGTGAGGCGCTCGCTGTGTTTGGGCCGAGGTCCCGAGCCTCGACTCAGTGGCTCTTTTGATTACGTCAAGGGCGCCGGCGATCGGCGCCGACTTCGGGTCATCCGCTTTTTTCGGACTGGACCGTCGTCCCAGACACCCTCTTCTTCCGATCCGACTCGCTCCCTCGACGAAGTTGTCCACCGTGTTCCAAAGCTTACTCGCCGTCTTTGGTTTCTCCTGGTAATTTCTTTGTTCGCTGGCCGGGTGGATCCCGCTGAACGCGTTGATGATGTAGAGGTCGTTCGTCGTCGCCAATTTTGAGCGACTCTTGATGAACCTCGAGGCGAAGTTCGACATCGCCTCGCCCCGCCTGGCGGATTGTGAGCAGTCGGGAGGAAGGGTCGCTGGGGTGGCATCTTCCGATAGGCGCCATTTGAACCGATCCATAAGGTCCCGAAGCGGTGTATGCTGTTTTGGCGAGCGAAAGAACCCGGTATGCGTTGGAGATCAACCTCGGGAAGATTTTGCACATGTGAAAATCTTCCATTCCTCGATCGCCATGTTGGTAGTGTAGGCGAAAAGGAAGTCGGAGGGTCTCCTAGGCCATCGAGGCGCTATATTGGGTGCCTGCATCACGGCCGAGGCAGGAGGGCGTGTCTAGAATCTCCTCGAGAAAGGGAGATGATTCTCCGCATCGTCGAAGCCCGAGATCGTTGCCATCTCTTTCGGAGGGTGGGGATCGATAGCGATGCCTATCGCCCTCCTCAGGGGAGTTCGACCGCTTTCTTTCCTCCCGCTTCGCTCGGCTCTGAGTCGGCATGACGAGGTGGAGAGCGGCTCCACGAATGGCGGGGGCGACCGTGATGGCGGCTCGTCGCATGCGGCGGCTCCGCGAATGGGGCGGCGGCTCGGCAGCGGTGTCGGGCTCCGCGACGTCGGGGCGTGATGCGCGTTCTCGCTATCACGCCGAAAGTGAGCTACCGTCGCATTCGGAGGGAGGCCTCGGGCGGCCGTGGCAGTTGAAGACGGGCCCCTGAGGGCCCGCCTTTTCTCCTGGTTGAGGAAGCTTTGGAATTGGCCAAGATTGGCGCTGAGGAACTCGGTCATGCTTCGGCCGAGACTCGTGGGACTAATGAATGTTTGTCTGCCCTCGTTGAGGTCGGCATCTTCCCCTATGTTAGGAAGGCGGTCCCGAGGTGTATGGAGACGTTTTCCATGTTGCCCTCGAGTGTGGCGCCAGGCATCTCGCGATCTCTTCCCGCGACCGTGAGTGACCACCGGTCGCCCGCCGCTGTTGTTGCCGTGGGCCAGGCGGTTGCGCGTGTTCTCGCTTATTGTTGTAGAGAAGCGAAGCTTTTTGTTCGGATGTTTCCCACAGACGGCGCCAATGATAAATCTAGTTAAGTGAGTGTCGCGAGATTTATGTAAAGCAATAAAGAACACGAGCGCTTTACGTGGTTCGATCGTTAACGAGATCTACGCCCACCGGAGGAGTGTTTCTCAATACTTTCACTATAATACTGGTGAGTGTAGTTACAAGCTCTTAGTATTCGATAAGTTGTCAACCCTTCTATTGTCGGTTTCCTTCTATTTATACAACCCAGAGCACAGAATCGGCGTGCTCAACCTCTCCATTGGTCGTGATGTGACTCTTCCTCCGGGCGTGCCTCCATTGGCGGAGCAGGATACCCGCCTTCGTGCGCCCACGTGGAGGTGGCGCCCGACCTCGTTACAGGGTGTGTCCTCCATCGCCGAGGCCGGCGCCTTACTTTGGCTGGGGCGTGTCCTCCATCGCCGAGGTGGCGGTTCGGGGCTAGGGTTTGGAGGCGATTAGGGCTCCTTGGAAGCTTAGCGTGGGCCCGCTACCAGCGTTAGGCCCGGCTCGTTTGGGCTCAGTAGTGGGCCTCGGTTGGGCCATATCCCGTCACTTAGCAAGCACGCGGGAGAGTTTCGGATAAGCTCTCGTATGGCGAGTTACGGAGCATGACCAAGCAAATCGAGAAGCATTCGACATTTTGGATGGTAGGTTTGCGTTTCATATGCCTTTTTGGGCAAAACTTATATCCGATCCCTACTTTTTAACGAAAATTAAATCTTCATATTACCAAGTGTAAGTGGTGGTGCAGGGTGGCCGGCAAAATGGAATGGAAAATCACAGACATTCTAGCGCGGACGAGGATGGCTACCTTGTAAAAGAGGCGACATTACAAGAAAGTTGACTTTTTACGACATGAAAAATGTGTCGCTAACATTTGTTTTAATGTCGCAAAAACTAACTTGCGACATTTTTTGCGTCACTTTATATTGTGTGGCAAAAGGTCGTGTAGCATTTTTACGACACTTTTTTTGTATTTATGTCGCAACATATACGATACTTTGTGAATCACTAAATTAATTGTCGTATGAAATTTACAGCATATTACACGTCATCTGTGAAAGTGGCATATGTTAGTTTATGTCACATTACATGATACATAAATGTAAACAATTTTATTGTTGTATTTCTTCACAACACATTTTAATTAGATGGTTTGTAACGACCCGACTTTCGGATTGACGGCTGACCCCACTGGACCAACACGAGTCTTTTTCAAGGTGCTTTGTCCTCACTCACACCCCCCGAGAAAACTTCTCGCGGGTCACCATCCCACAATTTTTCCAAGCAAAGCACGCTTAACTTTAGAGTTTTATGAGACGGACTCCAGAAAGAATACGCATCTTGTTGGTATGAGTAACATATATCAAATCCTTTAAGCTCTCCTCAAATATGCAATCTCATACCTACATATTCTCGAAATCTCTCATTCATGCTGCGTTTGATTCATTCATGTACCCTCCGCTTTGAAGTCTTAATCGGAGTGGCTCCTTGTCCATGCCCGATAAGCCCTCATTTATAACATGATTTATAATGCTATATTTGTTTCGCTTATAATTGATAAGTGATCTTTTGAAACATCTTTTGTTATATTTATATTTATCTTGGAAGATATTATGCCGTGTGTGTTTCATGTCATTTTAGCACGTGTTTTGATGTCAAAAGGTGGATCACGATAAAGAGGAATTAACTAGTCCGGTCATGAGCTCGCGCGAAAGTTAATATCCGCTTAGATGCGACGATAAATATGATGAAATGGATATGACAATGATGAATGTGAAAAATTTACTATGTTAAAGAGAAGCTCGATAGAGTCCATAGCGCAAGCGGATCATAGTCGGAGTCCGAACGAGAGAACGGAGCTAAACAAATAAGTCGCGCAATGCTCTGTGACCGTGGGAAAACACGGTCATGAGTTTGTCGCGTCGCGACCTTCGGTCGCGAGGCAAACTCGCGAGAATCAATAGAATCATGCATATTTCAAGGCTCGCAACCTTTTTTCACAAGAATTTCTCGCGAGCCATTCTAGCTAGTTAGGGTGCCTCGGGTTGCGCATATAACACATTACATCACACGAGACTTGAATGATTATTATTCCAGAAGAGTTTTTCATTCACCAAACAACAGAACACCTCTTTTACTTTTTTTCGTATTTTTTAGTTGATTAGATATAGTTGTTTTTGTTTAGTTTATGAATTCCTTGTCGATTCCAGTTTTAGTATTTATTGTTCCTGCGAGAGTTCAGATTTATTTCCAGATTCAAGTGTTACATTTTTCATCGTGGAATATTACGGTTTTATCTATCTATTTCAGTTTGTGTTATTTTTATTTATTTATTGCTTTAGTAATTTAATTATGCGTAACTAAATTTCCGTATTGATCCTAGGGTTTGTATGTCTGACTACATTCGTATAATTTATCTGTTGATACTGTTTTGCCGTCCCATTCATAATTTATAATTCTTGGTTTTAATTCTCATGTGTTGGTATCTGATCAATATTAATGCATGCAAGTTATGTGATTGATGTCTGGCGGAATTAATTGATAATCGATATCTTGAATATATAATACGATTTTACCTCGAGACCGGAGATAGGTGAACCTGAGGAGGTTAATCTTTGTGTGTTTTTGGTAATTAACTTACTTCTCGGCAGCGGAGATAGAGTTTAGGTTAACCTACTACTATAGGTTGTCATGGCGGAAACTATAGTTACATTAGTGATCATTCATATGAATGTGGATTAAATTGGTAAGCAGATTAATAGGTTAATTGTGTGAATCGTTGGGTTAAGTACATCCTTGTGGTCGGTCTTTTATATCGATTTTATTCCTATTTATATTTTCGAGTCTAGTTTTATAATTATATTTCTTGATATTTTGTTGTCTGGATAATAATAAAGATTCTTTGTTAATTATTTGCTATGTTCTCGAGTCGTAGTCCCTGTGGATATGATATATATACTTGTTGTTTTACTATCGATTTATTTTGGTAGAAATTTAGCGATCAAATTTTGGCGCCGTTGCCGGGGACTATTTAGATTGCATAGTGATAATTTTCTGGATTGTAGTTATTAATTCAGGCTTTTAAAAAAATTAAATAAAAAATTATTATTTTTGTGTTGCTTCTTGAATCTGATCTGGTTTTTATCTCTCTGTGCAGTGCATGATTACAAGATCCCAAAGGAAAGAAATTATCCCATCGATCTTGAGATCGAAAGATCACACAAGAGAGCCGAGAAAGGAGACAAGCGATGATGATAGACAACCCCGAGGCCATGATAGAATGGCGAGATGGAAGAGATGCTAGCCGCAATGCAACGCCAACCGACTTTGAATAATCGATGGGCCCGCTTTGGACGAGCACGACCCATACCGCCAACCACGTATACAGTGCCACCGACCACTACAAGAATTTTGCTTATAGACACACGTCCATAAGCATGGCATTATTGCATTTAAAGTGGTCTATTACGACATGTATTAAGCGTGGGTGGAAACGCGTATTTATAACCATATTTTAACGGTTATAGATCACGGGCTGAAGGAACCGTGGTCTATATTATTAGCGTGGTTTTCATATTATATCACGGGGTTCATTTCAGCGTATCTATTAGCGCAAAAATTCCATGATAACGGCCTTTGCACGCCGCCTTCTCTCGTGTTGATTAAATACCACGGGTCATTAACCGCGTGGTCTATTGCCTCATTAGCCACATTGTCAGCCATTAGATTTCATACGAGTCATACGTTGATTTGAGCCCATTTGATATGAGCCCTAATATCTCCAAATCTCGTTCCGATTTCTCTTCACCTTTGCCGTCGTCAATAGAAATTCCATTTCCCTGAAATCTAGCTGCCCCCACAAAACACTCACGCATTCATACATACATATATACATACTATCCAAATTTTTAATGAATCAGAAGAGGACCGAGAGTCCGGTCTACACCCGTCAGTGGAGCGGCGGATCCAGCAGCACCGATTCTTCCTCGCCCGCCGGATCGCCAGCTCACCCCGGTCCAGGATCCCCCCTTCCGCCTCAGGGATGTCCACCATTAAGCGGACTCAGAACGTCGCCTCCAAGGCCGCGGCGCAGCGGCTGGCGCGAGCAGGAACTCCTGGCCCTAGCAGAGAGGATTGGAAGTGTCAGCACCGGATTGTCAGATGGCCTGATTGCGAAGTGCCTGACTGAATCGATATACTGTTCTTCGGACCTATTTCAAGATGATGGAACTTGCGTCATTTGTTTGGTGAGAATCCCAGTTGTTAATCCATACGCCTATGTTTTATGTTCCATCATGATGTGCCTAATCAATCCGCTCTTATTTTCTTCTCCAAAATATGAGAAAACGTGTCACATTTCATAATACATTTATCTCATGATTTATCACATTCTTTGATCTCTATTGGTTATATCTCAGCTTCTGATTTTCTGCTCCCCCGGCACCGATGTCTGCTTCGAGTAATGTTAGTGTTAATAGGAGTGACAGTGGGAATAACGGTGGCGGCTTCTCCGGAATTTCGCTTACCAAGCCTAATAGATCTCTGTCGCCTGCGGTGAGATTTAGTCTCTCGTTCTCAGTGTTGAGTCCTTTGAGTTGATTTCGGTTTGATTATTTTCACGCCCGTTGATTTGTTATTACTCTATGTTCAGCTCTATCTAATTTAGAATTTATATCTGTTGTTTTAATGTGATGTAACATGATTTTTTGCCGAGCTAAAATTTTGTTATGCTGCATTCTATTTCAAGCAATTTGAGTCATTAAATTCCTGCTATACATTTAACAATGGCATTTGGATAGGTAAAATTTACCGTTGTTTGATGCTGGCTTCATAAGACCTACTTTATCTAATTATTAGGTGTTGTGTGTGTATGTGTTGTGGGGGGTTCCTGGAATTCTGAGAATAAATAGTAGATTTAGATAAGGGTGATTATACAACTTAATCATGAAACTGGCAGGGATTATCAATTGATTCTCTTGGAATGATTAATATAAATTTAATGAAGGCAGCCAAGGTATTTCGAGGTTACTTGTCATGGAAACTGATAAAGTTATTAATCAAATATGACATATTTTCATATATCGGGACAAAAAGTGCTAGGAGATGTGTTGTAAGATTGTCCTTCGCTTAGTGATAGTTCATTCGTGTTCATTGAACCTATAAATCTTCCTATATTTTTCATCATCTTTTTCCTCTGTTTGTTGGGACATATGTGCTAAAAGAATGTCATCAATCCTCCAGTTAGATTCGACATCAGCGGAAGACCTTCAATGTCTGTCCGTACTGCAACAAATACAGTGGCACCGCCTAGTAGATCCTCACTGAAAACTCCAGTTACTATACCTTCAATTGAACCGCCTAGTAGCAGCTTAAGAGAAAAGAGGTAAGAAATAAATTTTACCAAGATTTCTTTATTTCATAAGGCATTTTAAGCTGTTACCGAATTAATAATGTTACCTGATACATAATGCTACGGATGTAGTACATTGACGTGAAATGTATATCTAAATACTGGAGTACGGTAACATAAAATTTTTGTGCTCTGCCCTTTTTTTCTAAAAATAAACTAATAGCATAGGGACCATAAAAGTTGGGGGGTTTTATATTTATATTATTTGTCGTTGTTTTTTGCATTTCACACTTGTCCATAATTAGAATTCCTATTACGACTTAGGAGAATGTCATTTGCCAAGGTTTTGAATGTTGAAATCCTTTATAATACCAAACCAGATAATAATGGTGATGATTTATGTCCTTACTTTTAGAATTAGAAATAATGAAGATTTATGTAATATGAGTTTGGAGTGGAACATCTTGTAAGCTATGGTTTTGACATCATTTTGTTTTCAATCTTTTGGTGTTTGTGTAGTTCTGCATGGTGGAAGCGACAGAGAAGCCAAAAGAATTTTCTAAATTGTGCAATTATAACATAATATTTTTGTTTTATTACTCCTTTTGGTCTAATTGTTGGCATTTGAGCCTTGGTGTGGTTCTACTTAGTTGGAGTTAATGGTTCTACTTAGTTGGAGTTGGCATTTGAGCCTGTACTCTCTTTCCTTTAACTGTTGCCTGCCCACCCTGAATCCTTATATGTAGTCCCTTCAACTAACTGAGTTGTCATGAGGGAGTGAGAGCTGAGCAAGCTGCAGCCTGAATGCCTCTTCATTGCCAGGGCTGATTGTTCTTTTCCCAGATGCTATATATTTTGAACCATTTTTCCTTATATATCTATTGTATGACTTTCTCAGCCTAATGTTTAAGCTGAGTTGTTTTTTTCTCGTCACCAATTTTTGGGGGTAGTGTTAGTTTGGAATGGCTGATAGTTGATTGATCATTCTTTGGGGGTAACAATGCAGATTTGTACCTGATATAGGTCGTGACCGAAGGTTCTGAAAATCAGCTGAGGCTTTGCACTTCGTGATGAAGTATGCCTTTTATTATATCTACCTACTCTCTAATACTAAGATTGCTGAATATGCCTTTATTATTTCCTAGCCTACTTCTCTAATACTAAGATTGCTGCTTTCTTATAAAGAACCCATATCTATCTTCTGCAAACCTTTAAGCTTTTTGTTCAGTGGTTGTACTGTATTTTAGCTGGAACAGACCCATGTATATGGGTTACCTTACATGAATTCAATTTGTAGCTTGATATGCTGCAAGAGGAGAATGAAGTAATCTTAGATAAGGTGATTTTTCTTGCTGGCTCCCAAAGAAAATACGAATAGCGAAAGAGAGACGTTGAAAGGTAATCTACTAACAAATTCTCTTGTCTGGCATTATGGCTAATTCTTCCCACAACTTAGTCATGCGGATGAAAAACGTGTAGAAGCAGAAGCTAGAGCTAGAGAAACAGGTTAGAGTTATACTCTTTTTCTCTTTTCCCATGACATAAATTTAAACTCAGTATTGGTTTATGATATGTCAACGCATAGAAATGAAAAAATAAATAAATAAATCCATGCTCCTTGTCCTCCTTCAGTGTCTTGTGGTTCCCATTTTATCAAGCCTGGATCTTAATACTGAAACTATCAAACTAGCCTTGCTGCCTTTATTTGGATATTGTAAACCTATTCGTGTAGTTTGACTCTTTATTTTTATTTTTGTAATTTCCTGCTTTTACTCTATGAATAATGTGCCCTTTTTCTGGAGCAGCATCGTTATTTCCTCTAGCTACAATCTGAACTGTGTACATGATTGTGAATGTGCTACGTCTATCTTTTTCTAAGTTCCCTTATATCTGGTTCTTATGCTAGTCTTTGTCTTAAATCCATCCTTTCAGTATTCTTCTTAACTTTCTGAACAAAAATTTATAGGTAGCTTCACTGGGGGAAGGTGTGTTCTTGGAAGCTAAACTATTGATCCGGTGAGTTTCTATTATGTAGCTGTGTTTCAAGCTATTTAACATTGTTCCGATGAGTTAATCACCGATTCTATGGTTGTTGATGATGGTAAGTTTGATACCTTTATTGAATTGAATATTTTGAGATATTAAATTTTATTTACGAACATATTGCATCCTATTTTGATCATGTAGATGGAGAGGCGAATTAGATGATTGATGTTGGAGCGTAGATGGTGAAATGAAGCAGTTCAAGATGGTGAAATTGATGTTTTGTGGACAAATTTAATTAGCTAGGTAGACAATATTTGTTGTCTACAATTGTTGATAGGGATTTTCCCCAGATATAACGCTTATGTATTGTCACTGATTTTCTATTTATGAGACAATATATATTTTATATCTATTTTGTATTATTGTTTTTAATGGCGTAAACATTTATTTTGAATTATATAATAAATAAATAAATAAATAAATTTATTTCGATTGATGTAGATCAATAGACAAGTTTCTCCCCATTGTCATTAATATATAGACAACGGGATGATCGCGTGGTCTAAAACACAATAGACAACGGGTTTAACCATTGATAAAGCTAGAACACCGTTGTCTATAACAACATAGACAACGGGTAAACTTACGTTGTCTATGATGCTATAGACAACGGGGAATATCCATTGATATTACAAGGCCCCGCCCGTTTATAACATGATAGACCACGGGATTTTCCGTTGTTCATATTGTGATAGACGACGGATTTACCCGTGGTCTATAGCCTACCTAATAGACTATACTTGATAGACAACGGGGTTTTCCGTAATAGACAACGGGATTTCCGTGGTCTATAACCCAAATTTTGTAAAGGACTGATCGGCCCAAGGTGGAGGATGGGGGCCGGACGTCAATGCTAATAATTTCGAAGTTAAAGCACGCCTCATCAAGATGATACAAGTGAGCGCAGTGGCGGGTTAATGAAGACCCTAACATACATTTAGAGGCATTTCTCGATATATGTGATACTATCGCGTGAATGGAGTGTCACCGATGCCATCCGGACGCGGATGTTTATATTTTCGCCATGAGTCAACGAAAGAGTGGTTCAAGAGTCTGACGGATCGAGAATTACCACGTGGAAGCAGCCTCCGTGAGAAGTTCATGTCCAAATACTTCCCACCGCCAAGGCCCGTAAAATCATTGCCGAGATCTCCAATTTTCATAATTGGGAGATGAGTCGTATTGAAGCCTCGAGCGATTGAAAACTCGCCCGCAAGTGTCCACAAAGACGGGTTTTCACCGAGCAACAAGTAACCCAATTTACAAAGGACTCAATGCTAACACCCTGAGCATTGTTGATCGTCGTAGGAGGATGCCTTCTCAATAGAGGAATAGATGAAGCATTGAGAATAATTGAGGAGATGGCATCCAACAGTTATCAGTGGTCGATGGAGAGACAACCGATCAGAAGAGTGGTCACGCAGCGAGTTGGACGTAAGTATGACGATTTGTTAGAGAAATTCACAACTCTGCAGAAGGAGTACGAAACTGAGAGGAAATGGCAGATGACTGTGGCCATGGCGCAGAATATGGAGGAGATTCAATATGTGAACCAAATGAGTAATGGCCAAGGAAATCAGAGTGGGAACCTACCCTATCATCCCAATAATAGGAATCACCTAAAATTTTCCTATGCCAAAGCAGAATGCTCAGCAACTACCACCTGGTTTTGCTATTAATAATAGAATGATTGTGGAGCCCAAGAAGTCGAGCCTCGAAGATATGATGCAACAAGTGTTGGTGAGCAATCAACAAATAGCAGTGAGTCACCAACAAATTATGGCTCAACAAAATATTCAAACCAAAGACTTGGGAATAGGATTTAACGCCTCGAGTCATGATCCTTGTGGATACGATATATACTTGCTGCTTTACTATCAATTTATTTTGGTAGAAATTTAGCGATCAATGCCTCCGTGATCGGCGACATCTGCATTTCCGCCTGGGACGTCACATGCCCACCACTTCCTATTGGTTCGCCCCTCAACCACACCGCATCGAGAGGTTCACCGATACCATCTCATAACGATCCGACTTTCGGATTGACGGCCGATCCCATTGCACTCAACACGAGTCTTTTCAATGTGCTTTATCCTCACCCACATACTATCTGTGAAAACTTCCCAAGGGGTCACTCATCCCACAATTGCTCCAAGCCAAACAGGCTTAACTTTAGAGTTTTTATGAGATGGACTCCCGAAAAGAAGATGCATCTTGTTGGTATGAGTAGCACATATCAAATCCTTTAAGCTCTCCTCAAATATGCAGTCTCATACCTACATATTGTCGAAATACCTCTCATTCTGGTGCGTTTCGATTCATTCATGTACTCATCCGCTTTGAAGTCTTAATCGGAGTCGTTTTTGTCCATGTCTCCGCATCGACGATCACTTCGTATTTCTACCACAAGCGCCACATGATTAATGTCATATTTTCTTTTGTGACAAATATATTGTATATTAAACTAATAATACGACCGACACAATTTCTTGTGTTAAATTATTATTGTTATTATTATTATTATTATTATTATTATTATTATTATTATTATTATTATTATTTATTTGTAATCTTTGATTTTTATCAACAAGTATACAATATTATAATAGCTCATATTTGATTATTTAAATATTTTGAATGAATAATTAACAAGTGTTTAAATAAGATATATCAAATTTGAGACATAAAAATGAGTGTCGTCGCGTATGTGTCACTAAACTATGACCTAATATATAGATGACACATAACCCATATAAATATACAACATTGAATGCAATAATATTCTAAATATGTGATATAATTATGACATTTTATTGAGGTGTTGCAAATAAATTATCGTAATTTTAAGACATCAAAATGAGTGTCGCATATGTGTCACTAAATTATGACACAATATGTAGATAACGCACAATTGACGTAAATATACAACACTAGATGCAACACTATTGTAAATATGTGATATAATTATGATATTTTATGGAGATGTCGTAGATAAATTATCGCAATTTTGAGACATCAAAACGAGTGTTGCATTTTTGTCACTAAATTACGACACAATATTTAAATGACGCACAAATGACATAAATATGCGACACTAGAAGCATAAGTGTGGTAATTTTACGGCACATACATGTAATTTCACATTGTGTGTATGTCGCAATAAGTCTATTTTGTTGTAGTGCGATACGCCGTTGTTTCGACGGGAGCTTGTTCGACATCGCGCCAAGATGCAAATGGGTTGTGAAGGGAAGATGAAGTGATTTAGTTGGTAGATGAGTAAAAGATGTAGTTGAATCCTCCTTGTGAAAGAGTAATAAAATCGGGCCGAAAGAATATTCTTTGGGATTTGTTTTCAATTTGAACAATCACAGATCTCAAAGCGCTTGACTTGACTACAATCGCCAACGCCTTTCTAACTAGTTTGCAAAGTTCGTAATTTAATAAATTATTACTTTATTTTTATTTAATATAATTAGTTGTATTTATATATTTATTATAATAATTAATTAATAAAATCATGAAAGCGAAATTTTTAAATTTTTAATTGTATAAT
Source organism: Salvia rosmarinus (assembly GCA_036937905.1). Classification (NCBI taxonomy): domain Eukaryota; kingdom Viridiplantae; phylum Streptophyta; class Magnoliopsida; order Lamiales; family Lamiaceae; genus Salvia; species Salvia rosmarinus. Next base: position 58,246,765 of record CM072822.1, on the reverse strand, counting down.
TTGATGACTGAATATTTATAAAAATAAGGAATAGATATTTTATTAGCAATTATGTGATTATTTTCTCGTAAAATATGTGAAATGAATTGAATAACGTTAAATGGTGAATTGTGTTGGAATTTTTTTTATCAATATTTGATATTTAGATTAGATTTCGAAACTTCTTTGTATTTGCCTTTTTTTTTTGGTCAATTAATACAGAAATTTTAAAAGGTCAGCTGATAGGATACGGCCCAACTACTAAGCCCAAGCATTAGGCCCAATATAATTGGGCCCCGTCAGCGAGCTCGGCCTATGATAGTTCGGCCCAAGAAGACTCAATCAACTGCAACTCGGATAAATAGGAGATGTAGAAGATCGGATCTTATGAAATCTTTACAACAGATATAAGAGATCTGATCCTATCATAAAGGAGATTAGGATAAGCTAAAGGAATCATTATCTTGTTAGACTTTCAGATTGAGAGTCAAACTCAATATGAAGGTCTATAAATAGAGGCTAGATTAGGAGAAATGGCCAACTACGCTATTTGTAATTACTTCACAAGCTTAATACAATACTCGCTCTCTTACTCCGTGGACGTAGATCTATTTTAAAGATCGAACCACGTAAATCTCTTGTGTTCTTTACTGCATTTATTACCCCCGCGAAATTAAGATCGATCACTGGCGTCGTCTGTGGGAAACAAAATTTTATGTTTTCGATCAACCTCCACTTACGTGGAAATAATCACGACAATGAATACGAGAAGTTGCCACTCCTGTAGTCGTATCGTGACAACAACGGCGGCAGACGCTGGCCAAACCCGGCATGGGAAAAGCCCTGTGAAAGACACAACCCCAGAGGGCACGCGTGCAAAGCCTCGATGAGCGAGGCCACCCAATCCTACGTGAAGAAGAAGACCGCCATGACGAAGGAGATTGTAGCAAGATGGGAACCCAAACACCGCAGATAAACCTCGACGAGGCGGTTAAAGGTTTCCTAGAGAAGAACAAAGAAAGCTTCCTCCAAGACTTCACCGAGAACAAGGTCGGCACAATCACGAAGGACGCGAAGCCTCGCCGAGGCACGGCGGCACACAATGAGGTGAATCCCTCACCACGGATGGTGGCGCTCCGCCCACAATACTCTCACGAGTCGGTTTCCAACCGCCATAGAAGGGATAGGCAACGGGGTGTCAAGACAAGCATCCGAGGTCGATCCTCGTAATTATAACGAGTCCGGCCGACAAACTCGACATCCCTCTTCGAAGGCGGATTTGATGGATATGGGAAGATCGCACCCCTTTCTCCAACGAGATACTCGACACCCCTCCCGTGATAAGTACAGGTACCGAGCATCGCCCCCTACGACGGATCAAGGGATCCGCAGTAACTTCCTTTCACAATTCCAAGATTACATGATCAACCAACGCCTCAACACCATTTATATGTGTAAGCTGTTCCCGAGCTTCGGTCGACAACGCCCGGTGGTTCGACAGCCTACCTCCGGCAAAGATTGATCTACCGAGACCTAATGGAAGCCTTCCATTGAAGGTTCTTCCAAAAGTCGAGTCTAAAACCACCTCGGCTCGCCTCCTCACCGAGGCAAAGCCGAAGTGAGTCCATCAAGAACTTTATAACGAGGTTCAACAAGGAATGCTTAAAGGTCGAGGACGTAAACGACCTCCTCATCATATCGGCTTTCCAAAATGGCATCTTGCCGGGGGGCCTTTATAGGGAGATCGTTACACGAGCTGCGTCTGGCTCTGAGCTATGGTGCATAGCGGATCGGTTCAGCAAAGCGGACGGCAGACAGAAGAAGCGAGATGCCGACAAGTCCGAGCCCTCCAAAAGAAGAGAAACAAGATGGTCAAGGAGACCAAGCCAAAAGCGACAAGTTGCCCCGAAAGAATACAACGTGGCACTATTGAGTCCAGGCTCGGGCCACGCCCCAATTCAACGACTCATACCCGTAACCATTCTCAAGATACCGACAAAGACAAGAGCGGAGATTTACGAGCTCCATGCGAGCATGTTCGAGAAACCTCGCCCATGCTGGGAGATCGAAGCGTCGGTCTAAAGATAGCACCGCCTTCCATGAGGATAATGGGCACGACACGGAAGAATGCGAGAGACCTCATGGAAGATATCAAAAGTTAGTACAGACGGGACCCTTAAGAGTTACCAGGGACAGGGTCGGCATGAGGCTCCCTGCCGAGGTGATAAAAAGCGGAAGCTATCAAGAAACAAGGAACCGCGCCCTCACAAAAAAGCAAGGCAAGACACCGATGTGAGAGGACGACGAGCCCCAATACGATGGTGTCATCTCCACCATCACGGGCTCCCACGAGGCATTAACAAGTCCTCAATAAAAGCCGATGCCGTAAGTCCACGAACCGCGAACCTGTAAACAAGAGGTTCGAAGGACGAGGCTATTATTTTTTTCGAAGCGATCCTCGTATCAGCCATAGTGCCTCACCAGACGCCATGATAATACAAGGCGAATCGCCAACAAGCTAGTTCGCGATATACGCTGATAGTGGCTGCGTTGGTAAGCATCTTCAAAGAATGCTTCGACAAGTTGGGAATAGAAGAGGCGTCTCACACCGGCACCTCTACCACTTAGAGTTTCTTACAAGAAGAGATGCGCCCTGGAGGGGTTATTGAACTCCCGTCACGGTGGGAAAAGCACTAGCTCAACCAAGGTGATATAATTATTCGTGGTAAATGCATACTGCCGATAACGCCATACTAGGCGGGACCGACTAAATGCGAAGAGGCGGTGTGTTCAACATACCGCACGACAATGAAAATCCCCGGAGGAGGAGTGGCTATGATCCGAGGAGATCGAAAAAGCCAAAGAATGCATGCGATCGCCTTAAGAGGTGCGGGCGCCGACCCAACACCCATGTGCATAGCAATTACAAGCCAGTGAGTCGGGAAAGACTTCGCTAATTCTCAACAACTCGGTAGAAGAAGTCAAGCTATACAAGGACGATCCTCTCAAAGTCCTCAAAGTAGGCTCTACCGAGATACCACATCTAAGAGAACAGATAATCCAACTCCTAAGGGGATACAAGACGTCTTCAGCACGTCGCCTCGACATGACCGGTCTCACCAAGTATCATTACCCACCGCTCAACATTGATCCAAATATCAAGCCATCCGCAAAAGCGACGGATCTTTGCAAGAGCTGGAACCAGTCGTATATGACGAGGTGCACCAGCTCTTGAAAGCGGTCATATTATTCAAGTGAAGTATCCGACCGGATAGCCAACCCAAGAATGGTCAAGAAGGGAGGAGGAGGTTTGCGAATGTGTATCGATTACATCGATCTCAACAAACATCGCTCAAGGATCGCTACCCTCTCCAACATTGATAAGAAAGTTGATGCTTTGGTTGGTCACGAAGTCTTGACTTTTCAGATCTATACAAGGGTATCACCAAGTCCCGATGAAGCTTATGAAGACGCCCAAAACATCTTTCATTACGGACTTCGAGTCTTCACAGATAAGAAAATACCTTCGACTCAAGAACGCAGTGCCACCTATCAAAGGATGGTGGATAAGATATTTCAGCCTCTACATCGGCCGTAGAATGTGGAGTTTACGTGAGACGACATTGTCGTCAAAAGCAAGGAGGAAGCCACATGCGTTACGACCTCGAATCATCCTCGGCTTACCGCAGTAAACCTAAAGCTAAACCCCAAAATTGCACATTCAAGTTCGGTGGAAAATTTTAGGGTGCCGGGTTTCATAAGAGGGATTAAAAGCCAACCCGCCTAAGGTTCAAACCATTTTGGAGATGAAGGAGCTAAAGACGATTCACGATGTGCATAAATTGACGGGCTGCATAGCCGCTTAAGTCGCCTTTCCAAAGCCATGATAAGCACTCCCTTTTTCAAAATACTCGAAAAAGCTCCTGAGTTTCTTGGGATGATAAACATAAGTCACCTTTGAAGACCTCATGAACTATCTCGCGAAACTTCCCACATTATCCGTCCCAAAAGAAGGAGAAGTCCTTTCACTATACCTCGCGACTTGGACGAAACCATAAGTGCAGTTTTGTAAGAGAGGATGGATGCCCCCCGTATTTCATCACCAGAGCTTAAAGGGGGAAACAAGATATCGCCCTTTGAGAAGCTACTCGCCTTGCATTGGTAAACGCGAGGAGGCTGGCCTTACTTCCATGCACATCCCATACAGTGTTCTCACCGATCATCCACTGTTATGTTAACGCCAAAAGCTTCGTGGAGAATCATGCTAGTGGGCCATTGAGTTAAGCGAACATGATATATCTTTTGCCCTCGTCGAGCCATCAAAGGTCAGGCCTTAGCCGACTTCTTGTGGATGCTAACTTCGGAAAAGCCCAAGCCCACCGAGCCTACCTGCACAATATCGGGTTCGAACTCATCAAAGAAGCCTCCAAAATTGCTTTGCAAATTTATGTGGACTGAGCTTGGGGAAAACAGTGGGGCGCACATCTTGCTTTTGGGACCGTAAGGCAAGAATCACTTACGCACTTCGGTTTAACTTCAAAAATACGAATAACGAAGTGGAATACGAGGCCTTAATCGCAGGACTTAGCCTAGCTCAAAGTCTCAAGATACGAGTCATGCAAGTTCACAAAGTGATCCGGTCGTGGCGAGCCACATGTTGGGAAAGTACGAGGCAAAAGGCAACAGGATGAAGAAATACCTCGAAAAGCCAAAAGCCTTCAACGGTTTTTCATACTTCCGGTGATTCGCATACCAAGGGAGCGCGAATAGCCGAGCCGACACCTTGAGCAAACCGCCTCGACGTCGCAAGCTCGCTAGTAGTAGAAGTTCAAATGTAAGCATCGATGATACCGATGTCAAGTCAACGTAATTTCGATGAAGAACCTAACCGGATGACTCGATCCAGAGTATTTGGAGAAGGTGAATTACCCCATGGCGGACTCGATGCTAGGATAATATTAGCAAGTCTTGCGATACATACTTGACGAGGAATTTCTGTAAGATCATACCTCCAACCTCTCTTAAGGTGCCTCGCCCGCATCGAGCTGAATCGCATTTACGGAAGTGCATGGGGATCATGTGGAAGCTATATCGGACCCGCGCGACCGCCAAAGAAAGTAATGCGATGGGATACTATTGGTCAACGATATTCCAAGACTCGGTTGACCTCAAAGAAGTGTCCGGTGCCAAATTCATGGAACGCGTCGAGGCTACCTCAAACCGACCTCGCCAAGATGCAAAGTCCTTCGCCATTCACTCAATGGGGATCGACATTGTGGGTCCTTCGCAAGGCTCCGTGGCGCTTTCAATTCCCGATTGTCGCCATTGACTACTTCACGAAGTGGGTAGAAGCCAACCCTTGGTAAAATCACGAGCAAAAACGCCTCAACTTTGTCTCGAAGAATATTGTGTGCGCATGGCATCCCTCACATCCTCGCTTTCGGATAATGGGACGCAGCTTCACGGATAAAGTCTTCAAAGAGTGGTGTCAAGAGCTTGGTTCAAGAAAGATTCACCCCGGGCCGCTCATCCTCAAGCAAATGGTGGGATCAAGTCACCAACAGACAATGTGAAAGGACTCAAACTACGCCTCGATTGAGTAAAAGGCGATGGGTGGAAAACCTACCACAAGTGTTATGGTCTTACCGCACGACACCCCGGACATCAAATGGAGAGACACCCTACGCCTAGTGTATGGAACCCGAAGCCGTAATCCCTGCGAGAGATCGGTATGCCGAGCCGCCCGTACTCATCCGCTTCTCACCAAGTAAATGAAGAAAATCTACGAACTAACTTGGATCTACTAGAGAAAAGAGATCTCGCCACATCGAAAAGCTCGGTACAAGCAACAAGTAGCTCGACACTATAACCGCGTGTCAAATACCGATAGCCCAAGTAGGCGACCTCGTGCTTCGAATAATGAAGTCAAGAAAGCTACGAAGCTCGGCAAACTAGAAGCCACTTGGGAAGGACCATACCGAGTTGAAGAAACTTTGGAAAGGATCCTATAAGCTCGCCCATTTATCCGGTGAGCAAATACCAATACGTGGCACATCATTCATCCAAGAGATATTTTGCATAAGTGTCGGTCTTTTGTTAAGTCGTGTCTTTTTGTTAAGTCACGTCTTTCGTCTCTTCATTATAAAATCTTCTTATTTATTTCATATTATGTGTTTTATTTGACATTTATGCATACAACCTCTTCCCATCATACAAAATCCTCTAGTGAGGATAATCAATATCCTCCAGGAGAACCTCCACAGAGGAGAACCCCTAAGGAGGAGAACTAAACGCTGTGTAAGGGGACCACCCTAGCAACACTTCTCACCAACAGTGAACCCACACCTTGCAAAATCACACAAGCCACAAAATATGTAAGTGTTCGATCTAAAGGCAAAATAACACAAGCCACAAAATATGTGCGTGTTCGACATAAAGGCAAAATCACACAACACAAAATATGTGCGTGTTCGACATGTAAAATCACACAAGCCAAGTGCGTGTTCGATACAAAGGCAAAATCACACAAACCACAAAATATTTACAGTGTTTGATACGATAAAAATCACAAGCCACAAAGAATTGCATTCTTTGTTACTATAATATACGAAGCAAACAATACATTATGAGGACGACGAAGGACCAGGAGGTTGAGAAAAGCTAAGCCAATCCCTGGAGAAGTCAGGGTTCAACAGGTCGTCTATGCTAACTCTACCCCCAGCTCTACCTCGCCCTCGATCAACACCAGAGGTTCGGCCAGCTCGACCTCTATACCTCAACACCCGACCTCGGCTCCTCGAGGACCTACGTCTCTCTTGGGCAAGAAAACGTCTCTCTTGAGCTTGAAACTCCGAAGAAAAAGGCTCCGAGGCAATAGTAGAAGTCCTGGCAGACGAAGAAGCCCCGACAGAAGAAGAAGCCTCGGCAGCCGGTCGAAGCAGCTCCTCAAGCTGTGGTTGGCGAGCTATGACGGTCTTGTATAGACCTCCCATCTTTTTCAGGTCGGCAAACTGCTCCTGAAATTGCCAGGAGTTCCGACCATACTCATGCCTGTACCTCGCACAACGGGCAGCGGTCTCAATAACTTTAGCTTCGACCTCGGAGATAGTCATCCCACCATTTCGGTGAATGACCTCCTCATACTCGGAGTGCTCCTCAGCTATTGATTTAGCCTCTCCTCCCGCGATCTCGAACCTCTCCTCCAACTCCCAAAACCGAGCCACAGGCTCGTCAAACTCTCCGAGAAGCCCCGAATTTCACTGCATCTTCCCGCAGATGTCCGAAAGAGGTCATCCAAATGAGCGACCTCGACTTGCTTTTCGAGAGCGAGTTCAAAGTTTTTTATTTGGTCGGCCAGGAGACGGTCAAGACGCAAAAACAAAGCAAAGACATAACAAAATAAAACACTTTGATGAATTGAAGAATTTTATTATAGCCTTTAAAAGTAAGTCAAAACGACATCTTAATGATGACGATTTACATTTGGTCTACAAAAAAAAAAAAAAAAAGAAGGGGATCAAGCGATCCTCCGCAGCTCCTCCTCGGGCTCAAGCTCGGCCTTCTCCTGACTTGAGCTTTTGGCCCCTCCTGACTCGAGCGCTCACCTTTCTCCTGGTTCGAGAAGCTTGACCTTGGGACTCGAAGCCTCGACCCTCCAAAGCCTCATTGCCACCTCCTCGATCCCTTAGTCGTCAGCCATCAAAGCTTCGATCATGGGATCTCGATCCACCGGGGCACGGATCGACTCTGCAATCGACAAGACCAAGATGAAGTCGACTCTCCAAAGACGCATAAGCTCTTCAATCATGGCAAGAACCTCGGAATAAGCCCGCAGAAGGCGTGTCCTCCTCACCTCATACCCATACTTGACTTATCCAACTCCGGTAATCCTCGGCAACCGTCGATAGCGTCGAGAGCTGGCGCTTATTGATACCCGGCCATGCCTGCCACTGTGGAAAACCCCTCGAGAACAGCCTCCGCAGTGCACGGAGCATCTCCCTTGTGAGCCCGCCGCCGGCCTCCCGTCGCTCCCTCTACTTCGGCCTTCAATAAACCGACTTCGACCTCCGCCTCGCCACCTCAGCCCCGCCACGGCCACTACCTCCTCCCGCCGCATCCCGAGCCTTAGCCTCGGCCTCGGACATCTCTTGAGCGAGGAGAGTCTTCTCCTCCATCTCCGGGCATAGCGAGCCACTCCGGTCGAACTGGGCAACGACGCCTTTCAAGTACTCCGTCACGAGGACGGACGCCTTGGCCGGCTCGGCCGACAAGCCCTCGGCCCCCTGTGCAATAACCAACCAGGTCAGAAGGACACAATAATTACCTTACTTTATAATGTATGCAAATAGATACACTACCTCGGGAAAAGTATGAGGTGCGGGTTGAGAACCGAGGATCTCGCACTCCAGATCGTTGGCAACCGAGGACTCGGGGATCGCACGCCTTATCCTCTTGAAGCGTTTGAGAGGCACGGGCGAAGGAGACTTCGGGACATCTCCACTCCTCTCAGAGGAATCCTCGGCGACATCCTTCAGTGCCAAGGTGGGGATCTCAGAACCGGAGCTCGGTCCCTTCCTTTTCTTCTTGTCTCCGAGCAAGTTCACTACAAGGAAGTAAACAACAAATCAGAACATCAACACAAAAAATAAAAGCAACAATATGACGGAGTATTGGAGTAGGGCCTCACCCCTCGCCGGCTCTACCATGGTAGCGGGGTCATAAGGGCTCAGCTCGGAGGCAGCGAGCTCGGCCTCGGAGAAGGCTTCGTCAACGAGGCCGACCTTATCCAAAGCCTCCTCAAATCCACCGAAGCTCTCATCAATGGCAACCTCTGCCAGCTTTCTATCAGTCCAGCAAAAATGGAGAGCCCCATGGAACCGGCAAAAGAAGAACTTCTTTTGCCAGTTCGTAATTTTGGACTTCGTCTTCACTTTGAAGCTACGACGGGGTGACAGATAATACCACCCCGAGCTAGACTTAAGCATGAAAAACCTCAGGATAAGCCCAAGGGTAAAAGGGAAATTATGCCTATGGGCATAGACACCTAAGCCCGTTAACTGCCGAAAGGAATATGGCGTCAACTGGGCAAGAGGAATGCCAAAAAGTTTTTGAAACTCCACATAGATGGAGGGAAAAGGAAGACGAAGACCACACCGGAGGCTGTCCCCATATACAGTGACAAAGCCATCCGGAGGGGCATAAGCCCTATCTTCCAGTCGGGGCGCGACCAACTCAACAAATTTGGGAATAAAGAAATTAGAGGCGAGCTCTAATATAGTTGGGGGTTCTAGAATTGAAGAAAATGTGGAAACCCTCCCAAAATCCCGAGGTGGCGGAAAACTAACTCTACACATGGAAGGTTGGAGGACATCTAAACTAAAAACTTCTAAAACCGGCGGTGACACTGACAAATCACGGCGTTCATCGCCGTGAGAATGATCAAACAAAGAAGAAGATGCCATTGAAAACTTACTTGTGTAATATCGAAGATGATGGCAAAGAGAATCTGGAAGACGACAATGGCAAAAAGTGCAAAGGTTTCAGAAAGTCAGAGATTTTCGGAATTTGAAAGTTGAAACGATAAAGTGAAAGAGGAAAAGGCGTATCATGAAAATTATTCCCCCAATGTGCACTTTATCGGGACCGTAACCGCCGTACGCATTCAATGAACGTGACATATTTCGTATAAGTAATATCCGTGCTCGACCTCTAAGCACACGGTATCCGTGTTCGATCCGGAAGCTACGTAATCCGTGTTCGACCTCGGTAGAGGATATGTGCCCGACATCGCATGGTGAGCTCGACTCGCCAATTATGATACAACCGCAAGGTAATAGGTGTTCAACGTCGACCGGTTACCTTCACGCCTCGGCTATCAGCCAAAATCCTCGCTCTTCAGCAAAATGACATCGGCAATCATCACTTCGGCTGTTATCAAAGCTGCAGCTTAATTTTTCTCTACATTGAGTTTTTAGTTCGGCGATAGCCAACCACATAACGATGTCATTCGACCTCACATTAACAAACACTCGACCTCAAAGAAGGCAAAGGATTCGAGATCGTGAGCAAATAAATCGACCTCGACAGGGCGATGAGTATCCGACTTCGGCCAGATGATGACCAAGCGACATCTCAGAATCACATACTCACTTCTACATCTTTTTTTAGGGGGGGATGTGATAGGATACGGCCCAACTACTAAGCCCAAGCATCAGGCCCAATATAATTGGGCCCCGTCAGCGAACTCGGCCTATGATAGTTCGGCCGAAGAAGACTCAATCAACTGCAACTCGGATAAATAGGAGATGTAGAAGATCGGATCTTATGAAATCTTTACAACGGATATAAGAGATCTGATCCTATCATAAAGGAGATTAGGATAAGCTAAAGGAATTCTTATCTTGTTAGACTTTGTATTAGAGTCAAACTCAATATGAAGGTCTATAAATAGAGGCTAGATTAGGAGAAATGGTCAACTACGCTATTTGTAATTACGGCTCACAAGCTTAATACAATACTCTCGCTCTCTTACTCCGTGGACGTAGATCTATTTTAAAGATCGAACCACGTAAATCTCTTGTGTTCTTTACTGCATTTATTACCTCGCTAAATAAAGATCGATCATTGCGTCCTGTTGATTTCAAACCCAGACCTTTGCCCTCGGGACATTAAATACTCTACCACTAGACCAACACACACATATTTGTATTTGCCTTGTTGATGTATAATAGTGTTGTTTATATGTCAAAGAGTGTGTGTTTTATGTTTATAGGTCTCAATAGAAGAAGAATCATCAGTATGATCGTTCTATTGCTGAAGCAGTTCAAAAACAGTATTGAAGTCAGTTGTACTGATATAATACTTTGTATAGTGCTACTAAAGACTCAGTGCTATTGAAGACAAAGAAGTCAAGATTTGCTGAAGAATAATGTCAATTAAAGCGTATGCTTAAGAGATTCAGAGTCAACATATTGAAGAAACACAGAGTCCACTCTATCAAGAAATACTGAGCCACTAATCAAGAGACCAAGTCAATCAGATCAAGAAACATGGAATATTTTAAAACGTAAGTGTTTGATTTTCAACCCATTAGAGTGAATCTGTAGAGAATTATGTCATGCTACAGCTAAATACTAGACCTATAGAGCACTTTATGTACGATGTTGCGTACATAGAAAGCGGCGTAATAGGTTCAAACCGAAAGAATTCAAACAACAAATAAAACATATATGATTAGTGTTCCTCCAAAGAAACTATTTATCGTTCTCCTATAAATGTCTGCGACATCCAACCTTTGAAGGTAACCGAGATTGCATACCAAAAACGTCGTGCATTCAAATATACAAGCTCTCAAGCTCAAACCAGTAAATCTCGAATAGAAGAATTCCAAGTGTCATCAGAAAATCCTAAGAGTACAAACATAATTATTTACTCAGGATTTTAGTATACATTTCTTGAGATTCTAGGTATTCTTTTGTAATATTCTACACTTAGATTTGGTTGAAGTTGTTGCCTGTAACAACTTAAACCATAAGTTGGATAAACCCAAAATCCTCTACCAAACATCTGTAATAAGAGTTAGAAGTAAAAGTTGACAAGCAACGAAGGGTTAGTTGCTGAAAGCTATGTTTTCTTGCACCTGTAAGCAAGAAAGTTAGGTCGCATATACCCGTAAGCAGTAGATGTCTCCTTACATCGAAGCAAAGGAAAAACAACAAGTCATCCAGATGTAGATAAAGTAACTTTCAGATTTAGGTTTATCTTGCACTTGTAAGCAAGACCAATTCTAGATAGTGGATCGATCGATCCGTGACACCGAGTCGATCTTTGTGAATCATGTAAAAATATAAGTGTGCTCATTTATATTTAGTACTATAAATTACATGTACTTTAACTGTCATCATTCAACACAAGAACACAAGATATCCTTTGAAACCTCCATCAGTAGGACTTTGCTTCTAAAGAAGAAAACTAATATTGACTAAGATTTTATTCGACTAAGTAATTTCAGAAGACGTTTCAAAAAAGGCAAAACATAAACACCACTTTCGCACACATATTAGTCAATTCAACTGACAAGCTATTGAAGCACTGAGTAGGATTGGTAACTAATTCTACTCATTACAAGAGTTTCCCTATCTGAACTGATCATTAGTACTGATTGACATCGAAGTCGACATTTACCAACATCAAGAACTCAGAGGGTGAACAAAATATCCGAAAATGAATAATCGAACCAACTAAACCGAAAATCAAATTTGATTCGGTTAATTGGTCTTCGATTAGTTCGAAATTTTTTAATCGAATAATCAAAAACTAATTTTATATATATAATATTATTTATTTATTTATTTAGAATTATAATTTTAATACATCAATATCCTTAATCCTATTCATTTATCTCTCTCTCTCTCATTATTATATCAATATATAATATTTGTAAAATATAATATTATTTATTTATTATATAATACTATTAATTATTTTTTTAGAATATTATATATATATATGTATATAACATATAAAATGTATTTTATATATATTATATCAATATATAATATTATTTATTTATTTATTTGATGAATATATTTTTTGTTAAAAAATGGTTTAACCGAAATATATTTCGGTTCGGTTTGAGGTTTTTTTTTGAAAAATTCGATTAATTCGATTCGGTTATTTTTCGTCCGAAACCGACCGAATAATTTAATACTCACCCCTAGTAACCCAACATTTATTGACATCAGTAGAAAGTCAATTCTTGTTTTAAGAAAAAAAATTGATTTATCTTAACTGGTGTATTCCCCCCTCTGTACTACAACTATGACCCCCATGAGACCATGAATTAATGCCAGAGCTCGTTGTTTTTAAGATTCCGTCATATGGGTTCAAGTGAACATATCCAAAATCTATATATTTTGCATATTGGTGCATATTTTATGTGATAGAAACTAACTCGACAGGTCTACATTACTCCCCATATTTGTCATGGATAACTATAAGATTTAGAAATTCAAACTCAAAAGCTATATCACTGCCCAATATTGTCGAATGTAAGAGGTCATCACGAAAGGTTCCATCATTATTAAAGAGAAGACCTTGAAGACTGGCACAAACGTCCAAAAGGAATCTGTCTACGAATACATGTTGAGGGATCAGGCTGATTTCACTTCCGAAGAAATAAAACAAGACGAGGTCGATAACTTGACGAAAAATATCATCTCCAGTTCTCAACTCTCACATTGGGAAGATAATGAAATGTGAAACCGCAAAAGAGATGTGAGATGTACTCGAGAACCTATGTGTTGGCTTTAAGGAGATAAAAGAGAACAAACTGACGATAGCTTATCAGAAGTTCGATGACTTTAAACAAAAGAATGGAGAATCCATTGATTATATGGAACTCAAATTTTCCACCATCATCAATGAGATCTCAGTCCTAAGAAAAAGTAAATATACTCAAATAGAGATCAACCTGAAAATCCTATGGGCACTCCGAACTACTGACTAGAAAGTATACATGATATCGCTTCAGAAGAAAGTCGAATTTAATGAGATGTCTGCTGACAAACTATTCTCAGCATAGAAAATTGATGAGTACGACATCTGACGTACTAAAAAATCATCCAAAGCTGAAGTATTTGAAAAAGAAGCTCAAGTCAGCACGTCCATAGGTACTGCTTTCAAAGCTGATCAGAGCAAAGAAGCAAAGAAACTAGCCAACTAAATGAGAGTGCAACAATGATGACTTGTTGACTCAAAGTGAAATAACGATGACTTGTTGACTCAATACGTACTGATGGCTGAAAGATTCGGGAAGATGGAAGCCCTACTAAAAAGGTACAGCAAGTAACGAAATGAGAGAAGCGGCCATGATCGAAGTCACATAGAAAGATCAAGCAGGGTTCGAACTAACGACAAGCCCATTCGATCAGATTACAAGGAGGATGAGTGCTTCAACTTTGGAAAAAGAAAGGGCACTCCAGATTTGACTGTCCTGAACTAAGTCAAAAAGAGAATAAAGCACTTAGAGCCAAACACGATAGGAATATGAATGAGTGTAAAGCCATGGTTACTGAGGAGTAGGGGTATGCATGGACCGAACCGATCGGTTTTGGTCGATTCAGTTTGGTTTTTAAGGAAGTCGATTTTTGATTCGGTTCAAAATTTTAATTAAAATCGGTTTTCGGTTCGATTTTCGGTTTTACGTTTTAGGTTCGGTCGGTAACCGAACCGAACCGAAACTATTATTTTTTATATATTTCTATATTTATATAATAATTAATTAATATTTCAATTAAATAATTAGGATAAAAATATGCTTATTTAAAAATTTATATATATAATTTATATTTCGGTTGGTTTTTTGGTCCAACCGAAACCGATCGGTTTTTTCGGTTCGGTTTTCGGTCGGTCCGAAATTATAAATCGGTTCGGTTCGGTTCAAAAAAATTCGTTCGGTTCGATTTTCGATTTTGAAAATTTCGGTCGGTCCAGTTTCTCAAGCTCATCCAACAGCTCTTCTAGCAACTTCTCTAGTACTGAGGATGAGAGTCGGTGGCTAGAGAGATTAGAAGCTACATGGACAGCTGCATGGTCAAAATTAATAATGGTCTCGGTGAACTTGAGGTAACCACCAGACTCTCTAATGACAATCTATCCCAAACACTTGTATTGTCTGAACATGTATTAGAATATGAAGATACATTAGTTAAATGGGATTAGATGGAGCAAATCATGACCAACTACAGACTGATCATCAAAATATATGAAAAGGCCATGATTGAGAACTATAAGTTGAATGAAAAACTTCGAAAAAGCTGAGAGAAGTCAACAATTAGTTGCTCCAACTGAAACTGAGTTGAAGCTCACTATTGAACTAAAGAAATTGAAAGAAGAACATACTGCTCAAGTCAACATGATATAAGAGCTGAAAGTTGAACGATCCTAGCAAGCAATGAAAGTCGTACAGCTCAAGACTGGACTTATTGAAGTGAGTCTGAAGTTCAGTACACTTCAGTAGAGTGAAGCTTCACTCCAGGCAAGATCAACACTCTGAATGGAGCATCGAAGAAGCTCAAATCTATTCAATTAGTTTATAGATATCCATTGATCAAAATCGATTAGGGTATGCTCCGCGCTCGCTTATGAATGGTGCATCCACAAGTGATACCAAAATTGTATTTGCAAAGTACACTAAAAGCTAAATGATCCAAAGGACTATACAAAAGGACACAAAGCATATTGAGAAAGCTAAAGGGCCTGAGTATAATTACTCAAACGTGTTGATCCTATCAAATTTCCCTAGATCACTCAGCTAAGGCAATCTTAATACAAGAATCCTCATGAGAGAAAAACAGGTCGAAAGCACCTCTTGTCATGAAATATGCTCCAACGTATATAGTAGTCTACTACAGACGTCCACTACACAGTAAAGATTCTTTTACACCTCAATTGAAACACACATGGGCACAAACATCAGCACAAGCAAAGACCAAACCCATCTGCCAAACCAGCACAGGAAAAGTCCAATGCTCAATCTGAGCAGCATAGGATAATTTATATCGACTTCCAAGAAAGATAAATCCATCTTGATAGCAGCATCAGAATCAACAGACATATTTGGATTCCTAATGGAACACTAATGTGAAATGACCCAATTCTTCGGGTACCTAAAGTATAATTTCGCAGTTGTCTTGATTAGCCACAAGAAGAAGAACCACCTTCTAGCCATAAGCGATATGAACTTGGACAACGAATGTTTAAGATACATGAGTGGCTGTAAGGAGTATCTTTCTAAATACATGGAGAAAGAAGGCGCAAAAGTCGCATTTGGTGATAACTCCATTGGTTACACCAAAAGATATGATATCATGTCGATCGGTAGCGCTAAAATTTATAATGTTAATAATATTTTTGGCTTGAAGCATAATCTCCTCACTACAACAAAAAACAGATATTGGGGCACTTATTTAGAGTCACTATTTTTTAAATGCCTCTAAAATATATTATTGGGGCACTTAGATATATTAAATTTAGATGAAAATTTTAAAAAAATCTAAAAAAAATTAAAAAGTGCCCCAAACTCGTTTGGGACACGATACTTAGCAACACTATGATAGTACCCCGAAAATCAAAAGTGCCCCCAAAGACAATATATTGGGGCACTTTTCAGTGTTTGAAAAAGGCTTTTTTGTTGTAGTGCCTATCTTTAGTTAATTCTATGATGACGATTTTGTTGTCAAAGTTAAAAGATATATTCACGAAGAAAGAACAACGCAAAGAAGATTGTATTGAAGAACAAGACATGAAAACTTATATCTCGTATCGTGGAAAGACCGTCACCGAAACTTGTCTTGTGTCAAAACCTATACTAGGATCAACAAGTTGTGGCACAAAAGGTTAAACCACCTAAACTTTAAGACCCTCAACAAATTGGCAAAACATTCACTGGGACTGCCAAGTGTAGGATTCCATAAAGATCAAGTGTACAATATGTCAGAGGGGTAAACAGACTAAAGCGTTATTCAAAAGAAAAATTACTCCCTCTACTAATCAAATATTATAGTTGTTGCACATGGACCTCTACTAATCAAATATTCTAGCTCCAATTAGTTAAAACTGTAGAAATACATCCTCATTGTTATTGATGATTATTTTAGATTTATGTGGATTGTATTTTGTATAGCGAAACATTAGAGAAGCAACTGCACTACTAAAGAGACGCAGCACGAGAGAAGCTTATCGACATAATCACCATCGATCCGATCGAGGAACCGAATTTCTAAATGTTGTGATCCGCAAGTATTGTGAGAAGAAAGGAATCAGTCATCAAATATCTGCTGCTCGAACGCCTCAACAAAATAGAGTATTTGAATGAAAGAACAAAACACTAAAAAAAGTAGCAAAGACAATGCTTGCTAGCTCAAAGCTACCTCCTAAGTTCTGGGCTGAAGCAATCAACACAACATATTATACCCAGAACATACCATTTCTCAAAGACATAGGAAAACACCATATGAAATATCGAATAACTAGAAGCTTTCTATATCTTGCTTTTGTACTTTTGATTGTTAAAGTGCAGTTAAAGACGTTTGATAGCAAAGCTGAACAAGGAATCTTCCTTGATATTCCTCAGTTTAAAGAATCCAGTAAAGCTTATTGAGTCTTTGACAAGAAATCATATATTATGGAAGTAACACCTTGTGTTGTATTTGATGAATCTCCTACCGAGTATAAGAATCAAGTCATCATAGAAGCTGCATCGACCTCTCTAAAAACCTCTACTCCCCTCAGCATCACAAACAAATTACTTATTTGGGGACCAGGAGAAGAAGTGGAAAATGATGATGATCATCAAGTCCATGAAAAAGAATCAGCACAGCTGAAAATCCCCCATTGTTCAAAACTAGTAATAAATCAAGGAGGAACAACACCAGTTAAAGATCCTAGTACTGCTACAGTACATGCTACTGACAAGGCAACTCATCAAAAACCTACACCAGCATTAGAAAATCATATGGTTCCACCTCCTACTGATCAGTCATCTACTGATGAACTTATTGCTGATCCAGTTCCAACATCATAAGAAGTTCAAAAATATTGAAGATTGATTGAAAATCACCCCACTGAAAAATACCCGAGGTGATCTTATTGATAAAGTCACAACTCAAAGATTTGTTACTGACTCAGCCAGAGTTGCAGAATAACTTACCAACACATATAATTAGCTTTGTTTACTTCTATTCTCAAGTAAAACGCAAGGGTGTTCTCGAAACTCTCAACGATGTCAGCTGGATAAATTCCATGCAAGAAGAACTGATGAATTCTTAAGAAATATAGTATGGGAGTTAGTGGACATACCAGACAATCATAAGGCGATCAGACTAAAATGGATTTTCAAGAACAAAAAGAATAAAAAATAAAATTGACATCAGAAAGAAAGCAAAGCTAGTGGCTAAAGAATACAACTAAAAAGAAGAATAGGTTAAGATGAGATATTTGCTAAAGCTAGTGGCTAAAGAATACAACTAAAAAGAAAGAATATGTTACGATGAGATATTTGCTCCAATTGCAAGATTTGAAATCATTCGTCTATTCCTAGCTTACGCAACACACAAAGGATTCAAAGTTTATATGTAATTTTACTAGAAAAAATTGATGTTATATGTTGAATTTTAAGGTATTTAAAACTATCGCAAAATTTGTCTACAGAAAATGAAAATAAAACATTTTTGGTTTATTTATTAATATATTATTCAAAAGATAATTGTATTTATCTTAATATTCATATAAAATTTGATAAAAAGTGATGGACGTTTGAGTAGAGAGATTCTATGGTTGGACGTGGCCGTCGCTCGCCTTGGTTTGATTTGTCCAAAATCAATAATAAAACAAAAACAAAATTAATGATGTGGCGGACGTTTATTTTCACCAAATGAAATCCTACATTTTGCAGTCTTACAAATGCTATAAATAGAGCATTCGAGGTCAACTTTTTCATGTGAAAATAATCCTCACAATGATGTCATGAAGAGAAGTTAAAATCTCATCTTAACAAATATTTCCACCGTAACATCGACCTTGACTTGTGTTTCTTTTGGGTTTGTGTGTCCCATCGAATTTGATCTATTTTTTTTAAAAAAATAATTATCTTTTTAAAAGATATAAGTTCAATTTATTTTTTATTCCATTAATCATTTTATAAACTTATTTTAAATAATCATGTCAAAAAAATGAGTCATATTTGACGAAACAGAGGAAATACATAATAAAAACTTTACAAATTCTAAAAGCTCGTTTTACCCATATCATAGTAAAGCAAAACATAT
Source organism: Salvia rosmarinus (assembly GCA_036937905.1). Classification (NCBI taxonomy): domain Eukaryota; kingdom Viridiplantae; phylum Streptophyta; class Magnoliopsida; order Lamiales; family Lamiaceae; genus Salvia; species Salvia rosmarinus. The sequence continues at coordinate 58,227,959 of CM072822.1, read as the reverse complement.
TTACAAATATCACTAATTAACTTGAATAGTGTATATATATACACACATATATATATACTATGTACATTGTCATTAAAAAGTACACGACTGTTATCAAAATATATAAAATAGGAGTTTTAATATTTATCCGACCTCGCATGCAAAATTGCTCAAAGTAATTATGTGGCAACGAACTCTCTATTTAAATCCAAGATTGAATTGGGTAGTTGCACTAAAAGAATTTACCCCACTTATATGTGCCAAAATATCTGACGAATCCAAATCATCTTCTTCTTTCACGATGACCTAAAATGCCATATAGAAAGTTGGACTTAATTTTTATGTTAATGATATACAATTTCGGTAAGAATAAAATTATTGAAAGGATAATAGTCTGTAAATTATTGAATTTTGACAGAATTCTAAATTTACATATCACAAAATAATTAGGTTATTGATGCATAAATGCACAAACTTTGGATCAATTTTGTTTTCCTATGAAATGTAAAATTATCACAAAATATACAAACTTAATGACTTTAGTTATTTTACCACGATTTCAAATTTAAGCCAAATTGAATCTGATTTGACATGTCAAAAATTTATCATAGACAAAACGGTCAGTGATAAAAACGACATCGTAGAGAGAGGATATCGAATGTTTTGATCCCAACTAGAACCAGGCGATGAAACAAACAAGAAGACTTGAATTTTGTAATGAGGGTTTACGCGAAGAATCATAGAAATCAAAAATCTGATTTATTTTTATGAAATGACGATATTTTATATCCTCTCTACGATGTCGCTTATATCGCTAACCGCTTAGTTTATAGTAAATTTTTGAGATGTCAAGTCGATCTAATTTGGCTCGAATTTGAAATCGTGGTAAAAACACTAAAATCATTAAGTTTGTGCATTTTGTGGCAACTTTTAAAGTTCGTGGAAAGCCCAAAATCGGCCTAAAGTTGATGTATTTATGTGTCAATAACTACCTACAAAAATATACTTTTAATTTATTCGATTTTACGATCAAATCGATTTACCCCAAATTAGAAATTAGTTCTCTAATGTAGCATATTTATGTGTAAGCAATTTAAATAAAAATTAATTCTCACATAAAAATTTCGAGTAAAAACCTCTAAAGTTATGAATTCTAAAACCCTAATAATTGGTGATAAACCAATCTCGATAGCAAAATCGAATTAACTAAAAGTATAATGCACAATCTTTTATGATATGAAAAGTCAGAATTTGGGCAATGTTGGATAAATTACAAGGATAGAATTTGTACCTTTCTTTGGTGATCAAGGATAGAATTGGAATAGAGGCCTACATCTTCATCCACATGATCTTCATGGTTGTTGCACATATCTCTTCCAACTTCTCCCAGTTCGTCGTTCTTAGCAAACCTTCCTCTCACCCTCGGCCTCATCGTCTCGCAAGAGTTTTCCGGCAAGCATACTGCATGCACGCATGCATATGTTTACGTTCAAACTAGGATTATCCATTGCATGTTATTGCAAAAATGTAATGAAAAATACAAACAAAAGTGATGACCTTGATTTTCTTGCTAAAGTTCCTTTCGTTCCTTTTCTTCATGTATCTATGAATCTTTCTTTTCCTTTCTTCAACGGAGATTTTGCTCACCTTAAACGTGGGGTCTTCTAAGCTTGAAATCTCCGATGCTAGAGCTGAAGTAGTAGTTGTAGTTTCTCTCCAAGATATAGATGTTGGCTTTCACTACTAAGTCCCTTAATGAATAGGGTGGCGATGGGATATGGCCCAACCACGCAGCCCACCGACAGCCCAAACGAGTGGGCCCGACATTAGTAGCATGCCCACGGTTAAGCCCAAGGCCCAGCCTTCAAACCCTAATCAGCCCCAAACCCTAATCAGCGCCACCTGCACGAAGGCCGGGCGTCCCTGCAGCGGAAAGGCAGTGCCCCATGGACAAGAGGGCAGTCCACACACGTATGCTAAGAGTCCCTACATGGGAGGGATCTGGTTCCTTAGGGGCCCTCATAAATGTATAAATAGGAGTTAGATCAAGGTAGGGGTTAGCAACTTCTTGAATACTAAGAGCTTTTAGCCATACTCACTGTAATCAAAACATAGTGAAAGTATTGAGGAATCACTCCTCCGTGGACGTAGATCTCATTAACGATCGAACCACGTAAAAGCCTTGGTGTTCTTTACTGCTTTATATAAATCTCGCATATCTACATATCTTAGATTTATCATTGGCGCCGTCTGTGGGAAACTACGAACAAAAAAGCTTCGTTTCTCTACAAAACTTAATGGCAAGAACACGTACGACCGCCGTCGATGCTGGCAACAACCGCGCTGAAGACAACCAGGTGGTCACTCAGCGCCACGGGAAGGAGATCGCAGACGCCACAAGAAGCCACCCACCTGAGGGCTACATGGAAAACGTTCCCATACACCCTCAGGACCGCCTCCCCAAGGAAGGGGATGCCGACCAACGAGACGTAACAGACAGCTCGATCGTCCCACGAGGCCCTTGGCCGAGCGTGACCAATTCCTCAACGCCACCTGGCCAATTCCAAAGCTTCTCAACCAGAGGACAAAGGAGGGCCTCAAGAGCCCCGAGGCTGGCTACCGCAGTACTCGAGGTCGTTCCCCCCTCCGAAACAGCCAGCGTTCACCTCGGCGTGATAGCCGAGAACGTGCACAGCACCCCTACGTCCGAAGCCGATCACCGCGGCCGAGCCGCCACCACCATTCGCCCCCGCGCCATTCGCGGACCCGCCTCCACCTCGCCATGCCGACCGAGAGCCGAGCAAAACAGAGAGAAGAAAGACGGAGCGTAACTCCTCCCGGAGGCGATAGACGCCAGTTATCGGTCTCCCCCCTCCAAGGAGAGATGGCAATGATCTCGGGGTTCGACCGAGCGGAAGAATCATCTCCTTTCTCCGAGAGATTCTCGACACGCCATTGCCCCAGTGGTATAGGGCACCCAACATCGCCGCCACGATGGCCTCGGGACCCTCCGACTTCCTTTTCGCCACACCATCAATAACATGGCGAATCAAGGAATGGAAGATTTCCATATGTGCAAGATCTTCCCGAGGTGCCGATCTCCAACGCCCGACGCCGGTTCACCTCGCCCACCAAAATAGTATACACCGCCTGTGATCTCATGGATCGCTTTAAGTGGCGTTCTATCGTAAAATGCCACCCAAAGCAGCCTCTTCGTCCGACTCACAATCCGCCAAGGGCGGACGAGACGATGTCGAACTTCCGCTTCGAGGTTCATCAAGGAGTCTCAAAATCGATGAGAGCAACGATCTCTATATCATCAACGCTGTTCAAGAACGGATCCGACCCGACAAACCGAACAAGGAGATCACCCGTGAGAAGCCGGAGACGGCTAGTCACATTTGGAACTGGTAGACAACTTCGTTAAAGGAGACGAATCGGACCGAAGAAGAGGAGACCTAGGACGAGCAATGAACTGAAGAAAGAAAGCGGATGACCGAGGCCGAGGCGCCTGAACGCCAAGTGCCTCGAGAGAATCGTGAAGTGGCCTCGGAGTCAGCTCGGACCTCGGCCGATCCCCGGCAAAGAAAGCACCTCATCTGCTCAAATCGAGCGGAGATATTCGAGCTCCACCGAGCTCTTCCCAAGCCCCTCATATGAAAGGAAGATCCAAGAAGAGGTCGGCGGAGGAATATTGTGACTATTACAGGGGTATGGTCACGATATCGAGGATTGCGAAACCCAGGCTTGCAGATTGACGAGCTCTATCAAGGAAGGGCCCTCAAGAAATACCTCGGCCGAGTTCGGCCAAGGAAACAAAAGCAGAGGGAAGAACAACGGTGGCAACAACTGCGGGCCGACCTTGACGGCGACCCAGCCCGAAGATGACGAGGACGAAGGTCCCAACGCTATGGAGCAGGTCTATGCCATTACCGGGCTCCCTGTAGGAACGACGAGGTCGTCGTTAAAAAATAAAGCTCGGAGACCGGCCCCCGAGGAGCCAAAGAACAAGCAACTCCGGGCGGGTGAGGACATCGTGTTCTCCAAAGATGACCCGGTGCCCAGAATCATGCCCCACCAAGACGCCATCACGATACAAGCCGTGGTGGGCAACAAGAACGTCCACCGGGTCTACATTGACATCGGTGCCTCCGTTAGTATTATCTTCCAGAGCTGTCTGGATAAACTCGAGGTCGGAGGGATTCAAATCCACCCCGCACCATCCCAACTGCGGAGCTTCACTCAGGAGGCGGTTCAACCCGAGGGCGTCATTACCCTTCCGGTTACCGTAGGACGAGCTCCCAGGTCGGTCACCAAGGCCATTCAATTTTTCCTCGTCCGAGCTCCTTCCCCATACAACATCATCCGGGGAGATCGCTCTATGCCACCAGGCCGCCCGCCGGTGTACCACCTCACCGTCAAGATACCCACCCCTGGGAGTGCTTTAGCATCCAGGGGTGACCAAACGGCGGCTAAAGAGTGCCTACGAGTCTCAACCCAAGATGTAGCCCCGCCCTGCATAGCAATTCAGAATCCTCGAAGTCGCCACCTCGGGACGACTCGATCGAAGACCTCCAAATATACGATGACGACCCTCCAAAGTTGTCAAGGTCGCCCGTGGCCCAACCGATATTCGGCGGTGTCATGCGCCACGAGGGAATACAGGACGTGTTCGCGTGGTCCTCACTCGACATGACCGAGTGTCACCCGAGCTCATAACTCATCGCCTCAACATTGACCCGGCTACAAAACGCCGGCGAGAAGAAGAGAGTGTTTGCGCAGCGCAACCAGTCATAAGAGACGAAGTGACTCAACCCGTATGCCAAGATCTTGTTCGAAGTCAGCACCGACCGGATGGCTAATCCGATCGTGGTTCGAAAGCCGTGAGGGATGGCGCATGTGTGTCGACTACACCGACCTCAACAAACACCGCCGAAAGATTGCTACCCTCCCGACATCGACAAGAAGGTGGAAGCTTGGTAGGCCATGAGACCTTCAACTTCCTAGATCTATACAAAGGGTACCACCAAGTCCTAATGAGCCCTGAGGATGCCCCAAAGACAAGATTCATCACCGACTGTGTCTTTGCATACCGAAGATGCCTTCGCCTGAAAACGCCGGGCTACCTATCAAAGAATGGTGGACGCCATATTCAAAGATCACATTGGGCGATCGTCGAGGTCACGCCGACGACATCGTGGTCAAGAGTCAAAAACGGAGAACTGCGCGATGACCTCGTAACTATCCTTCGCCTCCTCGGTCGGTCAACTCAAGCTCAACCCCCAAGTGTACATTCATGGTGAGGACGGAAAATTCACGGGATGCTGGGTTTCTCAAGAAGGCTCAAGGCAAATCCCACTAAGGTGAAAAACAAGCTTGACATGCAAGTGCGAAAGACCATCCGGAGATTCACAAACTCATCGGGTGTCTAGCCGCCTCACAGATTCTTATCTCGGCCGCCGAGAAGCTTTCCTTCTTCAAGATCTTGAGGAGAGCTCCGACTTCGCTGGCGGGAAGAACACCATGCCGCCTTCACACACCGAAAGAGTACTCGCCGACCTGCCGACTCGTCCGCCCGAAAGAAGGTGAACCCTTTCCTTATATCCGCCGCCTCGGATGAGGCTATCAGTTGGCATCGATACGAGATGAAGCGGACGACAACTCCCATCTACTTTATCAGGGCCTCAAAGGGCGGAGACGAGGTACACCACCTCGAAAAGGTAGCACTGCCCTAGTGAACGCTTAGCGCCCGACCCTACTTCCAAGCCTATTCGCCTGTGCATCGACCGACTTACCCTTGAGACAAGTCACATCAAAGCCGAGTCATCCGGACGTAGCCAAGTGGGCACCGGAGCTCGTGAGCAAGACATTTCAGACTCTCCTGTGCCGGCCATAAAAGGCAAGCCCTCACCGACTTCCCTGGTGGAGGCCCAATTGACCGAGGTCGGCTCACCAACGAGGTCGCCCCAACGCCCGCCCCCCCACAATGGAGGAACTGCCCTCGCACCGCCGATGACCGCCGCGGATGTACGTGGGCGGAGCTTCATGCAAGACGGGCAATGGAGCGAGCATCCTCCTCCCGGCCCGCACAAACAAATGCGAAGTGACCTACGCCCTCCGGTTTACCTTCCCGACCACAAACAACGAGGTGGAGTACGAAGCGCTGATCTCCGGACTCCGCCTCGCAAAGGAATTGAAAGTGGACAAGATCCAGATCTTCGGAGATTCCCAGGTCGTGGTAAACCAGGTCCTAGGCAGATACGAGGCCAAGGAGGATCGAATGAAGCAATACCTTGAGAAGGCAAATGAGATGCTGATCTCATTCAGGTACTTCAGTGTTCATCGAATCCCACGAGGGAAAACAATGAGCCGACGTCCCGCAAGTTAGCCGTCATCAACAAGTCCACCGGTGGAGGAGGTTCATTCCAGAGCATCACGAGTCCCACATCGGCTTCATCACCGAGATAGAACCGAACCGGATGTCTCCCATAAAGGCCTACTCGAAGATGGCACACTGCCTCAAGATCGGCTCGAAGCCAAAAGATGATGGCAAAATCCCAAAAGTACCTCGTACATTTAGGCGCTTCTCTACGGAAGTCCTACCTTCAACCCTCCCGAGATGCCTCGGGCGGAAGAACCCGACTACGTGCTCAATGAGATTCACCGGGTCTTGTGGAAGCCACATCGGTCGCGAGCTCTCTCAAAGAAGATCTTTGAGGTCGGATATTATCGCCCACCTCCCAAGATTCGCCGAGCTCGTCAAAAATGTCCGGTGCCACTACACTCCACGCCAAAAGCTACCCGCATCGATCGAAAGTACCGCGAGCCCGTGGCCTTTCATGCGGTGGGGATCGATATCGCCGTCTGCTTTGACCGAGCACCAGTCGCCTTCAATACTTAGTCGTGGCTGAGATTACTTCACAAACGGGTCGAGGCCGAGCCGCATTCGAGCCTCACGGCGTGAAGATTCGGACTTCGTGTGGAAGAACATAGTCCGCCGCTTTAGCATACCGCACATTCTCGATCTCGGACAACGGCACCAAGTTCGCCGATAAAAATTTCAAGGAATGGTGTGAAGAGCTCCGGATCGAGCAACGTTTCACCTCGCCGCACACCCAGCAGCGAATGGTCGACCGAGGTGACGAACCGCACGATCGCATGAGGATTAAAGAAGAGGCTAGACCGAGCTAAGGGTGATTGGGCTGAAAATCTCCCCGTGTCCTCTCGTCCTACGCGACACCTCGGACTTCGCACGGAGAAACCCCTTCGTTTGGTCTACGGATCGAGGCCGCCATACCGGCCGAGATCGGCGCACAAGCCTCGCACTCTTCACTCGACCGCACGGGAACGAGGAAGACACGAGTGCCAACCTTGATGCTCTCGAGGAGAACGCGAGCTCGCCTTCATAAACGGCCAAGTACAAGCGGCCAGTCGCACGATACTACAACATAAGTGGTCAAAGCCTCCGTGACTCCAAGTAGGCGACCTCGCCCTACAAAATAATGAAGCCGAGAGCTGGCGCCTTAACAAGCTGGATCCGACACGGGAAGGCCCATACCGCGCTCACGAGGACCTCGGCAAAGGGCTTACAAGCTAGCTCACCTATCCGTGCACTCATCCCCGAACTCGGCATATCACTCATTTAGGAGGTACTTTACATAGCTTCGATTTCAGATCGGCATCATGTTAGTCCTTTATTGTTTTGCCAAAATACGATGTTGATTACATATTCAATAAAACATTTATTTTTCTAATGAATATTTCACTGCCTCATATCTATGTGAACATCCATTGGATACACCACAATTATCCTTCCTGAAGGGACGCCCACGAAGATGAAAACCCACTAAGTAGGGTACTCACTAAGCGCGCCCGCACTCACGTGATTACTCATTAAATTGAACGCCTAAGTGCAAGGCATACATGCAACTCATTAAATTGAACGCTCACATGCAATCACATGATCACTCATTAAGTTGAAGTATCTACATGCAAAAGACATCCAGATCGGATCTCGCCAAATTATGCCCTTTATTTGGGAAGATATACATCAGATACGCCTAAATACATTTACGACCAAAACGAAGTCCTAAGCTATGTTTGTACCTCTCAAGGGGAAAATATACACTTGAACAGTCTAAATACATTTACGACTACACACAAAGTCCTAAGCTATATACAAACTCATTCGGCTTCCGAGCTCGCCTCGGCGGACTCATGGAAGTCGCACTGCCTGAACAAAATCTCCGAGTCGGCGATGAATACCCGGAACGAACTCGGTGCCCTCCACCCAATCAATGAGGTCGGCACCACCCCGCCTGTTCCGGTGCACTCGAGCCAGCACGACGGGTTCCACCGAGGTCACACTCGGCCCTCGAGCCCCGACGGGCCAGATTACGCCCGCCCGACCGCCGCCTCCACGCCAACCTGATGTCCTGGGGTGCCTCCGACCTGCCGAGGACCGCCCTCTAAATGCTCCCCTCTCACTGGACCCATCGACGGAGCACTTGGGCGTGATCAGTAGAGCCACCCTCCTCTTGGGTTCTTCTATTATTGGACGGTGGAGCCCGTCAGCCAGGCTCGGGGCGGGGCATCGTCGTTCCGAACGACCTCATACATCCGCATGTACTTCATGATGGAGTCGAGATGCCTTTAAACTTTTGCTATTAGGCCCCTCCTCATCCCTCAAAGACCATGCCCTGCCAAGAAGCTCGAACTCGATCGTCGGCTTCGATATGGTAGTTCCACCAGATCGGTGGATTACCTTCTCATACTGCATGCTCTTCCGAGATCCGAGCTAGCTCTCCGTCGTCACCGAGCCTCCTCGCATTGTATCGGCCGTCCTTGGATCACATCGCGGATAAATCCCGCCTGGACTTCTAGTTGTATGATTCTTAGCTTTAGCGCCTCGTTCTCGGCTGGAGGAGGGCCACTTCTTGATCGGCCTCCAGATATTCTTCTTCGGTCGACGGATGATGCCGGTGACATCCATACTCGTCAAAACTTGAGTCATTTCCGACGATCGACTCTCCAAAATAGCACCTCTTCGTCCTTCTCACCAAGGCACCTCGGACCTCTTTCTACCGTCAAGAATTCATGATCAAGTCCAAGGTATTGAGATGCGGAATGCTATAAATAAAGAGACAACACACATTTCGTAAAGTGAAAAATTTTATTACTCATAAAAGTTGGAATGTTTACAAGGTGAGGTCCTATCGACCCCGCAAATTAGCCTATTACATTAGGTCCACCGACTCGGGCCCCATGCCGGCTCGCTCATGGCCTCCACTTGCACTAACTGCTGCTGTGGCGCAAGACCCCCTCGGAAGCTCCGAGCTCGGCTCCTCCCCGCCGCCTCCTCCTCCTCCGCTCGGCGCAAGACTCGGCAAGCAAGCTCCTGAGCTCGTGATCTTCATCCTCCTCAGACTTGGGCAACGGCTGCCGTCCGAAGGGAGGAGAGCTGGACGCCGAGCCTCCGAAGGGAAAGACCCACCGGCAATCACTCGGGCATAGTTCTTGTTCATCGCCCTGGGTGGCGACGACCCTGACCATGTTTCACTTTGTCGAAATCGGACATCGGCCGCCAACCCTCCGTGGTGGTCCGACACCACCTTAGTCCGGCACGGCGTGGTCGGAGATAAAGGAGGAGAAGGTCTCCGATTCGATGAGTTTTTGGTGAAGGCCCCAACATCGACCCTCGACCTCCAGCAAGTGCACCTCCTCGGCCATCGCCTCTTCACCTCGGCCGCCTCTCGCGACTCGATCTCGGCCCGAGCCATCTCCAAGGCCCATGCCTTCTCGAGGTGGTCTCGGCCTCGCGGCCTTCTTTGCGGCCTCGGCGCGCCCTCTGGCCGACGTCGGCCTCGCAGCGGCGCGGCCTCGGCAGTGATCCTTGTGGTCTCGGCAGCAGCCCGCTCCCTCTCCGATGCCTCATACCGAGAGGCGCCCTCGGCAATGTACCCCGCAATGCGGTGCAGCTCCCCCATCACCGAATTGACATCCTGAAATTCAACATGGTCAGGAATGTATCACGAAGGAAGCGCCAAGAAATATAGAAGAGACCTATACCTTGGGAAGGATATGGGGAGCCGAAAGTCGGCGCCTGCATTTCAGATTCTCAGGCACGAGTGTCCGCCTACCAGGTGCCGTCACCAACAAGTTAAAGTCGCCCACCACCTGGCGCCTTGCCCGCCTCCACTGGCGCTGACCGCCTCGGCCGCCCGCGCTTCTTCCGCGAGCCGGCGACTTCCGGTCGCCTCGGCCGATCCACCGCTTCTTCGGGAATCGAGCTTCCTGCAAAACAAGATAACGAGTTGATGAGCGCAAGAATAAGGAAGTATACAAAAATAAGGATAGTGGGGGTGCCCTCACCCCGATCCGACCCAGGCCCAGGAGCCTCGGACCTATAAACGTTGAGCCCGGCGTTGTTCAGGTCATCCTCGGCGAAATCAATGGAGATTATCTCACCGAGGTCGTTCAGCATCTTCTCCATGGGGCCCAGGGGCTTGATTTTAACGTCCTTCATCGTACCGAGGCCCCACTCATACCTCGGATGCCCCTCAGCCCGCAGGAAGAAGTACCTACTCTTCCAATGGGACACCTTCGAGGGAGCCGCTATCTTAAGCTTCTGCCGAGGAGACAGGTAGTACACCCCTCCTATGGCCTTGACGCTAAAAAAGCGCATCAACACCGAAGGACAACTCTTCCCCAACGCCATAGCAGACCCCCAGCCCCACCACCGACCTAATGGAATTCGAGGTCGGTTGACATATGGGGATCCGAAAGTATTCTTGAAAGCTAAGGAAAATTGGGGCCAAAGGAAACCCAAGGCCAACTATCAAGCTATCTACATACATGGTAATAAATCCTCCGAGGCCATCGCCTATCATTCGGTCGCGGCAGCACCACCATGCCTCCCAGAATACGGTATTCTTCGTTATCTCAAAAGCTCCTCCAAATCAACTTCGACCGCCACGCCAACCCTAAGTCCATCCCATACCGATGATACCAAGGGACCCTAGCACTAAGTCCTATGGACCTACCCAGCGGTTATAGCACATATAGTCCTTTATATCAAGGGTACACGGCCGTAAACCGAGGCGTAACTGAATTTTCAGAACGAGAAGGAAGATGAAGAATACATACTTACTTTTCGATGAGATGTTTGGCTCCTTCAACAAGTTCAGAAAAGGTGGGAAGATTTTCGAAAAGTATAATCTCTGATGCAAAGTGTGGAAGAAGAAAGTGAACAGTTGCCTTATTTGGGCCTATTTATGGGGAAAGTGGCGCCTAAAACGGCCGTTTCAACTTCCACACGTGCCTACCCGCGATTGGACGTGGAGTTCACGCGCGCACGTGGTTCGAGCACCCAACTACCGCCTGGCGCGTATGACGTACTCTACGGTAAGACGGACCGACCGCCAGTCTGATCGTGTGATGATTACGTTGACCTCATACGGCTCGGACCTCGGACCTCGTCCGCTTCCACATCCAAGATGGTGGCGCCTCAGATCGGACCTCGGCGTCCTGCCAACGGACATCGACCCATGCAAGAACATCCCCATCCAGCTCAAACCTCAGCGTCCTCCAGAAGTCGGCGCCGCTAAGGCCACACCTCGGCATCCCCCAGGAGGGCGGTTCCACTCAGGATGGACCTCGGTATCATCCCGCATGATATCTCTATCCAGGTCTGCCCCGTGTCGGACCTCGGCATCCTCCGTAGAGCGGTGCCGCCTCAGATCGGACCTCGGTGTAACACACAGTGGTCCCTATCCAGTCGGACTTTGACTTCCTTCGCAGACATCTTTGTCAAACGACCGCGACTCCAAATGTCCCCAACAAGCGGCGCATGCCCGTAACCAAGCCATCTACCTCGCCTCGAATCCAAGCGAACCGATCAAATCCTCGACACCAAAGAGATCGAAAAACCTTCGAGAACAAGATCAACAAGCAACATCCTACCTCAACGCGCATTCTTCACTTCACCTCTGCATGGCGTTCGCCGACTATTGGGGGGCTATGATGGGATATGGCCCAACCACGCAGGCCCACTGACAGGCCCAAACGAGCTGGGCCTGACATTAGTAGCGGCCCACGCGGTTAAGCCCAAGGCCCAGCCTTCAAACCCTAATCAGCCCCCAAACCCTAATCAGGCGCCACCTTGCACAGAAGGCCAGGCGTCCCTACAGGCGGAAGGCTAACAGGCCCTATGGACAAGAGGAACAGTCCCTACACACAGAAGGCTAAGAGTCCCTACATGGGAGGGATCAGTTCCCGCCTTAGGGGCCCTCATATATGTATAAATAGGAGTTAGATCGAAGGTAGAGGGGTTAGCAACTTCTTGAATACTAAGAGCTTTTAGCCATACTTACTGTAATCAAAACATAATGAAAGTATTGAGGAATCACTCCTCCGTGGACGTAGATCTCATTAACGATCGAACCACGTAAAAGTCTTGGTGTTCTTTACTGCTTTATATAAATCTCGCATATCTACATATCTTAGATTTATCAGTAACAAAAATAACGTACAAGTGATTAAACGAGATTAAAACAAACTGGGGCTAAGACAACATGGGCCTTTTGCAAATTCAAAAACATTAGGCTTTTTATTAATGGTTTAAAAGATATAAATATTTTATGAACCCTTAAATCTAAGCAAGATTGAATCCAAACTACTTTAAATTTGGGCGATCCCAACACAAATATTGCAAAATTGATATTTATATATAGGAATTGTTCTTTTCCATTTCAAATTTACAAATTATATAAAAATCAGTTTGATTTATTCTTTTCCCTTTCACCTCTAAGAGATGAATAAAATTAATAAATTCAGAATTTGATCATTCTGATAGTAATTTATTATATATAAGAGAAGAAGTTGAAAAAGAAAATGAAAAATACGAAAGTAGATTATACGTCAGTAATACTCACAAATGATATGTTGCACATCACTCCTCTATTTACATATTTTATATATATATAGGGGTGGATCAAATGAGAACCATAAGTATTTTGAGAAATGAGAATTAATCCTAAGCGTAGATCTAGGTGTATCATACAATTTAGATTTAATGTTATTTTAGAATATTTTTTTACAGATTTTATCAATAAGGTTATTATTGTATTTTTGCTTTTTAGTGTAACTAATTTATGCCTTAAATTGGGGGATTCTTATAATTATTTATGGTAGGTGATTAACTATAAATATTTATTATCTTCATCTTGTTCAAATTTTATGGTCTTTATGAAAGCATATTACATATTTTCGTGTATTGAAATGTTCAACTTGCATAATAAATTTTTCATGAGAATTTCATAAATTTTCGTTTTTCATTTAATTCGATTTATGTATTTATTAAATAACCTTATGCACAACTTAATTGTTTGAGCATGAAGTCAACCTACATATTTTGAAAATATGTTTACGTAATTAACATAATGATTCACGCACACAACGGTCACTACCGCATCTATATTGTATTATAACTCCTAATATAGTAAACATTGTTTTATGCATTATTCTATGATCGTTGTGCAATGTTCACGAATATGCTAAGATGATAATATTCATCCACATAATGGATGATGTGCGAGTATGTCTTGTGTTCAATGCACAACTATTATCTAGTTATGCATATTAGTTTAATCACAAAAATAATCATAATTGTATATCATTATTTTTTCACCCACTAATTGTGGGATTTCGATGCGAAATTTGTATTTGTGATCTTTATTTTAAGGTAAAAAATTTATTTTTATATTAATTATTATTCAAATAAGGATTCTCAATTATGTAATTTTGATTTTTAGTTATTGGTTTATTTCGCATAAAAATATACAAACCTATGCACAACCATAAATATCGTATGTACAATTATTAATTTCAGAGAGAGAATGTGAATTAGCGAAAAATCGAGGATTGCACGAAAAATTAGGACTGTACGAATCTTTATATTGACCTTTATACCCCTAACATGTTTTAAATCATAAAAATAGTATAGAAAATAGTCAAACTTGTTTTAAAGCATGAATTAAATATGGTCCATTAGATTAGATGAAATCAATGGTGATGATAAGTTCTTATTTCTTATCTTAGAGGGAGTTCTCCCTATAACCAACCCCTATATATATATATATATATATATATATATATATATATATATAGAGTGAAATAGGGATGTCAATGGGTGAGTTTTACTCTGATCGATTCGGAATTGCTCATAGCTCATTAAATTTTAAAGCAACGATTTCGGTTCTGGCTTCGATTCCAGACTCACTTTAGATCCGAACCGTTTAGACCCATAGTATATTGGTCCGGTCCGGTTCTGGTTCTGTATCTAGAACCATAATCGATATTTATTTATTAATTTTGGTCCGAGTAAAACCCGTCTATTGACAAGCCTAAACTTAAGTAGGCTTGTCAATGAGTCGGTTTTACCTATACCGATTCGGAATTACTCATATCCCGTTAAATTATAAAGCAACGGTTTTGGTTCCGCTTTGGTTACGCTCAGGTTACGGTTCTGACCCATCTCAAATCCGCACCGCTTTAGATCCATAGTTGATGGTCCGAGTGCGGTCCGTTATTTAATGGATCGGCCCAAAACCGTAATCGATACTTATTTATTGATTTCGGTCCGAATAAAATCCACCGATTGACATCCCTATAGTGAAATACCTGAAGGTCAGTAGAGCAATTGAAAACTCGTTGCATATTATCAGGGATGAAAAATGCAGTATTATCTCCTTGAAATTCCAAATCTTGAGAAGGCAACATCCCTAGAAAAGGCCCAGAGCTTTGAGTAGACGAGAATGGAACCGTAGGTGGCGGCAAACACGGCACCATGATGGAATCGATGGAAGAACAAGGCGGCTGAGACGACTTCAGCCGTATGAAAGAAGACAGACATTCCTCCTCATAAGGCGGCGGCACCACCGGCAACCACCACTCGGCACCACTGTGTTGCAGCGACGAAGATCCATTCGGCTTCATGTCTTCCAACCGGAGCTGGTTGTTTAAGGAAGAGATGTCGAAGGCTTCCTGGTTAGTGTCGTCGTTGTTGTTGTTGATATATTGATGATGTGAAAAGGATGGAGACGTGGTGAAATCTATGGCTGCTGAAATGTCATTGTCTATGTGATTCTCGTCGAAGATTATCAGCATGGTGCTGTTTCTGGGCATGGCAGCGCCGCCGGTGTCTGCGTTCGGCGGCGCCTCCAATTCGTTGTCTATGTTAGTAGTGGTGAAGTGATTAATATCGCCGGTAATGTTAGATAGTTGTATTTGATAGGAAGAGTGTTTTTCATAGCTGCAATTGGAGCTTGACCCAACTTCCGAATTTTGGACTGTCTCTGGGAATAATTCAGACTCACTGAATTCCAATAAATGGCTTCCGATGGGGCTGCTGATTTCATCCTGCTAAAAAAATTACAAAACAAATCATAACATTTTGTGTGTGGCTGAACTAACAAGAAATTTTGACGTGAGGAGGGAATTATGAATAAATTAAGTTCATGGATTTTTGTATAATTTACTATTGATATAAAAGTTATATATATATATATATATATAGATGAGAGTTAACATGAGAACCATTTTTTTAGAATATGAGAACTAAAAAATGATAAATTTGTTGTGAAAGTTGATGAATCCATTTGGAAAGTTACTCAATCCAAAAAATAAAATTTTCGTCCCTCATGGAATCTGAATCCGGGTGAAAAATATCGAGTTTTTAAATTCAGTAACTTTTCCAACGGATACATCAACTTTCATAACAAATTAATTTTGTTCATAGCGAAATTTTGTGGTTCTTGGTTCTACGTTAAAATTGTTCTTGTTTGAATCTTTCTCTATCTCTCTCTCTCTCTCTCTCTATATATATATATATATATATATATATATATATATGAGATGGATCATGTAGGAATGCAAATATTGGTAAGAAATAAGAAAGTTACATTGAACGTATAAGTTATTGTACTAAATGTATAAATTTGTTGCATCAAATTCAACATATAAAGTGTAGCATTAAACATAGAGTGTTTAATCAATTTGATGCAATAATTTATACATTTACTATAACAACTTTATATGTTCAAGCGCTTTTCTTATATCTTACCAATATTCTGATTTCTATTTGAACCACCTAATATATATATATATATATATATATATATATATATAAAGAAGTATCACAATAATATTACAAGTTATTCTAGTAGTGACATAATTTTTAAATTATTGTAAGACTTGTAAATATCACTAAATATATAATATTTTGACATCTTGTAGGTGGATAATTATGTGGTCACAAAAATAAAAACATTTCACATAATTTAGGGACGTTTGAGGTGTAACTAATTTTGTGACATAAATGTTTAGGTAACAAAATTTATTTAGATTTTATATGTAACAAAAGTATATATATATATATATATATATACATGTGTGGTGTAGCAAATCTTTGTTATTCTAAAGATGTAACAAATTATGTGATACAGCTCTTAGTATATACGTCACTAAAATTATATCACTACTAAATATTTTTATTGTAGTGTAAGAATTATTTATATAGAAATAAATAATATTGTATATAATAATAAGCAATGTTCATAGGATCTTTTAGGAGAAATGGGTCCTACATCAACCCATCCCTATGAATACGTAAATAAAAACATGAAAAGTTAATAAAAATGTCATGAAATGCCTTTTAGAAAAATGCATGCACGATCACAAATATTTAAGAGTCAAGGTAATTACAATGGAGAGTTGTTGATCTTGTGGATGAACCATCTCCTGCAACATTATTCTCTCCCAAAATCAAATTTAGAATAATAACAAACTAAAAATACAAAAGAATGAGGGATTGGATCGACACGCCATAAATGAATACATGCTTACAGCATTTTTCTGGTGGCCACTTTTGATTTACTCACAGATTGGAAATAAACGTCAAAACAATGGGAGCAAAAACTTCAAAACTTTGTTATTTTTTGGTTTGGTATTATGATAGAGATTAAGAAATGATGAGAGAGAAAGAAAGAAGCAGGGTGGAATTTACGAAATTAAAATGCGAGGAGGGGTATGTTTCTTTCATTAAAAGGTGAAACAATTAGTTGGTTATATAGCTCGGAGGGACAACCGTACAATGGAGTTAAACCGAAATTGTAGGTCGCCCACACATTTTTATTTTCACTTTTTTTAGATAAACCTTTTTTCATAAAAAGATGTAAACTAAATATACTCATGCAATTTTTGAATCAAATTTATATCTATTTTTATATAATATATAATAATGATTAGGAATGACTATAGTTGGAAATTAAGATCCAAATCTCCCATCCATTTGTACATTTCCTAGTCAGGAATTTATATTTATTCAATCTAATGATATATATATGAAATGGACAACGTAGGAATAAAAATATTAGTAAAAAATAAGAATAAATTGTAGGCCTTGATATGTTAGATTGATGGACCATATTAGATCTATATGTACTGTGATTAATAACTATTTACGCAATGATTCTAAATCGCAGGAGAAATAATAGGGCATATTAGTAATTTAATTTTTATGTGTATCAGATAGTTCCTAATTTTATGGGATTTAGTATCATCTTTTCGGCATTACTTAATTCGTAGCACACACTTACTCATATGTAGCACATATTAAACACATTTGTTGCATAAATATTTGAAGTGTTTATTTCACCGTTGTTGTATTTTAGTAGTTAATCATCGCTTGTTGATGGGCCCCTCAAGTTCGTTCTAGTATATGGGGGAGGGATACGCGATTAGATAAATTTAAAACTTTTAAGTTCACAATACTTGATTGGCTATTGACTATAGTCGGAGATGGCTGCAATTCGATGCAAGACGCGTGTCGATATTCTTTGGACAATTCGGTTAAAGAGAGTCTTATAAGAGTGATATCGCTTAGCAAACCCATCGACTACGTAGGCGGTGATCGGTTGGATTGATTCTTGATGTGCTTATGAATGTGATGATTAGTGTATTTGCCTTACTAAATTCATAAACTAACTTAAAACACTTAGTGAATATTTGCTTAGTCGATTTTAGTTTGTCTCTCCATTATCAACCGATACTTGATAGATTGTTTTAAATGATGATGTTTGCTTGAGTGCGGGTGATGTAGTTGATAATATGCAATTGAAAATACGACATTGAATGTAAAGAAGCGTAAGTAAAGAACACTTTGATAAGAAATATGAATTTACTCGTGCTCTTGATGATCTATCTTGGATATTTAATTCACCATACATTGATTATATTTCTAACATGTTCTATATAATTAATTGCAACACATAGGGGTTTTCTCGTGTTTACCTATAAATTTACGGCACATCGATGGTAGACTCAACTTTGATCTTCTAGATTCACTACTCAAAAAACAAGTATAGACTACGCGTTTTATGTGTGGTGTATGTGCGTCAGTGGTGTAGAAAACTAGGCGCGCGTACACTGCGGCTTTTTAGCGTAGTCTATGCCCACTATAGACTACGCTTTTCGACATAGACTACGCCACAGCGTGGTTTATACCCACAGACTACAAAAAGGCGGCATACACTCGCTTTTTACGCGTAGTCTATACCATTATGACTCACGCTTTTATCACATAGACTACTGCTTTTACGGCGTAGTACATACCACTGCACTCACACAAAGTTCGCACATACACTACGCTTTTTATGCGTAGTCTATACCCACTATAGACTACGCCGCACATAGACTACGCCACGCCGTAGTCTACCTACAGAACTCACACAATAGTTCGCTCATACACACGCTTTTATGCGTGGTCTATACCCACTATAGACTACGCTTTTTCACATAGACCACGGCTTTACGCGTAGTCTATACCACGAACTACACAATAGTTCGCTCATACACTACGCTGCATTGTATTAACTATAGTTTTGAGTTTATTTACTACGGTTTAATGCCAAATTTACTACGCTTTTCTATTACAACAGTAGTCGATTTAATAACAACTACGATTTTCGATTTCAACCGTAGTTAATTTCTTTATTTAAACTGTACAATTAATAGCACAAGCAAATGAGATTAAAATATACTTGCGACTACGTTCAAAATCACTATTCAAAATATACAACATTTTCATTACACTACAAAATCACTATACAAAATATACAATACGTTTTCATTACTGTTCTACGGAATCACTATACAAAAATACTATGCACATCACATAACAAAACAATAAGACCGTATCCCATATCACAAGACAAAATAATTGAAAGATCGATAACTTACAACTAAAACATCACAAGACTATTGCCTTCAACTCTGCTTCGTTCTCTTGAATCTGATCAGTTTTTCCTGCAAGTTTTTCATGATTCAAAGTTTAATATCACTAGATAAACATGATTTAGAAAATATAGTAGCATTGAGGCTGCATATTGCCTTCAACTCGCTTGCCGTTCTCTTGAATCGATCGGATAGATTGTGAACAAGATGCATTTGGACATCTTGTTCAACCAATCCATTTATGTCTTTGAAAGTCAAGCGCAAAAGTAAAAAGTTAAATGGCCATCAACTCGCCGCTCAAATAGTGCGAGAATCAAGAAAACTAGACAAACATATACCGGCGGTCCAATATGATGTTCTCACTCTAGATTGACCCAGTGGTCTAAAATGGTATTACGGATAGTTGGCGTGCAATCTTGAAAGATCCAACTTTACTTAGTTGTATAAAGTTCTTTTGACAATACAAATTCTGAGTTTATTTTAGAGCAAAGTTTATGCGATATTATCTTTGTTGGTTATTAAAATGATGATTCCGCCTGTTATTTTTGCTTTTATCTTGGTGGTGGAATCGGGAAAAGATAATTGGGACTAATCGAGTCTATTATATTTATTTTTAGTGTTACTTATTTGATAAGTTGCACATGAAAAATATGATAAGTTACACGTGAAAACTACTAAAATTAGAGCGAATGCATAATTTTTGTGTTATTCCTATACAAAATATAATTTCTCTTATACATGCGAGAAAGAATATGAATCATCGCACAAAAATTACTACAAATTCAATTGAATTGCTACATTTTAAAATTCACCATTAAATATATAGCAATATTTTCATATTTTTCGATTGTCAAGTTAAAACACAAATTTAAAGTATAAAAATTAAGGATTCGTATTTATGACAAAAGTTTTCAAAACACAAAATCTACTTTCAAAAGCCTTATCATAGTAAAGTTGTGCCTATAAACCAATAAAACATTATCATATTTAGAAAATGAAATCTTCGAACCAAACCTATTCTTTGGAGCTCAACAATCTCCTTACGAGCAGCTGCATAGTCACGCCCCTGCCTCTTTAACTTAGCACGAAAGAGAAATTGGGTGGGAAAAAGACATAAAACGATTATCTCACGAGCCAGTGTTCGACTTAAAACATTTCAAAGCGAACATGGGACAAACATTGAGCTCTGAATGGTGATCTCCAAAGCGAGAATGTCACGATAGTGTCTGCTGCGGTTTACGATCTAAGCGAGTAGGCCTCAACAAGTCTTTCATGTTCTTCTACAAAAGAACTTATTGCTTAGGGGCCGACAAAGTGCATAAAATTTGAAGAAAGGGCCAAAAAAATTAAAAAATATGAAGCGTTCGTCAATTGCATCAGAGGAGAATTATTATACCCTTCACTGGTTTTTCACTACACGTATTACTCGGAATGGAAAAAGAATTCAAGAAAAGAAGGATAACACACACACACACACACTGGAAAGAAGGAACACGAAGCACAAATTGACCTGCTCTGTGTATAAAAAGAATTAACTTGTACTTAGTAATACATTAATGATTCCATAACAAATATATACGATCAAAAACTAAATC
This sequence comes from Salvia rosmarinus, assembly GCA_036937905.1. Classification (NCBI taxonomy): domain Eukaryota; kingdom Viridiplantae; phylum Streptophyta; class Magnoliopsida; order Lamiales; family Lamiaceae; genus Salvia; species Salvia rosmarinus. The sequence goes on along the minus strand of CM072822.1, from coordinate 58,207,095 downwards.
TGCTTCATACAAGCATCATATACCTCTTTCATCCATGATGACACCAGCCTTTTCTTCTATTTCATAAAGCACCTAACAAACATAAGCAGAAGGTAAGAAAAGATTAATAATATAAAACTAGAATTTGGGAAATTACTTCCAACAACCGCACAAAAGCCTTTCTATTTTCTTGAGATGAAAGTCGAAAGAGATCATACACGCTCCAATATAGCTTGGGATTGCTTTACGCCCAATTGCTCATGCCGTAGGCGTCAGCGACCTCTTGATATTTGGCATAGATTTTCCCAACTTCAAAAGGCATATAAAGAACAAAATTAAGGAAGGATCGATAGAAGTACTCGATAAGCTATAGTTAGCACCATGAACAATATCCATAAAAAGTACTAAAGTGAATATTATCTTGCTCTCTAAGATATATATAACAAGAACTATAGAAGACATAGCACTCACACTCCATCCATCCCTAAGAAGTGAAGCTGTCAATGCCGTTCGAAACTCCCGGGAATGATAGAATAATTGCTCAATCGTCCACGACCGTTTCATCGGCATCAAAGAGTTCACCACTCTAAATGAAAGAACGCATAAAGACAGCCAAAACCATTTTGCTTTAGTCCGTCCGAGTTAATAGTGCGTGTAAAAGTTCAGAGAAACACAACTACACAATGCATGCTCAAAAACAGCTTTTCATCATTAACATATATAATCATTGTCAATCTGATCAAATAGACACAGTGAATGAGTATGAGCTTCATGAATTTCTCCTAAAGCAATACACCTAAACAAGCAGGGATATTAAATTGCATTAACAAGTAGAACCTTCAAGTTTAGATTGGTGAAAGTAATGACAGGCTAAAAATTCCAAAAGAAGCGAAACAACAAAAGAAATCAGGGTATATACTCAGAATAATTCAAGTTTGGATAGTATAGTTAACCTCCATACAATGTCCAACTAAATGAAGGCAATCCTAGGATGATAGTATAGAGAACATGATAATTTGTTTTTCTCAACTGAATAAATTAATATATGTTATAGAAAATGCGGAAAGTAAGACATTACAAAGAGTTATGAACTATGAACTATGTATATAAGCATATGTTTGTCCATCAATCATACACAATATAAATGTAGAAGAAGATTGCATAAAACAAATCAACTACAATAATGTACTGGCATTTTCCCTCCTGCACTGCCACTTTGACCAATTTAATAATGTAAATATTAGCATGCGGTAAAATTTAAAATAAAAAAAATTGCTGAAAATCCCCAAAGCAATGTCCTCAAATAAGCTTGCTTAAAAGTCACAAAGTTTCATTCTTCTTGAGTTCACACCAAATTAGCAAACAAAGACAAGTGAGATAAAGGCATCAAGAACTTTTTAAATTGCTTAATCAACAATGAAAACTACCATAGCAATCGGATTAACACTACATAAGAAATAGGAGGCGAAAACGAACCACTGAAAATGCCCACTGTAGCATATCAGAAAAATACCGCACACCACACAGACTTCACACAAATAGCTTATAATTTCCAAAAAGTTGCGATTTCGGATAATGACGGAAAATATGCTTAAGGTATCTGATATTCATATATAAACCACAGTTTTTTAAAATGCATAACAACGAGATAACACACAGTGTCTTATCGCAAATGTAATACTTATTCAAAATATGAGATTTCAGATAGAAATCAAAGCAAGATGAATGATAGCTCCCCACTGGAAACAACATGATAAGAACTTAGACACAGATTTCTCTAAATGTTGATCAATAAAACCCCACTGGAAGGAGTATGCACTTAAAATCAGCACAGGATAGCAGTAAGCAAAATCAGCACTTAAGCAAAAATCTATCACTTAAGCACTTAAGCAAAATCTGCACTTAAGCACTTAAACAAAATCCTCACTTGAGCACTTAAGCACTTAAGTAAAATCTGCACTTAAGCAAAATCAACACTTAAGCAAAATCAACACTTAAGCAAGCGTAAATCAAGACTTAAGCAAAACACAAGACAATGATTATAATCGATGCGATCCAATGCCCACGTAAATCTGACAATTAAATATCACACTTAGAGAAATATATTAGCACTTAGTGAATCAGACTTAAGCTAAAATTCAGAGAATAGCGATTAAATTCCAAGCATAGAGGTCGCGGTAATCGAAGAAAGCTCAGAGGTATTTGGGCGCAATCAATCACGGCTATCTATTATGAGCAAGAGGCATTTGAGCGAGACTGAATCTGTGGATAAACAACAAGAGACATCAGATCAAGTTTCCCTAAACAGCGAGAGAGTTAGGAATAACATAAAATCGGCACTAAAATGTCCGGCCTGACAAGGGTTTCGAAATATAGCCAAAGGATAGCAAAATTTAAGAAAACAGCCAAGCTAATGCATGCGGGTTCTAGGATAGCACGAAATTTTCCAAGTTGATCGATAAGCTTCTTGAAGAATTAGCACTTAACTCCCGTAATAGCAAATGTCGAGGAATACGCGGAAAGTAATTAAAATCGAGCGACTTTAACTAACACTAGAGCGACGGTATTCCAACATACATAGGAACAAGTGTGAATGATTCGGAAAATCAGCATATAAGAGGAAAGAATACACAATGCTTGGCTAAAATAAATTTTCGGCGATTTGTTAGGTGTCGCTTCCGTCGAGTCGCGAGTCCCTAATCGAGGCGCCAGCAGTTCGTCGCGAATCCCAATAGGAGCCACGAACCACAGCGGTCGAGAGGGGTAGGGAGGAGATGCCGCCACAGAATCTGGTTTAAATCGGCGCGAAAACAAACCCAATCACAAGAATCGATGGGTGGGCTGTTCGCGGTGAACCATAAGTAAGACAATGGGCGAGAACCTAATCGCCGGGGTGCACCACCACGAAACCCTACCGCCGCCTCGGTTCGTCGATCGCAGAGAGGCAACAGCGGTGGCTGCGACACTCCGCGAACCGCGAATCCCGCGAACTTCGGCGCCGCCTCACGAAACCCAGCGTCGCCTCTCTTCGCCGATCGCGGATCATCGATCAGCGGCGTCTTTGGGCGCCTCCTCGATCCACGAATCTCGGCAGAGCTCGATGTACACAAATACGAGGTTGTAAGTCACCTGAAATCGAGCAGGGAGTAAGGTCGAGGATGCAAGAGGAAATTATTGATTCGATTAAATCGGTGCGGTTAATTTCGCAAGCCCAAGCCTAAGTCCGGTCGCCCAGGTCTCTTGCACTGGTACAATCTTCCCGCCGCCGGTAGACAGAGATGGTGGACGAGGATGTGAGCCCGAAACGCCTCCGGCTGGGGGATGGTGGACGAGCAATGAGCTTCTCCAACATAATAGATATTTAGGTGTGGGTGAAAAGGGTTAAGCATTTTCTTACTAAATGGTTGAGGATTGAATTTTTTTTTATTTTTTTTTAAATTTATTCACATAGACTACGCTTTTTTAAAAACACGCACATAGACTACGCTTTTTAAGCGTAGTTAATAGTTCATATAGACTACGCATTTAAGTATAGCGTAGTCTATATTTCAAAAAATAAGCACATAGACTACGCTTTTGATAAAAACGTAGTCTATACTTTGAGAACTACGCTTTTACGAAAAGCGTAGTCTATAAATGTAGAAGAAAAGTGATATTTGTAGTAGTGATTGTGACACGGATACCGGTCTCCAATCTTGAGTTAAAGTAATCTATGGAGAACATTGGAAATTTTCGCCTCTATGATGATGAATTAGGGACTATTATAGCTGAATATATTTGTTGCATCTATGTTCACCAACAAAAATTATGCACTATTATAACTGAATAACTGTAATATTTTTGTAAAATTACAAATTTTTAATCTTATGAATTTCGTGTTATTTGCTCCAAATAAGCCCATCTTTTTTTGTTATTAAAGAGCAAATTACGTCGGATCTGTAATTAAACAAAAACTTATACACTTGAGTAAATGGTACTCGTCCATTTGATTGTCTTGACACATACACGTGAAATTTGTACCTTAAAAGTTAAGAACAGAGAGCTCATGTTGTTAGTGTTTTAAGGAACTAAAAATGGTTGTATTGAGTTTAAAGAGAAAGCACATAAATGGTACTGTTCTTTTTACTTCTTTGTGTATAACTTTCTCTGTGGAGTTTAGCAAGTGACTTAATTATCTTTAAGCTTTAAGAAAAAAGGTAATATATATGTGATGCTCTAATATTTGAAAGAAAGATGATTGTTGACAATTTTATTACTAAATGTGGAAGTAAGATACAATTTATATAGTTGTATTTGTGTCTCTTTATTTCATAATTTAGGAGTTAAATTTTTGTGTTCAGAAGAATGCAAATGAAATAACAAATTGGAATTGAGAATGACAAATGGAAATGATCTTGAGGAGACACAAATATTTTTGGAAAATGTTATTGAGGAAGCAAAAGCATCATTGGAAAAGCAGTATATTGCTTTGCAAATTAGTGATGGGGTAACATAATTGAGTTTGTGTGACGTGCATCATTATTCTACATTCCATTTCTCATGGTGTCATTAACGTTGAAGAAAAGTCTATCGTGAATGATCAAGATATGCAAGAAATGAAGAACGAGATCCTTAAGATTTTTATACCTAAGTTGTTTGAGAAAAAATAGATGATGAAGAACTTATTGTCTTATTGTATTAATATGATTCAAAATTGTATTTGAATGTTGCAAATATTTTAGTTTTATTATAATTTTATTCTTAATATTGCATTGATTTTTGTTAATGCTTTTTTTGTTGAATATTGAAAATAAAATATGTAATCTATAATAGAACAAAAATAAAATAAAAAATAAACTAAAATACCGACATAATTTTTGGTCGGTAACTCCATCGACCGTTTTGACAACACCAGTGATGTAGGCAGACGATGAATACACCGTCGAGATGTCCGTCTGTGATCGTCGATGGACTAGAAATCCATCAATAAAAAATTGACTGACATGTTTAACACCACCAGATTTTGTCTGTCGGAGATCCGTTGGTGATATAGATCACCGACGGAATTTTATGATTTAATGACGGATTTTTCCGTCTGTGTTCGGCTGAATTTTTGTAGTGGTAAGTTAACAATTCAAATATGGAATAATCGTGAACTGAGAACATTGTATACAAATATTTAGCGTCTTGCTTTCAGTATACAAAACCAACAGCCTAAGTCTAACAGCTCTCTAATGATTGAACTTATTATCATGAATTGTCTATATAAGTCATTGCAACATTAGGGTATTCAGATCATAGTCAGTTTCTCAATAAAGATTTTGGGTTCTAATCAAAACTAATTTTACAAATTTATATCCCAACATTTTTTCCAAAACGATGCCAAAATCTTTGTAATAAGAATTTCTTTTCTCTCCAAGTGAAGAAAATGGGCTTAAACTTGACAATCAGTGTCCTTGGTTAAGTTTGAAAGGTTACATTATCTTGATAGGCATGTGAGCAACCGATGGAAGTTCAAAGCATATTTGTGAACTTGAGGGCAGTCATTGCTAAGACAACTTTGTATTGTCAAATAATCATATCGATTGTTTATTTCATTTTTTGGTTACAATTTGTTGATAATGATTTGCCTCGAAGCCTTCAAGACTATTGGTTGCCCTTCTTCTTCTTGAGCTTTCTTGAGCGTGGAGCAACTCTGATTAGTTAGTTTGTCTTCAATAATCAGGATCACTACTCTTTCTTCTCAGCTCGGTGCTTGACCTGGCTGAGTCCTAGGATTTTTATAACCTAATCCCTCTGCCTTAGGGAGTGGGTGGGGTTGAGGTGGGGAAGAGAACACTTTGGAGCTGATAAGAGAAATGTTTTCTCCTTTCAGTCCAGCTTTGTTCCCCTGAATATCTTTCCTTTTTTCGGCACCGATGATCCCCATTTCAGGTTGGCAGTTGGCTCGAATGCTTGCTGAACCGAAATGGATGCGCTTGAGATCTCCCAATCCTCATTTTATCTTCGAGCAGCTTCCTCTTTTCTATGTAATTAAGGTTCGAACATTGATTTCCCTTCTTAATCACAAGGGTTCCTCAATCTTCTGTGGGGAGCATCATGGCAGACCACATAATCACAAGGGTTCCCAGATCATGTATGTCCTTGGAAAGGAAGAGTCACCTGCTATGTCGGCTCTGGATGACTCTCCTCCTTGTCTTCATTCACTCCAGTCAGGACATCTATTAAGAATTTTTTCAACGGTAAGAACATTAAGCGGTTCGGTTTGGTTAATCGAATCGAATTTCTAGAAAAAGTGGGCAAAACCGAATCATTTTAAACCGAAAACCGATCGGTTCAAGCAGTTCGATTTTCGGTTTACCAAAACCAATTAAAGTTAATTAACAATAAAACTAAATAAAATAATAATTAAAATAAATAAAATAATAATTAAAAATTGAAACTTATTATAAATAAATAAAATATTTAACAAATAGTTAAAATAATTAATAAAATAATAATTAAAAATTGATTTTCAAAATTTTAATTAATTAATTAATAATGAAAAATAAAAACGGTTTTCGGTTCGAACAGTTTGGTTATCGGTTAACCAATAACCGAATTTGTCGGTTTCGATTACAACCGAATTTATCGGTTTCGGTTCGATTCGAATCAAAACAAAACCGTTTAAGCACCTCTTCAACAGCATGGAACATATCCTTTTCAAGCCATCATGGCTGTCACAGTTAGGTTGGGATCTTATCCTTACTTGACGGTAGCAACCCCAGCGGCTTGTGTTATGTCATACTTTGGACGAATGACAACTAAGCATGAAGAGGTCCAGATTCTTTATGACATATCAATTGAGGATGTGTGACACTATTTACATTAGGATTTAGAGTATTTTTTGGATAAATAAATTTCTGAAGGCCATGTAATGATGGATTCATATTTGAATATTTGGCTCAAGTATTAATCATTATATTATTAGGCCTACATATTTACACAAAGTTCTTTTCTTTTTTGTAGCTACTTTATGGTCCTAGTTTTGAACCTTGGTATTGTTTATCTTTTAGGGTGTTTCTTTTTATTATTAACATTTTAAAGGATTGAGTATTTGATGGATTAAATGTGTGATAAGATAATTTTATATATCAATCCTTTGTTTACTACAAATTATTAGTGAATGATTAAAATTAGGATAAATAATTCTCCCTTTATTTGGAGGATTATTTCAATACTACCTATATTGGTTGGATTAAAATTAATAGAGAATAATTCAAAGGATTAAAATAATCCGGATTTTGGGGATATCCTCAAATGTTAATCCTTAAAGTAAACACTTGATTAGATTGAATTATTTTTATCTATCGACTAATCATGTAAAGTAAACACCACGATAAATCTTGTGTATGAGTTTAAAGCGATAAAGAACACAAGAGGTTTTTCGTGGTTCGATCAAGGTAAGATCTCGTTCACGAGGTATGATTCCTCAATACTTTCACTATGTTTGATTCTGGTGAATGTATTTAAAACTCTAGTATTCGATAATTGCTCACCCTTCTACCGTGATCTAACCTCCATTTATACATGTTGTGGATCCCTCAAGATTACCATGGATCCCTTGCACGTGTGATCCGATCTTTGATGATAGGCTCGATCCTTGAGTATCTCCTTCCATATCTTTTCTTAGATTTGATCTTGAATAGGGTTTAGATGTTGGGCTTTGGATCGAGCAGTGTAGGCCGGTTACTAGGTTGGGCCAGCTCACTTGGGCTCGCTATTGGGCTTGAGCGGTTGGCTCTCATATCACTATCATAGCCACTGATTAGTCGGTGACAACCACGCCGAGGTGAGGTGAAGGATGTATTTTGTCGAGGTTGGTTGTTGCTGGTGAGATCATTGTCGAGATTTTCTTGCCTTTTGGATGACGGTGGAATCGTATTATCTCGTCCGAGCTGGATTGGATGATTTACTGGGACCGAGGCGGGTTGGATGATTTCGAGGACCGGCGGGTTGGATGATTTTCCGAGGTCCGAATCGACTTGGACGATTTGCCGAGGACCGAAGCGGGTTGGACGATTTGCGAGTGCGAGGCGGCTTGGGCGATTTGCGAGGTCCGAACTTACTTGGACGATTTGCCGAGGTCCAGCCCGACTTGAACCAGCCGTCCTCTAATTAATTAAGAGGATGCCGGGTGGTTGACCGATCTGAACCGGGCGCCCTCTCGTTAATTAAGAGGATGCGAGGTGGTTGACCGATCACGGAATCGGGCCGTCCGTCATTAATTAAGAGGATCGAAGGTGGTTGGCCGATGGGCAGGTCGTCATCCGTTAATTAAGAGGATGCGAGGTGGTTGGACCGAGCTGGAGCTAGAGTGATGATTGCGATTAGACCGTGCGTCCGGCGTTTTAGGATATTCGTCATGTGTGCCGGCCGGTTGGTTGACGTTGAATCACTGCGCGTCTACCTCACGCGTCAGTCGTGCGTAACCACGTGGGAAGTTGAATAGGCGGTTTTGGCGCCTATTTTACTTTAAATAGGTCGGAGAAAGGAAGCTGTTCATTTCCTTCATCTTCATCCATTTTAGCTCTAGAGAGAAATTTTCAAATCTGTGGTGCCTTTAGTCTTCTTTCGAGCGTCGAGAAGTCGAAGCAAAATTCCACTTTGAAAAAGTAAGTATGTCTTCCTCATCTTCTTCTCTCGCCTTCTCAGGTGAGATTTGAATCTTCAGATCTTCTTCTCTTCTTGGTAAAGATTTACGAACCTTCCGATCATCTTCCGTTGATAATGAGGTGGAGATTCGGGATTATACTTGATATACTACCGTCGGGTGGGTGCAGGAGCATGAGTCTTAGGGTTCGGTGATACCACCTTTGGGATAGGTATAAGATCATGGACGTTTGTTCGTCTTTGACCACCGCGGATATGTGCACGATAGCCTCGGAATTCCATATTCGGTAGTCTTTGGTGGTGTTACATAATCAGGGATAGGCGATGGCCCTCCGGAAGGATTTATATTTGTATATAGTGATGCTTTGAAAGCCGGTCTTAGGTTTCCCTTGGCTCCTATTTTTTTGAGCATTCAAGAATATTACCAAATTCTCATTTGCCAGTTAACCTCGAACTCCATTAGGTCGGTGGTAGGGTTAGGGCTTACTGCCATGGCCCATGAGCTTTCTTTTGAAATTTTGATGCGTTTCTTTTGCATTAAGAGTATAGGGGTGTGTACTACTTGTCACCTCGGCAAGTGTTTAGTATTTGCCCGCCAAAGGTTTCCATTGGCAAATGAAGTTCTTTTTTGCGGGGAGAGGCGACCAAGGTATGAGTGGGGCATAGGTAAGATGAGGATGTGAAGTGCAATGCCACAGGTGCTATAGAGGATCAATCGAACATCTTGGGTGAAATCTCCTGTAGCTACTGCTGAGGATAATCTGGTTGATGCGGTTTGAGCCCTTATAGATCGGAAGCTTGGGATCCGGGCGGATCGGGGTGAGGCCCCTTTTTTTTCATATACTTTTGATAATGTCTTTGTGATAATCAACCTCTTCTTATTGTGTAGTGAAGCTCGGGCGTAAGAAGCGAAGGTATCGGCCGTCGTCTCTCTGTGGCGTCAGCGAGGCGAGGCCGTCGGTGAATAAGGCGAGGTTGCGAGCAGAGCAAGGGCCCCAAGTGGTGGCGAGTTCGGTGAGTTGTTGGCGAGACCACGGCACCTCGGTAGAGGTCGGGTCCGACATCGGCGGGAGATACCGTACTCGGATCACTTACGAGTCTTGATCCCAAGCTCCCTATATCTTTTCATGAGTGATTTATTCGTATCCGCCGTTATCTCCTTATGTGATGTGTTTTAACGGTATGATTTTCGGGATGCGATGCGGCGTGAGGGATCTGCCGGATAGTCGGACTCGTTATCGAGGCGTCTCGATATGACCGATGGAGAGAGGGTCGTTCTTTGAGGCGCGAGGGCCACTGCCGAGGCCCTCGAAGAAGAAGACTCGGGCTTTGGAGGTGGCCGGGCTGATGTAATGAAGGCACGGGAGGAGGCGGTGGTTGTGGGCGGCGGTGGGCGAGCGGAGAAGAAGTTCGCGAAGAGAAGAATGCCTGGTGGCGAGGGCGATCTTGAGGGCCTTTGCGATGGCTTATTCAATCGTGAACCTTTTCGTCTTCATCTTGGACTTGGTGCGCGTCTTTGAGGGGCGGTGGTGTCAGGCCATCCGGAGGAGTTGGCGATCGAGATGCGACCGACAAGGTCGGGCGTGGTTGGGTTGAGGTCGACCACGAGGGCGATGAGAAGGACTACGCTCGCGTAATTTCCGAGGTGAGTCCTTCCCTCTTTGGAGACCTTGGCGGCTCCACTTCTCTGGCGGCGGCCGAGGTCGTCTCCCAATGCAAGGAGGATGAAGATCTTGATCTTGAAACTCCCTCGCCAAAGTCGGGCCAAGCCGCGATCTTGGGCGAGCTCGAGGCTTCTTCCGAAGAGGCGGTGGCGGTTCGAGCGAGCACTGGGAAGGTTCAGTGAGCCCACCAAGAGGCTCGGTCAGTTGACTGTTGTAATAGGTTTGATTTATGGGATCATTAGGATCCAGAGCTTTACAAACTTCCATTTATAAATGATAAATACATCTTTTGGTTGATATGAATTTGTTGTCTTGTCTGTTTGGTTCGTGCTTTAGCAATCATCCTCTCGATACATTGGGCTAGATCACGATCTTGACCAAATTGAAAGAGGTCGGGGTGCCCTTGCGAGAAGGATGAAGAGGTAATGTTCGGAGAAGCCGTTATGCGGTGACTCAAACCTTGCATAGTATGGATCTTGGAGTTCTTTGGGTCGATGTACGCGTGCCAATCGGATGGAAAACAAATTTTCGGTGTCAGCGAGGTGGCCCGTCTTGAGGCGGACAATGAAGCCTTAAAGCTCAAGATTATCGATCTCGAGATCGGAAGGTGGATGTTTACGCGATGGCCTTCAGCGTTTGATCAATCTGAAGAGCAATGAGAACTTGCCCAAGAGAAGTTGGCGCGGATCTCGAAGAACATGCCGAGTATGACGGCGGTGATCCGTCGATCCGGTGGTTTTGCCATATCCGAGGCCGATAGCAAGAGCTCAGCTGTTGCTAGCGAGGCATGGCATCGAGGAGGAGGAGGGACCTAATAGCAAGAGGTTTAAAGGCGCCTCGAAGAGTGGTCAAATGCCTCAGGTTTATGAGGTGGTTCGCAAGAGACGCATGCCCGAGCCGCGCATCAAGCTCGGCCGATGTGAGGATTGAAGAAGTAGAAGTGGGTGGTGGCTACGGACCACGTCAGGTGATCCGAATGATGGGTTCGGATGTGGCGGGAACATCATATCGTGGTCGGTCCACATTGTCGGGGAGCTCGGCGAGGAAGGATCTGAGTCGGGCGAGGTCGTAGCCCAGCGGGGATGGCGAGGTCAAGAGGCGGGAGTTCAACCTCGGCCCAAAGGATATCCACCTCGGTCGAGCACCTCTGCGCTGCTCAAGAGCTTCGGTGAGAGTCGTGACAACGCCGATCTCGTCGGCCAAGATTGGAAGGCACCGACTTCATTCAGGGTATTCACCGTCGACTGAAGATTTTGTTTGAATCGTGTAGCTTTAGCGAGTCTTGGCGAGTCTTGCTCGAAACCCAAGTAATATGTATATAGCTTAGAACTTGATTTTAGTCATAAATGTATTTAGACTTTGTGCAAGTGTATATCTTCCCAATAAAGAGGTATAAATTATGCGAGATCCGACGGACGTCGTTTGCACGTAGATGTTCAAATTAATGAGTAATCTGTATGTGCTTGCCTTGTTTGTCGAGAAATATCGATAGGGTGGTCCTGGCGCTTAGTTTGAGTACCCTACTTTGTAGGTTTGTCGTCCTCATGAGGCGTCCCTTTTGAAGGTAAGTTGTGTTTCATCAGAGGTGAGCGGTTTTCACATAGGTATAAGATGAGGCAGTAATCCACCCGTAATATAAAAAAAGATGTTTTATTGATAAGTAAATGACATCGTGCCTTGGAAAAAATAGAAAGATGGCTAACATAATGCCGAGCGTGAAATAAAAATATGTAAAATACCTCCTCAGGTGAGTAATATGCCAGGTTCGGGGGATAAGTGTACCGGATAGGTAAGCAAGCTTATAGGCCCCTTTGCCGAGGTCCTCGTAGATGCAGTATGGGTCTTCCCATGTTGGGTCCAATTTATTAAGGCGCTTGGATTTACTAGCTTCATTGTTCCATAGGACGAGGTCACCCACGTGGAGTGTGGATGCTTTCACCCTCCTGTTGTAGTACTTTGCTACTTGGCATTTGTACTTGGCTTCATTGATGAAAGCGAGTTCACGTTTTCCTCTAGAGCATCGAGATTGGCTCGTAGTTCTCGCCGTTGCCATGCTCGGCAAAGTTAAGTTCTTGGGCTCGGGGCACCGATCTCACCGGTATATGACCTCGGTACCATAGACTAGGTGAAGGGTGTTTCAGGTGGGAAGTCCGGGTGTGGATTACGTATGACCCGGAGGACTTAAGGAGATTTTCAACCCAATCCCCTTTAGCTCGATCTAGCCTCTTTCAATCCTTATACGATCGTGCGATTTGTCACTTCGATCGACCGTTCACTGTGGATGTGCGGCCGAGGTGAACTGACCTTATCTGAGCTCTTCACACCATTCTTTGAAATTTTTGTCGATGAGCGTGTGCGTTGTCCGAGATCAAGACATGTGGTATCGGCGGCAAACTATACTTTTCAAACAAAGTTACGAATCCTTTTGCTTGTGAGGTTTGAAAGAGGCTCGACTTCAACCCATTTATGAAGTAGTCTATGGCAACAACCAAATAATCGAAGTTGTCCGGTGCTCGATCGAAGGGACCAACGATGTCGATTCCCCTTGCATAAAGGCCATGGACTTTGTAGGCTCACGAGTCGATTTGAGGTAGCTTTTTGGCGTGGCGTGAAGTTGACATTTGGACACTTCTTGCGAGCTCGGTGAATCTAGGATGATGGTGGGCCGATAATATCATGACCTCAGCGTTTTCTTTGAGAGAGCTCGTGACCGATGTGGCTTCCACAAGATCCCATGTGAATTTCTTTAAGTACATAGTCAGCCTCTTACGGCCAAGGCGTCTCGGGAGGGGTTGGAGGTAGGATTTCCTATAGAGTTCCTTCATGAATAAGGTATTTTGGGACTTGACCATCATTTTTAGCCGAGCGATCTGCAGATGCACGCCTTCTTCGAGATATGCCGCTTATAGGAGTTATCCGGTTCGGTTCGGTCTGCGTGTTGATGCCGATGTGGGCCTCGATCTTCTAGATTGAACTTCCTCCTTTGGTGGATTTGTCGAAGACGAGGCTAATTCTTTGAAGGCGCTTGCTCGCTATTCTCCCGTGGGATTCGGGTGAATTATGAAATACACAAGAGGTTAGCATCTCTTTAGCTTTCTCAAGGTATTGCTTCATCCTATCCTCTTTAGCCCGTATTTTCCTAATACAGTTTACCACCACCGGGAATCTCAAAGATCTAGATTTTTTCCACTTTCAATTCTTTTGCGAGGCGAAGTCCCGAGATTAGTGCTTCATACTCCACCTCGTTGTTTGTGGTGGGAAGGAGGCAAGTGCATAGGTTACTTCTTGCTTTTTCGGACCGAGAAACAAGATGTCGCCCCATTACATTTTGCATGAGGCTCAGATCACGTGCCATTTTGGCAGTGAGGTAGGTTGAGGCTGGTTCCTCCGTTGTTAGGGCGGAGGTCGGAGTGACCTCGGTGGTAGGATTGACCTCGGTAAACTTCGCTTCTACTAGGAAATCAGCGAGCTTGCCCTTTATGGCGGTCGGGGGTATATGATGTCATGCTCGCGAGCTCCGGTGCCCTTAGCGATACGTCCTGACGATTCGTGTTTGACAAGACTTGTCTCGGGGTAAGTCGGTTAGTACACGGATGGAATGGGCTTGAAAATAAGGTCGGAGGCGTCGCTTGGCGTTCACCAGCCAACGCTTATTTTTTTTATTTGGAGTATCTAGTCTCCGGTCCTTTGAGCTCGGTGATGAAATAAATAGGAAGTTGTCGTCCGAACTCATCTTGCACAAGTACCATGGCGATTGCTTCATCCGAGGCACCGGATATAAGGAAAGGAGTTCGCTCTCTTTTGGGGCGGACAGTGTGGGCAGATCGGCGAGGTACTCCTTTAGTTGTGTAAAGGCGGTATGGTGCTCTTCCAGGCGAAGTCCGGGGCTCTCCTCAAGATTTTGAAAAAAGGGAGTTATTTCTCGGCAGCCCGGGATAGGAACCTACTGAGGGCGGCTAAGCATCCGGTGAGTTTGTGGATTTCACGAATTGTTTTTGGCACTTGCATGTCAAGTATCGTCTTCACTTTGGTGGGATTAGCCTTCAACCCTTCTTGAGAAACCCAGCATCCCAAATTTCCCGTTTTACCACGACGTGCACTTTTGAGGTTGAGCTTGAGGTTAACCGACTGAGGCTGGAGGATAGTTACGAGATCCTCGGTACAACTTTCTATTTTTTGCTTTTGACCACGATGTCGTCGATGTAGACCGACGATCTTTCCTATGTCTTTGAATATTCCACCATTTGTTGGTAGGTAGCTCGGCTTTTTCAATCAAAAGGTATTTTTCGATATGCGAAGACACGAAGTCGTTGATGAATGCCGTTTTGAAGCATCTTCCTTGCTCGTCAAGACTTGGTGGTATCCCTTATATAGATCAAGCGAAGATCTCATGGCCACCAATGCCTCCACCTTCTTATCAATATCGGGAGGATAACGGTCCTTTGGGCAATGTTTATTGATTGATATAGTCGACACACATGCGCCACCCGCCATGGCTTCGAACTATGGCGGATTTAGCCGTCGGGTTGGATACTTGACCTCGAGCAGGATCTTGGCTTCACGGGTTGGGTCACTCGTCCCTTATCACCTTCTGCGCTCTGCGCAAACACCCTCTTCTTTTGTCGAATTGGTTTGGTGGCGGATCGATGTTGAGTCGATGGTGATGAGCTCGGGTGACACTCGCAGTCGTCGAGTGGTGACCATGCGAACCGTTCTGTATTCCTTAAGTTACATAACATCTTTGTCGAGCGTCGGTGGGACCACAGGTGCCGACCTTGGCGACCTTGGAGGATCGTCGTCATATAATTGGAGGTCGTCGGTCGGATCATCCCGGGTGACAACTTACGAGAGTTACGTAATTGCTAGGCACGAGGTAAGGCCCATCTTGGGTTGAGATCCTCGGGCATTCTTTTCTTGTTGCTTGATCACCTTGGATACTTAATACTCGCCGAGGTGGGTATCTTGGCGTGGGTGGTAGACCGAATAGACGACCTTGGTGGCATAGAGCCGGTCTCTTGGGGATGATGTTTATGGAGAGGGAGCACTTGACAAGGAAGAGCTGAATGGCTTTGGTGGTGATCCGGGAGCACGTCTACGGTGACCGGAAGGGTAATGATGCCTTACGGTTGTATCGTCTCTGAGTGAAGCTCAAGTAGTTTAGATGGTCTTTGGATGAATGTGAATCCTCAGGCCTCGAGTTTGTCTAAGCAGTGATCGCTCCTTTTCACACGTAAAAGTGTAATGATAGGTGGTAAGTATCGTATCCACAGTTGTCTCACGAAAACATAGAAGCTAGCTCAGCGATTATTCATCATTATTCAAGCACGGATAAAGGGTGAGAGGTTTTAGGGCTTGAATTTAATCAAAGCAAAGGTAACTAAAGCGAAATATAAAAAACACAATAAAAACACGAAGATAACGATGAAGAAAGACTAACCTAGGGATGCACCAATCCTATCCACAGCGATGTTTATCCGCTTGTGTGCGTTTTAATCCGGACAAGGCGGAAGATCACATATATAACCAACAACTTGATTCGACAATTGCGGCGGATTGATTACTAATTCTCCCTATCACGATTCGTCTCAGAGGAAATAAGCAACTCGAAAAGGATCACTAAGAATATGCTTCCTCTGAATGTCCTATCTCGATTCGACTCAAAGGCTCATTCGTATCATGCATTCGATAACGATTGACAATTAATCTGATTCTTCGTTAACCGACAACTAGATATGCATCAAGATTGATCGAGAAATCAACACATATAAATAAGCACAATCGAATCATGAATCGATGCACGGAAGGTAAATAACAATAGCGGGAATCACAACATATAGGATCGAATCATGCAAACCCTAGGATTAGAGCGGAAAACTAGCGAGACATAATAAGCGGAATGAAATACGATTTAACCATAAAAGCGAAATTAAATATATAAAACCCGTATGGGCGTCGGATGAACAATGGTTGGTCTTGAATCGATCCCAGCGAGCGAGCGGAAAGCGGACGGAAAGCGATCGGACAAAGCGTTCGATCGATAGCGAACGATAAACTAAACTAGAACAGCGTAAAAACAATACTAGAATTAAACTAAAGGAAGATTAAAGGCTAAAAGCTATAAAGCGAGGAAAAGCGAAGGAAATTAGAGTGCAGGGCGTGTTGGGTGCATTGGGGCGCAAGGGCTCTTGCTTTGTTATAGAAAAGGGTGGAAACCCTAATTTGCGCCTCTGCTGCGCCGCCTCGCGATCTCTACTACATGATCGCTAGCTCGACATGAGCCATCTCCCAGCAGCGCTATTCTCGCTTCGGTGATCCTCCTGTTTCGCTTTGTACCTCGCTGACCATGGCGATTGCGCAGTGATTATGAAGTGGTCGCAGAAATCGTCGATGAGTTCTCGGCGCTGGGCTTCTTCATGAACACAGGTCATTGCGGCCATGCTCTTCTGGGCTTCATTGGTTTGCCTCGCGACCAACTAGCGACCGCTAAGTGGTCGCTAGAAATAAATCGGTTGCTCATTTGGTTCGTGCTTAGTTCCTTGCGATTTTCAACACATAAACACAAAACACCAAAATAACACCCAAGAGCAATATCTTCTAGAAATAGATGAAACATTAAGAAAGCGATACATAAGCGCACATTAAGCGAGCTAAACTCGTCTTGAATATCAACTAAAGCGTGTAAAATGCGCGTTTATCGGCAACTTTGGAAGATGATCTTGACAGAGCACCGATGTCGATGTAGACCATGTGGGCGTTTTATTACCCACTTGCGCGCCAGGGCAATAGCATCTTGATGGGGCATGATCTTGGGTACCGGTCGTTGTTGGAAAACACGACGCCTCATCGATCGAAGTCGTTTGTTTTGGCTCCCGGGATCGGTCTCAGAGCTTGGTTCTCAATAACGACTCGTCGCACCCAAAGGAAGTCCGGTGATGGCGTAGACTTGTTCCATTGCGTTGGGTGAGCCATCGTCCTCGTCATAGTCGAGTGCATCGTCTTCGAGGTGCATCACAATTGTTGCCACCTCAGTTGCTTTCGCTTTGCTTCTGGCTTCGGCTCGGTTATGGTGCGGTTGAGGTATTTCTTAAGCACCTATCTTTTAACGAGTTAAATCATATCTACGAGCTCGATTTCTCGATCGTCGGTATTGTGACCATACCCACAGTGGTAGTCACGATAGCAATCCTCGACTTTTCTTGGATCCTCTTTCATGGGAGATGGTTTGGAAGAGCTCGGTGTGGAGTTGAATATCTCCGCCCTTGACTTGGCGGATTATGCATGTTATTGTCGAGGTTTGGCCAAGGTCGGTCTAGACTCCATTGGGCCTTTTGATTACGTCGAAGGCACTTGGCGATCGGTGCCTCTTCGCCGATCATCCGGCTTCTTCTTCTCGATTTTTGCTTGTCCCGTATCTCTCTTTTACGATCCGACTCGTCCCCTTTAACATAGTTATCCACAAGGTCCAAAGGCTACCCGCCGTCTTGGTTCTGCTGGTGATTTCTTTGTTTAGTGCGCCGGGTCGGATCCCGTTTTGAATCGTTGATGATGTAGAGGTTGTTGCTCTCGTCGATCTTGAGGATTCTTTGATGAACCTTGAGATCATCTCGTCTCGTCCTTGGCGGATGGTGAGTAGGTCGGATGAAGGTTGTTGAGGTGGCATCTTTTGATAAAGCGCCACTTGAATTGATCCATGAGATCTCACGAGCTATGTATCTTGTTTTGGCGAAGTGAGGGTGAACCAGCGTCGGGCGTTGGAGACCGGCACCTCGGGAAGATCTTGCACACGTGAAAATCTTCCATCCCGATTTGCCATGTTAGTAGTATGGCGAAATGGGGATCTCCCGGACCTCATAGGCGGCGATGTTGGGTGCTCGATATCGGCTGGCGGGGGAATATCGAGTTTCTCTGGAAAAATGGGAGATGATCCGTCCATGTCGATTGAATCCAGGGAGTTCATTGTCATCCTCGGGAGGAGTGGGAGGCAAATAGTGGCGTCTATCGTCTCTACGATGAGGATCGACTCCGTCTTTCTCTCTTCGGTCTGTTCGACCGCCGGGCGTGTGTGAGCGACTTGATGGTGTGCGAGGTGACCCGAATTCACGGGTGACCAATGGGGTGAATGGTTATGGGCGGCTTGCCGAGGTGATCGACCGGGCATCATGCCGAGGTGATCGTCTCGGCTATCTCGTCGAGTGAATGTCATGGCTATTTCACCGGGTGGCGATCCTTAGCTGTTGCGAGAGGTGGCGACTCGGGCGCCGTGATTAATGGGCATTCTATTTATGGTTCTTGAGGTTCAACTTCATTCGCCCTTTGGCTCGAAAGGTTTGAAATTGGCCCATACGGGCATTGAGGAATCGGACACGGCTGCCGAGGACCTCGTGAGATTGGTGAGTCGCTTGTTCACCGAGCGTTGAGATCGAACTTCTTCTCTTCGGTGAGCCAGCGGTCACGAGGGTGTATAGGTAGGTCCTCATGTAACCTCGGGCGTGTTGTTATCGGCAGTGATTTCTTTCCCATGACTAGCGTAATAGCTTTGGTTGGGGTCTTGGTCCGTCCGTTGCCCGGCACCACCGTGGCGCTAATATTTGATCGAGTCCTTGCCATTGATTTTGCGTACAAAGCGAAGCTTTTTGTTCGAGTTTCCCGCAGAGGCATGATGATAAATCTTGTGTGTGAGTTTGCAGCGATGAAGAACACAAGAGGTTTTCGTGGTTTGATCAAGGTAAGATCTCGTCCACGGTATGATTCCTCAATACTTTCACTATGTTTGATTACAATGAATGTATTTAAAAGCTCTAGTATTCGATAGTTGTTCACCGCTTCTACCTTGATCTAACCTCCGTTTATACATGTTGTGGATCACTTAAGATTACCATGGATCCCTTGCCTTGTGTGATCCGATCTTTGATGATAGACTCGATCCTTGAGTATCTCCTTCCATATCTTTTCTTAGATTTGATCTTGAATAGGGTTTAGATGTTGGGCTTTGGGTAGAACCGTGTGGGCGAAGTTCTTTAGGTTGGGCCCGGTTGCTTGGGCTGCTATTGGGCTTGGTGGTTGGGCCCATATCCTATCATTAACATTTTGTAGCTACTTTATGGTCCTAGTTTTGAACCTTGGTATTGTTTATGCTTTTAGGGAGTGTTTACTTTTATTATTAACATTTTAAAGGTTGAGTATTTGATGGATTAAATGTGTGATAAGATAATTTTTATATATCGATCCTTTGTTTACTACAAATTATTAGTGAATGATTAAAATTATGATAAATAATTCTCCCTTTATTTGGAGGATTATTTCAATACTACCTATATTGGTTGGATTAAAATTAATAGAGAATAATTCAAAGGATTAAAATAATCCCAGATTTTGGGGGATATCCTCAAATGTTAATACTTAAAAGTAAATACTTGATTAGATTGAATTATTTTTATCTATCCAACCTAATCATGTAAAGTAAACACCCCTTTAGAGCTTTTCGTCACACGCCGGGGATTATGGAGCACTCTTTTTTTTCCGTGAGGTTTTGCTTTGATGGAGAGATTTTCTTGTGAAGATTTTAGTGAAGCCTTATTGAGTTTGTTTCTCTAGGGTATGGCCTAGCAAGTATGTATACTATATTTTTACCTTTATGAATCTATTTACCCATTAAAAAAAATTAATTAGTGTATTTGATGGTCGTGTGCAAAATAAAAAATAGCTTAGGATTCATGTATTTTATGACAATTATCCCTTATAATGTGGCCTATTATTGTAACGCTTGCACTTGTAATTGCATGGCAAACCAAGGTGGACAGGGGTTGTGACTAATATAGTTTAAACTTATAACTTTTCAGCTACGAACTCATCTATTTTAATGACTCACAAAGATATATGATTCCAAAAGAAAGGAGAAAATGGGACCAAACATGGCCTTGCTTTTATCATTCATATTAACATAAGAAAAATCATTTTATTTATTATTAAAGGAAAAATACTTTGAAGATAATTGTGAGCTCGACAATTAGAATACACTTTGTAGAACACCTTCCCTCATCAGCCTTCGTCCTACAATCGCCTTCCAACGACCCTTTTACTACACAAAATCCAAATAAAAATTAGTTGAATATATGTAGCAATCATATAAAATACAAGATGAAATATCACACTTTATAAAAATCTAAAGAGTTAAAATCATATGGTTTATTTTTTAAAAGCAATCGTCTGGATTTTATTTGGACATTTTGAGAAAATTCTCATAAGCGAATGATTTCGTATATACAATAATATTTTTTGTATAAAAATGTACTTGATAGGATATGGCCCAACCTCTCGGGCCCACTGGCGAGGCCCAAGCAGTGGGCGACCTAATCTTGCCTACTCGGTTCGCAGAACACCTACCTCAAAACCCTAATTAAAGGCCAGTCGAAGCGAAGATGATGGGGATAGCGGTGGAAATCATGGGTAATTATGGTGAAGATCATGGTCGATTCATGAAGGATCGTGAGCCGCCAATCAAGGATTCGTTACAAGGTCTACGTTTATGTATAAATAGGAATTAGATTGAAGGTAAAGGGTTAGCAAATTCTTGAACACAAAAACTCCTTGAGATACTCGTTGTAATAAAATTATAGTGAACATCTTGAGGATCATCACCCGTGGGCGTGGATCGATTCTTGATCGAACCACGTAAAAACTACGTGTTCTTTCTCGCTTTTTCTAAATCTTGCATACTAACGTACCGCAGTTTATCATTGGCGCCGTCGTAGGAACACTCTTTTCTTTTTTTTGAACAAAAAGCATGTTTTCTACAATTTAATGACAAGGTACACAACCTCGAGAAGGTAGCTCATGCCAGTGAGCATGGCGCCTCAGACCCTACTTTCAAGCCCATTCGGGTCCGGTACTAACGGACTTACCTTTAAGACAAGTCTTGTCAAAGCGAGTCATCTGGACGTATAGCAGTGGGCAGCTTGGGCTCGGCGAGCACGACATCTCGTACTCTCCCTAGGCTGGCCATAAAGGCAGCTACCGTGACTTCTGGCGGAGGCCAAATTCACAGTCGGCTCCACCGGCGAGTCCTCCCACCACGCGGAGGAACTGTCCTTGCATCGCCCAGATGGTTCTTTGGCGGATGTCGTGGGCCGAACTTCATGCAGAGCAGGCGGAGTGGGCATCCTCTTCCTCGGCCGGATAAGCGAAGTGGCGTCGCCTCGGTTTACCTTCGACCACCAACACGAAGTGGATGCAAGCAACGATCTCGGGACTCCATGCCATAAAGAATTAAAGTGGACAAAGTCCGGATATTCGGAGATTCAGTCGTGGTAAACCGGGTCTGAGCACTACGAGGCGAGGAGGATCGAATGAAGCAATACCTCGAGAAAGCGAAGGAGATCTTGACCTCATTCGGGTATTTCAATATTCACCAAATCCCTGAGGAAACAGCCGAGCGGCGTCCTTAGTAAGTTGGCTTCATCATCGACAAATCCGCCGATGGAGAAGTTCATTCAGAAGCATCGAGGCGCCAGCGTGGCGTTATCACGAAGTTGAGCCAAAGCGGATGGCCCAATACACGGAAGTTGGTACACTACCTCGGGACGGCTGAGGCCAAAAGATGATGGTGAAATCGAAGTATCTCATATAGAGGCTCTCGGAAGTCTTACCTTGACCCTCCGAGGTGCCTGGGCGAAGAAGCTCCGTGCTTAATGAGATTCCTGAGAGGATCTTGTGGAAGCCACATCGGTCACGGGCTCTTTCAAAGAACGAGGTCGGGATATTATTGGCCCACCCTTATTCAGATCGGCCAGGTGGTCAAAAGTGTCAGAAGTGCGGCTTGGCTCCCGCAGTCAGCTACCCCAGACCGATCGGCGGCCTGCAGTGCGTGGCCTTTCATGCGGTGGGGATCGATATCGTTGGCCCGTTCGACGAGCACGGGTCGACGATATTTAGTCATAGCCATATACTACTTCACAAAATGGGTGGTGAGCCCTTTCGGGCTTCGCGAAAAAGGATTCGGACATTCGTGTGGAAAAACATAGTCATCGCTTGACTACCGCACATTCGATCTCGGACAACGGCACGATTCGTGGACAAAATTTCAAGAAATGGTGTGAAGAGCTCCGGATCGAACAACGTTCACCTCGTCGCAGCACGAGGCAAATGGTCGAGGAAAGTAGCGAACCGCACGATCGTCGAAGGATTAAAGAAGAGGCTGAACCGAGCTAAAGGCGTGGGTGAAAACCTCCCAAGTCCTCGGTCCTGAGCGACACCTCGGACTTCCTGGAGAGCCTTCGGCTGGTCTATGGAAATGAGGTCCGTCATGCAATTGAAATCAGCGCCTTTCTTTGACCGGGATGGGGCGAGGGGCGACTGCGGGCCAACCTTGATGCTCTCGAAGAGAACTTCGCCTTCATAAATGAAGCTAAGTCGGCTAGGTCGCCGCGTATTACAACAAATTAAAGCCTCACGCCGTGGCGACCTCGTCCTCTGAAATAATGAAGCCGGAGCGAGCGTCTTAACAAGTTGGATCCGACATGGGAAGGCCCATACGCGTTCACGAGGACCTCGGCAGGGGCTACAAGCTATCTCGCCTTCGGATTACTCCCCAGACGGCATATCACTCATTTAAGGAGTCTTTACATAGCCGATTCGGATCGGCGTCATGTTAGTCTCCTTGTTAGCTTTGCCAGTGCGATGTTATATACTTGTTGAATAAAATATTTATTTTTCTAATGAGTATTTCCGCACCTCTTTATTCATATCGAACATCTATTTGGATATACCACATTTAAACCTTCACGAGGGGCATCCGCGAAGATGAAAAACCCACTAAGTAGGGTACACACTAAGCGCCAGCGCCCGTAGATTACTCATTGAATTGAGCGTCTCGGTGCAGCGCATATAGACTACTCATTAAATTGAGCGTCTACATGCACTCTGATTACTCATTAAGTTGAAATATCTACATCGAAACGTCGAGTTGGATCTCATCAAATTATGCCCTTTATTTGGGAAGATATACATTACGTATCGATCTAAAATGTTTACGACCAAAGCGAAGTCTAAGCTATGTTTGTACCTCTCGAGGGAAAATGTACCCGACGAGTCAAATATATTCGACTACATAAAGTCTAGCTATATACAAACTCATTCGGGCTTCCTAGCCCCGCTACTTCAGCTGTTGAGCTACACGATCTGCACAAAATCTCCGGTCGGCGATGAAATCACGGAATGAGCGGGTGCCTTCGCCGATCCAGTAGGACCCGCGTCCTGGCCTACTCCGAAGCAGGCACGGGCAGGGGACACCAGGCCTGAAGGGACTCAGGGTACCCCACGGTCTACTCAGGAACACTCTAGCGGCCTCGGTGCCACCAGGCACAGGAAAGAATGATCTCCCACACAGGCTTGCCTGACCGAGTGCGACCCGACCCTCGCGCTCTCGCCATAGCACGGAGCACGGGCGAGGTCACTCGCTCTTTGAAATGGGTAGGCAAATAATCGGACACCTCGGCATGATCGGCATAACGCCTCCCGCCTCGAGCGCTCACGCTTGGACCAGCTCGGAGCTCGTTGCGGGCGGGAAGCGCGTCGTTTGCGCACAAGTTCGTACTTGGGCATACTCCACGATGGAGTCGATGCGATCTTTAAAGCTCTTCTATTAGGTTCGTCCTCGTCCCGGCACCATGCCCTCGGCGACAACTCTGCACTCGGTCTCGGCTACGATATGGTGACCCGCAGATTGGGGATCACGCTTCATATTGATATCTCTGAGATCCAAGGCGGCTTCTCCGTCATCGGCTCGGCTGCCCGCATTATCGGGCGCCCGAATCACGTTGGCGAATAATCGTCCCGGGCTCCAAGGCGAGCGATCCTTAGCTTAAGAGCCTCATTTTCAGCCGAGAGCGAACCACTTGGCGATCGGCCTAATGCAACTTCTTTTGATTCGGTGGATGCGGCGACATCCATCTTGACGAGCACAGGTCGGTTCGGCGAACCGGCTCTCCGGTCGTCGCCTCTTCATCCTTCCGGCGAGAGCACCTCGGACTTCTTCGGCTTTGTCGATGGCTCATGATCGAGTCAGAGTATTGAGATGTAGTCTTAGAAATAACAAGACATAAGCATTTGAAAATTATTATTACATTATTAAGTAGAAGTTAGTACAAGCGGGTCCTATCGACCGACAATCGACCTATTATTGGGTCCGCGACCTCGGGCTCATTGCGGACCACAACCTCTGCTGCGCCACTGCTGCTGCTCACTCAGCAGTTGCCGATCTCGGAAGGGCGTCAAGCTCGGCCCGCCTCTCGTTTCGGCTTCACCTCGGCAAGGAATGCTTGAAGCTCTCGTCTTGTCTTCCTGCCGATTCTGACCTCGCCATCGGGGAGCGGCGGGAGGATGCCAGGTATCCGCCACGGGAAGGAGGTCGCCTCGGCGATTATGCGGGCATAATTCATACACACCACCGAGGATGGACCTCGACCACAGTGATGGGCCTTATCAAAATCGAGCCTCTTGGCGCCAGACTTTCAGTGGGCGGATATCCCTCGCCTCATTACACTGCCAGTCGGAATAAGGAGGAAAAGCTCTCCTCCATAAGCTTCTTGGAGCCCTCGAATAGGTCCTTGCCCGCTTGACAAGGCACTTGTCTGCTGACCCGGCTCTTCCGCCTCGGCGCCTCCTGCAGGCGCTTTCCCTTGCACGGGCCGCGCGAGGCCGATCTCTTTCGAGACTCTCGGCGGAGCCTTTGCAACTTGCGTCGCCTTGCGGCATCTAAGCGGGATTCGGATCCTCGAGCTTTAGCGTGGCGTTTTCTCTCCACCGCCTACCAGGCGGCTCTGCTAACGAATCCGGCCATGCGGTGCATCTCCGCCAGAGGCGCGTCCTAATTAAAACAGTTAGCGGCGGTAGCGATAAAATTACAAAGAGAAGGGGCGACTTATACCTTTGGGAAGGATAAGAGTCTTTGGAAGCCGACACCTCGGGCAAGGGGCCATGAACCTCTATCTCCAGGTCGGGCTCGAGGTTGCTGAGGTCCGTCGATGAAGTCTCTCGCGTCACCACGAGGCTGCTGGGTGGACTCGCCGCTCGCTTCTTCTTGGTGCTCCTTTCGAGCGGATGGTGCGAGCGTCGGTCCGTTATCTTAACTTCTCTACTAGGGTCAATCTTGGCATCACGAATAATAATTTCGTTAGCTACTGAAATCGCAGAGGAAGAATAAAAAGAAGAAGTTGCCCTACTTGAATCGAGACCACGATCCGGTGCCTCGACCTATAAACACTCGGCCCGGCATTGTTCGAGGTCATCCTCGGTATAATTAATCGATAATATCTACCAAGATCATTCAACATTTCTCATATGCGGAGGCTGATTTTCACGTCTTTTATTGTACAGAGGCCCTCGTACCTCGGATGCCCTCGACCCTGAAAGAAATATATATTTTGTCGATGGGGCGAGCCGGGTCGCTATCTTAAGCTGCGAGGCAGATAATACACCCTCCTATAGACTTGATGCTAAAAGCGCATCAAGATTTGAGAGAACTCCTACTTATGCCTAGCAGACAGCACCAGCCCCCTCGACCTAATGGAGTTCGAGTCGGTTGACATATGGGGATCGAAAATATTCTTGAAGATTAAGGAAAATAGGGCGAAAACCTAAGTCCATATCAAGCTATCTACATATATAGTAATAAATCCCAGGAGGCCATCGCCTATCATCTATTTTGCGAGGCACCACCATCGTCCTCGAGATATGGTATTCCGTAATCTCCAAAAGCTCCTCCGTCGTTGCGTCGACCTCGCCACGCCAATCTGAGGCCGTCCCGTACGATGACACCGGGAACCACAGAACTAAGTCTATGGATTTACCTAATAGATTATGCACATAGTCCTTCAGCATCGGAAAATGGTGCGGAACCGAACCGAGTATCGAGGCGAGAAGAGAATGAGAAGATGAAGAATACATACTTACTTTTCTTGAGCGAGATATCGGACTTCTTGACAAGTTTGAAGGAAGAATTGGGAAATTTCTACAAGTATGTTCTCGAATAAAGCGTCGAAGGAGAAAATGAGCAGTTGCCTCATTTGGACCTATTTATAGGACAAATGGCGCCTAAACCGTTTCAATTCTCACACTGCTATCTGCGATTGGACGTGTGAGTCGGCAGCGTGCTTGTCGAGCCCAACTACCTTGGCGCATGACATACTCTATGGTAAAGGCAGACCGCGACGATCAGTAATGATTACATTGATCTCGGAGGCTCGACCTGGACCACGCCCATGTCGCTTGCATACGGGCGAGATCCATTCGAGCTCGACCATCAGCTCGTCAGCGCGGAGCCATACAGTGAACCCGGCTTTCCTTCAGAGGCGATCTTCGGGTTGTGCCTCGGCTTTCCTTGAGCAGCACCATTCAACGGACCTGGTGTCCCAACGAGACGCCTCCCCTAGAGAATCTCCTTCACCGGACTTGATGTCCTCCGGAAAAGCCGCCGCACGCCAAGACCTCGGTGTAACCTATACAAGACCGCTATCCAGTCATCATTCGGCTTCCTTTTGCGGCAAAGATCGAGAACCTTCAACAACAACTTCAGCGAAGCAACTCCGCTCGACAAAGCACATTCTCCTTCCCGGCAGCTATTCCTCGACTTTTCGTGGGGCTATGATAGGATAGGCCCAACCTCTAGCCCTAGCGAGGCCCAAAGAGCGGGCCACGCTAATGTTGCCCCTGCTAGTACGCGAAACACTACCTCAAACCACTAATTAAAGACCGAGTCGAAGGCTGAAGATGATGGGGTGGGTGAAACCATGGGCAGATTATGGTAAGATCATGAGTCGATTCTGAGGATCGTGAGTCCGTCAATCAAGGGATTCATTACAAGGTCTACGCTTATGTATAAATAGGAATTAGATTGAAGGTAAAAGGGTTAGCAAATTATTGAACACAAAAACTCCTTGAGATACTCATTTAATAAAATTATAGTGAACATCTTGAGGATCCATCACCCGGATCGGATCGATTCTTGATCGAATCACGTAAAACTCTTGTTTCTTCTTGCTTTTCTAAATCTTCATACTAACATCTGATTTATACATTTTATATGATGGCGTTTATATATAGATGAATAGATATATATATATAGATAGATTACTGATAATATTCATTTTCATGATAATCGTAAATCACAAAAATCAATTCAAATTGAATTATAATTTCTACACTAGAAAAAGGCTTTATATAATCTCCTTGTGCGTTAAAATATTAATTATAATATAAACAATCCACGATCTCAAAAAGCTATGTATGTGTGGAAGCATGAACTAAGAAATACATGAAATGATGGATATTTTTATATTTCAAATCATTAGCTCTTAACTAATTAAGTTAAAGCTTGAAAGAGCGAAAGAACTTGATATGAAGAAAAACAAAGGTAGAGTTAGGAGAAGAGCAAACTTGATTTCAATTCTTTTGGTTATATACTACTCGTGATTGCGCCTTACTTTAGTTTATTAAGTGGATGATCATATTGATACGATCACGGCCCAACTACGGACCCAAAGCAACAGGCCCAATACTAGTAAGCACGGCATCAAGCTCGGCCAGCGAGTTCAATGAAGACTCCTCGTCGATGTGAGCAGGAAGATCGGCCGTATATAAAAGATCCTAATTTGAAGAGATAGGAGAAAGATCAGATCTGAGGAGATCTCGGATTGAGATCTAGATCAATATATTTGTGTATAAATAGAGGCTAGAATTGGGCGAAAGATCATCTACAACTTTTGTGTCGCTCTTCCATTATCAATCACGAATACTTTCTACTACTCTCATGGGCGTAGATCTTATTCATAGATCCGAACCACGTAAATCTTTAGTGTTCTTGTGCATTTAATTTCCTTACGAAAATAAGATCGATCCTTGTGGCATGCATGGGAAGCGAAATTTTGTATTTCGATCAACCACCGTTTTCTGGAATCAATCACGACAATCGTACGAAGCGCGCGTCGAGTCACCGTCGGCAACAGATGGCGAGACGCCGAGCTCGGCTGGGAAAACGGTCGGAGAACTAACCTGAAGGTCATGTCAAGCGATTAATGACAGGCGATCGGTCTTGCATGAAGAAGCGAGGATATAAAGCGGGGAGATCGCGGTGGTAACGAGGAGCACTCGGCTCACGGATAAACAGCCCGGCCGTCGAGGGGTTCCCTGAGAAACAAGGAGAGTTTTTCAATACCTCACCACGCTAAAATTCGGCGTTTAGAAGAGAGGCGCGCTTGACTTCTCGTCTAAACACGGGCATGACGGTGAATCTAAACGTGGTCATGCTGCATTGGGGCCCAAACCAATCGAGCGGGGCCAGGCAATAGCGGAAAGGGCGTCACGATCGCGTGGGCGGTCACAGTTGTGAAAGCGAGTTCGGTCGGCGAACTCGCCATTCTCGGAGGCGGTTTCGGCAGGTGCGAGAGGATAGTCGCCCGTTCTCAAAGCGAAATACCGACACCATCCCAGCAAATACCGGGGCCGAGCACTCCCCTGACGGACTATGAGGACCCAGAACTTCTTACTCGCAGTTCGTACAATATGATCAACCACGCCTCGACCAATCATATGTCAAGCTCTTCCCGAGTTACTATCGACAACGCCGGTGGTGGTTCGCCACGATCTACCTCCGGGAGCATTGGTTCCCCCGATCGATGAGGCGCCTTCCTCGGTTCTTCCGGATGGCGAGTCCAGTGACTGGACTGCGTTCTCGCCCCGAGGCGAATCGGAAGTGAGTCCATCAGCACTTAGGCCACTGTGTTCAATAAGGAGGCTACGAAGGTCGCAGAGTGAGCGATCTCCTCATCATCTGGCCTTCAGAGCGGATCTGCCCGGGCCTTATATAAAGAGATCGCTGCATCTGAACCCGTGCTACGGCATCTATGGCGTATGTCGATCCGGTTCGCCAAGCGGCGAGGCCGACAGAAGGCCAGCGCGGAGAAAGCAGCTAGAAGGAGAGAGAGGGAGAGCGGGCCGGTGCCAGCCGCAAGCACTCGAGAGAATACGTCCCATGGTGTCCAAGCTCGACCGCGATGACTTCGGGCGATCTCAATCAGCCCATTAGACAACGCAAGGGCGATCTCGACTAACCCTGAACATGTTCGGAAGTCTCGACCAATGATAGGAGGCACCAGCGATTCAAGGATAAATACACGCCATTCCATGAGGATTACGGGCATGAAAGCCGAAGATTGCGCGGCGCTAATGGAGAGAATGAGATGTTGGTTCGGGATGGAACCTTAAGGAGTACCGAGGGGCCCTGAGGCAGCCCGATGAAGCTCGACGGGGCCGAAGGAGGAAAGAGAGAAGGGAGTGCCCCAGCAGGCAGAGAGAGACCGAAATATGGCGGTCACGTCTCCTTTATTCTGAGGGCTCCCCAGCGGGTCAGTCCTCCTTGAGCGAGCAAAGTCCACACTCGCAAGCAGACACGGCCAACAAGAGGCTCGGAAGGGGCAGGCGATCACCTTCTCGAAGGCGACCACAGCCTGCGATAGTGCCCAGCGGGGATCGGCGGTAATCCGGGCGGTGGTCGCGAACAAGTTGGTGAAAGCGTATACATCGGCGGTGGTGCGTCGGTGGCATCGCTTTTCGGGAATGCTGATAAGTTAGAAGTAGAGGCGCCTCGCTCAGCACCAGCTTCATTCCGGCTTCATTCGGAAGAGCTGGAAGGATAATCGAGCTACGCATGAGTGGGAAAGCTCGACAGGCTCCACCAAGTGGTTACACTTCTTAGTGAGTGAAGAGGCTGGTATAACATCATCTTGGGCGAGATTGGTGAACTCTTTGTAAGCGGTATGCTCGACATACACTGCGCGATGAAGATCCCCACAAGGGGATAGCCGTGATCAGGAGATCAGGAAGCGGGCGAGGAATGCTACAGGTGCCCCTGAGTGCGGGGCTCCAACCCGGCACCACAGGCATAGCAATTAAAACCGAGGTTTGGAAGAGGCATCGCCTACAGCAGCCCCCGGTGGAGGTCGCGCTATCAGGCAGGCAGCTCGAGGTCGTCAGATTGGCTTCGAGGCACACGAATTAAGGGAACAGGTTATCGACTCAGGGAATTAGAGGCGTGTTTGCTTGTGGCCCATCGACATGACAGAATCACGAGTATCATGCATGAACAACTTGGCCGAACCCGCAAAACCCGGTTCGGTGAGCGGCGAATTTTTGCGGCGAGCGGAACCAGTCATCCATGAAGAGGTAAATCAATTGTTAAAAGCTCGCATATTGTTGAAGTCGAATATCCGACACGGATATGCCAACCGGTGATGGTGAAGAAAGGAGGAGGGGATGGCGAATGTCGATTACTCTTGACCTCAACAAACATTGTCGAAAGTTGCTATCCCTTCCAACATCGATAAGAAGGTCGGCGCATTGGTGGTCTGAGTCTTGATTTCTTGGACTTGTATAAAGGTATCACCAAGTGCTTGATGGATGGCGAAGGCGGCGACCACAGACGCCATTCTGAGACTTGAATCTTGGCATATAGGAAGATGCCATTGGACTTAAGAATACGGGGAGCTACCTGTCAAAAGATAGTGACAAAATATTTTAGCCTACATAGGCAGAATGTGGAGGTATCGTCGGCGACATCGTAGGTAAAATCAGGAGGAAGCAGCATGTGTCAGACCTCGGATCGTCGCCGGCTTTTGAAAAGTCGACCTCAATGAATCCCAGAGTGCACGTTTGCATTTAGGTCAGGAAAATTCTTAGGGTCTTGGGTTTCACAAGAAGGGTTAAAAAGCCAATCAAGTTCAAACCATTCTAGAAATGAAGATGCGAAGACCGTTCACGATACCTGGTGACGTAGTGCATAGCTTGTTTAACAAGGCCTTATTTGAGATAGCACATAACCAAGGTACTCAAAAGGCTCGGAATTCTCGGGTGATACACACAAGTCCTTGCTGAAGATCTCAAAACTACCTAGCCAAACTCCCCACTCTGTCCGTTCAGAAAGAAGGAGGTCCTTTCCCTATACCCGCCGCGGACGAAACCATAAGTCTGGATCTTGAGTGCGAGAGGAAGGACGTCGGCTCAGGTATATTTCATCGGCGAGGCATTAAAGGCTAGAAGCAGTATCAACCTTTGGAAGCTTAGCCCAGCATTAGTAAATCTTGCAGGAGGCTAACGATCCATCTTCCATTGCATCCCATACTGAGTCCTCGCGATATCCCCGGCAAGTGTTGACGAAGCCGAGCTTCGGGAGGGTTGAGTAGGCAATTGAGCTGGGCGAACATGACATATCTTTCGCCCCGTCAAGCCATCAAGGTCAAAACTTGGACTTTCTTGCGAGGCTCACTTCGATTCCCGAAAGAGCGAGTCCGTATCGGACAAAGCCCAAGCCGACCGGTGGAGAAACCTGGGAGGATTCTTGGCGATCTGTTGATGGGGCCGGGAAAAATGAGTAGCGAGGTGGTATACTCCTCGGACCGGATGGCGAAGAGATCACCTCGCGCTTTAGCTATCTTACAAATCTGACAATGGAGTCTGAGGCCTTGATCGCGAGCCGCACAGCTCAAAGTCTTGGTCTGACGGTAAAAGTTCATAGTGACTCTCAAGTCATCATAAGCTACATGTTGGGGAAATGCGAGGGAAAAGCGTTGGGATGAAGATACCTCGAGAAAGCGGACTACCACAAACTTTCTCACTTTGGATAATTCGCATCCCGGGAGCAAAATGGCGGTGACATCTTAAGCAAATTGGCCTCAAATGTCAACAAGCCCGCGGTGAAAATCAACAGGCATAGATGATCTTGAAGGAAGGTCAGGTGGTCTCAGATGAAAGCGAATGACTCGTTCGAGATGCGGAGAAAGGCGAGCTATACGAGACAAGCTCGAGGCCGGAGGATCTTGAGCAAATCGTTGCGATATATGCTTGGCGGTATTCTCTGAGAAGTCATACGGCCTCTCCTAAGGTGCTTGGGACCGAGCTGATTCGTACTGGGGTGCACGAGAGGATCGTCTGATCCGTCGGACCAGAGCACATCGAAAAAGGTCGTGCGATGGGGATACTATTGGCCAACGACAATTGAAGACTCGCAACCTTGTGAAAAGGTGTCCAAAGTCTAAATTCACGGGGCGTGAGGCTACCATGAACCGACCTCGCCTCCGTTTAAAGCCCTTGCCATTTATGCAATGGGGATCGACATCATAGGCCACTACGCGAACCGGCGACTCAATTCACGATTGTCGCGATTGACTACTTCACGAAGTGGGTGGAAGGAGCCCTTGGCAAAGATCACAAACAACGCCCTCAGCCGTGCGGAAGAACATGGTGTCGATTGGCATCCTCATTATCCTTCTTTCGGATAATGGGGCCTTGATTCTGATAAGATATTGAGGCGGTGTCGAGAGCTTGGATCAACAAAAGTTCACCTCGGTGGCCCATCCTCAAGCAAATGGTTGAGACCGAGGTCACCAATAGGGCGATCGTGAAGGGTCTCAAAACCCGTCTTGACCAGACTAAGGGTCTTTGGGTGGAGAATTTACACAAGTCTTATGGTCATGCCGAACAACACCTCGGACGACGAATGGAGAAAGCGCCTGCGATCGGTGTATGGAACCAAGCGGTGATCCTGTCGAATACTGAGGCCCCGCACCATTCACTTCTCATTCGAAGAAAATGGGGAAAATCTAGGAAGCGATCTAGATCACTCGAAGAAAGAGAGACCTCGCCTACATCGAGGCTCGGTACAAGCAACAAGTAGCTCGGTATTACAACCAGCGTGTCAGTCTTGATATTCAGGTGGGCGACCTCGTAACTCGAAATAATGAAGTCGATGGCCAAGCTCGACAATGGAAGCCACATGGGAAGGACCTTCTGGGGTCGAAGAAGTCCTCGAAAAAGGGCTATAAGCTCGCCCGTTTTCGGTGAGCAAATACCCGACACGTGGCATCATTCATTTGAAGAGATATTTTGCATAAGTGTCGAAAGTTGAGTCTTGTTAGGTCACGTCTTTGAGTCTGTTGGGTCGAGTCAGAGTCTTGTCGTCTTGCTCCGTTATCTTTTATCAATAAAATCTTTTCTTTTCT
Source organism: Salvia rosmarinus (assembly GCA_036937905.1). NCBI lineage: Eukaryota > Viridiplantae > Streptophyta > Magnoliopsida > Lamiales > Lamiaceae > Salvia > Salvia rosmarinus. Next base: position 58,173,776 of record CM072822.1, on the reverse strand, counting down.
CATCATTTTTTTGTCTTGCATGTTTTCATTTGTCACTTATGCATATGACTCTTCTAAAATTACTATACCTCTGGAGGCGAACTATACCTCGACGGAGGACACCTTCGTTTATCTGACGAACGAACTAAGCAGCGTAAGGACCACCCTCCCGATAAAACTTGGCAAAAGCAGGAACCCGTGCACCCGTGCGAGGGCGCATACAGCCGTTTATTTAGAGGCGGATACCTTACGTCGATGACGAACTACCTTCCGTTTATTTCGAGGAAGCTTTATGCGAGGCGGATACCTTCGTTTATTTAGGGGCGGATACCTTCGTGCGAGATGAGCTACCTTCATTTATTCGAGGAAGCTTTATGCGAGTGCGGATACCCGTTTATTCGAGGGCGGATACGGCCGTGCGAGGGCGAACTACCGTTTATTTCGAGGAAGCTTTATGCGAGGGCGGATACCTTCGTTTATTTCGGGGCGGATACCTTGAGAGGACGAACTACCGTTCATTTCGAGGAAGCTTCATCGAGGGCGGAATACCCGTTTATTTAGAGGCCGGATACCTTAATGCGAAGGCGAAAATACCGTTTATTCGGGCGACCACGCTATTATTTGTTGGGGTAATAAAGTAATGTCGAAAAAGACAACACGAAGCGGAAAAATTCTTATTTCTTACATTACAAATTCGTACATTACGAGACGAAGGGCCCGAAGGCGGGAGAAAACTAAGCGATCCCTAGAAAGTCCGGATTGACGGAGCGTCTATGCTAAGTCTACCCGTCCTCGATCACACTAAGAGCCTGCCGGATCGATCTCTCGGGCCGAGGCGACCTCCGGCTTGATGAAGCATGACTTGGCTCCTTGAAGGCCACGTCTCTCTTGTAGCAGGCGTCTCTCTTGACTATCGATGGGGAAGATATGTCAGGAAAGAAGAAGTCGTCTAGCGAGATGAAGAAGCCGGCGGCGAAGAAGCGCGATGGACGAGAAACGCAGCGGCGTCAGGAAGGGATAGCGTGCCTCTACAATCATTATAAACCGCCGATCTTCTTCAACTCGTCATATTGCTCTCGAAATTGCGGGAGTCACAGCCGTCCTTCTCTTATACTCGAACACGTGCGGGGTCTAAGACCTTAGCCTCGGCCTCGGAGATGGTCATTCCACCTTGTCGGCGAATAAATGCCTCGTACTCGGTGCTCCTCTATGATCGGTTTGGCCTTATCTCTGCAATCTCGAGCTCCTCAATTTCCAAAATCCGAGCATGAAGCTCGTCCGACTCTCTTGCGGCACGAGCTTGACTTGACCTCGCCATCCATGGCTGACGGCTTTCAAATGATAAACCTCGGCCTCCTTGGTTTCAATAGCGTGTCGAGGCCTCGATCGATTCGACCGGTGAACATCGGGCATTCGGGAGAAGGCGAGCAAAAGCAAGTTTATTATGAACAGCGGGTTTTATTAAGCACCGGCGAATCGAAAGGATGTCTGCATGCAGTATTTACATTAAAAAAAAAAATCGAGGATCACACTTGGTATCTCCATCCGCACCTCACTCGGCATCCCACCCATGGCATCCTCGAGCCTCAGCTGCTGCGGCTCGGCCATCGCTTCGGTCTTGGGGACCTCGGCTTTAGTGATTCAACAATCAGCCTCAAGATTGGTATCGGTCCATCGAACTCTCGCGGATCAGTCCGGTCAACCAAGATCGGAGGCGGCCGGGGCCTCGGCACGGGCATATCCTCCGGGGCCGGCGGGACCTTGGCGTAGTGCCGCACCAGGCATCTTATCCGTCGCCTCGTACCCGTATTTGGACTTATCCAGCTGCGGGTAATCCTCGGCGGCCCGTGTCGAGGTGGTCGCGCCACTGGTTTATTGAGCATGTCGGCCAAATCTCCGGCCAACCGGAGAACCTCCCGGACAAACGACTTAACAGTAGCGAGAGAAGTCGCCTTGAAACTACGCCCGACTTCCGACGTCGGGTCGCTTACCTCGCCTCGGCGGCCGAACTTTGCCTTCAACAAAACGTCTCGGCCTGCCTGCATATCGCGCGCGACCCGCCCTCGCTTCGTCACACCGCCCGAGCCTCGGTCTCTCTTCTTTGCCTCCCGAGCCATCGCCGGCCTCGGCCACTCACGGACAGGAGGTCTTCTCATCCTCTAGATCGCTTGGGGTATCGGGCCCTTCGTAGGCCGGGCGGCGGCATCGTCAAATATTCCACCGCCCGGTGAGCTCGTTCACCCGAGGCTCGTGCGCTGCACATAAGTCACCCGGTCGAAAAACTACATCAAAGAAAAAAATTAGTGGCGTGCAAATTTCAAGTTACCACGGGGGCGTCCAGGCGGCACGGCTCACAGGGACCTGCGATCATCATCGCCAGCGGAAGTGTCAATGTGTTCTTTCTTTTAAGGGGTGCGGGAGAAGGCAACCTCAACCTAGCCTCGGGCCTCTTAGAAGAGACCGCAACCACATCCTTCGGTGTAGCCTCGGAAGAGACCCATGACCACGTCGCCGGTGTAGCCTCGGGCCTCTCGGAAGAGAGACCTCGAAACCGACCGCTCCCTTCTTGCCTTTGGCGAAGTTCGAAAAGAGCATAAATACCATTAAAATAAAAATAAAAAATTTTTTTCAAGGAGCTCAAGACAAGCAGAGGGCCTCGCCTACCCATCTATCGGCGGTGGCCGAGGATCATAGGGCTCGGCCCAGCGTGATGACTCGGCCTCGGTGAACACCTCGTCCGAAGGGCCGATTTTATCCGGTCTCCTCCGGGCGAAGCTTTCGCCGGAACCTCGTCGGCAAGCATCCGATCGCCGGCCGAACTCAGCCGTCAAAGCGACAAAGAAGAACCTTGCGGTTCGAGATCTTGATTTTGTCTTCGCTTTGAAGTTGACGGGGTGAAAAATAGTACCACCATTTGCTACCCTTGAGTTGGAAAACTAAGGACAAGCCCCGGTGAAGGAAAATTATGCGATAGGCATAAACACAAACACGTCGAATGCGGAAAGGAATTGGTGTTATTTGGCGAGATATGCCGAACATCTCTTGGAGTTCGACATACACATAGGCGTGGGGGAGGCGAAGCCCTCTTAAAGGCATCATGCCTTATATGGTGATAAACCCCTCAGAACACTAGCCCTATCCCGGACGAGGCAACAAACTCGAATCGGAAGGAATATGATATTGAGAGGTAGCTCCCTTATATCAGAGGTTTCTAGAATCGAGAGAGGCGAAACACGCAAAATCACAAGGGAATCTAATACTACATACAAAAGGAGGTGAGCGGTCGCGGTAAAAACATGTAAAACCACGGCAAATCCGGTGGTGACACGAACAACATAAAATTCATCATCAAAAGCCTACAGGAGCGAAGAATAGCCGTGAAACTTCTTGGTTTAAAGGTCGAGGAAGATGGTCTTTGAAACTTACTGAGGGCGATAATGGCGAAAGAGCTTTTCGGATGATGATGGCTTTTCTGATTTGAATTTGGAAATAAAAGTGATATGCGAAACAACGTATCGGGAAGTTATTCCACATATGCGCTTTATCGGGAATCGACATTGCCCGCGTTAAATGCACATTAAATGCATATCCGATGCGTGACATCGGCGAGAAAATCCCGTGTTCGGCCTCCGGCGAGGACATTCGCATTCAAGATAAAACGCGATATCCGACCTCGACCATGAATTGCATGAGCGACTTGACGCCTTTCTCGGGTAAGCCATCCCGAAACGCCGGTAATGCGCCTCGTCGGTGAGCAAAGCAGTGGCGAACCGGCCGAAAACACCCGGCAAGAGATACTGCGGACGTCGAACTTGTCGTAACACCTCAGTGACGTACGATGTACAACCTCGGCATGAAGCCCGATGGATGATGTCGACAGCGACCCGGCATAGCAGCGTCGGTAAGGCGAGCCCGGCGGCAGCGACCTCGGCATTACGACAAAGTGAATCCAGCGGTTGCGACCTGCGTGAAGGAAAACTAGGTTTAGCCACTCTCGAGGATCTATCTTGGATGTTTAATTCACCGCCATTGATTATATACCTAGCGACACCTATATAATTAATTGCAACACGTGAGGGTTTTCGTGTTTACCTTTGAATACATCGAGGTGGATCGGGAAGAGCGGATCGAGACTCGTGCTTTGATCTTGGGACATGTCCGGTTGCCCAATCTCCAGCGTCAGTGAGGGGCGATCTATGGAGAATGCTTGGGAAAATCACCCATGCAACATGGAACAATTTTCGAACCCGCACTTGGGGTGGACGAAAATTTGATGTTCAATAATAAGGATTAACTTTGATTCTATCTCTTACCTCATATTTATAATGCATTACCATAATCATATGGAAGTACCATAATCACGTATGGAAAGGATTATTACCATAATCTATATGGAAAGGATCTATGCGTATCCGTAAATATAATAATATCCTTATAGGATAAAGAGAATCAAATCATTGCCTTGTAGAGCATAGGGCGTCGATTTTGCCTAGCTTACAGACTGGATGGTAGGCCAGGATCAATCTGCGAAGAATAAAGATGGGCCTCAAATAAATTAATTATCTTATGTTGACCGAACATAAATTAATTTATAAACATTTATTCATGCCACAGAGAATAAATGATGACTTACCTTTATTACCGAAGTTGAGTCGGACTTGCACTTAGACATTACGAATCCCGTATTTAAGATATCGAGCGTCCATTAATTATTTATAGCATTACATTGCTTAAAATAATTAATATCTTTAATTCATAAGTACCACTCGACCTTATTATTGTACTTGAGCTTCTCCATGCGAGGTTTAGTACAATAAACCTTTTGAGCTCATTAAGGGCGTCATCATCCCTAGCGGATACGGTGACTCGATCTGAGATAACTAGCATGACATACAAACACGCCACCGCCCAAGATGCGGAGAATATTGGGTTAGAACATATAACCCTCACGTAACAAATCAAAGTGATGGTCGACAACTCATACTCATCTAATACCTTATCGAGGTTTAGATCATCGTAAATCACCGAGATCTTGGTTCTTCACGGCGGTTAGGATAGAAGAACTCGTCTTTTGTGATCCTTCAATATGTCGGGAGGCGTACCAGGCATAGACAAGCAACCAGTCGAGTCAACCTTTATCATACAGCGACTATCACAGAAAACTAGTCCTCAAGTTGTCTCGGTGTGAAACTTTTATATCTCATTAAGCTTGACCAATCATACGAGACTTACATGATCTTCCACCTGTATGATCTCCTAACATATGAGATAAGAGACACAAATATATGCGATCAAGTATTCATTTAGGATAGGAGATTGTAATAGTGGTAACGAAACATTGTATCTGACTCGACCAAAGCGCTTGATATACATATCCAACAATCTCCCACTTATACTAAAGCAAACTTTTAGTATACAATGTGTCTCTCTACTAGCTATTACAAACAAAACCATCACTTTGTACTCCCACATCTGGTTCCTTTCTAAGTGGGTGCCATCTAGCGCAATTGAGTCCTCTAACGTCCCAGGCGTAGACTTGCGGCGGGCTTTAAGCGGGTGCCATCTAAGCGCAATTCAAGTCCTCCGCGTGCCGGCGTAGACTTATTGCGGCGAGCTTTAGCGGGTGCCATCTAGCGCAATTCAAGTCCTCTAACATGAGACTTCCTCTGGCGGGCTTGTAGGAAACTTGTGTCATTCCTCTATCTTCTTTGGAGTCACGGTGGCTGCCGCAAATAAAGGAGCCATGTCGGAAAGGTAGCAATCCTTTCTTGCGATGCCGCATACTAAAGCGGTAATCCGCGTATCGATGTAAGGCGCTGAGATAAGCTCGACATTTTCCTCTTGCGATCTCGGTAAACATGATCCCAGATATGCCTTTGCATCTCTAAGTCTTTCATTTAAGCTGATCGGATAACCAACTCTTCACGTCGATAACAACTTCACGTTGCAAATAGAAGAATGTCATCTCGTAAAGTGCGAGAAAATCCACATTCGTTGACATCTAAGCGATACACCTGACTCTTGCTAGGCAATTGGGTAAATCCATAGGACTTTACCACCTCGTCAACGTAAGTTCCATGATCTTACATCATTGTCTTGTATCATACTCATTTGTCGTCCATGGGTCGATTATTACATGTTCGTTTTAGGACTAAATCAGAAGATCGCTGAACATGATGGGAAAACTATGTTTAGCCCTGCAGAGGATATCTTGGATATTTAATTCACCATACATTGATTATATTCTAGCATGCGTCTATATAATTAATTGCAACACGTTGGGGTTTTCGTGTTTACCTTTGGATGCATCGAGGTGGATCGAGCAGGATGAGCGGATTGGTCGGAGCAGACGATGGGCTATGCTGACAATACGGGCGTATCCGGTTACCCAATCTCAGCGTCGGTGAGGAATCTATGGAGAATGCTTGGGAAAATCACCCTTTGCTCTCACTTCACAATTTTGAAACTCTACAAGACAATGAGGGTGGATGAAAATTCTATGTGTAATGTGAGCCTTAACTGAACTTTATCTCATACCTATATTTATAATGCACTTCGCCAATCCGTATGGAAATTACCATAATCCTATAGTACCATAATCCCATATGGAAATACCATAATTCTTTATGGAAATTACCATACTCGAGATTATTACCATACTCTCGGGTTATTACCATAATCTTATATGGAAAGGATCTATCATATACCGTAAATATAATAACATCCTTGTGGGATAAAGAGAATAAAATCTTTCCTTTGAGAGACGAGGGTGGACGATTTTCCTCTAGCTATGGGCACGGATGGGCGGCCCGAGATCAAATCACGAGGAATAAAGATGGGCCTCAAATAAATTAATTATCTTATGTTCGACCCAGAACATAAATTAATTTATAAACATTTATTCGTACCACTTTAGAGAATAAATCTTGACTTACCTTTATTCTGAAGTTGGTCGGACTTGCACTTGGACATACGAATCCACGTATTTAAGATATCGAGCGTCCATTAATTATTTATAGCAATCATTGCTTAAAATAATTAATATCTTTAATCTTAGCGATTACCACTCGACCTTATTATTGTACTTGGCTAACTCAACTGCGGGGTTTAGTACAATAAACCTTTTGAGCTCTTAAGGGGCGTCATCATCCTAGCGGATCTGACTCGTCTGATAACTGGCGTGACATCTGACAAGCCTTTGCCGGAGATGCGAATCTTGGGTTAGAACATAACCCTCGCCCATGTAGTCAGTGATGGTCGACAACTCATGCTACTTCCTAATACCTTATCGGGGTTTAGATCATCGTAAGTCACCGAGATCTTGGTTCTTCCGCGACGGTCGGATGAAGAACACGTCTCATGTGATCATTGATACGTCGGAGGCGTACCGGCGGAAAACTAAGTCGAGTCACTTCTTATCATACGCAGCCCAGCATCACAGACAACTAGTCCTCAAGTTGTCTCGGTGTGAAGCTTTTATATCTCGTTAAGCTTGACCAATCATCACGGACTTACGTGATCTTCTCACCTTGTATGATCTAACATATATGAGATAAGGGGACAGAGATATATGCGATCAAGTATTGATTCGGATAGGAGATTGTAATAGTGGTAACGGAAACATTGTATACAAGCTCAACCAAATTGCTTCGATATACAAATCCAGCGGAACATACATCGCTCGGGTTGACGAACAACCACGCCCTACTGACGAACCTACGGGAGCATGATAGCGATGGTGAGTGCGGTAACTTGTGATTCTATCTTCTTGCTTGTGGTAGGTACCAACATGCAATCGGTATCTCCGCGGAACTCGACCACTTCAATTTCTTGAAGTATCGGTATCGATCCTCCACTAGACTCGACATCTACCGTACCTTTGGTCTAATCGGTGGTGGAATCGATCGTCTTCTAATTCTTGAAGAATGATTTCAACTTTGGTTTATGATTTTTCATGTGGTCTCTTCTAAAATCGGGCATTGGTGCTAATAATGACCTTGATCATAGGACTATAGAATAAACCACCTTCGTTCCTCTAGGATAGCGATAAACAGCCCATCGGATCAAATATCGACTTGTCGGTAGCTTGTTGACACATGTCTTTGGGTGCTTAATATCCTTATGTGGTTTAAACTGAAACTGCGCCCAAACCACAACTCGAAGGGTCTCTTGACGTGACTTGGATGGTACTAGATTTAACAAGTATGCCGCCCGTTCTAAGGCATACCCCGAGCGAAATAAGCGAAGTTGTAACTTCGTCATTGATCTAACAATTTCGAAAGAGTCCTATTTCTTCATCGACACACATTTTGCTATGGTGTGCCGGTGAAATCTTGTTGGGAGGTAATCACACTTCACTAGATAGTCCATGAACTCGTTGTTGGGTATTCGCCACGCGATCAGAGCGATGACTTGATACTCTTACAGGCAAATGCCACTTCGCCTAAATTCTTTGAATTTCTCAAGCATTCGGACTTGCGGTAGCGGTATCACGTGTCCGTACCTTGAGTGTCGTCGATGAAGTGACAAAATACTCGTACCCTCCACGAGCTTGTGTGGACATCGGTCCACGGTGAAATGGACTAGCTCAACATTTCTTTGGCTCTGTGACCGCCCGGCTTTGAAGGTGCAGTCAACATCTTACCTTATGAGGATTCGCGGTAGGGAGCGGATGGCGTGAGATTACCCAGCTCCATTCTTAGCGGTCTTTGGATCCTATTTAGATTGATGTGACCCTAATCTAAGATGCCCGAGAAAAGAGGTGTCATCTTCGCGAAGAAAACTTTCTCTTTTGGTTTGATGTAGATCTGACATAGTTATAGGTATTATGTATTGAAATAGTATAAGCGAATTATATAATGTGCCTACGAGATAACCGTCATTTCTTATGATAAAACACCACTAAAAAAAGCGAATATCCATGAATAAACAATTTGAGAAAGCAGAAACAAGGTTCCGAGAAAATCCGGCACATATAAGCGTCTTTAAAACTAAAGCTGTTTCTCAAAACATAAAGTAACGTCTCCAGCGCAGCGGCCTCGACTTTCATACGTTGCCCATGGAATCGTTATCTCGCCATCATTCGACTCACTTGTCCGGGAACCTACGAGTGTAACAAACATGATCGATCGCGCCCGTGTCTACTCCGAGAATGGGTAGAACAAGTCGCTAAACATGTTTCCGTTACTAAAATGGCGTACCTAGAGCCGAGCTTGGGGCATAGCCTTCAATGCCAGATCTGCAGGCATTTGCCGCTTATCGCTGGCTTTTCAAACATTGGTAGAGCGCTGTATTACTTCCCTCTTTTCTTTAGCGCTGCGTCTCTTGAATTCCACTTTTCCTTTTAATCTTCGATAGCGGTGGTTTTCTTTGAGGTGCGTACTAAAGGCGTAACGTTTGATCTTGGTTACTAGATCGCTACAAATGAATCTAGTATAACTCTTATCATAAGGACTGCTTTATAGCGAGTCATCAAAGACTTAGGCAAGTGTTGAATCATATCGATTCGACTACGTCGTCAATATGTCCTCCAACCAATTCGAGCTCTCAGAAATTAATCATTTGCTCTACATGGTTATGCACGAATCGCTTTCCTTCATTGAACTTGACATTATTGATTTTGTCAATTATGACCAGCGATTACATCCAACTCCTCGTACAATTTCATAAGACATAGCCATATCGTGGCTGCATCGTCCATCTCTTGATCTTTGGAGTTGAGGGACTGCACATGGTGACGAAGGCACTTTGCCATTCTATTTGATTTGTCCATTTCTGGAGTGCTCATGCGCTCCTCGTCGATAGATGGTGTCTAGAGCTTGGGAGGGGTGTAGTGAGTACAAATAGATTTTCTTCATGATAAGAACATTCTCAATGTTTCGTTTCACTCGATAAAATTTGGACGGATAAGGAGTTTTGTGCGACATATTGATAATCGGTGTAAGAGACATATCTGAAGCGATAATGTAAACACATAAACATCTGATGCACATAATTTGTAACAATAATATTGTAACCTTTTGATAAAACAATATTAATTGAAACCTCCAATGTGAGAATTCACATGCAGAGCAGCGTGTGGGCGTTTACATGAATCGACCGGACTAAAATAAACCTTTTCGTTTAATTTCAGTCCATGTCAACTTATCATTATGACAAATGAAACTAACGATTGGACCTTACTAGACCACATCACTATCACGAAGAGGACTTAGTGGGAAGTTGTACTTGAGGGGATACCTAGCGATGACCACAATTTTAACTTGAAAATGAATTCTTAGAATTGGCATACTCACTCGGACCATACAGCTTCAATTCAATTCTTTGTTATCTCATTTATATACGTCTCTAGAGAACTTATGAAAATCGCACATGCAAGCCGCGTGTGGGCGTTTACATGACTCCAACACTCGATAGATTTAAAATGTTATATTTAGAAATCTCATCTAACAAACTTATGATAAGCGATGCTGAGCAAGCCCGCGTGTGGGCGTTTACTCACCGATCGTCTCACTTTGTTTAGAGATCAAAAGTGGAGGTCTTGACATTTTAATTTTAAAAATTAATTTGTCGGGTTGCTTGCTTAGTCTTTTGTTCAAAAGGTTTGTCCATGCGAGATCACGTAATCAGCATGCTTGTCTATAGAACTCGACATTTAAAACATGCTACGCGAGAATTCTAAAATATGCTTGAAAGCGCGATAAACCTAGCATGCTTACTATGCGCGTCGATTACGAAAACACGTAAAGGTTTGTCGCGTAATTTAAACATACATAACATGCTCTTGCATTATTTAAACATCCACGACATGCGATGAGCGATAAAAATAAAATAAGCGTTCATCGTGGCCCTCGTGGAATACGCACTTTCTGCCTAATCTATTACATAGAATTGCAAAGTAAAGATCTTTATAATCTTGACGGGCCTCGCTTGCGGCAGCGGACCGGATTCAAAAGCAGGGCCTGCATGTGCAGGCGGACCGGACCGTCAGCGAGTTGGTGGAAGCGGATCTGGGCGGCCACGTCCGCGTGGCGTCCTGGCCCATGTACTGCGCGCTGCGTCTGGTCAAATCAGCGTCGTGGATTTTTCCGTCGTCTCGATCGGTGCTTTGCGTCTTGGTTTTGCTTTACGGAAAAGATTTACGAGAAAAATAAATCTAATCTAACCACGGATTTTCTGGTGGTGAAAAACAAAATCCGACAAAATAAGCGAGCCCGCGATGAGCAGCGGTCGAACAATTAATTAGCGCCGCGAAATAATCAGCGTGAATTAATCCAGCGAGGCGAATTACGATCGAGGGCTACGTGCCAGTCAGCGGAAAAACTGGTTTAGCCTCTCAGGATCTATCTTGGATGTTTAATTCACCATATTGATTATATACTAGCATGCACCTATATAATTAATTGCAACACGTAGGGGTTTTCTCGTGTTTACCTTTGAATGCTGTCGGTGGATCGGGAAGAGCGGATCGAGACTCATTCTTTGATCTTGGGTATGTCGGTTGCCCAATCTCAGCGTCGGTGAGGGCGATCTATAGAATGCTTGGAAAATCGCCCGATGCAACATGGAACAATTTTCGAGAACCTCACAACTGAGGGTGGACGAAAATTTGATGTTAATAATAAGGTTAACTTTGATTCTATCTCTTACCTCATATTTATAATGCATTACCATAATCACTATGGGTACCATAATCCATATGGAAATTACCATAATCCTTTATGGAAAGGATTATTACCATAATCTTATATGGAAAGGATCTATGCATATCCGTAAATATAATAATATCCTTATAGGATAAAGAGAATCAAATCCTTGCCTTGTAGGCATAGGGCGTCGATTTTGCCTGACACGAGCTGGATGGGCGGCCAGGATCAAATGCAGGAATAAAGATGGGCCTCAAATAAATTAATTATCTTATGTTGGCCGAACATAAATTAATTTATAACATTTATTCATGCCACTAGAGAATAAATGTTGACTTACCTTTATTCTAGAAGTTGAGTGGTAACTTGCACTTGAACATTCTGAATCCCGTGTTTAAGATATCGAGCGTCCGTTAATTATTTATAGCATTCATTTGGCAAAATAATTAATATCTTTAATTCTAAGTAGTACCACTCGACCTTATTATTGTACTTGAGTTAACTCGACTGCGGGGTTTAGTACAATAAACCTTTGAGCTCATAAGGGGCGTCATCGTCTAGCGGATATGGTGACTCGATCGAGATAACTAGCATGACATGAAAACACGCCACCACCCAATGCGGAGAATATTGGGTTAGAACATAACCCTACTTGTAACAAGTCAAGTGATGGTACGACAACTCATTACTCATCTAATACCTTATCGGTTTAGATCATCGTAAGTCATAGGATCTTGGTTCTTCCACGGCGGTTAGATGAAGAACTCATCTCAGCATGATCCTTCGATCGTCGAGGCATTGAAACAACTGACAGTCGAGTCAACTTCTTATCATCTGTGACTATCACAAGCAACTCGTCCTCAAGTTGTCTCGGTTGTGAAACTTTTATATCTCATTAAGCTTGACCAATCATACTGAGACACGTGATCTAACTATATGAGATAAGGATATATGCGTTTCGGGATGGGAGATTGTAATAGTGGTAGCGAAACATTGTATACAGCTCGACCAAAAGCGCTTTGTATACAAATCCTACACTCTGCATAACACCTCGGCGAGCCACTCGACGAGCGACCTCGGAACATTGCCTCGGAAGGCCATCGAGGCGGCAAATAAGTCGGCCTAGGAAGGGCCCGATTCATCCCATTACGTCGTGCAAACCACAACCCCCAAATCCGTTCTACGACCTGTACGTGTCTTTTTGGGGGATGTGATAGGATACGACCCAACTACGGGCCCAAACAGCCCAATCTAGTAAGCGGCATCAAGCTCGGGACGAGTTCGGCCGAAGAAGCTCCTAAATCGATGTGAGCAGAAGATTGGCTATATATAAAGAATCTAATTTGAAGAGAGATGGGAGGAAGATCCGATCTAGAGGAGATCTCGGATTGAGGATCTAAGTCGATATATTTGTGTATAAATAGAGGCTAGATTGGACGAGAAAGCTCGTCTACACTTTTTAATCAGCTCTCACATTGTCGATACGAATACTCTCTCTCTCTAAGTGGGCGTAGATCTTATTCATAGATCGAACCACGTAAATCTTTAGTGTTCTTGTGCATTTAATTCCCGCTACGAAAAGATCGATCACATATCGAGTTAATTTCGTTGATATCATGGAGTCGAATAGTCTAGTCCATTTCATACCGTCTTTCGTTATTTTTATATGTGAATCTTGTATTTTATCATATACATGCAACACTAATCATATTAAATTAGTGAGTACAAATAAAATTTTCACATCTCGATTGAATAAATTATTCTTGAAACTATATAATTTGCTCTGATAGACATAGAATACTAAATTCTCTCAATTGAATAAATTATTCTTGAAGCGTTAATTTACTATAAAGGCATGTAATACTCATATCCAGGATCAGGATATAATGAATAAAATTTAAGGGTTAGTGCAAAAAAAAAATACAAACTTGGAGAGGTCGACTATTTTTTCTTAAATCTAACCGTAATTTGGTGGGGCACAAACTATTCAATGGTAAGGAAGAATAAATTTGGAGCAGAAAGTGTAGATTAATTGACTTGAATTTGGAGTAGTAGGAGAAAAACAATCATGCATGACCTGATGAGTGGCGTAACGAGAATTTGCCAAGATGGGAGACTTTGTTGTACAATTAATCATTCCGTTCCTACGGATTGGTGATCGATCTAGTTATTCGTGTAATTTATTAAGCGATAAAGAACACGAGGGCTTATCGTGGTTCGATCTTTAAAATGAGATCTCGTCCGGGCAAGAAGTGTATGTGTATTTGAGTGTGAAAGCGATTACAAAGAGTGTAGATGATCTTCTTTCGTCTAATCTAGCCTCTGTTTATACACCGTAATATTGAGTTCGACTGTCTAAAGTCTTCTCATAGGATTCTTAGATATGCATCGAATCTTCTCGTCCTTGTGATATGAGTTGTAGTTGGTTTAAGAGTCTTCTTGGCGAATTTACATAGGCCGAGCTTAATGTCGGGGCCCATTTATATTGGGCTGATGCTTGGGCCTAGTGGTTGGGCGTATCTATCACATCCACGAAAAAGGCGTAGAAGTGAGTGCGTGATGGATGGGGCGATGGTTCGACATTGCCAGCGAAACTTCGTGATCTGCGGGAAGTAGATCTGTCTGATCTGTCGAGTTGTATGTAATAAGCACCTGCATCAGGCGTTACGCGAAATCTATGTCGTTTGGCTTCGACACGCGAGGCGTTGCGATGTCGTATGTCGCTTGGATTAGCACCGGCGTTGCGGTCGTATGTTGTTGGCCGCCCTACCGAGGCGTTACGCCGAGTCGTATGTCGACGGCCATACAAGTCGGTTACGTAATCTTTTATGGTCGGGATATATGATCTGAGTGGTTGGAGGTGTAAAATCATGCGAGGTCGATGCGGGATGTCTCGCCGATGTCGAACAGAATGCGTCGCACCGTTTAATCGTCGCGGCGGTTGGGGTCCGATAAAGTGCACATTGGGAATAACTTCCATGATCGCCTTTTCCTTTCACTTTATCGCCTCATTTCAAACTCAAAAGAAAATCTTTGTCTTACGAAAATACTCGATTATACATACTCCACCATTGTCATTTCGCGAACATTGTGCCGTCTTCTTCAATATCTTCATAAAACAAGTAAGTTATCTGTAAACCTGCTAACTATGCAGGAGTCTCACGGCTATGAGGGTCGTGTTGTGGGTGTCGCCACGGACTTGCCGATGGTTTAGAATTTTAACTCTCGATTCTCACGTCCACTTATGTTTGTAGGGTGAGGATTCTTGCCTTTAAGGGATTTGGGTGGGGTTTTACATTCTTCTTATCTTGAGAAGCCCACCGTAATAGAGCTTGCCTCATATTTTCATCAAATCATTTGGGTGGTTGTTCCGAATGGAGGATAGACTGCGGCCACTCCGGGAGGATTTTATTCGATTTATGAAAAGCGACCTTAAGTGCGGTCTTGATCTTCCCCACTCTGTATATATCGAGCGCAACAAATGTTGACATACCTCTTCCTGATTAATGCAAATTCTTCCGGCGGTTGGCCAGACTAGGGTCTACATGCCCGTCGGCATAATTTTCTCTTTACCACAGGGCTTGTCCTTGGGTTTTCCGACTTAAATATAGTCGGGGTGGTATTATATCTCGCCTCGTCGTAGTTTTAAATAAAAACAAAGTCGAAAATCTCGAGCTGGCGGAAGAAGTTCTTCTTTTCCGGTTCGATGAAATCTCGATTAACACGGAATGTAGAAGTTGATGGGATGTGGCCAATGGCGGCTTGGGTGGCAGGGGAATTTGGATAGGGCGGCTCGTTGTGACTTTTAAGTGAGCTCGCCTTGTGGTGAGCCTTATGACCTGCTACCTCAGTATATGGAGAAGGGTGAGGCCCTCGACTCCTTTTACTTAGTTATTGATTGACTTTTGTATTATGTTCTAACTGCGTTAACAACTATCGCGATGGATTTCATTAAAGGGAAGAAAGGAAGGAAGAGTTCGAGTTCGGTCTCGAGCCTCGCGATAACCATGAAAGATGTGGCGAGGCCTCTTACAGAGGGCAGGAAGTCTAATGAGATCAGCGCCCCAGCTGTATACCGTCCCGTGAAAGAAAGGGCGTGGTTTATAAGCCGGTGATGTTGATTGCGAGATCGTCGGCACCAGCTCTGAAATTTTCTCGTAGACCACGTCGTAGGCCAGCGCGCGTTAGTATTAAAGTTGTCATTATGGCATAGCAGCGTGGGTGGTGAAGCAGCGTGCATCTGCGTATTTTAAGCGGTTTATAGGCCATTTGAAGGCCGCGTGGTATTAGTGTTTTTATATGATGAGCCGCGAGATGCGCTTCTGGCGTGATGCATTAAACATGCTTTTATTAGCAGCGAGCTGGTGGCGTGGTCTTTATAGCCATGTGGTATTTTAGCCCGTCTTCATGCCTTGTCAAATTGAAAGTTCAAGATCTCAAACGTGGTCTTAAAACCACGAAACAAATGAAACAACTTTCCTCTACTTCACCTCCCCAAATCCTAGGGTTTCTCTAAACCTCTCTCCAAACACTCAAATCTGACGCTCTTCTTCTCCATTAATCAACATGTACCTCTATAGTCTAACCTTCAGCAATCCACCGGAATCCTCTCCGCCACAAATGGCAGCTTCTCCGTGGCAAATCATGAAATCGCGGTGGCGCGGCAAGGTCCTGGAGCTTTTGCGTCCCGACGACAACAGTAGCTCCAGTCTCTCCTCTCTGTTGAAATCTTCGGTGCTATTCGCTCACTAGCTCAATTTCGCCTCACTGGCACCCAAAGGATTACATAGTTGTTGGGTCAGTTCGGGGCTGTGTAATCCTTGGTATAATAAAGAAAAGAATACGCTTGATAAGTTCATCAGGAACTTTTGAAATCGGGATGCCGTAGGATAGTACCCGGCCAGTACTTGGCAATTGACCCCAAGGGTAGAGCTGTAATGATTGGTGCGTGCGAGAAGCAGAAGCTTGTTTATGTTTGAATAGGGATACTGCAGCTAGGTTGACTATCTCGTCGCCATTGGGCGCACAAGAGCCATACTATAGTTTACTCGATCTGTGGAATTGGATTGTGGGTTTGACAATCCAATCTTTGCAGCTATAGAGTTGGATTACTGTGAGGCGGACCAGGACACTGGTCAATCTGCTAGCTAGCGAGGCGCAGAAGCATTTGACCTTCTATGAATTGGTTTGGGGCTTAACCATGTGTATAGAAATGGTCGAACAGGTTGACAATGGTGCTAATATGCTTGTGACTGTTCCCGGTGGTGGGGATGGGCCGAGTGGTGTGCTTGTGTGTGCGGAAAATTTTGTTATATATAAGAATCAGGGCACCCTGATGTTAGAACAGTTATTCAAGGCGTGAGGACTTGCCTGCAGGCGTGGTGTCTTAATTGTCTCGGCTGCTATGCATAAGCAGAAATCATGTTTTCTTCCTCTTGCAAACTATTATTATGTTATTGTTTTGTTTTGTTTACCTTTTTGGAGGGTTTTATTTGGAGAGAAGATTTAGTTTGTTTCGTTTCTTTATTCGTTTTTCCCCATGATGTGCAGTGAAATGAGCACGTGTGGAGAGGATTGCAGAAGAGCGATTCAGCTTGATCACCAATCTGTTAGGTATGGTTTATTAGGTAAACACTGTGGAACATTCTTATGGGTTCATTCGTTTCTTTTCTTATTTTTGGTTGTTTATTTGTCATCATACTATCTGTTTCTGTTATTCGACATTTTACTATATCTTGGGGTTTATGTGAATCATTGAAATTGAATTAGTAAGTGCCAGAAAGCGTGGAAGGATGTTTGTGATACAATTGACTGGATGTTGATGGCGGTAGCGTTGAATCACGAAATTTTTGATAATCCACTTGTTCTTAAAGCCAATAAATGAAAGGTGATCTTTCTTTCCTGGAGCTGTCATGAGTGGGAATTATAATACCTGGAACACAGTATTAGAATTTGATGGAACAATTAAAATAATCATTAGTAAGGTGTTGTAGTTAGTGGCATATAATAGAGCATTAAATTCTAAAAGATATGTAAAAATTTTATTTGTTAAAGTTACTTTTGTTGCGGGAAGACTTCTGTTAGATGAATATATAGTATAGTCTTTTCCTATCAGTTTATATGCTACTATGTGTTCAGCTTTACATTGTTTAATTGTGGATGGCCAGGTTCGACAATTGGCTAAAGAGATAAAGGAGTTAAGTTTATCAATCCAGTTACCATCTTTAACGGAAAACATCATCCATTTCATTTACTCAGTTCCTTTTTTTCACTCTTTCTTTGTTATGTTTTGGAAATCATTCGCCAACCCCAACCAAAGAAGGAAAATTACAATTTCTTACTCTATTAAGAAATAGTTCCTTGTACATAACGATCTTATTTAGCTTTGGTCATCTTATTTAGCTTTGGAAATCAGGTAACCTTTTTTTAGCATGCCGAGTTTGTTATAGACTGCAATATTGGAAGTACCCTCCTGCTTTTGATTTTGCAGATCATGATGATGGATTTGGAATGGGAGATGAGTATTCACAAGCTGGAGACTTCAATGACTCTAATGATGATGATGATCAGGAAAATGTGAGCCTCTGAATATCTTCTCTGATCTCTCATACTAATATTTCGATCTTTGCCTGCTTGCTTTATTAACTTTATAGCAATGGTCTCTGCATTATTTGGTCAGTGGACTGTGGGAAAACTGATGGAAGCATACAATTCTTGTGTTGCACGATTAAGACACACTCAAGCAGATAGCGTGTAATTCTCTAAAACAAATTTATCCAGCAAACTTCACAAAGGAGGTATAAAAGTTAATGTCGTGCTTACAGTGGATTTGCTTAGTGCTTTGCTATTGTCCCTGAGACCCTCATTAAGGAGATAACATTACTCAACAGCGAAGATGTAGAGCTCTATAAGTATGGGTACATCTTGGAAAGCAACAGGCACATATGATGCAGAGCATGGTTCATGATATGCGTTAAATCTCTTGGTGAGTCTAATTATGAACTGAAATTATCACGATTCTAATTAGGGATAAAATTGGTTTCCTTACTTTTATTTGGGCCTATACGTGGCTAGCATTGTATTACGAATGCAATTAAAGAGAATATGCTTTGGAGGCATGGCGGTGTTGCATTATACGATTTAGTCAGATTTTGCCATAGCTAAGAGTCCGATATCTAACTATCCGGTTTTGGCTAATATGTTGTGCGTAGAAAGATCTTCTCCCAATCATGATGTTCTCGTTCTAGCTTCCGAAATCGTGGAAGATAAGTTTTTCTATAGGTCGGCATCATAGTTTAGTGACCTAGCTACTATATTTAGTATCGATGCTTTACCTAATAACCGGACATTATTGTTTTCTTTGAATAATCTTGGTGTCTGTACTATTTTTGGATACTAGAAACTATTATATTATCATTATGGTTTGGGTTGCGGGGAAGAGCTAATGGGCACAGCTATACCAACCCGCCTGCGAGAATCTACAATACCGTTCTTGGAAATGTGTGTCCTTATCTATCTTGCTCTGATGCTTGCTTATCGAGGTTGAAGATGAAATTAATGTTTGTGGGCGAATTTAATTAGTTAGGTAGACAATATTTGTTATCTTTACAATTGTTGATTGGGGATTTTCCGGTATTTAACGTTTATGTATTGTACCTTGATTTTTCTATTTATGAGACAATATATTTTTATATCTATTTTGTATTATTGTTTTTAATGGCGAGAAGCGGTATTTTGAATTATATAATAAATAAATAAATTTATTTAGTTGGTGGTTTAAAACACGATAGACGGGGTTTAACCATTGTATAAAGGCTAGAACACCGTTATACATAACAACATAAACAACGGGTAAATCCACGTTATACATGATCATGAACAACGGGGAATATCCATTGTATATTCTGAGGCTCACGTTGTCTATAACATGATGAATACGCGAGGTTTAGTTGTCTAAATTGTATAGACACGGGGATTTACGTAATTATGTCCAAATACAATAGACCATACCTTGATGAGCGGGGTTTTACGTAATAGACCCATGAGTTCCCGTGGTCTATAATAAATTCTTGTAGTGCCGGTCGCGCGTCGGTCATTTCCACAGGTGCAGCGTTTGTTTGCATGCCGTGAGTTGTGTTTATGGTTTGTTGACATGGGTGACACGCACGAGGGGGCCAGGTACATGAAGGCCGAGCTAGCCGTGATACAGCGATGTCCGCCCAGTGATGGAATATCTAAATGGCGCGTCAGGGTTGAATAAGTGTTCGATATTCGAGGGAGTTGGAGGAAGAAAACCTCTGCGTCTTAGGGTGGCGGTGACGAAGGCTCGGGACGGCGAAGAGGAGATGTGGTGGCGAGGCGGAGAAGGCGTAGGGTGGCGAGGCGGAGGCGGGTGAGGTGGCGAGCAGGCGGCCATCTTGGTTGCTGTTGAAGGCCGAGTTGGAGGCGGCCCGAGGCATCGGGAGGCGGCGCGTTCCTGAGGCACCAGTGCCAGCTGGGAAGGTTGTTCTTGTCGAGGGAGGTTCTCGGTGGTGGCGATTTGGCGAGGTTACGAATGAGCGCGTGGTAGCGGCCGCTCGATGAAGGCACCCGAGGATTACCATGATTGGATAAGTCAATGCGGTATGAGGTGATGGAGAATGAGGCACTACTGGCAGGTATGCGAGGTCACTTCGGCGGCTGAAGAGGCATGCGTGTTGGAGGCACGGCTCATATTGACTCTGTGCGACTTGGTCGGTGGTGCATGTTGCGGTGGGCGGGGACCCCGATCGAGCTATAATGGCGATCGCTAAGGGCGGCGGGGATGACTGCTTGTGGAGGTTAGGGTGGAGGCGGCGGTGGTGGCGAGGAGTTCGGGAGGGTAGAATCTTGGAGCTCGGAAGAAGGCCGGGCTGTGGGCTTGGAGCTGGGAGGAGGTCGAGCTTCTTGAGCAGGGAGGATTCTTGGAGGGTCGATTGATCCGCTACAATTTTTTTTGTTAGATAAAATGTAACTACGTCGTCGTTAAGATGTCGTTTTTGACTTAATAAAAGGCTTTAATAAAATTCTCGATTCATTGAGTATGCTTTTCTTTGCTTGTCTCGATGCGTTTCTTGAACCGATTGACATGTCTCATGGTGAACGAATAAAAATTTTGAGCCAGAGCTATCGGCGAAGGAAGTCGAGTCACTTCACTTGGAGGCGAGCTCGGGCATGTCTGAGGAGGCCGATGTCAATTAGAGGCTACCGAGATTCGACGAGCTTGACTCGGTTTTGGAGTTGGAGGGCTCGAGATCGCGAATGATGATGCCAAAAGGTGCCGATGAGCATGCGATCTGAGGTGGTTATTCGCGGTGGCGGATTGACCATCTCCGGCGCTAAGTCTTGAGATAAATGCGGTGTTTGAGCTATATGGGCGTGAGTGCAGTCGGGACTCACGGCAATTTCAAGAGCATTTGCCGACTGAGAAAAATCGTGATGCATCTGAGTGTTGTAGCTCGTCGTCCGCAACTTGGGTGGTTTCTTGATCGATGACCGAAACCTCCTCTGCAGAGTTAACTTGCTCCGATAGAACCTTGCCACAGACGATGCGTTTTGTCGAGACGTTCTCGGGAGTTTATATCATGAGAAAGGCGAGCAGGTTATCGGCAAAGTCGGATAGCGAGACCAGAGTCGGTGGTCGAGGCTCACCGGTGTCGTCGAGACGAGGTGAGATAGGGGTAGGGTGAGCATAGATAATTTCTTGAACCCCGATTTTGTGAGATTGGCTTAGCTTTCTCTCGGTATCAGTCCTTCATCGTCTCGTAATGTCTTGTATGCATTATATACTTGGAAATAAGAACAATTTTTCTTTGCCTTGTGTTGATTTTCATGTTTATCAACACTTTGAATTTCGTCCTCGTAAATAAGCGATGGTAGCTCGTCATAAGTAATAAACAAGGGTAGTTCTTCCTCGAAATAAGCGAGGGTAGTTATTCATAGTAATAAAGAGGATAGTTAGGTCGTCGAAATAAGCGAGGTAGTTAAATCCTTGAAATAAAGAGGATAGTTAGATCTCGCGAAATAAGCGAGGGTAGTTAAATTATAAAATAAAAGATGGTAGTTAGTCCTCGAAAATAAACGAGTGATTAGTCCTCGAAATAAGCGAGGTAGTTAAATCGCATAAGAATAAGCGAGGTACTTAGTCCTCGAAATAAGCGAGTCTGCCGTCCCTCAAAATAAATGAGGGTAAAGGTTCCTTTATTTGGGGAAGTGTCGGTAGAGTGGTCCCTTGTCTTTAGATATCGATCACTCTTAGAGTGTATTTATCGAGTCCTCCTTGGGGGTATTGTTCGTCCTCCGTAGGGGTATTGTTAAATCATCCGTAGAGTTCATCCTCAAGTGGGGGTATTGTTCGTCCTCCGTGGGGTATTGTGGAAAAGGTGGTATGCATAAGCGATAAATGAAATATCGGAGCGGATGAAGTAAATAAAGAAAGATTTATTAATAACACTTTCGTAATGGCTGTGAAAAAGAAGACTAAAGACACGGTGAACAAATCTAAATGAACAAAATTTTCCTTTGACACTTATGTAAAATACTTCTTAAGATGAATGATGTGCAGCGTATTGGTGTACTCGCTGGGATAAATGAAGTGAGCTTATATGACCTTTTAAACTTGTCGGTAAGGCCACTTCCATTGGCTTCTAACGCGAGCTTCTGGCTTCTTGAAACACCGTTATTTGAAAGTGCAGTCGCTACTTGGAATTGTCGAGTTTGACCTGTTGGTTATAATCTTAGAGCTACTTGTTGCTTGTCTGGGAAGCTTACTACAATGTGGTAGGTCGACCTCTTCAAGCGAGATCGATCGGTTCGTAGATTCTCACTGTTGCCCTTGACTAAGAAGTGGATAGTGCGAGGAGCTCGGCATACCGATCTCTGCCGAAATGCAGCTTCGGTTCCGCCCCAAGCGTAGGGTGTTTAGGATTCGATGTCAGGTGTTATGCGATGCGACCATAAGACTTGTGGCAAATTCTCGCTAATACCGCTGCCTGGGTCTGGCGAGTTTTGAGTCCGCCGCGGGTGTCACATTGGTGACTTGGTTTGACCATTTGCTTGAGGATGGGCAGCGAGGTGAACTTTGTTGGATCTGACTCTTGGCACCTTTATTTAAAAGACCTTATACGTGAGCTGCGTCCCGTTATCCGAGCGAGGATATGAGGGATGCCGAAGCGACCTGCGATATTGGGAACCCGAAGTTGAGGCGTTTTGCTTGTAATTTTCACCAGGATTCGGCTTCCACCACTTTGTGAAGTAGTCGATTCGACAATCGGGAATTGAAGCGCCACGGAGCTTTGTAGAAGGGGGCCACGATATCGATCACGGGTGCATGAATGGCGAGGGCTTTGCA